>OY987220.1:1494773-2129773 GCA_963920805.1 Primula vulgaris | reverse complement strand
AATTATGGCTGCGGTTTCTATAGAGCCTATAAAAGGCAGCCCTCCCCCTCTCATTTCAACACACCTTCATACACACAACTCACAGCATAAGCATACACTTAGTGAGAGAGAACCGCACCACCAACAGCTCGACCTGTGGTTCGGTGCCGGTTTCCATACGAGCCACTCTGAGATAGAAGTTGTACCTTGGGAACAAAGTCCCGAAACCAGAAACCTTTAAAGGTGGTTCGGGAAATATTGTTTAAGGGAAACTGCTCAGCAGTTGCCTCTTCTTTTAATTTCTGTTATTTACTTTTCAGTCCTTTATTATTCTGTCCATTTAATTTCAGTACTGTTTCCCTTTTGTATTTTTCTTTCCAGTACCTTTAGTTTCTGTAATTTACATTTCAGTCTTTCCTATACTGTAATTTACTTTCCTGTAATTTAATTTCCAGTATTTACATAACAGTCCGGGCAGTTTATTTAATAACAGTCCGGGCAGTTTTTTATTTGTTAAAACCAGTCCAGTTTGTTTTATTTACAAAAAAAACAGTCCGGCAGTTTTTTATTTGTTAAAACCAGTCCGGCAGTTTGTTTAAAACAGTCCGGCAGTTTCTTTTTTCGTTAAAACAGTCCGGCAGTTTGTTTTATTTACAAAACAGTCCGGCAGTTTTTTATTTGTTGAAAACAGTCCGGCAGTTTGTTTTATTTCCAAAACAGTCCGGCAGTTTGTTTATTGTCAAACCAGTCCAGCAGTTTTAATTTAAATTCTGTACGAGTCAGGAATTGTAATTCATATTCCAATTGTGAGAAATAAATTGTTATTTCCATTGCGTTCATGTCTTCTTTATTTTATTGTCCTTTCCTTCATCGCATTCGAAATAGAACTAAAAACCAACAAATGCTAAATAAATAATACTACTCTTTTCCACCAACTTCATAATAATTTCTGAATCATATTATGAGACATGATAGTTCACTACCACTTAATAGGACTAAATCAAGTAGTAATATTTACTGCAAGGAGCTGCTTTTGTCACAAGGCATTAATGCCTATCAAATTATGTACGTGTCCTTGTTTGGTTGTGAGTTTAACAAATAAAATTTAGCTTACTTGAAGTTGCAAAACAGTAGTTCATACATGGATGAACAATGGAATTGCCGTTACATTTAACTGAAGGCTTCCCATGGAGATTATATTTAGCTGAAGAAGTGCGAACTACTTAACTCCACATTACTAGAAGAGCACCCAATGTTGATCATAGTTTGAATTTTTTAAACAACTATTTCTGCCCTGATTTATCCTTAATCTACATTTCTGATCTCTTAAAATAACTATTTCTTCCCCTTTATTTTAATAATAACAGCAGAAGTTCCATCTGGCGAAACTTGACATTCCCTATATCAAACCCTGATAAGAGAACTTCTATTGTTTCTGTTTTTGGCACTTCAAAATGGATTGATTTGTCTCTTATTTTACAAAAGAGTTGACAATTTTCTACTTTGGAATCCATTTTATGGGTGAATTTTGTGCCTTGTCCTCAGCCTAGGATTAATCTCAGTTAGGTTTCTGGTTCCAAGTTTTGTCCGAAAATACAAGATCATCAAGTTTTCCACCCTTACAGATTTTGAGATACATGCACTTGGCACAAATGATTGTAGATAAACTGAGAATGCTACATATCCTGATTTTCCTGCTTCAACAGCCTCTTCACTGTATGGAAATGTTTTTTGGATCACTATGAGTTTTGATAATTCAGATATGATTTGTTTGTTGAATCTAGAGACCAAGCAATTTCATCATATATCTCCGGTACCCATTTTAACTAAGATAAATTTTTGAGAAAAGTATCTTGAATGAGGGTTGGGGCTATACACGAATTATTGTGTTTACTTTTCTCTGATGAAACTCATTTACAAAATTTTGTAATGAAATAATATGGGGTGTGAGCATTTTGGACAGAAGAGTGATCTGTTAACCTCATTTCTGATTTCAAAGATATAACACTGAAAAGTATATGAGTTTTTGTTTCTGATTTTTTTTCCCTTGGGATATTGTTAGCATCGCTTCCTGCTTGTTGCTATATTTCACTGAAGCAATTTATAGTTTTTATATTTGTTAAATCTACAAAAGTGTTTAACTTGTGAATTTTGTGATGCCGTTATGCGTTTTAATATTGCTTAATTTGGTTTTTGAGAGATCTTGATTTTTGTCGAGTCGCTTCTCCACTAACAATTTTATTAAACTGCAGGCTTTGATTGTAAATGAAGTTTCTGGGTGCTATAAGCTCTGGAGAAATTTGGTTTGTGAAGTTGCTGGTTTCTGTGTTATGCCAATGCCTAGCTCGACTTCTATGCAATTATCTTGTTTTAGATAATAGAGACCTTTTGTGGTTATACCCAGAGATTCTGACAGATTTTGAATAATGATCCATATCTGATATCTCCTCACTTATCATTGGCGATTAAGGAATACTATTTTATTTTATTTTTGCACTTAGAGAGGTTGTCCTATCATCGATTTCATTTGTTTCTTTTGCCAATATTCTCTTGGTTTTCTTAGAGCTAAACATGGACAGAATAGTACAAATAACTGTTATATGAGCTTCAATCTGTATAGGAACCGATGATTATTTTTCCAAATTTGAAACCTGTTATTTCCTCATGTACGGCAGAAAGTGTACATGATAAATTGATATTAGTCTTTGGATAACCAGTTCCTCGTAATTAATGGTGATCGTTATGATATAATTGAAACAAAAAACGGATACTGATATATGTATAAAGCTCCACGCTCTAATCAATTTGATCCGGAGTCACTTTAACATTTCAACTAGCTTGTCATTCATGATTATTGTAATTTCACAAGAAGATTTAAACAGTTATTCCCAACTAGCCATTTTTCCAAATTTTTGTCCGTTACCAGATAAATAAAAACCATCAGGTCTCACTTCCCAAAAGCAACGATAGTTAAGCCAATGAACGCCACATCGGCGAAGGAGCCTACGATTATAGACATCAAGACTTTGATCTTTGTCTTCCCAGTAAAAATGACAAAAGTATAGAACTCTCTCAATAGGATCTATGAAATTCCAACTGAAAGATTGTCCAGTAGAGAGTGTCCGAATTCCAAAATCTCTATTTTTTGATTGACACCGTAACTTTAGCAATGTTGGAACTCGACTCACGATCTGGACCCTGGTTTGTTCAGAAAAGTTTGGACAAGTGAGAAGAAATAAGAAGATCACATGGAACGGGATTAAATACCGCATCTTCTTGCTTCCGGCAAGTTATTTCTTGATTTGCCTAATCTAAGAAATGTACCATTTGTGCATATATAGACATATTTTTGGAATTTCTATTAAATGTCATTCTGAATATTGCTTTTCACCAACTGTTAGCGATTATGGATGATAAAAATCAGCAACAGTTAATGTTTAGATTTCAAAAAAATAAATCATCTCTAATTAATAACAGTTATTATAACTTATAAATGCATCCAACACGGTCAAACAAATTGGGGAATGACATTACTTTTATGACTAAATTACTTAACAGGGAATCGTTGTTTCAGTACACTAAATCGAAACCATACGAGTCTAGTGTACAATTTTGGAATTTGTACCGAGTAGTTGAGTTTACTAAACCTTCTGAAACTGAATTTGATCGCTTTGCCCATCGTTCTAGTTGTAAAAAAAAATATAGTATTAATCAAAGTTATTGGAATTAAGAAAAGTTTACTAAAAGGGTTTCCAATATTCTATCATCTCTTAATTGTCACAAAATTCTTAACCTTTTTTTGTTTGGTTTTGGTTTTACATGACACTTACGTTTGCTTTTTCGATCAATTTCAATTTCGGGTCTATGCATATTTCAAAGGTTGTATCGGACTAGTTGCCCCCGACATGAGAATCTCCCACAATTTATTCGTATAAATTAAGATTCTTTACAAATTGCCTCCATATGATGTACGCATGCTTCCTATAGAAATTCTGGAATTAATTTTGTAACGACCCGGTCCCACGGACCGAACCGCCATGCCCGTATCAACAATATTGTCCGTTTTGGCACAACTTCCCAGGGGGATCACCCATCCTGGTACTACTCCAGGTGAAGCACGCTTAACCGTGGAGTTCCGTCCTCGCTATTGTGCCGCACGGCTTTAAAAGGCCTTGTTAATAGGAAATGGATCTTTAAGCTTATATACCACACGAGTACTCTCTTATCTGGGCGATGTGGGACTGACGCACAACACCGCACCACAGAATTTCCTTCCTGGAAATCTGGGTCGTCACAAATTTAACTTGCAACTTTGTGTTCTTTTTCTTTAAAGCAGGCAGAGAATAGATTTGAGGCAAAATCGAAACAGGACATGTTATGACTAAAAGTAAAAGAAATATGTATTATGTCATGTAAACATAAAGTGTAAGTGCTGGTTGGGCAATGGAACTATTGTTACATTGAATTTATAACATAATATCCAGGCTTCCTATGGAGATTATATTCAGTTGCAGAAGTGCATGCGAAATGTATTTAATTTACAAACCCGTGTTTTTCTTAATTCCACATTGCTAATAGAGAATCCAATGTCGATCATAGTTTCAATTTTCCTACATTTCTGATCTTGAAAAAAACTATTTCATTCACGTTTATTGTAACATCACATTTAGGTCATAGAGGAAGAAGTTGAATTGGGGAAGAAACTAGACAATGATAAACTTACGTCTTAGTTATGTATCTAGTGAGTAGTGACCGGTTTTCCATTGAAAAAATTATTTACGAGTAACGACCAATAATATTATATTTAGTAACTGCATTTTTATAAATTTATGATCTCTTATTTCTCTATAAGATTACACTCTTAAACCCATCCAACCTTTTTTTCCCAATCTTTATTGTTACCAGAGAAATAAAAACCATCGGGTCTCACTTCCCAAAAGCAATGAGCCCTCAAGACACGAACACCACAATGACGATGGATCTTATAGTTATATACATCGAAAATTTTATCTTTGTTTTCCCAGTAAAAATGACAAAAATATAGACCTCTAAGAAACAAATCCATGAACACCCAAGTTAGATATTGTCCGGGATGGAGTGTATGCATTCCAAGATCTTGATCTTTGGATTGACACCGCAACTTAAGCAAAGTTGGAACTCGACTCACGATGTGAATCTTGACCTGTTCAGAAAAGTTTGGAGAAGTGAGAAGAAATAAGAAGACTACATTGAACGGGATTAAATATCGCATAATATTGCTTCCTGCAAGTTATTTCTTGATTTGTTTATCTAGTAAGTGTACAATATGTACATATATATAGACATATTTTTGGAACTTCTATTAAATGTCATTCTGAATATCATCAACTGATATCAATTATGGCATTTACAATTTTTCAACTTTTTAGAATTAATGCAGTTGATAAAAAGTTAGTAAGATTCAATGTTTAGACTTCATTGTTCTCATCTCTAATTAATAATGGGGGAATTCCATATAAGAATCTATTACCAACATATATTACTTCTATATATCTTGATAATTTCATATTACTCATAGGTAATACTTTTTAATTATTTATTTTATTGACTAAATGGTCATACAAACCAAAATATAATATACATATTTTATCTCTCTACAAACCCAAAAAAATAGTTTTAAATTACAACAAAATTCTATAAAACAAAAAAAAAATCACAAAAAATCACAAAAATCACAAAAATTATAAAAAAATCATAAAAAATTATAAAAAATACAAAACATTATAAAAAATCACAAAAAATCACAAAAATTATAAAAAATCAAAAAAACTTATAAAAAATTATAAAAAAAATAACAAAAATCACAAAAAATTATATAAATTATAAAAAATCACAAAAATAAAAAGAATTATAAAAAAATGAAAAAATCATAAACTTTTTAAAAAATTACAAAAAATATATACTTTTTTTTGTCAATATAACACTTTTTATACCGAAAAGGGAATTTTTTTATACAAAAAAAATGGTTTTTCCATGAAAATGTGCTTTTTTTTAATCTAATTGAGCTGAAAGTGCATCTAGTTCAGTCAAAAATACATATAGTTCAGTCAAAAGCGTATATGGTTCAATAAAATTGCATATAGTTCAGTCGAAATTGTATATAGTTAGTCAAAAATACATAAAATTGAGTCGAAATTGCATTTAATTCAGCTGAAAGTACATCTAGTTCCGTTGAAAGTGTATACAATTCAGTCGAAAGTAAATATAGTTCAATAAAAGTGAGTATGCATATAGTTCAGCTAAAAGTGCATCTGGTTCAGGTGAAAGTACATATAGTTCTGTTAAAAATGCATCTGATTCAACTAAAAGTGCATTTGTTTCAACTGAAAGTGCATATGGTTCAGCTGAAAGTGCATCTGGTTCAGCTGAAAGTGCATATGGTTCAGACAAAAATGCATCTAGTTCAATAAAAGTGCATATCGTTCTGTAAAACCTGCATCTGGTTCAACTAAAAGTGCATCTGATTCAGCTGAAAGTGCATATAGTTCAGCTAAAAGTGCATCTGGTTCAGTCGAAAGTGCATTTAGTACAGTCGAAAGTGCATAAATTTCAATAAAAGTGATTTTTTTCAAATTTTTTTATAATTTTGTGATTTTTTATAATTTTTTGTGATTTTTTTCATTTTTTATAATTTTATGTGATTTTTTTCATTTTTTTTCATTTTTTGTGATTTTTTGTAAAAAATCATTTTTTTGTTTGATTTTTTTCATTTTTATAATTTTTGTTATTTTTTTTATAAAAATACATTTTTTTTAAATTTTTACAATTTTTTGTGATTTTTTTTCATTTATTTTGAGATTTTTTGCATTTTATATAATTATATTTTTTTTTTTTCATTTTTTGTGAAATATTTGTACGGCGTTTTGGTAAATAAAGTAAATAATTAAAAAGTAGTACTTATAGGGAATATGAACTTATGGAGGTAGATAGGAGTAATATAAGTTCGAAAGTGGTACCTATTGGGCATTATTTGTTAATAATAGTAGTTGATAACTTTTTTTTTAGTAAATAACTTAAATTTGGGGTTTTTATAGATTTATTACATCAAACTATCTGTTTTTAACGATTTGGGTACCCATCTTTCAAATTTTCCAATTTGGGTACCACGCTATAATAACTTTTCAATTTAGGTACCAACGTCTAAATTAGTGACGGAATCATATCACGTGACATTTGACAAACGTTAATTTGATAGCGTAATTTGACAATTTTGCACAAACAAATGCATTTCTATAATTGAAATAATCTGTGAGCACAAGATTGAGTTACATATGAATTTGCAATTAGCATCAGCGGACGGAGGTTTTACTGGTCTTGTTTATGAGCGGCGTGCAATTCTAAAGCTTGTGCATCTTTATCCTTTTATACTGTTTTGTGGTAATAAAGATGAGATTTTTCAAACTCCGGTAATTATCAGGTCTTCTTATTACAAAATATATATACCGCTCGACCTGTCGGTTCTGATTCTCTAGCTTCTCTTGTCACTGATAAGTCGAGGCTTTTGTTCATTTCTTTTGTTGGGCTTTTTAAGTATATTTGGCTTAAGAAAATCCTTATGCAAAAATTATTTTGTAAGATGCTAGCTACAGTGCTGTTTTTTTTTTTTTTATACATATAAAGTCACACCAAATGTCACACAAATTCATAGTTACACCTTGAGTATATGGCATATGAAGCAAAACCAAGATTTGGGCAATCGGCATATAGAGTTACGTATGTATATGTCACCCTCAACAGCGCTCGTAACTAGGGGGCTAGTCTTGCTCAATCTGATGACTTAGTTATTGAGCTTGGCCCTTGCCTTTTTATTTTTCAAACTTTTGCTATGATGGTTTTGATTTTGTTTCTTAAATTCCAGATTCAGGATTCTGAAATGTGTTTGGAACTTTCTAACTCTGAAGTTGTTCCATAAAATTTGGCAACATGTAGTTGAAATGGTAACACAAAAGATTTTGCTCAAATAAAATTAGTTGGAATGTTCAGATTATGAGACCACATAATTGCTTTATAAAAGAAGTCTAATTCTTTTAAAATTGTTATTTGTTTCCTTTGAATTTCTGGTTTTGTTGAGACTTGAGATTGCTCCGATGGCTCCTCGTTTATAAGAGTAAGGTTTATGGCTTAGCACTTTAATGCAGATTCCAATCTTAATTATTCAATACTCATTTGTACTCTAAAAAGTTACAGTAAATCAATCATAGTTATGTCCATATAGATATTTATTTCAACATCATCTAGCTAGGTTTCATCTGATATATAAGAAGTACTGGCATAAGTTGCACACCTTTTGTTATATGTCATCATATAATATTAGAAAGGTTATTATTTGATTGCTTAAGTTGCATTTAAGAGCACATAATTGGATTTTGTTCTAGAAAACTGAAAAAGGCAAGTTCATCCAGCTTGTTCAGGCCGAAAGCCAGAAAAGCTCAGCTCTTAAGAGATCAATTAAATGCAGTGTGTCTTTCAAGCAAAAAAGATGATTTTAAAAAGTGCAACCAAACAAGGTCTAGCACAAAGAGAAAGTAACCATAAACAACAAGAATACTCTACAGTTTTGCAGGTTCTACACAATTTGTACAAAAGTATCGTAGTAAATTCAACTAGCATATGTTTGTGCTATAGTTGACATGATTCACTATTGTTTAATATACGGCATCGGGTTTCTTCTTATTTAACGGTTTTACAATATCTCGGCTTGAACCATGTGAAAGACACCGTAATTCACTAATTCTGTAAATAATCTAATTTGGAAAGAAGTCATTCTTGACTTGAAGCCTAGCTTTAATTGCAGCTTTAATGCTCAGCTTGAAATGCATATTGATAGAACATAAAAATCAGACTCAAATATACATATTCGGGTACGAATCGACCCACATCATTAATGGGTATCCAACGCAGTTATCATAAGATCCGGGGTATAACAGTATTTTCCCCGCTTAAGGATAAGGGCAATCATCCAATAAGTATCTTAGCACAATTAATAAATGTTCACAATGGAAAAGCCCATGAGATGGAGACACTTGTCAACATCCTATGAAGCATAAATGCCTATAAATAGCCAAGTACCTCACTGGAAAAAGGTACCTGAAAAATCACAGAGAAAAGGATATACAAGAAAGATATTTATCTCACTAGAAAGCAAACCGAGAGAATTTAAAGACCGGCCATCAAGGATAAAGTTCAAGATCAAGATTAAGATTAAACTATTAGACCGACCAAGAATATAATAAGAAATTGTAATCCGAACAAGCGCAATTACCGATCAATAAGAAAGAATAACAACGTGTCCAATATTTACCTTCTAACTTAATTTATTATTGTTGAGAAGCATAACGCGACCGATCAAACCTATTGTTTTATCACATATGGTTGGTCAGCTTGAATGTTGAGCTAACTTGTATTTACGGTCTAAAAAAGCTAGAAGTTTGAATTAGAATGAATAAAGCTTTTTCGCTGGCTCGAATAAGATAACTTATATGCTGAATGCGGCTGGCAAACAGGTCTCTTAGTCCTACTTATGAATGGTAGATCTTTTGTAATGTTTGCTTAACTACAAGGCGGAAACGACTCATAACTAAATTGGACGTGATTTATTAAGACAAAGCTTCAAGTTAGAGTAAGGCAATCATGGATATCCCAATTGCACGTTTTTCTGTCCGTACTCGTAAAATGCGTGATAACTATCATTTAATTGACTAATTGGTTGCTGCTTTTACAAGCTTCTGCCACATGTAGTTATCATTTGTTTACATGCTAGAAAACCAAAAACTTTGAGCTATTAAGTTGATTAAAAAGAAATGGCCAACAAGCAAGGAAACAAGCTCGATGAGCTTATAAGTTGCAATCAAGCAAGCTCTAAACATCATTATAATATACATTATATACTTCTAAATATCATTATGTGCGCCTCGTGCGTACATAATAAATATCACTCTACAATATTTTTCTTAAAGAAAATAAATATTACACAACAGTACTGTAGAACAATATAGCCAGTTTTTGGTTCTTCATATAGTAATCTATAAAATACATTGTTTTAGAGTGTGGTACATAGCTAGCAAACATTCTCTATTTTGGGTCAAGTAGTGAAAATGCTAAATAAATAATATTACTCTTTTCCACCAACTTCATAATAATTTCTGAATCATATTATGAGACATGATAGTTCACTACCACTTAATAGGACTAAATCAAGTAGTAATATTTACTGCAAGGAGCTGCTTTTGTCACAAGGCAGTAACATAAACGCCTTCAAAGGATAAGATTAAAGGCGGTTTAACCAAGAGCATTTATAGATACTAATTACCGCCGCTTTTGTGTAATTATTGAAGGCGTTTATATGTTACCGTTGCTGCTGAAAAATTAAAAAGAAAAAAATAAACTTACGTTATCCCACGTTCTGCGAAAATAAGTTATTTTCCCTCCTCGTATTATCTCTGCAAGGAGAACAGGATTCTCTCTCTCTCTCTCTCTAAATCGTTCTCTTGCTGTCTCAGGTACGTCTACTCCTTAATCTTTTTCCTCAGTTTCATATCGGTTCGGGTCTTTTCCGAAATACACCTTTCTCTCTCAGTTTCACTCTCCCTCTTATAAGTTCAATTCTAGGGTTTGATTAGCCTAATTATCTTTATTTGGCATAAATTGATTGACATATATACTTTTCTAGGGTTTGATCCTTGCGTATTTGTTATTAGTTTTTATTCAATATGTTTTTATGGATTCTAATTTTGGTTCATTTGTGTTCTACATAATTTGTTGCATTCCTAAACGAGATTTACAATTGCTGCACAAATTAAAATTGTTCTTGTTTACTGGGTAGTTTTTATTTATTTATTTATCAAGATTCAGGTACCAATATCGCTAGATCACTCATACCATGTTAAAATATTTTTGATTAGGCTAGTTTACAAATTTAATTTGGAATAGTGTTTAGTCCTGTATGAAGGAGATTTGTTGGTTAACTTGGTTCAATCAAGCGATATTTGCTATATGTGGTGATGTTTTTCTTTTATGTTTCATGTTAAATTTCCCAAAATATTAACAGAGGATAAGATACCTGAATTTACAAACTAACCTTAAAAAATCTTAATCTATTTGGAAAATTGAAAAGAATTTCGAAACGAAGACGCATATCAGCTGTTTGAGGAATTGTGAGCAGTGAAAACTGGGAAACATTTGATTTTCTGTCGTAATTTGTCAACGCGGGTTTATTTAAGATTTTAGTGATGCAATTATGTCTTTCATATTTTTTAGCTTCTAAGATTTCCTTAGCGTACCAAGTTGTATCACCGTAGACTTTTTTCTCTTGAAATGTATCAAATCTATTGACGTGGTTGCATATACACCGTTTATACTAATATTTCCGGTCTCTTGATAGTTGATTAGTTGTACATAAATGGTTCGATGTTGCAGTTGTGATTTTGTTACTGTATTTGTATAAAAAAAACAATGATGTTAAGTTTCTAATTTTTCAAATTCTGGTATTTTAGACTTGTGTTTTTAGAACTATATTCTTTTCTAGGAGTTTTTTTATGAATATGTACTGGCCGATACTCTAAAACTAATAATCTAATACCAGCCATAATTGTTGGAGTAATATGAGCTCTTCATACATGGTTTTCGATCTTCTCAGGCATAAATTATCTGTTAGATTAATGATATTTTACAAATTTTCAACCCTATGTTGGTCATATGAAAAAATAGAAGATATTTTAGTATTATTTCAAGTGCAGAAGCTATCAATGCTTGTCAACTTCCAAATTGTTCTCTATTGTACTTGTAGCTTTTCAAAGTAGTAGTTGGACATATCATGTTCATGTATGAAATCTGCTCCTAACATTTGCTTGTTTGATAATTATTTTGTTATGGTTTTGTGCATAAAGTTACTCTCAATCGCTCTCGTCTTTGGCAGAGATTACAAGAGCTTGTTTGTAATTTTGAAACCATAACCTGCATTGTTGTCCAAAGAAGATCTCGTGAAGTTAGATGTCTGACACTCGCTTTGCTTTTATATTAACATGTATTTATGTCAAATTTGTTTTATTACGTACTTAAAATGCATATTATCTTTGTTTCACATATGGGATTTGGCGTTTTAAAATAGGAACTATGTAGTGACTAGTTAATGATGTTTAACATAAGACTCTGCAAGTAGGTATTCCATTGTTTTTAATGATAGAAATTATATGAGACAATCTGTTACCCATTCACAAGATTCATTCTTCTTCTCAGGTTCTAATTTTGTTGTTCAACATTATTATTGTATTTATGCAAAGGGAATCAATTAGGCCAATGAAGTACAAACCTTAGAGTAAAAGACTTTGAATCTAATCCGGTCTTTGTTTCATTGTCAAGTGCAGAAAATTTTGATCTTTCTGCGGAGATAAGGAGATTGAAATCTACAAGATTGGTTTGAACGACTACGAAGTTTGATCGAGCTGTCGAGATTATATAGGATAAACATATATGATGTTGTGAACTTTTTTTTTACATTCGTCTTATAGTTTTTTAAGGGTTTTTTATTCGTCATTTGGGATGTAACTTTAGAAATGGTGTTTCGGTGATATTCGAAATATAAATATGATTACATATTTTTCTTATTCAATATAAATGGCGATTTAAGTTGATTTTTTGGTTTCTTGTCTACAATGCCATCTTAAATTGTTTGTTTTTATGAATTTTAAGACAAAAATGGTAGCAATTGAAATATTCTCTATACTTTTAGAGGCGGTTTCATTATAAGCGCCTTATTTGGAAGCCTCCAAAGTCGTCTATGGAGCCGGTTTGAAACCGTCATAAAAACTAGCTTAAAACCGCCTCGTATCATTAGAGGTGGTTGTAAACCGCCTCAAGACCTTTCGCAACGCAGGCATTCACGACGCTTTACAAACCGTCTTGTGAAGCGCCTCAAAAGGCTTTCGAGGCGGTTATATAGCTTTTCGAGGCGGTTGACAAGTGTCTTAATTGACCTATTTTCCTATAGCTTGTTTGGTTGTGAGTTTAACAAATAAAATTTAGCTTACTTGAAGTTGCAAAACAGTAGTTCATACATGGTAATTCTTTTTCCTTTTACATTTTCAGATCACAAACTAAAGTCCTCAGCCTTAATTCTAATAATAAAAATACTTGAAAACTTATTTATTTATTCAGAATAAAAGGTACATAGTACACAAAGAAACCCCATGCAAAAATTACGGTCAAATCAAATCCGGCCCAAACGGGATGCAAATAGGTCAACCGGATATCGGATTCCACCCCGAGCGCAAAAAAATATAGCCAACTTTTTTATATCTCTATTTTATTTTATTAGATAAAAATTATGATGCTTAAAAAAAAGATAAAAATAATGTTTTTGGAAATATAAACTCACCAAAAAAAAAAAAAAAATGGGCCCAGAGAAATAGTAGCAACCACTCGTTCATTTCACAAAGTAGGCTCAACAATACCAGAATGTTAGTATTGAACATAATTACAGATACAAATATGTATTTTTTTTAACTGTGAAGTAAAAACTGTTCTTATGACATGAAACCATCACCATGTGCTGTTTCCATGTGTTTTTGTGATGCCCTTGTCAGCACACATGCCACTTCCTGTTGTCAATTGTACTTTTTAGAATTATTAAATTAACTTGAGTCAATTTTATGTACTTAAAAATGTTTTACTACTTTAAAATATTACTATTCCTCTTTTATTGTAAAATTGAAATTACAAAAAACTACTATTAGTGTCTCCATAAAGAAGCATGACTGGCTGACTGAAATAATCATTGTTAAATAATTTTGATATAGTACAACTGAAGCTCTCAGAAGATGCAGAAGATATATATGTTAATCAAACTAGCTAAAATATTGTTATTTAATTATGAGTATAATGCTGCATTGTAATATATTATGAATGTTCAATGGAACCCTAGCTCACATTCCCTGTCACAGACTTACAAATAAGGTGAGCAATATGCACCTATAGACTAATAATTGAGCATTTTAGACTAAAGATTGAGCATTTTGCACGAATTTTGAGTCTGCTAAATGGGATTTTGAGTCTCCTATTGAGTGTTAGCAACCACTTTATGCTACATGGTTTATTTCCAGTTAACAAGTCCCTTTCTTCATCCTCAAAATTTTAAACTATCACTTAATATATAAGGCTTGTTTAAGTGAGCAACAAAAGCATTTGTTTTGTAATTGACAAAATTATGAAGTTTTAAAATGGACGAATCTAGCGGTTTCTCACCATTAATCAGCACCGGTTCTGGATATGTGCAAACCGTGCTACGTCATCGGACCTCGGAAAAAAAGACCCAATAGTTTGAAAACGATCAGTTGTACATAGATAATAAATACAGTAGTTTGTTATATATGTTTTTAACGCACTCTACATATCAATTAGAATCAGTGCTCTAGTGGTTAATACACATCTGTTTCATCCAAGATGTCTCAGGTTCTATGAATTTTTGACAAAACCAACTGTAGCCTTTTCAATATCAGACAAAACAATTAGACGAAATAATGGAAAAAGTATAGAGAACCTATTTAATATTTTCATTCATCTAGAAACCATAACTAGTGCAAGATAAAACATGGTTTAATATTAAAAACTACTCAAGATTTCAGTACTTATCTTTTTTTTTATTCATTTTGGAAAAATAGAAAAAAATCATTAGAAATTATTTAGTTCTCTTGGAGGAGTCTTAGTTTTATTTTTAGCACCGGAACTAAAAAATGTCAGAACCGACCCTGCCATCAATTAACCTAGCTTGTGTTGTATGCTAAAAATCAGCATCCAAATGAGTTGGGGTGAAGCTAGTACATACAAGACACAAAAATATGTAGGGCCTCAAATGATTAATTTCAACAAAATATAGTAAATATGCTTGACGAAAACTAAAAAATTAGAATTTTAAGATTGATTGGAGGTGTCGTGACAGCTGATAGCCTCTACTTACCTTTACCACTTGCAAACGAGTCATCAATGTTGCACCTTAGTTAAACTTGATGTTCTAACATTCTATGTTAAGATTTAAGAATGAACCCTGATCAAACTTCCATGGAGAAATAGAAAAGTTAACGAGACCAAGAAAAAGGTGAAAACAAACAACTAAGAAAACTTGTACCTTTTCATTTGCTCAATTCACAAATCACTTCTTATTAAAAAAGAGAAAGATCCAAACAAAAAATCATAAGACTAATAAAAATCACTAAACTACACAAATAATGCAAAAAAAATTAGCTTCTCCTTCCTACTAGGACTAGAACCCTAACATAAATAGATCCCAATATCAATCTCATATAAGAAAGAAATCAAAAGTTTATACAATTATATATACTACACATTACCCCATACCACTACTCGTCTCAAACTTGTAACGCTAATTTTGCGGAACATAAATAAGCCAGTCGTGATTGACGCTAACATTCCTCTCAAGCTCAAGAATCAGAGTAGTCACGCCAACAGATCAACATGGTGACACATCGTCTCACAATGTAGAACTTTGCCCTTTGTTCCTTAACAAGCCTTGAGCATTTCCTCGAAAAAGAATTCTTCGAAGGTCTCTTAGATGTTGCGGATTTCGAGCTTGGTTCTTTCTTAGACAACTTAATCTTCTCATCAAAATAGAATTGTTGATGTTGTGCAATAGTTGTACAATCCATGGATTTATTTTATTACACTAATTGGAACGAACCACTTTTTTTCTTTCCCTTGGTTTTGCTTTAGGAGAGTGTTTCAGTATATTGCTTGATGAAGAATAATGAGGTACAAAGGAAAAAAAAAACTTGGGTTAGTATTTATGGTGGAAATGAACGTACCTTATAAGAATACGTACAACTTTAATAATCAAATTTTTCATATTAAATTTTGAAAATGAAAAAATTCAAAATTCCACCATATACTTCTAAACATAAACTACGTGATTAATTTTTAAAAATATTTTTTCCACCAATGTAAATATAAAAAAATTATCGATCAAAATTACACGCATTTTGATATGATATATTTATTTAAGGACGAGCGGAAGATACACACTATAAATGTTACACTAGATAACAACTCGGGGATTTTTTTAAAATTCTAGTGGGACCTAAAAGTTTTATATTCTGATGAACTTTAATATTTATGTCACTTGTATTGTAATTCATGCTCATGCATGTGAGAGTGTATGATTCTTAACACATGACTACAGTGCATTCATAAAGACTACTATGAATTTTACCAAAAAGATTAACTAATAATACTGTAGCTAGGCAAATAGAGGCTCTTTCTTAAAAAAAAAATATATACCTCATCCGTTTCTATTTAATTTTCGATTACGAAACAACGTGCAATTTTAACCGTCTTATAATTTGTATCAAAATTATCGAAATAATTTTTTTTTAAATCTAAACATAAAATTTAATATTTGAAATATATGATCAACTTTTAAAAAATTTCATTCCGATAATTTTGATACAAATTCTTAGTCGGTTAAAATTGTATGTAGTTTCGTAATGTATAATGAAATAGAATGGGATGGAATATTGTAAAGCTTAGACTAAAATAATTCTAAAAAAGATGAATGTTTAAAAGCTCTGGTACTATTGACCCCTTGTTTTGCTAATAACTCAAAAGGAAGACAAATCATATCCAAAAAATTTACGATATGTTAGTTGGCTTTCATTTTCATATATATACCCGTATTAGATGAGATGACCAATTATAACAACTAACCAAGTAAGTAATTTTATTTTTTTTGAAAATATAACCAAGTAAGATTAAACATAAAAAAATTCAAAAGGTGTAATAGTAATATTGTACATATATAAACTATTCTAACTAATTTTTTTCTTTATTTTGGTGAAAAAAACAAATGAGGCTATATATATTCTCAGTACGTATAGGGAGAAACTACTATTTTTTTATCTAGTTTTACCATCTCTAATAGTACGAAAGAAATTGTTTCTTATGCAAATGTACCACTCTTAATAGTAGTAAATAGTTGCTATTTGTCTCTAAAATCTTTGGAAAATATTGTTAGGTGAGTGGAGTACATGTAGGGCACCGACCAAAGTGGTCAGACAAAAATAACCACTGTAGAGATATGCAATCGATAAGGTATGATTTTCAAAGGGAAATGTAATTTTTATATGTTTCTCCTATTTTGTTTTCTTATGTTTGTAATTTACACCCTCCAAAATTTAATATGAAATTCTATATGTTTTTTTCCTGTTTTTTTCATCACTCAAATGCGAAATTCCTTGGGAGAAATGATTTTTTATGTGTTTTTCCTATTTAATTTGTTTGCTTATGTTTGTAATTTACACCCTTCAAAACTTCATGTGGAATTCTATATGCTTTTTCCTTCTTTTTATTCATCACTCAAATGCGAAATTCCTATGTTTTACTAGGGAAAAATGATTTTTATGTGTATCTCCTCCTATTTAATTTGTTTGCTTATGTTTGTAATTTACACCCTCCAAAATTTAATATGAAATTCTATATGTTTTTTTCCTGTTTTTTTCATCACTCAAATGCGAAATTCCTTGGGAGAAATGATTTTTTATGTGTTTTTCCTATTTAATTTGTTTGCTTATGTTTGTAATTTACACCCTTCAAAACTTCATGTGGAATTCTATATGCTTTTTTCTTTTTTTTTTCATCACTCAAATGCGAAATTCCTATGTTTTACTAGGGAAAAATGATTTTTATGTGTATCTCCTCCTATTTAATTTGTTTGCTTATGTTTGTAATTTACACCCTCCAAAATTTAATATGAAATTCTATATGTTTTTTTCCTGTTTTTTTCATCACTCAAATGCGAAATTCCTTGGGAGAAATGATTTCTTATGTGTTTTTCCTATTTAATTTGTTTGCTTATGTTTGTAATTTACACCCTTCAAAACTTCATGTGGAATTCTATATGCTTTTTTCTTTTTTTTTTCATCACTCAAATGCGAAATTCCTATGTTTTACTAGGGAAAAATGATTTTTATGTGTATCTCCTCCTATTTAATTTGTTTGCTTATGTTTGTAATTTACACCCTCCAAAATTTAATATGAAATTCTATATGGTTTTTTCCTGTTTTTTTCATCACTCAAATACGAAATTCCTTGGGAGAAATGATTTCTTATGTGTTTTTCCTATTTAATTTGTTTGCTTATGTTTGTAATTTACACCCTTCAAAACTTCATGTGAATTCTATATGCTTTTTCCTTTTTTTTTTTCATCACTCAAATGCGAAATTCCTATGTTTTACTAGGGAAAAATGATTTTTATGTGTATCTCCTCCTATTTAATTTGTTTGCTTATGTTTGTAATTTACACCCTCCAAAATTTAATATGAAATTCTATATGGTTTTTTCCTGTTTTTTTCATCACTCAAATGCGAAATTCCTTGGGAGAAATGATTTCTTATGTGTTTTTCCTATTTAATTTGTTTGCTTATGTTTGTAATTTACACCCTTCAAAACTTCATGTGAATTCTATATGCTTTTTCCTTTTTTTTTTCATCACTCAAATGCGAAATTCCTATGTTTTACTAGGGAAAAATGATTTTTATGTGTATCTCCTCCTATTTAATTTGTTTGCTTATGTTTGTAATTTACACCCTCCAAAATTTAATATGAAATTCTATATGTTTTTTTCCTTTTTTTTCATCACTCAAATGCGAAATTCCTTGGGAGAAATGATTTTTATGTGTTTTTCCTATCTAATTTGTTTGCTTATTTTTGTAGTTTACACCCTTCAAAACTTCACGTGGAATTCTATATATTTTTTTCCTGTTTTTTCCATCACTCAAATACGAAATTCCTATGTTTTATTAGGGAAAAATGATTTTTATGTGTCTCTCCTCCTATTTAATTTGTTTGCTTATGTTTGTAATTTACACCTTCCAAAATTTAATATGAAATTCTATATATTTTTTTCCTGTTTTTTTCATCACTCAAATGCGAAATTCCTTGGGAGAAATGATTTTTATGTGTTTTTCCTATTTAATTTGTTTGCTTATGTTTGTAATTTATACCCTTCAAAACTTCATGTGGAATTCTATATGTATTTTTTTTTTCATCACTCAAATGCGAAATTCCTATGTTTTACTAGGGAAAAATGATTTTTATGTGTATCTCCTCCTATTTAATTTGTTTGCTTATGTTTGTAATTTACACCCTCCAAAATTTAATATGAAATTCTATATGGTTTTTTCCTGTTTTTTTCATCACTCAAATGCGAAATTCCTTGGGAGAAATGATTTCTTATGTGTTTTTCCTATTTAATTTGTTTGCTTATGTTTGTAATTTACACCCTTCAAAACTTCATGTGAATTCTATATGCTTTTTCCTTTTTTTTTTCATCACTCAAATGCGAAATTCCTATGTTTTACTAGGGAAAAATGATTTTTATGTGTATCTCCTCCTATTTAATTTGTTTGCTTATGTTTGTAATTTACACCCTCCAAAATTTAATATGAAATTCTATATGTTTTTTTCCTTTTTTTTTCATCACTCAAATGCGAAATTCCTTGGGAGAAATGATTTTTATGTGTTTTTCCTATCTAATTTGTTTGTGTTGTGAGTCTTATTAGCTCAGTATATATATTATATAGGAGGCATAGAGAGAACATAGAGAGAGGAAAAGTAGGTCTTTATTCATCAGAATGTATGAAATCAATATCAAATAGAAGACCCCTAACCCTCTTTATATAGATAGAGAGGTAGGGTTACAAGCTCACTTGGGCCCATAAAGTACAAGCCCAATAGTCCAATAATATCTTACAACACTCCCCCTTTGGACGTCTTGAATTCTTCGTCTTCATGCAGTCGATCTGAGTCGAGTTCATTCGCAGTGCTAAACACATAAAAACCTTAGGGCCGGAAAACCCAGTGTGGGACAAAACCGGTATCTAGGAGAAACTGTGTAGCTGAATGATACAGGCCGAAATATCATGTAAGTAACTAACCACAAAACAGTGTGCCTCATCAAAACCTTGACAGAGCAAACCCAATGGGAAAATCTCTGATCGAAGGAAAAAGAGTGCAACAGTGGTAGTAGTATGGGATCAACCACAAAACAGGTGCCTCATCAAAACCTTGCTAGAGTAAACCTAGTGGGAAAAACTTCTAGTCGAAGGACAAAAGAGTACACAGTGGTAAGAAGTATACAACAGGATACTCCCCCTAATTTCGGCAATCTTAAGTGAGATATAATGGGAACGTGTCTCGCTAAAAACCTTGCCAAGGAAAACCCAGTGGGAAAAAAACCTTGGTCTAAGGACAAAAAGAGTACACGAGCATGCGACTGGATGCTCCCCCTCACTTGCACACGACAGGGTGCGAAGATTTCGACTAAGTAGTAATTAGTGCAATAAGCATTCACCTGGATGCTCCCCCTCACTTGCACACGACTGGGTGCAAAGATTTCATATTCCAAGAAAGAGAACGAGCATTCGACTGGATGCCTCATTTACTTGCACACGACTGTATGCAAGAAAATATAACGTGGAATAAAACGAGCATTCGACAGGATGCTCTTAAACTTCATATGTGAAGATTCATTTCGACGATAAATGCTAAATAGCATAATGTAGTCATGTTTCTCTTGATCGATAACAACAAGTTGTCTTCTATGACAAGTGTTTTATCTGGATCGTGAGACAGAGCATATGTAATTCAAATATGGCTAATACTAGCTCGAAGCCATATACACTCTCTAGTCGTCTTATAGAGCACGAGCAGATCATAGTGATTCGTTTGGAGTCATTCCAAGACCTCCAAGATATCGCCTTATTCCTAATGGTAAAGACATGCCATGTTAGGAATATCCCTTATGCGGGTCTGATAAGTAACCAGCATCGGTATAACCGAAAAAGGGTTGCGTTAATTCGAGTACCGAAGGGGGTAGGTACACTCGATGACGCAAATGGGATAAGACAAGCCCTTATCCACAGTTACCTTAAGATAATGGGAAAATGTCTTTTATGCCATTTCGATGGCAGCGTGTTAGCGCAATGCTGTGTCGAGCTATAACATTCACAGCAGACGAGATGTTCGTCCTAGCATATTAGACCAAGTACAATAATGCGCTTATTGTACTTAGATATGAACATCATGGTTCAATATCTCTTCATCGTCACATCAGGGACGGAATGGGTCTATATCAATGTCTAGTGATCGAACGATCATGGGAGAATCTGACGACTTAGCGTCATGATGAATACAACGTCATAACACCTTCTGGGTGTAGTCTGAATCATGGACTTAGATTCAATCTTTACGGGAGTCGATCATCAGGCCGAGTCACTACCGTTTCTTCCCAAGATCCTTCATCTCGAAGGCAAATCCAAAAATGGATCGCGTAATAAAACACGCAAGGGCATAATACTTGTTCAAGTATCCCAAGCTAATCAAGTACTCACTTAGGCGGTATACCACATCCGCTCGGATTATATTAATCCATATAGTGAACGTCTCAGTTAATTGAGATCGTGTTCCGTGGTCAGGAACTACTTGATTTAAGCATTATGAAGTCACACAGGGACCTTCATCTATATCGCTTTGTCTAAATCCCTATAGAGATAAAACCGTGACCACATTCATGGCTGCATACTCAGTTTTTCGGAAACTACTAAACTGGTAAAGTAGGGGACTGTTATAATGTCCATTACAAGGAAATCAACCATCTCGTAATCAATTCCAAGGTGTGAGAGAAGCCATGCGCTACTAGGCGAGCATTCTACAATCTCATTATTCTCATCACTTTTCCTTACGAATAACCAAATAAACGAACTCGTTTAACATTGGTGGTGTTGGAGCTACAGGTCCGAACACACTTTCGCTAAGGAGTCTACTTGGATTGCAAGTTTCCATTAGGTCAGTCTATTCTACGTTAACTTCAGGCAACGGTACATGGTTCCCTGTCATAATTTGCTCATATTATCAGTCGTCACCGAATATATGAACAAGTAATCAATGACAGTCTCGTTTCGCTTCAATATCGTCTAAGATATCATGATCGACAGATATTTCGAGATTCTTAGGATGAAGAGGAATCACACATCTCCTAGATCCTTTATAATCTCGTGCGACGAACGAGTTTCAGTTCACCACCTCTGGGGCTGAACGAATTAAGAACCGGTCAACTTCCTCATATCTTAGGAAGGATGACAGACTGACGGCCGACGGCAGCGTCCTTTGCTTGGCGGGTTCGGCCAAAAGCAACGTGTTACGACAGGAACACGGCGTCCGACAGGGACGTCTATCCTTGCAAGCATTTTGCAGCAGGTATAAATGATCTCGTGACATCTCATAAAGTCATTAAATGCGTTTGGCATTTAGTTAGACTTGAGGGAGTCTATGCACTTACTTATCACTAAGTGCAGTTTTGGGGATCAAGCTAAGGCTGAGTGGGTTATGCCACGTTACCTCACGTCGTTCCTTATTAACGGTAACGTGCAAATCTCCCCCTAACGACGGGGAGAACAGTCTTAGCGATGTCACTTTCGCATATCATGCGGTAAAGAGATCGCTTGCCAAGGTTACTCTATCAAATGATAGGCAGGAGATTCATAATCGACTTATGTCCCCTTCAGAGGTCCATATTTTGAACGCTAGAACGGCTCAATTAAAATATTAATTAATCACTCTAAACACGCGTTAATATGAGACTTCTGGCTCATAACCAGTAACCAGCTGGTACGCATATGGTGTTTGAGTGTCTATGGGCCTCATAACGGACCAATGCAGCAAAATAGCATAACCCCATACGGAAATATAAATCTTGGTGCGCAAGACCAAGAAATGCGTGCAATCATTTGCAGTCGCATCATCAAACTTTCCGTGAGTCCATTTGGGTCTGAACATAATCGACAGGATGTTCAATTTCAATTTCCAAACTTAAGTAATTCAAATCGAAATTTCGATTATTACTCTTCGGAATTATCAAGTCGGCTAGACTTTTCAGGATAATCCGGATCATGAGCCATCAACTTAATGATAGGGCTAAAAGTTTGGAAAATGCTGCATTTATGTGGACAACATTAAAATGTGACCATATTGTCGATGCATCAACCATAACCATTTATATTTATGGTCCGTCTTATGGTTGGATAAGTCCACAATAACTCCTTCAATTCTTTACAAGAATTCTACGAGTTCATTTCGTGATCTTTACACATACTAGTCTTTCAAAGTGAGCATTAGTGGCATGAATTTCGGATTAATCACGAAATATATCCTCAAAGAGAATCCAAATGCGATGCGATTATAAATCAAGCATCGTCTTTTGACCCGGGAATATCTAATCCGGTCAATGCCACAATATCAAAATGCTCTTATCAATCGACGACAGGCGAATGATAGTAAAGACAATCATGTCTTAGCATTTAAATTCTTTATCATTCGACGACAGGCGAAATGATAAGGAAACTTTAAACGCTTTAAAGAATGTGATAGCAACCACTTGAAAGACATTCCAACTCCTCTAAAAATACGCTTTTGGTCGTATTGAATGGAGACTATGTAAAGAAATTTCAATTCTTTCATGAGCTATTACCAGGTAACACTGGTTTTCTCGAATATTTTATAACTCAACAAGGTACAACAGGACCTATAGGAGTATAACGCCTCATATTTGACAAATCAATTTGGCTTTACCAAAGATTTCGATTTGGAACGACAGGTCCAGAATCGCTGTCACTGAGTACACTTTTAGGCAAGTAGTTGGTGAAATTATGTGGTACATTGTTACCCACTATTTCGAAAAAAAAAACAACTACACCACAAGTATTGCCTAAAATTTCATAATTTAAAGTTTGGTCACATTTGTCAAAGGAATTTGCTCAAAACACTTTAAATTATTTCGAGAAATTTCGTAAAACAGGCAAAGCATAATCCAAAAGTATGTCCAAATGGAAAAATCATAATCCAAATGGAAAAACATAATCCAGATGAGCGAAAAAATGGCTCAATGATTTATCAAAATCAATAAAGAAAGGTCCCAAACTCATTTGAGCCACAAAATCGGGGGTCTCAAAAGTTTCCTTTCAGTTAGCTTTAACCACATTAGCATCGGTTTTTTTTTACCTTTATAATAGTTTTGAACTATTTAAGGAGTAACCGTGCATGACCTTTGTCTTTATAGCATAGAGTTGCCTCTTTGAGCATTATCTCTTGCTTTGTGACAACGGGCCATATTGTTCCTTTCAATTACTGTCTTGGAGCCACAGGTTTTCGATTTTGACGATTGTCTAAAATCTCGCTCGGCTAGGCAATTCATCGGGATCGCGACAGTTCGAGACAAATAACACTTGTCTCGGTTCTCGATTCATGGAAAAAAATATACACGAAGAGCATTAATATCAGGCAAACAATTCGCCATTGACCCAATAGGATTAAAACTACTCACCGGGGTAATTTTATTATCCAATAACATATGGGCGATAAAGGAACATGGTGAATATAAATTCACGATACAGCTTATGGAATACAATTTCCAAGCTAGTATTTTGGTGAAGTATTGCTCCAATATGTCAATTTCAGACATTTGTTCACCATAGACGTCATCACGTCTCAAATGTGGCGACGGAATAAAATCAACGTCTTAGCATTCATCTCGAGGGTAACAACAAACTCGTGTTTTACTCATCAAAGATGGCATCCAAAAAAAAATTGGGCATCACATTTTTCACACATCAGGGTGAGTAACATGTGGTGACGGATTAAAATCAACGTTTAAACAGTCATTTCGCAAGTATGTTTTACGATTTTTCTCATCATAGATGGCATCCAACATGTGTTGGGAGTTCTGGATTATTTATCATATAAAACGACTGGTTTATATGTTTATGGTTTGCACAAGCACAAACTTTTTTTTCGAAACGACAGGTTCGAAAACATTAGTTTTGCTTTTAATGTGAATTGGTTCTCATTGATCGAACGACGGGTCGATACTGAAACACCAATTCGGCGAAACATACATCACTATATAAACACACTTGGGGAAATTATTATTTAGTCAACCCCTTTCGGTAGCTCTACTTGAAAAACGACCAGGAAAGACGGTGAGGGTGGAGGGCACGAATGCCACTTAAAACCCGACCTCATTAGGATATCGACTTCCGCCTATATCTTTCCTAGACATCGTATCCAAATAGGTGAGCCTAGTTGGGGAAGGTTCATAATTTTTCCAACTTAAATGTGAAAATATATGATTTCGCAAATTTCCATATCATAAACATGGCAATAAATTAAATATTGTAAACATGTTAGTGAGAAATATCTAGATTACACCTGTTTCCATGATTAACGTATATATTGCAATATATATTTCATAATAAGTAAATCCAATTAAGGTTGTCAATCTAGATTTACCAAATAGTCAAGTAAGATCTAAATAAATATTTTACAAATCTATTGACTTATGTGTACATTCTAATCATGGTAATTCACAATATAAATAATATTATGTACTGAATACATGGAAATATTAATTAATTCTCACACGGCAGTATTCAACAGCCGGTCAATCAAACAATTCAGTCATTAATTTACTACTCATGTGGTGTACATTAGTAAAAATATAATCAGTTACGGGTAACTCATATGCAGTTTATAAGTTTTAACCTAATTTGAGGGTATTCCCAATAAGCCCCAATCGGTCTACAATTTAGTATACGTACTAATGTATAACATCACATATGATAATATTGCAGTTTTTCTTAACACAAGTTACTAACATGCGATATGTTTCATGTGTATATTATTTTAAGAAGAAGCCCTGTTTCAATTCTTCTTTTCAATACAAATAATGTTAGCATGCAGTATATATAAATATCTTATAGCCTAAGATTTTCCACATGAAATCCAAACAAAATATGCCAACCTTGTACCTGATGGTAGCATACAATATGATTATGTCCACCTAAGAAATATCTCAGTTTCTAGGGATTATATAACTTTATTTTACAAGTCCAATTATATTACAGTTGAGATAATCATAATTATCTATACCATGCAGTCTAGATCTCATAATTATCAAACAGTGGTGTATATAATCACGGACGTTGATATACTGTGTACAATATGATCAAAGTAATCTTTACCGTACTTTCTGATATTTTGGCGAAGGTTGAGATAACAATAAACCAATTAAACCCGGATAAACCTCGAGGTTTATATTGTATATACCAGATTCATAGCTTTTGGTCCAATCTCCAAGTGTATACTCTAATCTCCGTGAGCAACTTGCTGATAACGTGTTGTGAGTCTTATTAGCTCAGTATATATATTATATAGGAGGCATAGAGAGAACATAGAGAGAGGAAAAGTAGGTCTTTATTCATCAGAATGTATGAAATCAATATCAAATAGAAGACCCCTAACCCTCTTTATATAGATAGAGAGGTAGGGTTACAAGCTCACTTGGGCCCATAAAGTACAAGCCCAATAGTCCAATAATATCTTACAACAGTTTGCTTATTTTTGTAGTTTACACCCTTCAAAACTTCACGTGGAATTCTATATATTTTTTTCCTGTTTTTTCCATCACTCAAATACGAAATTCCTATGTTTTATTAGGGAAAAATGATTTTTATGTGTCTCTCCTCCTATTTAATTTGTTTGCTTATGTTTGTAATTTACACCTTCCAAAATTTAATATGAAATTCTATATATTTTTTTCCTGTTTTTTTCATCACTCAAATGCGAAATTCCTTGGGAGAAATGATTTTTATGTGTTTTTCCTATTTAATTTGTTTGCTTATGTTTGTAATTTATACCCTTCAAAACTTCATGTGGAATTCTATATGTATTTTTTTTTTCATCACTCAAATGCGAAATTCCTATGTTTTACTAGGGAAAAATGATTTTTATGTGTCTCTCCTATTTAATTTGTTTGCTTATGTTTGTAGTTTTACACCCTTAAAAACTTCATGTGGAATTCTATATATTTTTTTTCCTGTTTTTTCCATCATTCAAATGTGACATTCATATACGTTCTACTAGGGGTAAATGATTGAATTACCCGTTTTTTTTATACTATTATTATTACCAGTTTGATCCTATATATGAGAATGTAATTCCTTTGCACATGTTAGTAAATGATTGAAATTACTACAATATTAGAGAATTTATAAGTAAATGTACGATTAGTAAAGAAAATTCCCTAGTTTTTAAAAGAAGTTCACTTTGATCCCATGACACAACTTTATCCCAATAGAGATAATGCTATTATCTCTATTATTAATTAAAATACTTAACTAATAATGCAATTTTTTTTTCATTAGTTATGTTAAATCATGTGTTATCTTTATAGATGTTAAAAAAATTGTTAAAGATAACAATGTTTTTAATGTTGTTAATCGATGATGTGTCAAAATACAATGAATTAAAACATGAACTTTATTTCAAATACTCTTATTTTAGTTCATATATTAGTGAAGGTTTACAAAATGACTAATTAATGAGAGTTCAATTAATAATTAATTTTAATTAAAATTAGATAACTTTGTTTAAGTTAATACACTAATGTGAAAGTTAAATTTAAGTTACATATGTGTTATTTAACATTCAATTAAATGATGATATGTCAAAATTAATATTGTTAAAATTAACACAACTATTTTAGATGTTCTAAGGGTGAGATAGATTCATATAAAAAGTTATATTTTAAATTTTATTTATTTCAAAACAAATCAGAGAAAATAAATGATTTGATACCCCCAAAAGAACAGGGTAAATGATTTTGTGGATGTGACACAACATAATTTACATAACAGCTTGTTTTTGGAATCTCATGAGTGAGTTATTAAATCACTCGAAAAGTGAAACATTGTAGACCACAAGTGTGACAAGTCACACGGACACGCTCATTTGTTGCATATGAAAAAAATAAAAATTAAATAAAAATGTATGACCAATATTGGGAAAGCTAAATTTACCAAGTCGTCAAAAAAGCAAATTTATTTTGTTTTGCTATTGTTTACAATAATATGAGTTCGGATTGCCTCTTTACAAATTGTGAAAGAGATAGCTGGTATATGTTTGGGACTTGGAGATATTTTCGGTTATTCGGTACAAAAAAATTGTTTTAAGATCGTAGACGACATACCCGAAAATTGTACTTATAAGTAATCATATAGCAACTAAATCTCATTTGTAACGCTGAGCAATATTATCGAGAATAACAAGAGAGATTTAAACACGAATCTCCTAATTCGGATACCATGTTGTCTCGAAAGGGTCGAGGTAGTTTAGACAAAAGAAAGTAAAAAAAATTAAGAAACGGAATTGTAGGGTGTAACCATAAAAACTTGTTTTTTTTCCATAAAACAGCTGGAGACGAAATTATAACGGATATGAATTACGAGTCATACAATCTAATAAACCGAAAATTCCGGAGTTCTAATTTCTAAAACCCACCCCAAATCTTCATTACCAACCAAAGCCTATGCAGTTTTAGAAAAATTAGTTATCTATCTCGGTTTTGAAGATTAGTCGTCAAACTAGAAAACCTCGAATTGAGAAACCACTTCATCAAAATCTAGTAGCTCGCAGAAATCGATGTCACCATTACTGAAAAGAATTTTAGAAAAAATATATATGTAAAATTAATATGCATATGTACCTACAAAGAGCGATACGACAAGTTACAGAGTCCAGACTATCCATCTCTTAACGCCTCACGACATGGCATATACACTTTGGTGACAACTTGGCATCGATATTGGGTAAATAAAGTGTACATCAAAACATAAAGGGGAGCATCAGAGACCGTAGGACACGAGAATAATATTGTGGAAGCATTCACGAATGTGTAAACGTAAAGAAGGTAAGAGTATCATATACAAGGAGATTTTACGAGTCTAATGATTTTGTTAGGAAAGTATGCGCGTCATATACTCATATGTAAAGTATAAACTAAGACAAAAATCTTTCAAGAATTGTCATATTCATGGAGAGACGAAATTGTAAGTAAGTTTGACGAGTATCAGATTCAAGTGACAACAATAACTAGCCACATCCAGTTCAAGAAAATGGCAGATTTCAACACCATCCATATTTGTAGTTTATAAGTCAACGATTTCCATACCAAAAGTATTAACATCCTTTTAACTAGTTAAGGTAAGATGTTCGACCATCTTTTAACGCATTACAACATACATGTTTTGCGAGCGATTTCACAATAGGCCTAAGTTAAGATAATTACAAGTACAAAAGCTTCATCTTTTCCTCTTAAGCTTGTTGTTTTTCCATTGCTTGAACATGAATTCTATAACCTCCTTCAATGTAGCTTTTCTGTTCTGTTTGTGATACCATATCTCAGATTGGATATATCTCCCACTCGGATTATACTCATTCACTTCCGACAATGCCTTGGCCACAGCTTTGTATGCTTCTTCTCCATGCTCGTTTCTCAGCTCTTTCAATTTATCGTCATCATCATCAATTATTTCCTGCATTTAAGGATGAATCTTAAATATATAGACATCTTCAAAAGCACTTGGTTCTCATATCCGACTCAAGAAATTCAGAAGCTAAGATAGTCAAGAGTTAAGTTAATTTCATGTTACCGCTATTACTTGCTATCGATTTTCAGTATTTGAGACCACGGCATCTCATGAAAAGTCTTATTGGAAGCTTTACACTAATGTCAGTAAATTAGCTGGCTTATTTGAGATGGAATAATGAAACTGAATCCAAGAAGCGTAATATTAACAACATTCAGTACCCTTTTTTTAAACATTTATGATCTCAAGGAAGCTCTTTTCTGGATACAGATATTTGAAGAAATAATCTTATATGAAATGAAGTAGATCTACTCCAAACTTAAAACTGCATATTGTTTAACTTGTGCTTATTCACAAGGCCACTATTGAGAATGGGGGCTAAATTAAAAAAGAAAGTTGTACAAAAAATAAAAGCAGACAAACATATATTTGAGTAACTAAGCTGGTTTGTCTGATGTTGAAATATAAAGTAGGGTTCTTTCAGCTTAAAAATGTAGCCTTCTCAGGTCAGAAACAAAAGAAATGTTTGGCATTTAATCTGGCAAACAAATGCAGAACAACATAAAAGCACAGGCAAAAGTAGGGGTCATATTTGCAAACAAACAAGCTATCGATATGGTGAAATGAAGGACTACTTTAATCTTCAAAATTTCAGATTGATAGGTTTAAGCTTTTCTTCTAAGATCATCACCTAGAATCGAGGACAGATACAGAAAACGTAAATTACATACACAGAATCAATTTGCAGACGAACATACCTTTCAAAAAATAAGCTGGCCTAGAAAAAGAGTTAGGTTCATTTGGTTTAAAATTAGCTTTTAATTGTAAAAAAAAGAAGAGACCAACCCAACTAATTATTAAACTACATTTAAGCAGACAAACAGAAAATCTAAAATTAAAAGTCACAGCCAAACAAGCCCCAATAGGTACATGCTATGAAGTACTTCAGTGAATCAGCATTACAGAAAAGTCAAGTTTTGGCAAGAAATTAGAGTTCATTCAGCGTAAAAACTTTCCTGGGCCAGAAAGCAAAAGAAAGATTCAGTTTCTTAGCAGGAAAAAGAATCCAATAAAACTTATAAGCAAGGCAAAAGCTACCTTAAAGATTACAGACAAACAAGCCCTAAATGAGAACAAGATAGTAGCACTGTTATAAAAAAATCCAGGAAAGGAAACTACGGTGTAAAGTTCAATATTGCAGATGAATAGCCGTTGACAAGGCCATCAATTAGAACTAAGGTAGGGGTAAAATTCAGAAAACAAAATAAAAAAAATACCAAAATGTATAGTAAACAAGCATACCCTTAGCTCCCCATGGATTTGGACGTTTTTGAAAGGATGCCAATTCGAATTTTCAACTTCGTCTTGCCATTTTGAGCATAACTTTGCAGAATTTTCGTCTAAACTCCCACTATCCGAGCCCTTCACCGAGCATAATTTTCGAAAAGGCTTGATATCAACCTCCCCCATTCTTTTAATTCGAAGGGTGGTTCGTTGATTCAGCATATCATGCAAGACCTGTGCAGTATTCAAATGGGAACTAGTTGTAAATAGAACTTCTATAAAAAAAATACATAACGCGAAACGGCACAATCACCCCCAAAAGAATAATTTTGTACCTTTATTGCTTCTTTACGAGCATCTTGAAGCTCATCATTGCAGACTCTTTCTTTGGATATAAGGACCTGGTTTAAGGTTTCCAAACTTTCCAAAGCTTCTAATTTATCAGATAATTCCTTTTTCAAACCCTGGATAGTCAAGCTATGGTCGTCAATATTGCGAGTCTTAAATTCCAACTGCACCACAATGACCCCAAAAATATAAGCTTACCGAAAAATCGACATATCTAGATCTGATCCATAATGTTACGGTAAAAAAAACTTTTAACAACCAAAAGAAGAGTAATACTCAACAAGGCACAAGAAAAAATTATAAGAGGTACTCTACTTACTGTTTCTCTCTCAATTTGCAAGCTTGCAGCCTCATTTCTAATTTCACAGCTCTTATTGTCAAATTCTTTAGCTTGCTGTTTGAGAATTTCCATCTGGTATACCATTTCTTGCTTTAGCTTGTCATTTTCACGTTCCCGCTTTATATTTTGTAGCTCAATAAGCTCTATCTCTGTTGGAAAAAAAATCAGGGGTGTGTTTAGGAAGCAGATATTATGCACATTATACACATGTTAGCCTTGAGAATACCTTTGTAAAAGGCCTCGTGAAATCGATCTTTATCTGCAGTCAAGTTGTCACACTTGTGCTCCAGTTCAAAAATTATTTGGTTTTTCACATCGAGTTCTTTCGCAAGGCTTATTGAGAAGCTACGTGCACTTTTAAGCTCTTCGGAAGTGCTGATTTGGTTGGCTGTACGTAATTTATATTTTCCAAATGAAAAAAATGATATAAGTCCCAGAATAAGAAAAGGGAAAGGCACTACACAAGTTATCCATTTCATATTGTCAGAAAACTACTTATCACAGTGTACCTAAGATGTTATATGATACTAATCTATCTAAACTAGAAAGCTAGAGAACAACACACTCCTTTTTTTTTCTGATTAACAAGACAAACTCGCTACTAGATAACTAGATACCTTAAATGTTTGCTGAGACATTGGTCTAAATCAAAGGAAATAACTCAAAACTATTATTTGAACTGTAGCAGGACAACAATCACAAAAAACATTTGAGTTGCACTTTTAACTGCATAAACATTTGAGACCCAGAAGAAAAATGAGTTCATCAACCTGAAAAGTGAACACTTTCTACTTTTTATCAGGCCAAGGAACCAAGAAGGTTATAAGCTGACCACCAAATGGACTATAACTTATTAGGGAAAGAAAAATAGGCTGAGCTTGAAACCAGAAGACAAACAACCCTTCTTCATTAGATTATTATTGATAAAAACAAGGCAGTACTTTTTAGATGAAAAACAGTACAAATACCCTGTACCAATAAAGAAAAGTTAATTTTCAAGAGTTCAAAACTCGTTCATCCAAGGTCACCACTTTACGGTACTTCAATGCAAAGTAAAAGAAAACGAAACAATGTAAACATATGAAGCTGATTATCAAGCAAGTCATACCTTGTATGGCTAAAATACCATCTTTAAGTGAAGCAATTTTTCCTTCAGAGAAGTTCCACAGCTCTGATAACATAACATCCGAGTTGTAATGATTTATTTCCATCAAAGCCCTTGTTACATTCTCGTACACCTCATGACCAAGCTCTTCCCTCAACCTTTTCAGCTTTACTTCCTCAGCGTCTATTAGTAGCTGAAATTCAAAGGAATTCATTTATTTCCAAAACGTGTTCGGGATCATTCTATACGTAAATGCTATAAAATACCAGAATCATGATTATTTGAGCTTTTGTTCTTTCATATGATGTTAGTTATTTTGTTCCTTTATTTTTCTTCTGTCTATTACAGAGTTTGTTTGGCCGCAGTTTAAGAAAATAGCTGGTTGGATGTTGAGAAAAGAAGTTGGGATTATTTCCTTATAACTTTCAGCTTTTCCAGACCAGAAAAATTAAACTCGGCTGTAAAACAGACCAACCAAATACTGTGCACTTTATATGCCAGAGAGACGGTTTGAGCTTACAAGGTGCAGCCAAACAAGCCCATGGTGGTAAACGAATCACACATGCCAAAAGAGAGAGTAAAACTAGAGTGTATCAAAGGAGAGTAAACTAATCGATTGAAGGAAATTTAAGAAGAGTTCAAAAAACTTTGAAAATAAAAGAAAGACATTTAATTCCAAGCATAATCATCCTACTCCTACGCAAACAAGGGAAAAGTATCTTTCACGTAAAGCTTATTTGACTTAAAATACTTATGGTTTGAGTTTTAAGATCCATACCTGATATTTTCCATCATCAGTGATGAATTTATAAGGATACCATTCAGGGTCGCGAATGTACCCTTTCCATAAAGACCATATTTCTAAGGCTTTTATTTCGGACTCTGCATCGCTATATTTACTCTTCATTTCTCTAAGGAAAGGTTTAAAGTAAATCTCTCCCATCCTCTTCACACCAATATTACCTCGTCGTGGGACATCTTTCAAGACCTATAAAAGAACTGAACCAGTTATCACTTTCAACATTCAAGAGATAACAACATTTTTTGTTTTTGTTTTTTGGTTTCAGTTTATGTTACGAGTGAAATGAAAATGATAAGAAATGGGAGCACTTACGTTAATCAACTCTTTACGAGCCTCGTTTAGCTGATCACTAATCATCTTCTTATCAATTTCCTGATTTGTCATCTGAAATAAAAGGTCATATACCTGATTAAGTGTTGATAACTAACATGTACCAGAGAGTTTGAAATGTTTTCCTCCCTTAAATACGAGTTATCATACTCTATCTGAAGCACGAGGTTAGATAAAATGGATCACAAAACTATTTGAATCACCTCTAATTAACAAGGTCGAAACCCAACTTAGTCATGCTGTTAGGACCAGATTTCTGGCCCATAAGCTATTTGTTGTCTATTGGTTTGAACTAAATAATGCTAGTTGAATGTTAAGAATTGAGACAGGGTTGGCAGGTTTCAAGCTATGTTGCAACCTCAGTTACAACCTGCTTAGACATCGTTGGTGGTTTCAAGTACCAGTTGCAACCTCAGTTGCAACCACAGTTGCAACCTGCTGTTCTGCAGGATTCTGTCCAGTTCTGTAAAATCTGCATTACTGCTCTTTAATGATGATTATTTGTTTTAAAGTATGCAGGATATATTCTCATATGATCTTAACAGGTTTAGTATGCGTTTATTGAGAATATTAAAGTGATAAGGAAAGATTTCCTAAAAGATATAAAGAGATTAGTTATGTTTCCTTTACATAGATGAATCTATATCTCTATTCTTATACAAATCTTTATCACTTGTTTCAATCTTTGTTCCTTATCAATTCAGTATGATATGTTTAAGATTGAATGAAATATGGAGTTAATGTTTCATATGAATATTTAAAGATATTATCTCTAAAAGATATTATCTTATATGTTTCCTTGTTGTAGGAAAAGACTAACTCCTATTTCCAAGCTAGTTATTAAACAGGTATTAACTTATGAAGATTGGATCAATCCACGCTTAAGAGTTTGCTCATACATGGAAAGATTGAATCCAATCAAAAGAAGTCAAAGCAATCATAAAAGATCTTGAAGCAAGAAGATTGTTTTACTTGTATAAATAGTTGATAACCTAGCTTGTAAAAAGTGTGTGTTCTAAATTATAAAGAACTTATTCTTGAGAGAATACACAGTGAGCTTTTAAAAAGAAAACAATGGTGGGATGTCATTGATTTATAAGTGATAGTTATAGAGTAGGAGCAATATAGAGATAGGCAGAAAAACCTAGAGGGAGTCTACGAGTTTTTCATTAAGACTTGAATCTTATATTGTAAGCTTTTTATAATATCATAATCTGGGTAAGTGCCCCGGAGACGTAGCCTAGTTAGGTGAACTCCGTTGTTAAATGTGCGTGTGATTTATTTCAAGTACATTTAACTTTTCATAGTTCTGTCCATTAATACACTTGGTTCCAACTGTGGTTCCAACCTCACTTGGAACCTAACTGCAAAACTGCAACTAGAACAGCGGATAGGAATTTCACATGCAATCAGGAATAATCGATGTTTTAGGCAAAAGTTATAACACAGCGCCTTTGTTCTTGCTTTATTTTTCTGGATGATTTTTCAAACAAGTAGATAAAAGCTGGATGTAAAGAGAAATAAAACAGAGATTACTTACTCTATCTAGTTGAAGGCGAAGCTGATGCAGCTCCTCATTACTCTGGCTTCCCTTTAATGTTAGAAGCATTCCATAATCTCGTAAACCTTTGATTTCTTCCTCCTTTTCTTTTAGAACAGTTTTCAGTCGAGTAATTTTCTTGTGAAGTCCGATTTTCTCCCTCTGAAAAATGGTTCCTTAGTTAATACAATGTTTTTTCCAAAACGTAGAATAGTCTCTGGACAACTTTCAACGACAGTAAATGGTACTAATAGTCTAGTCTAATACACAGTAACATTCAAGAAATGCTTAGTTTAGCGTTTTCGACTGTAATGCTACCAAAAATTTTGTTTGCTAACATTTTGAATGAAATTATAAGATACTTTTCTGGACCGAGGGTATGGATAATAACTCTAATAACTTTAAGGCATGCCAAACAGAGTTATAAAGTCATTCATTATTTAAAGTAAATTTTGTATTCCCCAAACATCAAACATTTCCAATACTTGCTCAACATAGTACTCAACAATAGAGGCAACATTAAAGGCTTAAGACAGAATTTCCAGAGCTAATTTTACAGAATACAGACCTCGTGATCTTCAAAAAGCTCAAACACGTCTTCTTCGGCTTTCAACAGCTCCATAGCTGCCATCTGAATTAAATATAATTAGGGAAACAGAAAAAAAAAAAACCAGAGAATAGGGGTGGGAAAGGATAAATCTGTTCGCAAATTATCATATGTTTGCTATCAGTTAACTCTTTTAGGTGCACAAAAACATAGTTTTTTCATTACTTAACACTTCTAGATAGGCTGAGACTAGTATGCACATTCCCTAGATGTTTGTTTTAGAACATTGAGCTCATCATAATTGCCTGGAACAAAAAGTAAAAGTTATTATGCCAAACTACCAAGGGATTATAATATTTCTGGTGGAATTATGGAAAAATGCATGCAAAACGCTGAGCTTTCTAAAATTTTGAGCTTAAAATTTCCGTTTCCGAATTTGAGATAGCTTATTGACTTAAAATACGAAAACCGAATCTTGAGCTTCTTGGCCTAAACAAAGTCAGTTTATCAACTTAAAATATGCAACCAAATAAGCACATTGTTTTCTAAGAGGGTTTGTTTGGTTGGCTTAAAAGTTGGTTGAGACATTTAAACCAAGTAAAGTAGTGAACCAACATTCTTCTAGGCTTAATCAAAATCAGATTTCTAACTTAAAAGCTGCAACCAAATATAATTTGCAAAGAGGGGTTCTTTTGGTTGGCTTACAAGTTGGTAGAAACTTTTAAGCAACTAAGGCTAAGCTGAATAATGCATTGAATTAATATTTTTCTGGGTCTAAATAAAATGACTTTTTTTCCAAAGAAAAACTTGAATAGTTAAATTCTGCAACCAAACAAGCCCTTGTTACAATAATGTGGGTTTATATATACCTCAAACATAAAAAAATAAACTACTCATATGAACATAAATATTATTTTGCTTGACTAATTACTTATTACATAACAAAAATGGATTTATTTTAACTTAAAAATTGCAACCAAATACTGTAGAAACTTAAAAGTTGGTAGAAACTTAAAAGTTGGTAGAAACTTTTAAGCCTAAGCTAAGTAATGTAGTGAATCAATATTCTTCTGGGTCTAAATAAAAATGAGTTCTTTTTAACTTAAATAGTTAAATTCTGTAACTTAAAATCTAACCAGCCCTTTTTTTTACAACAATGTGGGTTTATTTATACCTCTAACATAAAAAATAAAGTATTCTTATGAACAATATATTTTTTTTGCCTTCCTAATTACTTACCACAGAAACAAAATCAGTTTTTTAACTCAAAAATTCAAATAAGCTACTAGTGCAAGAATATGGTTATTTAGTATTTACTATAAACAAAAAAGATAACTTTTTTTAGTAATGGATTACTTGAAGAAATGCAAAGTGCAATAGGTTTGAGTGTTAAAAATCTAAAAAAAATGATATAATAAATCTTTTATTGTAAAAGAAAATGGAGTAGTTATTAACTAACTGGAAATGTAGAAGAAATGAGTTTTTTGAGAGATAAATTCATTTCACTTCTTCATATCATGGGTTTTTCATGTCTGTTAATTTACAGGAAAAAGCTTACATTTTTTTTATTATATACAAATATTTATGTAATGTAAAAAACAGAGGATTATTATCATTTAACACCTATATTTTTCAAATTTGATTAATTAGGTACCATAACTTTTAATAACATACAAATTACTTAGTTACAATTTACATGTTACTCACTTCGTTCCTATTTAATTGTCCATTACGAAAATACGTGCAATTTTGACCGGTCAATAACTTGTATTAAAATTATTGGAATGAAAATTTTGAAAAGCCGATCATATAGTTCAAATGTTAAATTTTATGATTAGATTTTAAGAAAAATCATTTCGACAATTTTGATACAAGCAATAAGTCGGTCAAAATTGTACGTAGTTTCGTAGTGGATAATTAAATGGGAACGGATGGAGTATGACGTAAAGGTTAGTTTATCTTTTTCCTATATGAAATGGTTATTCTTATAAGAATATTAGTTACATAAAAAAAAACTTGTACGTAGCATAAAAGAGGATTATTATCATTTAACACCCATTTATTTCAAATTTGATCAATTAGGTACCATAATTTTCAATAATCCGTTATCGATTACCTACACTTAATGACGTAAAGGGCTAGTTTAACAAAAAAAAAAAGTTACTAAAAAATATAAGATGGTGTAAGTTGATGATTTATCTGTGGACTAACATAACAGTAGGCTAGAAACTCATGGGTACTAATAATAATAAACTATAAGTATTAATTGGACAAGAATAAAAGTTTGTGGTGATTACGTGTTGTATGAAGGAATGTAGCAATGCACAAGGGAAGGAAAATATGAATATGGTTTCTAGAAAAATTATCAAAATTAAAATACACGAAAAAGTTCAATTATGTTGATGATTTTTAGAATTTATACTAAACTAATAAGATGGATGAACGAGTGTAAGTTTTCCAATCTATTTAGAAATTTAGCAAATAATCTTTACGACCACTATTTAACTCGTGTTTTATATTGTTGCCATAATCATGCATGATGGAAAATGATTCTTACCCCGACATGTCGATCGGTTTGATACTGAAACAAACAGTTTGTGAAAATTTTCATGTTCTGTCGGTTTGTAAAGTGCTCGGTTCATGTTCATTTCGTACATGAACATATATTAAGAAATCGTTTAGTAAACGAGACAATGATGAGCAAAGCTTGGTTCAGTTTATAAATTTTTGTTACTATATAGTAATAAATGACACCCTATAATAGAGGAGGAATTCTGAAGTTGAAAATGAGATAGTTAATTTCTGTTGTATCAAAAAAAAAAAAAGGAAAATGAGATAGTTTTTGTAATACATTGACAACCTAATTGAGTTGTTTACAATTATCTTTATGTAAAAAAAAAATTGCCAGCTGATATGTAGCCAATATTTTTATAAGTTCTATCATTTTTAATATCATTTTTAAATGAAATTGTGCAAATATTATCTCGCTTATGTTTTGAAATGCAGATGCACAAGTTTCATACCATATTTTAACTCTGATAGGCAACGTTACTTTACCACTTTAGCAGGCCTTCAGTTTCGCTTTTTATCATGGATGAGATTATCGATTTTGCTTGAGATTATCGATTTGTCTTGAGCTTATATATCCACGCGAAAGAATTCCCCAGTAGTCTGAGCTGAAGATGACCTGACCATTTTGCAAAATTTATACTTCTGTAAGGTACATGAACTTGTCATACAATCGGACAGGGCCGGCCCTAGGGTTAGCCAAGTAAGCCCCTGAGCTTAGGTGCCGACCGACCTATAGGTGATTTTTATTGTTGAAAATAGGACACAATTTGGTTGAATTTTGAGCTTGTATTAAATTTAAAGACACTTTATATAAATTATGATAATTATTATTACTTTTTTATGCAATTTTTCTTTTGGTTATGTGTTTAACTATTTTTTTTAATAAAGTAAAATAGCTGACGAAATTTTTACAGGGACGAGGTGTGAAAATTTTAGTGTCGGCACTGCAATCGGACATTGTGTATTCCTGCCAAAAGTTCAATTGCATGACAAATTCAGTTCTACCCATATGACATGCAATTGATAAATTCCTCCACAGCAGACGTACAATTTGTTAAAAAGAAACATATATACTTTCTAAATCTAGAAAGTTTGTTTTGCTGTGTTATTTTGTCAGTTTTTAAGCTAGCCATGGAGGCTTGTTCCTTGGCATGAACTCGATTTTTGTTTCAATAGAGTTTGGCCCTGTTTAAAAAAAAAAAATATACTTTCTAAATCTTTTTCAAAATGATTAAAACAAGGAAACCTTTTTGTTTATACATGCTTACAGAATTAATTATCAAGAACCCGAACTTGTGATTTTTGTTTAATTAAGATTTGGACATCAAAGTTAATAACAAAGAGTAAAATGATCAGCATCATTGAACATCTGTACCTAGTTTTTGATAAATAAGTCTCAAAACATGTACTAGATCATTTTTTCCCTGAAAGAAGCTTTAATTTTTACCATTATGATCATAAAATCAAGCTTTACATGGTCAAGGCAACCCTGCAATCAACTAATTCAGAATTTTTAATTTGCTTCTGTTCTATTCTTTTAAACAAATTAATCTCTAGAAAAGCTTTTCGTAGTTGGATTTGTTGACCAAGAACACATGATCCATGTACTACAACCAAACACTACAAAATAACGTTGATTTTTTAATAGTCAAAAACTGTTACAAAACTGTCACTTATTCGAAAACTTATCACAAATTAACTATCATGTCGCAAAGCCGTCACAACAACCATAACTTTTAAGCTCGTAACAAAAAATCCGTCACTATTCCAATAGCTAACTGGACATTATTTTTGTAGTGAAAATGTTGAGGAGAAAAGGGCAAAAACAAAGAAAATAAGGCTTCGTTCCCCGCCCATAACTTATGTTAGGTACAATAATAAATGGTCCATTTCTACTAAATTATTTCACATTTTAGACAAAGCACATGTCGCAATATTTTCTTCTATTCCCTTATACATTGTGTTACTTATTAACATAATTCCTCGTTCTGAGCTATCATTTTATAATGGTATCTTAACCAGTGCTACAGATTAATTAGCTCTTAACTTAAATAAACACTAGTAATCGTGCCCCACGAGTTGCGTGTGTAACGTGCAATGCAATTAAAATATAAAAAATAAGTGTAGTTATGATACAAATATGTGGATAATACAAAAAAAAATATAGTATAAGACTTAAAAGAATGTTTGGTTGTTAAAGAGGGACACATAGTGTTATTAGTTGTTATTTTTTATTTTATTTTTTTATGTGAGTATGGTATTATTGTAATTAATAAAAAAGTATAGGGGTATTTTTGGAAAAAATTGGCTAAATTTGGCAGCCTCAATTCTCTTGGGTTGGCTTATTATAATAGAATGATTTTACATGCAGACGTTATACTCACTAGGTTGGAAAAAAATAACCCTAGGTTGGCCTTTAATATTATTTGTCTCATAAAATTAATTATTTTCATTTCATTTTCACAAAATTTTCGCATATGATAGACGTCCAACAAAACACAAAAGATGTTTGAACACCATTTTTTTTTTTGTGGAAATAAGATGTTTGAACACCATGCATTATGCATATGACTATTTTGCAATTTTTGAAATTGCGATTGATCAGTTCCGGCCCCAGATATCACACTCGAACAAGATTTTTACATGCAGATTTAAGGAGGATTTTATTTTTTGGGATTCCCAATCAAAAGTAAATTTCTTTTATCTGTTATAATTAAGAAAATTGTTTACGCAGGAAATTAATATTAGATCCTGAGGACAAAAAGCTGAAATATTTGAAGAAGTTAGGTGCTGTTACAACTGCTTTGTTAGAAATGAACATGTACGACCCTAGCGGAAGGTACCAGTTCCAGAACTATGGAACTACTCCGAGGGACGTAAGACCACACTGAGCGAGTCAATATCATATATACTCGATATATATAAGAGTAAGAAGGGGAAAAACAATGGGTAGTTGCAACCAAACTTATGTAGATGTGCATTTCGTTTCAGGAAAAATCGTGCTTTTTGTTTCCTCAGCTTGCAGTTCTGAAATCAGGATTTGAGGATCACCAATGGACTAGACAAATGAACATTGCTTGATAAAGTCTTTGTCGAATTACTAAGTTGTAATTTGGTATCGATCTCGACATTCTGGAATTTGACATGCAATTAAGCTTTTGCTAGATGTGTTTTAGTCCAAACTCCAATCTATCGTCTGTGTGCTAATTTTTCGTTAAGAGTTCATTTCATTGTTTAAGTAGATGTAGACTCTCAAGGGAATTTTCTCTCTCGACAATCCTCCTTTCGTTATTACTTAAACTGCACCATTCAAGATTTTAGTACTATCTTGTAGTATCTGTTCTTATAACGGCTTGCTGCTGGTTTTATACATACTCGTAATCTGTTAAAACAAGCCGAAGAACAATTCACGTATTGTAATGTTTTATTTTAGGAATATTGAACCAAACCCAACATCCTAACATTTAATAATATTGGGAAAACATATACAACTACACTATGCACATGTACAAACTTTGTGTCCCTTCTCGAAAAATTTCATCCAAGTCCTCTTTCTGCCTCTGAAATACTAAAAATGAAGTGGAAATATTTATTTGGAAAAGCTCAAAAATGAAAACTTCACATATTTTAGGGTGACTTAATGGAAAAAAACAAAAAGGACAGAAAGTAAATAACCAACACCAGCTTAATTAATAGGTGCGGTTGGCAGGGCTAAATCCCCCCATATTTTCGGAAAATATTTTTTTACAGTTCATTTTTTTTTGCGAAGAGAGCTATGTAGCCCCTCATATTGAAAATTTAAAATCCAACCCCGCACATCTACTGATTCTGACTCCGCCACTCTTAATAGGTGCAAGGGAGACCAAAAGGTTAAACATTTTTACTAGAGTAAATTTTCTGAATTGCCAATTATTAAATTAAATAAGAACAGGACATTTACCAGTGATTAATTGATACGCCACAATCATGGAATAAACTTTTGAATCCCAACTTCCAGCCATTCTACTCCACATTAGTTCTCAAACTAAATAAAAAAAATATTTTTTGATTTCATGAACTCAATCACAATCTCTTTTTTTTTCATAACAGGTTTTATATTAATCGTAAATAAAAAAGTGTGGTCACTGTGAAACATGCCACAACGGTGACAAGATAAAAAAACAATAAAAAATGAAAAAACAACACGAATAAGTCTTCAAATACAACAGAATGACAAGGTACATAATGACAAAATATTTTTTTTATTTCGTGAACTCAATCACAATTTTTTTTTCCATAACAGTCCTTCTATTAATCGTAAATAAAAAAGTGTGGTCGATGTGGAACATGCCTCCACACTGATAAGATAAATAGAACGATGAAAAGTAAAAAACCGACACGAATAAGTTTTCAAATACAACAGAATGACCAGATGTACGAAAGTTAAGGACTGAATGTCTAACGCGATATGAATGAACAAAATGACAAATAAAATCATTTTTTGTACAATGACAGTGCGGAAAGATATTTTCCATACACAAATACTAAAAAAAAACACGTGTTTTTAGATTTTACTCATTCTTTTATTACATCGGTTTGATAGTTTGTACCTCAGTTCAGTGAAATAAATAATGGAATATTGAACTCAATGCAATAGTACAAATTTGGACTAAAACAAATATCAATAGTATATAGAAACTAAAGAAATTAGAAAAAGAAATACATTTTAAAATTGCAAAATAAAAAAATAAAATAACTAAAAAGAATTAGACGTGATTATTTTGCCATATTGGACGAATCATGTCGACTGATTATTTTGCTTGAGAAAAAAAAGGTAGATCTATATGTTGAAAGAGAATCGTGGGATAACTCATTTGAAATGCACAAATTTAATGGAAAAAAAATTGTCTCCAAAGAAAATCACATACGGACATAATTAAGAGACAATTTAATTTCGTCTTAAAAAATATTTGAAGATAAATTTTAATTGTCTATAAATTACCATTTGGAGACAAAATTTGATTGTCTATAAATATATTGTCTATAATTCTTAAGTTTGTTGTAGTGTGTTGTCGAGTTACGGAGTTACCTTTAAGTAAATTTAAGTAAATTATGGCAAAAAAACAAGCATTGGAAAAAGTAGTTTAGAAAAATAACTTGACCATTTCCCCCCAAAAAAATGGATTTTTTGTTGTTGAATTCTTTGGTAATGATACGTTCGCAAGCCACACTCCGGACCACACCTTAAGGGGCTGAAAAGAAATTAACAATGTAAAAGTTTTGTTCTGCCAGATAGGATTGATGACGTAGTGGATGTGATGCGGAGTGTGTTGTAACTTGTAACGTATCATGAATCTTCTGAGTAATGTCTGATTTCACAAATTTAGTTTAAACACCTCAAAATTAAGACACTGTCAAATTACAGAAAACAAAATTTGCCGTTCTCGAAAAGTTATTTCAAATATGACCAAGTCACGCAGTTAACAGAATAAATTAATACCCCTGACATACAAAATACTTGTTACAAGATTTTTTTTACTAGACCTGGTTTACTGGTGATGTAATAAACTAGTTTAAAACCATAAGAAATGAAATTGATTACTTTTGGCACATCACAATGATTAGGGACAAAACAAGAAAATGAATATTTTTTTGGTAAAATTTTATCAAGAGGATGGGCTTACAACCCCGGCTGTCACAAGTTTGTTCTTGACATGATTATGACCGCAGAGTTTCCAATACGCAAACACGTTAAGATAAGGTAGGAAAGATCAAGACACATCTACAATAAAGCTTCATTAATTGCTATTTTCAGAAGTTCGAAACCAGCACAAAATTACAGATTGCAATCCGACTCGTCAAGCAAAGTTAACCAGTAAATTTCCAAAATTTCAAAATAAAGCACAACTAGTCCATTGGTGATTTTCATATCCTCTTTTCATACTGCAGGTAAGAAGTAAGAACACGACCCATTTTTTTTGCTTCATAATCAATATATGTAAGCATAACTCATAGATTAATCAACCAGTGATTCTCCTCTTCTTTGGCTCACACCAATCGAGTACATAAAGGATGGCCTCTGTCAAAGTGGCCTTACGCCCCTGAGAGTAGTGCCAGAGTTTTCCAATTATGTACCTTCCGCTAGGGTTGAACGTATGAATTTCCATCAGAGCATTTGCGACAGCTTCATACATCTCATAACCTAGCTGCTCCTTCAAATCTCTCAGCTTTTCATCCTCAGTATCTACTATCTAGTAATTCCTGTTTTGTATAATTGTTTACACAAATCTCTTAATCAAATGTCACATTATTTCTTTGCTCTACAAAGTTTACTTCTAGTTTATCATGTGTACCCTTTAGGAATGATGCATGTTATGTGGGAAGTGAGAAACTTATACCAAAATCCAAATTTGTGCCCTTTAGACCTTCACACAAAAATGGTTTTTCAGTTCGTAATCAATAAATCTCTCTTTTCCTCTACAGTTTCTATAATTCGTGTTAAAGGAAAACAACCCTTTGTAATTATTGCTAGCTATGATAAATTTATTATTACTCAATATAACTTTCCACTGGAATACTAATCTTTTCTATAAGACGACAGTTGCCGATAAGAAATTTCAAAATTGAGGGGAAAAATGAATTTGAATCGTGGTTTACAGAAAGCAAACCTGATGTCGTCCATTGACTGTGATAACTTTAAAAGGATGCCAAAATGGACTTCGACGGCGATCCTCCCATAAGGAGAATGCTTCAGTGGCTCTAACTTTAGCCTCTTCTTCGTTGTATATCCTTTTCATTGCTCTAATAAAAGGTTCATTATCCAGAAGTCCCATCCTCTTTAGGCCAATTGTCCCAACTGGTATATCATCCAGTATCTATAAAACTGGTAATTTGTTTTCCTCAATTAAACGGCTCAATAGAGCAAAAAGGTGAGATGAAAAGGAAGTAGCCTCAGCACTCACGTTAACCAGTACTTTATGAGCTTCGTACAGCTCATCATTACTCATCCTCTCCTTTTGAAATAAAGTTTGGTTCAATTCTTCTAAATTGTAAATAGTATCTTCACTTTCTCCAAACTGGGCTTTTACAACCTTCAAATTCTCTTTCAATTGCTCTATTTCTAACTCCATTGCCAGCATCGCATCCGTTTTATCCGCCAGTTGTAACAGTTTCTGGTCAAGATTTCCCCTCTGCTTCTGAAACAAAGAGTTGAAGACGTACAGGATCGACTTTGTATATAAGGTTATTATAGAGTTCAATTTCGTCAGTCAACCAAAATGATGAGGCCGAGTTCCGCTCGTCCATAAAAAAACAAAAAACAAAGAACTAGTTTGATGATAACACGAAACAGATAATTGAGAAACCGCTCATTATCAGTTCAGCTATGATATCTTGTTGAAACCAAAGTCACAATCACATTTACAGTATAAGTATAAGCGGTTAAAGCAAGGGTTTCTCATAACCTATTGCTTGCCAAAGAGAAAAGAATTAACACTAAGGTATTACATTAGCTTGTTATTGTCAACTTTTTGGGAAAATTTGTAACCAGAGCTGTCACTTCCTAATTGAACCTAGTCTGGGATTAAAAAAAAACAATACCGTCTCCCATATTTCTCATGATAAATATAAGAAAACAGGAAAACTTTCCATATCAGGTGCCAATGAGAAGTGAAGCACCTGACATTCTACAATTTAATTTATCAATTCATCTAGACAGGAGAAACAATTACATTAACTTACAAATAAAAAAAAGAACATAAATATAAAGGGGAGAGGAAAACAAAAGAACCTTAAACACTGTTCGAGACACTTCCTGCAATTCCTCATTGCTCTTGTTCTCTTTCGCTAATAAAAGTTTTCAAAGCTTCAATGGTACATCCTTATCTCTCAAGCTTTTCTCCAGTTGAGCAATTTTCTTGTGAAGTTTGTCTTTCTCCCTCTGAAAAATAAAACAAGTTATTAATTGGAAAAACTCTTCAGCATTATAATTCACTTGAAAATGCAGTAAAGCCCATCACTTTGCTGAAGATTTTATGAGCTAGTTAATTTCAGCAAAGTGATAGGATAATAGTTAATGCAGATTCCATCTGATACCCGTTTTCAATCTTTAGCATAGAAGTTTACTGGTGAAAGGCCTTATTCATATAATTGGACAACGAACATATGCAAAAGGCCTTATTCATCTTTGTCTTTCAGTAAGTTCTTGAGTTCTATAATTTCCTGGTGAATTTCTTCTTTCACCTTTTTGGGAAAATAATTACACAACTCTGTAAAAAATAAACTAACCAAGTTTTTTAAAGGGGGGAAAAACTTAAGCGACAAATTTTACGTTATTTGTATCCCAAAATAAGTTTAGAAAGATGTGTTGTATGTCGAGAAGGAAATAGGAGTAGCCTGCGCTACACACTCTTAAGAAGAAGTAAAAAATATATTTAACATGTTTTTTTACTGGATTTTAGTTTTTCAGCACCCAACATAATAACAAAAATAAATTCCAGAAGAAATTTAACCGCTCCAATACAAGGATTCAAGGAGCACACCAACTTGGTAAGTTACCTAAAAACTATCCTCTTTGATTTCATATCTAATCGTAAATTAATACAATACCGAGCCTCATGCGAATTCAGGATTATACTAAAAGACTAAGTGCATGTTTGGCAACAACTTTTTTTTCTTAGCTCTTTTTATCTTTTTGATAAAAAAAAGCTATGCTTGTTAGGCATGTTATCTTTTTTTTAGCATTTCAAAAGCTAGCTTTTACTACAAAAAGCTAGGAATTTGGGGATTTTTTTAGCTTTTTCACATAAAAATTACCAAAAGCAGTAATTTTCCAATTAAATCATTTCGTAAATATACAAGTCGCTTATAAGTTGAAATAAGTAAAAAATGACTTATAAACAAAACAAGGTCTAAGTCATTTATAATTAAAAAAGTTACAGAGGTGTCGTGCTACACTGTAGTATTTATAATTAAAGCAGACTTTTTTCTCATTGCTTTTTCAAAAAGCAGCTTTTTTTTACAAAAAAAATACGATGCCAAACGCGTCCCTAAACCAATTTGCATAACTTAATAAGCTCTAAGGCAAAGAAGAAGTAATAAAATGTCAACATGCAACATGGAAATGTTACCAAGCTAAAAAAGTATTATAATCTGGAAAGTAAAACATACTAATTTATTTTTTTTTGAAGTCAAACCTTGAATCACTAAGATTAAAAAAAATATACAATTTCGCAAATATTCCACTGAGTTTTGAATTTTTAGTACAAAATCTTAAAAGAATGAAAAATCCTAAATTGGGTTAGGGTTTTACTAAACCCTAAATTAATAAAGAATAATTATTTATTTGTTTGACCCTAATAAACAATCAAGTTTGGTTTATCAAAAAGACAAAACAAAGGCTAGGAAAAGTGCAATATTTTTTATTAATAGTTAAAAATGAGATAATATTACAGTAAAATAATAAAAAGTTGGAATATTTTACACACCTTATGGTGATCATCAGATTCTGTCTGTTCCATTGTTGCTATTTTATCTGAAAAAATGTAGATATATTATAGTAATAAAGCTATACATATACGTGTATTAATTACACTATTGCTCCTATATATATATGTTACTATTATGTCAAGAGAAAACCATGTACCTTTAAAATTAACGAAAATTTCTGCTCATTTTAATCCTTTCCTGAGTTGTTTTTGCTCACCTTATTGGCAATAAAAAAAATATGTTGTCGAAAAAATCTTCATAGATGCTTAACCCAAATCTCAGTTACAACTTACACGTACGTAAGTAAACCATCTTAAAAAATTTACGTATTTGATTATAAGTATCAACGCACAGTTTATTTCAAATGATTACACTGACATAGAAAGCAAGCGAGCAACGTAAGTTACAACTGAAAGTACATCTATTATGTTGATATGTCGTACGAAGCTTCAAACCATGAAACGTAACTCTAACTCTCTAAAGGTTTTTTACGTGGTTCCAAACCATTATATTTCTGAATATATATGTTTTCTTAGAGAAAACATAGTATTTTTGAAAATTGTAGATCTATAGCTCGACCTCTAATAATAGTTGTAAACTTATTGGTAAGATCAGCAGAAAATAGAGGACGAAGCAGGCCGGCAATATAATGAATATACGGATCGAGTTGAGTTCCGATCAGAATAGTGAACAAGTGCTCCACCATTGGATCAAAATGAACTTATGTAGGGCTGGGGAAAAATCCCTAAATCCCGACCCACACCCGATCCAACAAACTTCGGGATCGAGTGACAATTTTGATTTCGTCGGGTGTACCGATCCGACCCGAATTTTTAATTAATTTTTTATTTTATACTATATAACATGATTTTTTTATTTCAACACTAAAATGTAAGTGATGAGAATCGAACATTGTACGTCTAGCATATAATGTAAATATTCTACCATATGAGTTACAACCCTTGTTGTATCATATATTAGTTATAATTAGATAAATATAATATGGAATTATAGTTTTGAATATATAAAACTATTAAAATAAAAAATATACTTAAATTAAAAAGTTATGGGTCGGTTTGGCATCAGTTTTTTTCAGTCAAAAAACTGCTTTCAGAAAGCTGTAGTAAAAAAGCTTGTTTTTCAAAATATATACGAGTGTTTAGCAAAAATTTAAAAAACGTAACTTTCAACATATTTATTTTTGGCATTAGCTAATAACCTTTTGTTTTTTCAATAAAAATAACTTTATAAGATGTTTTTTTGATAAATTTTCAAAATATCATATTTAAACGAGCAAGTAGCACGTCAGTATACGAATAAAATTTAATTTGAGATAACATCAATATTGATTTAAATTATTAAAATGGTGGCGATAAATCTACCAAAATCTTCAAAATGTGTATCTTTTTTCTTTTACCTTTTCTATTTATAATATTACTCCAAAATCTAGATTTTTAAAGGCTAAAAAAAACAGTGATACCAAACGTATGTGACTTTTTAAAATCAAAAGGCTAAAAAGGGTAACAAAAAAAGTTGATGCCAAACATACACAATATTGTTACTTAAAAAAGATAAATAATCATTATTTTTCGATTATAAAATCTATAATGATAATGTATCTCATTTATTATGATAATTGTTGTTTGGCAGCCGATTAATATGTTATGTTGGATTAAAATTAACAGACCAATATAATCGGCTAACCTCATGGAATTTACAAAAGTATGCTTTGTTAAATAACCTGGCATGCATCACTTTATCATTTTGACAAAATGAATGCCATATGTAACACAACATGACATTATTTTGAGAAAAACCAAAGCATACAACATCACATACGTATTGTGCATACACCAAACTTTTGCATAGAACAAAACTATAGATATTATTTGTTCGGGTAACCCATCGTGTGCTAACGGTTGGAGAAAGGGTTTTTCAGAGAGGTGATGACACTATCATTATATTCGGACCAAGCGAGTTTTCAAGGACGGCTCTTGATACGACGGTTCTAATTCGCCCACCTCTTCGTAACGTTAACCTTTAATCCATGTTTCATGTACAAAATTATAGAATTATTAGGCTCCACAATATGCCCTTTTACCACTTGAACATTATAGTTATAAAGCAACGCGGCTGCGACTCTCTTTGCCTGAATAAAGCCACTTGTTTCCCCAAACACGTCCTCAGACCCGCATTAAAAGCAAAAAACTTATAGGATGGTTTATGCTTGATCGTACCATGCTCTGAAATCCACCTCTCGGGTTTAAAATCCAAACAGTCCTCACCCCATATAAACTTCATCCTCCCCATCACGTATATATGAAACAAAATCTTCATTTTCGAGTCAACTTTGTGGCCACTAGGGAGAATGTCCGGTTTAACTGGTTCCTTGCGTTGGTATGGCACTGGAGGGTAAAGCCTAATTAAGCGCCTCGCAGAACACCCCATGTAAATAAGGCAGCTGTAACTCTCCGTAACTGAAAATCCTATGTCTTTGAGCTTCTTCTAAGGGTAGTACTTGTTTGAGTTCCGTTCTAATTTTTCCCAAAACGATAGGATTTTGATACACTAACCATGTAATTAAACCATGTCAAGGCCGTGTCTCATCCCGCCATTATGAGATTAAGTACCATGTCCCTTACGGACTTATCACCGCGATTTAAGTCGACTGAATCTTCGTCTTTTATGTATGATGTTAGCAAATCAACAGCCATGTCTTTTTCTTCTTCTTTCACTAGATTTGATCAACATCCTTGTCTTTTTCTTCTCTTTTCACGGTTAAATATTCTTGAATAACGCGATCAAGAATATCCCAAGCTTTCTTCATTTTCTTTTCGTGACCGACCCCAAGCATGGCCATCAAGTTACCAATTCTTTTGGGCACCAGATGACGAATAAATATTACTTCTTCAACGTTATCCAACGCCTATCATGGGTAATTCAATGGAGAGGCATCCTGGGTTATTCCCGGCGACTAAAATACACGTAGTATCACAAGTATACCTTTGAAACAAATTTTGAAAGTCCACGACTAGGCCTTGATCCGCCACATATTCAAAAAAGGGTACAAGTCGTTTCTCCATTTTCTCTCTTCCAGTTTTAACCACATATTCTTGAAACCGCTGATGACTGAGAAATAGTCGTCTGCGTTGAGAATACCGTCTCCTAATACGTCGAAAATCCTTGCAAATGCAGGTCCTTTCGGGTAATTTGAGAAATTTGCGCTCATCATATGGCGCACGTTTGCAGGAATATTGGTCGAGACTAGCATGTTCAAGTTGGCAAACCATGGGCCATTGACTTTAAATGTGTCACTCGATAAAGCAAGAATGTGAGTGCTCTTATCGTGAATGTGATCGATGTTTTGGGCAACAAAGGGTAACATTTTGAATATAGGCCAATCCGTCATAATCGAGTTTCGTCGAAAAAAACGGAAAAAAATGAAGCACATGATTGCTAAAAAATGACTTCTAAATATTCTAAGAAAGCCATTTCGGCCTGGTTAGTGTTGTTTACAATTTTGCTTTGCTCGTTTTTATGTTGCACATTGCATACAAGTTATATAAAGTTTTGCAACCTTGGCTTGGCATTATCTGTACCCAATTATAATTAGTTTTTGCTCATCCTATCTTTTATTTTAACAAACATGACCTAAAACATTTGATCGTTTTATAAAACGAATATCTACTATATCAGTACGTATTATGAGTTACTCCATCCGTTCCAAGACATGTAAATTTCATAATCTTCAAAAAAATATATGTAAATTTCATGAATACAATTATACATGTGAGGTATTCTGAATGAAACTGGACAATTGTTTTGAGACAAATCAACTATATGAACAATTTACATTTGATTAAGTTTTCTTATGTAATTCAGGTTAATTTATAGCACTTTTTCCTTAATTTTTTATTTGAGATATAACTTTTATTATAATTTTTTCTCCTCAAATTGCAGCACAATAGAGCTACGTTGTTTTAAAGAGAATTAAGATTCCAGTTTCCTCGTATCGGATTTTATTCGTTCAGACCATGATGGGGTTTTATCCCATTGTTAACCTTTACTTTTCATTAATAAAACTTGGAACCGTTACTTAACAAAAAATAAAATTAGTTAACATAATCTCTTGTTTAGAAAAAAACGCGTGTCGGAGTTGCGTGTGACATGTAATATCTTTTTTGCATATCAATAAATGGTGATTATGGTGTTCTATCTTTTTTGTCGTTGCACAATATATTTTTAATGAATTTGACATTAAAGAGTTTAATCGCAACATGCATGCTCTAGCTAACGCGAAAGAGATTCAGATGGTTGTAACTAATTCTAGAAAATAAATTTAAAAAAGGAGGACATTGAAAATATATTAACTAAAAGAATAATGTGAAAGAGATTCTCAAGGTTGTAGCTAATTCTAGCTAAGAGCTGAATAAGGCGAAAGAGATATTTTGTATATTTTGGTCATTTTTAGATAAATATGTTTGCAAGTTGTAACCCTAAGATTTGGTTAATTAGGATCTTAAAAAGTAAAAACAAATAGTAAAAAAGAAGTAAATCACTAAGCATCCTAGTTTTGGAAGAAATTTTAACCATAATTTTGTTTGATAATTAAGTCTCAACAAATCTACTCCTAAATTATCATATTTCCAAGAATAAGCCACACATTCCATTGTCATATATAACACGGTATCAATCTTGATTAGTGATGACAATTATAAAGCTATTAAATGGCTACATTAATCATTTGTTAAAAAATGGCATCCGAAATTAAAAAAACTACTTGGCTTAGAAATTCTGCACGCACTCACCATTTACAGTTCCACACTTTTCCGCCCCGACCTGGTGCTGCCACATCAATAAAATGCGTGAGAAAATTTCGTAAAATAGATGTATTGTCTTCACAATTTACTGGTGTTCTTCTTTGTAAGGCTCCCCAAGGCTTTTGCTTTTTCTTTGAGCACAAACTTTTGAGTCTTCCCAGTTGATGTTTTGGGCAAATCCTCAAAAACCACTGTTCGAGGAGCCATATAACGAGGCAAATTATCGTGACAATATTTAATTATTTCGTCACAGCTTGCATTACAACCGTCTTTTAATTTAACAAACGCACAAGGCGTCTCCCCCCAATACTCATCAGGCCTAGCCACAACTGCAGCTTCGAAAATCTTTGGGTGGCTAAATAAAACCGCTTCCACCTCTATCGTGCTTATATTCTCTCCCCCTGATATAATAATATCTTTAGACCGATCCTTTAGCTCTATGTACCTGCAACATTAATATATGCCCAATACCAAAATGTTATAGACTTGTAACCCTTATTTGATTAAGTACACTTTTGCTACTGTTAAAAATTCTAAGATAAAACCGAAGCAACAACACGGATTTAAGAGTCAATTAACCGCGATCCTGAATTTGAAATTTTAATAATAAATGTGTGTATTTCGTCATGTCTAAACATAGGCCTCGTCACGTTGCACCTTATTTTCAATCTCTTTTTCATTTCCTCATAGACTAATTTCCTCTTAGAATAAAAAAAAGTAGAAACTTTACGGTAGATGAACCTTGCTTAAGCTTAAATCTCAAACTCGAAAAAACTGCTTAAAAATTACTACCAATGCAAATAATCCCATGATTTAGCTTTATGATAGTTGCTAACCTTCTTGAAAATTTCGTTTGTCAAGTCAGTTATTTACTATTGCAAATAATTCAGACATTTCAATTTGAACCCAAAGATAAACATGAGAATTACAAAGCTGGTATCGTACCCATCTGGGTGTTTTACACCAATGTCCCCACTTCTAAACCATCCGTCTTTAAAAGCATCTTTTGTCGATACAAAGTCTTTGAAGTACCCCTCCATTACGGTGTTTCCTCTAAACATAACCTGTAAAAAAATGCGTTACTCATGCTAAAACTAAGAATACAAGTAGATGGTTATCTGCAAGGAAAAAGATGAAGATGTCGAAGAGTTTAGCGATTTAATTTCATTTTTGTCAAAAGCCTTGTGCTTTTGTTCAACCAACAAAAAATGTGGTTGTACTGCAGCGTTATATATATACCGGTTAGTAAGGGATGGTGGGAAGAAATGTGACTAATTGCAATCTCCATTATTTTCAATTTAGTTTTTACCTACATTTCAAGTTTTTTTATCTTGCAAGTTGTAACTTGTAATTCCCTTTTGCTTGTCATTCCAAGCTACTTTTTGTATCTTGAACATATTTGTATAATAGAGCATGATCTTATTCTAAGGATATGCTTACATTACCTCCCCCCTAGTTTTCGCGTCCTTCGGAATACTAATCATCGTTTTTGGATCTTTTACATCAACTTCCTCTATACCGAGGTGTTGTAGCCCTTGTCGAGATTTTATTTTCGCTTGAGACTCGAGTGGCAACGAGTTCCACTCAGGTTTCCATGTACAAACCGTGGCAAACCCATAAAGTTCAGTTAATCCGTACCCATGGGTGACGTGAAACCCTAGCTCCTCCATTTTGAAAAGCACATGTGGTGGTGGTGGTGCACCTCCTGTCAACACCGACACCTTGCCAGGAAGTGGCTTTTTCTCTCTAGCGGGGGAGTTGATGATGATGTTCAGCACTGTCGGAGCACCGCCCATGTGTGTCACCTTGTATTCAAATTCAAAATTAAATACTATCTGAAATGACCTAAACCCGAAGTTCTGAGTGTTGTTACGTGTTTTCAATTACTAGGACCTAACACTATCACTGATTAATAAGATTTTGCAGATTACGACATTTGAAATTAAGAACAAAATCGTAAGAAAAAATGCATATTTAGGGCTTGAGTAGAAATTTTTCATGCCACTAATCTTTCTTCAAGGTCTTTTGGGTATGCTACTCGGCTTCTGATAGTGCAGCATACGTAGACATCATGAGCATACAAGCATTGGACCTAACGTACCCGAATAATATATCCAAGTAGCATACTCAGGAATAGTTATTTACGGTTACAAAGTTATTAATATATAACTTGAATACCAATACACGCACTTGCAGAGATGGGCCTTAGATATAGAAAAAAGTTTGCTTCATGCAAAAATCCAAAATGACGAACACAAGAAACGGAGGCCTTCTCTGATTGCAACATATAAGCTCAGCTATTAATTTTATTTTGTTAAATATATAGATGGAATGTATTTGTTTGATCGACTTAGAAGCTGAGTTTTTCTGAAAGAAGAATCTTTAAGCGGGACAAAAAAATCTCTACTTTTTCTTAGTGTTTTAAAATGTGAAATCTTTCCTAAAGCCCAAAAAGCGGAAAAGCAAAATTAGCCCTCTATTTAGGAATGAAAAAGTTTCCTTTATAAGCGGATTAATTACCCTGTGATGACAAATGCTATCAAAAATACTCTTCGAGGAGACAGCTCTTAGGCAAATGCTTGTGCCACCTTGTGCCGCTAGAGCCCAAATGAAGCACCATCCGTTGCAATGGAACATAGGTACAGTCCACAAATAAACAGACATCGATGGCATTTCTTGTAAAAGAGCCACAAATAAAGAGTTTAAATACGCACCCCTATGACTATATACAACACCCTTAGGGCTAGATGTTGTGCCTGAAGTGTAATTTAGCGCAATCGGGTCACATTCATCATCTGGCATTTTTATTTCGAAATCGCTTTCTCCCATCGATAAAAGCTTATCGTAGTCTAAGTTTTCTTCATGTGGGAACGCACTTGTATATGGAGACTCTTGGACTAATACGAGACGAGGAAGTTTGATGCCTTTTTTAGCTAGAATATCAAATGCTCCTTTAGCAATTTCTAGATATTCGTAGTCTACGAAAATAATCTTGGCTTCTGAATGCTCTAGTAACGTCGAAATCATTTTAGAATCTAGGCGTATGTTAAATGTACATATAATTGCACCAGCCATTGGAACTGCAAAGTGTAACTCGTATGTTGGTGGAATATTAGGGCACAAAACTGCAACCTGTAAAAATAGTTATAAATGGTTCAACTAGAAAATTAGATGGCCGCGAATTAGCTCTATAGGAGACATGCGAGATTAAAAGAAAGCGCTAACTTAGCTGTTGACAAAAGATCAAGAGCAGAACTATAACCAAATGTTTGGAGTTGTATAAATAGAATCACATAATATTTTTCACATTGTAAAGAACGGAAAAGCGGGATTTTATATTATTTTTTTACCCCGATTTCTTGATTTTTCTTTTGGTACCTTTTTTTTTCTTTTTGGTCAATTTTAACATTTTTTTCAAACTCTAAAAAAAACGTAGCAATAAATGCACGTTCAGTCATGTGATGAAAGTTTTCGGCATTTGAAAATTGACCAAAAATAAAATAAAAATTAGAAAACATGCTAAAATAAATAGAAAAAAATAAGAAAAAAAATGGTACGAAATGAAAAGTATGAAACGAAGGTATAAAAGGTAAAATTAAGAAAACGAGCTATTAAAATTAAAAATATGAACAAACAAATGTATACATATGTATTCCAAATATGTGTCATGTACCAACATGGTATATATAAGTTAGTGTCATAGTGTATTCAATTGCTTCTTATTTATTTTTTAAGTAGTACTAATAGCAGTACATAAAAAGTCATGGTATGTTACTACAGTAACAATATATAATTTTGAAAGGGCTTGCAAAAAAATTATTTAATGGGTTGCCAAAATACATTATATATAAATTAATTTGAAAAACACTACTAAAAAATTTAATTTATGAAAATTGTGGGGTTGCGACTGATCATATTGATGTTCCGCACCTGCAAAAGATAGCTAGGTTTCACAACCCTAGACAGGCTTTCTCATACCATTTCATTGATAAAGAGGTAACAACTAATATGATAACATTAACCGTATCTTGTCTCGTTTATCAAATGTAGGTCTCGAGCTAATAAGTCCCTCGATAGATCTGAGTGATACTATAATCATTTTATCCCTAATGAATACTCGAAACTCAAAATGAAAAACTTGAGAGTCCAAAAGCACGAGTGATTCATAGCAACCAATGCTATATGTTTTTATTCATGTAATGATGCCTTAACCGAATAGTTCTTTGGGAAATCGATGACACTCGCCTATATTTCACAGAAATCTTAACAAAGTTTTTGCATCGTGCGCAATTATGGCAAAATTTACTTATCTATTTCTGTATCTTCCTATACATGACGAGGTAAAATATATCGGACTTTTTGTTTTTGGTGTTATGAAGCAATAAACTTGACGTGCTACTAAAGGCAATAAATCGTCTATTAGAACTAGAATTACCAAGAAAAACATTGGCAATGTATCCGTTCATAAATTAAAAACAAGATGATGTTTTACACTCCAGTAACTGCTAGTTTACTTGAACTAACAAAATAGATGGATCAAGTTTAAAACTCCTAGCATTTATCGTCAAAAGGTAAGTTCAAAAACTGAAATGATTGCTCATCAAAGATGAACTTAGTTTACTTATATATAGCGTTGGTAAACATGTTACTTCTTGGGCTTTTACCATGAATACATTGAATCTTCCGATAGCTATATATACATATATTTATAGACATAGAGAGAGGATATATACCACGTCTCCGCGAGCAATTCCGAGTTGAGAAAGAGAAGAAGCAAGTTTTGTACACCTGTGAAGTGTCTCTCTCCATGTGTATCTAACATTTTCATACACCACCGAGTCTCTCTCTCCATACACTGCAGCGGCTCTTCTCAGAAAGCTGATCGGAGACAGAGGTACATAGTTCGCCGAACATCGAATTGTTCCATCCATTTTCAGAATGTATTGCTGAGAGAGTGTTGTTGTGTTTGGAGTATACACACACACACACACACATATCTATATATATATACAGAAACATATACAATAATAGTGTAGTACCATAATTTATTGCTTCTGAATATTTAGAAGAGGAAATGCTTTCAAGAGAATCATATCACATGATAGAAACTGAAAAAACAATATTTTTTTCCTTTTACCTATGTGACATTGACTTCATATAATCATATCAAATGGCATCTTCTAAAATTCTGTTTTACGAGGTCAACGACGTTTGTGAACTTTGGGTAGATAAAGTTTGTAATGTGGGTATTCAGTTCAAAGTGAAAGAGGAAGTGACCTATTGTTGAGTATCGAAAGCAAGAGGCTTTTCACAGACCATTTTCACAACTTCTAGATACTCTTTAGGAGCTTCAATCGGCACAGACTTTCGACCTCATAAAGCCAATATATATGTATCTAATTCCCAATCCCAACACTTATCCGGTAAAGTTACTGTTTTCCCAAACAAAGGCTTCTGTGTCTCGGGATCACAGAACACCACGCACGTGTTTATATTATTAAACATCATTCACCATATTTTATGAAAAAGGGGGCATGGATTGCTAAACTTTATGAAGGAAAAAACCAGAACACTGAATTACAACTGGTTTTGGAGGAAAATCGATTGGGGAATGTGACAAGTACTTGATAAGTTATATACAGTATTGGTTTTTTTAACAACAACAACAAAAAGTTATACATTAACGAAGCAAAAATAGAGCAAACCCAAGAAACTAATCTACGCATAAATTGGAACTACCGCCCATTATATCATTGGTGCCTTTCAAGTTTTTAAGTTTCAATTTCACTGATATAGTGAAATTAAACACGACTTACACATAGCCACACATCTACGGTAACTCGCGCTTACTTAGTAGTTTGCTTGGCTAGAGCAAAAACAATTAATTGTTGTTGATTCTAGAAGACGTTTAGAACCTCCTATACCTGCAAAATATTAAGTTTGCAATAGAAAATGTAAGATAGATTTGATGTTTTAATCAATTTTCCTCACGTATCAAATCTGATTTCGTACCGTTCAGAATGCGAACAAAATATTATTCTTATATACCAAACTCAACTCAGATAACAGCTTGAGCTGGAAAAATATTTTTCTAAATGACTAAACTTAAATACTATTTGCACATGGAAGAGAAAACCAAAAATATTTGACGGAAGAGAAAACCTTTTCATCTTAAATATTACAAAACTATGGAGCAATGTATAAAAGGATAAAAACAAGTCTAATAACTTATTAAATCAATTTTTTGACATGGGCGTTTGAACCTGTTTAAAGACATTGACGGGCTTAACTTTAACACAAACGATATGTATATGTAGTCTAAATGGTTGTGACCCGAAACTTACTCTCTAGAGACCCAAGTTCAAGATTCCCCAAGAATAATTTAATTTTTGACATTTCTAAACTTATGTCGCCTTTTTACTTTATTTCTTTAGCTTAATTGTTTTATGCCTTATGAACACTATTTGTTTAGCTTAATTTTATTTATTTGTTGTTAAAATCATGAAAATTTAACCTAAATAAAAAGAGAATTGTATCTACAATTTTGATTGATAATATTATCACTATGAGCACCAAAAAAATTTGAGCATTTGACAAGTTTAGGAACGGGGCCGTCCCTGCTTGCCTGATAAGGTACAACTGTTCACACAATAACTTGTATTGTAATTGGTACATTTCAAAAAAAAAATTATCTCACTAAATTATTGTTTTATTGAAAAGTAATTTTCATGCATGGTCATGAAAGTGAAAAGGATTACCGGTCAGTTGTTTCTCGCGTATACACCAGTGCTCTTTACACGATATCTTGGTTTGACACATATTTAGAGAGACGAATCAGACAGCTGATTTTATGGCCAATTGGGTGTGCGCTCATCGGGTTTCATAGAGTTTCTCTCATAGACGGTATTTACCAAATGGCATTGACGGTATATTGATATTAGATAGGTCAGGGACTCCACATATTAGGACCTGATGTATAGTTTGTTACTAGTTATTTCTTTTTTTCATGTATATTTCATTATCACAGACTTAATGTATTCTTGTTTATATTCGGAATGGTTGTCCGTTATTCCCCTCCTAATTGTGTACTTACATGGTTATATATATAGAGAGAGAGGTAGAGGTTTATGCCTCTATCTCCTCTTTGAAAAAAAGGTGTTTCTGACTAATCTTTTTTAGTTTTTACATTGAGTTCTACTGGTAAGTATAAATTTATATTTACTAATAGTTTGCGTTTGTCAAAAACACAATAATCCGACAATCAATTGTTTGTTTCATTTTGCTGTTTGCGATAAATCATATTGTACAATAAAAGTGTCGATCGATTGAAATTTGAAGACTCGTCAGTATTAAATTTATTTTTGTATGTTTTTTTATCGCGTGTCTCATAAACGACCCAAAATGAAATACTACAAAATGTAACGTTTAGTAGTATGTGATTAAGGTTTGACTTTTTAAATTACTTATTTTACGAGAGACAGTTTAATATATATGTCGAATCATGACAGCGTGTGATTTTTTTTTTAAAATCTTATCTCTTTCAATAAGCTAATTAGAACGGTGATTTGGAAAAGGAAGTTATTTATTTATTTTTTGCTAAATAACTTCCTTTTCCATACTCTTTTTTTTAGTCGTCGTGGAACTTAGGACTGAGTTCAGTCCGATCCGGTTCGGTTTTTGGCAAAACCGAAACCGATTATATTTTTCGGTTCGCTTTTTTTCGATTTCAGTCTTTTTATTTTTTGGGCCGAACCAGACCGGTTTTTTCGGTCCAGTTTCGGTTTTTTCCGGTTATTTTTCGGTTTTATTTTTTATTTTTCGGTCTTTTTCGGGTTTTTTCGGTTTTTTTTGGTCTTTTTCGGTTTCGGTATTTTTCGGTTCGGTTTTACCGAAAACCGAAACCGACCCGAAAATTTTTCGATTTTTCGGTTTCGGTTTTTTGGGTTCGGTTATCGGTTCGGTTCGGTTTTTCCGGTTTTTCGTCCAGCCCTAGTGGAACCCCTCTTGTTTTATAACGTGGCATTTCAAATTTCTTAATCACATTATAATAAACTGTCCAATTTAGGTATTACTGTCTAAATTAATCAAGTAATCATGTCACATGACAGTACGTGCTTGATAAACTTGAATTTAATAGAATAATTTTGTCATTTTACACCAAAATATATCATCATATAACGTATTTTTCCCCAAATTTGGACTATGTGCTCATTTTTGTTATTTGTGAAATGGAGTGGAAATATTTTTCTATGATGATATATTTTTGTGCATAATGATAAAATTACCCTCTCACGTTAATGTTTGTCAAACACGTGCTGTCACATGGCATGATTTCGTGATTAATTGATACTTAGATTGGAAAGTTTGTTATAGTATGATATCAAAATTGAAAAAATTAAAAAATGGACACCCAAATTATTAAAAGTACATTGTTTGTAGTACCGAAACTAAAATCAAAATGATTTAAAAATCACAATTTTACCCGAATTTTTACCGAAACAACTGGGCATATGATTGTTTTTCTAAAAGACAATATAGTACCTCATGTCAACCAATTTTTTTCTAATCAATCAAATCAATTTTAAATCTATATCTTATAATCCAGATTAACATTAATAACTAAACTTCAAAGTTACTAAGATATTTTGAAAACACAACTAATTGAAATTTTGGAAGATTATTTAGAAAAAAATTGCATTTGTGTTTCAAAAAGACAAATATACATATATGGAATAATGAAATAACAGCATGTTTCCGTACACCTTTAAACAAAATAAACAGTATAGCTATTTTGGTCCCTCATCAAATCCAATCAACAACATAATGTACAAGAACACTTGGTCGATATTAATTGCAATATATTACATAAAACCATTAAAACTTCAATTATAACCTAACCATAAAAATGTCATTATGTAGAAAAACATAAAATCATAAACCGAAACCTTAAAACGCGTGTTTCGTGCCATCAAGAAGCTATTTTCCCCACCTCCTGGTAACATGAACCTTCAATCCATGTTTCATGTACAGAATTATAGAAGTATTAGGCTCCACAACATGCCCTTTCACCACTTGAACATTATAATTATAAATCAACGCGGCTGCGACACTCTTTGCCTGAATAAAAGACACTTCTTTTCCCAAACACGTCCTCGGGCCTGCATTGAATGCAAAAAACTTGTAGGATGGTTTATGCTCGATGGTACCACGCTCCGAAATCCACCTCTCGGGTTTAAAATCCAAACAGTCCTCACCCCATATAAACTTCATCCTCCCCATTGCATATATATGAAATAAAATCTTCATTTTCGGGTCAACTTTGTGGCCGCTAGGGAGAATGTCGGGTTTAACCGGTTCCTTGTGTTGGTATGGTACTGGAGGGTAAAGCCTAAGCGCCTCGCATAACGCTCCATGTAAATAAGGCAGCTTATTTAACTCCTCATAACTGAAAATTCTATGCTTTTGAGCTTCTTCTAAGAATACTACTTGTTCGAGTTCCGCTCTAATTTTTCCCAAGACCACAGGATTTTGATACACTAGCCATGTAAACCATGTTAGGGCTGAGCTAGTCGTGTCTCGTCCCGCCATTATGAGATTAAGTACCATGTCCCTTAAGGACTTATCATCACAATTCAAGTCGACTGAATCTTCGTCTTTTATGTATGATGTTAGCAAATCAACAGCCCCATCTTCTTCTTTCACTAGGTTTGATTTTCTAGCGATTTCTTCTCTTTTCGCTGTTAAATTTTCTTGAATAACGCAATCAAGAATATCCCAATCTTTCTTCATTTTCTTTTCATGACCGACCCCAAACATGGCCATCAAGTTACCAATTCTTTTGGGCACCAGATGGCGAATAAATATTACTTCTTCAACGTCGTCCAAGGCCTTAGCAAAAGGTATCTTGGGTAGTTCGATGGAGAGGCATCCTGGGTCGTTTCCCGCGACTAAAATACACGTAGTATCAAAAGTATACCTTTTAAACAAATCTTGCAAGTCCACGACAAGGCCTTGATCCACAGCATGTTCAAGAAAGGGTACAAGTCCTTTCTCTATTTTCTCTCTACCTGTTTTAACCACATATTCTTGAAACCGCTGATGACTGATAAACAGACGCGCGAGTTTTCGCTGATTTTTCCAGGACTCGTCATCTGCGTTGAAAATTCCATCTCCTAATACATCGAAAATCCTTGCAAACTCAGGTCCTTTAGGGTAATTTGAGAAATTTGTAGTCATCACATGGTGCACGTTTGCAGGATCGGCCGAGGTGAGCATGTCCAAGTTAGCAAACCACGGGCCTTTGAATTTAAATGTGCCACCCGACAAAGCAAGCATTTTAGTGCCCTTATCGTGCATGTGATCAATGTTGTGGGCAACAAAGGGTAACATTCCGAATATAGGGCGCCAATCCTTTATAAGGGAGTTTCGTCGAAAAGAACGGACAAAAATGAAGCATATGATTGCTAAAATGACTTCGAAATATCCTAAGGCAGTCATTTCAGCCTGGTAAAAGTTGAGGATCGATATTGGTGTTGCTTATGTTTTGCTATGCTCTTTTTATGTTGCACATTGCATAAAAGAGGGCAAGATTTAAAGCTCCAAATATCTTTTTTTAGTATACGTATTAAATTTGACTTTTATTATTATTATGTACTGAGAAGTGAGATTTAGTTGTTTTTTTTCTTGAATTGCTATTATTTTAATTGTTCTTCTACTCAAATCCTGCAATGATTAATATTATCCCTAAAATTACATATCCAATAGTTTACCACACCAAAACTACTACAAGAAAATATTTTTGTAATTTTTTTTTTTGCGTTTAATTAGAAAAAGAACCACGTAAGATATGTAATGATAATGTCACTATAAACAATTGCATTTTTAATCAACGGTACCGGTTATTATGATTTTTTTAATGGATTTGACATTAAAGAGATTCGATCACAATGCTAAGAAGATAACGCGAAAGAGATTCAGATGGTTGTAAAAGACCCTAGAAAAAAACAAAATTTAAAAGAAGATAAAAATAAAATTACAACTAAAAAAGAATAATGTGAAAGAGATTCTTAAGGTTGTAAGTAATTCTAGCTAAGAGCTATTTTTGGCCGTATAGGTTCTAGCCAACAAATAAAGGCATTGACGTTTGGATATTTTGCTCATTTTTTGATAAATATGTTTATAATTTGTAACCCTAAAAAAATCTCATCATGCATGTATATTGTCATACCTACGCCGTCACTAAATAAGTGTCCATTATTTAGTATTTATTTGTCCCAAAATAAATGTTCATTTTACTAATTTATCAAGAAAAAAATGATAAATATACTATAATATGCTTAATATTTCAATGAATACATTTCAAAATTTGAGAATAATAATTATTTAATTTAAATTAAGATTATATTTGTAACTTTCAAATCCAATTAATGATAGTTGTTAATATTTGCAAAAGTCAAACATGGACACTTAAAAATGGACTGATGGAGTATGTATTAATATTTAATGTATCTTTACTTTTGTATTACACGCCAACATGACGAGATCTTATGTATTATCCGAAAAATTCTACGTTCATATTGCTCCCATGTTGCACTTGGAATAGATTGTTTAAGATTTGGTTCATTAGGATCATTCCGGATCCACTATAATAAAAAGTTTATTTAACATCATAAAACTTTTTCTGTTATGTTGTTAAAATAGGTGTGGTTAAATTTTAGCAACAGTTAAGCAACAAAAAATAAAAACAAATGGTAAAAAAAAAAGTAAATCCTTATAAGCATCTACCTAATTATATATTTTGCTTGTTTTTTTGATAAAAATGTTTGCAAGTTACAATCCTAAAAGAATCTCATCATATATTCACTACAAAATAATGTTTGATTTAGTAAGAGTCAAAAGCTATCACAAGTCTGTCACTAATTTAAAAAGCTGTCACAAATCTGTTGCAAATTGACTAAACTGTTACAAATCCGTTACAAAACCCGTCGCTAATAAGCTCGTAACAAAAAATACCGTTACTAATCCTGTCGCTATTTGATTATTTTTTTATAGTGATTGTTATATTACTCCGTTATTTATATATTTCTTCTTTGTATTACACGCCAATATGACGAGATCTTCGTATTATGTTGCACTTGGAAGAGAAACCCGAAAATATATTTGATGGAAGAAAAAACCACATTCCATCGTTATTTATAACATAGTTTCAATCGTTATGGAAATTAAAAAGATAATGACATTTGTCAAAAAATGGCATCCCAAATTAAAAAAATAATTACCTAGCTTTATTTCTTCTGTTACAAATTCTGCACGCACTTACGGTTTTTAAAAATATTTGTTTACCAACATTTTCAAAAAGGTGTCTGGTGTTATATATCTTTACATTTTCTTTCGGTGGTGCACGTCAACAAAATACATGGTTAATTACGGTTTGATGACTTGTATTTTGACACTTTTTAGCTTTGGTAACCCATATTTTTGCAACTTCTCTTTTGTGACTTGCACTTATGAATGTTTTTGTTTTAGTGACCTATCGTTAATTTTTTAGATGATTTTTTTTAGTCCGCATAATTTAGAATGTTTATGATGAAAACTAGCTAGCTAGCTAGCTTGTTATAAAAGTTACATATGCCGGTAAAAACACACTATAATTAGTAACGTACTTTGTAAATGGATTTTTGAAATAGATTGATTACCGTTTTGCTTGAATATAGCTTAAAAGATTTTAAAAAAATGAACATTTAATACTAGTATGAACTTTGTATTGTTATTTTATAGTACAGTTTTTTTTCGAAATATGTAATTTTTACAAAATCTAGTTTTTATTATAAAATTTTAAACTTAGCTTACTAAATTGTAACTTATAAACGGTTTTCATCTAGTATACACGGTTTATAACCCCAAAAAAAATGTGACGATAGGTCACTAAAACGAAGCTTTTATAAAATGCAGGTCACAAAAGTTAAGTTGTAAAAATACAGGTCGCAAAAGATAGAAAATGTCAAAACAACGGTCATCAAAACATACTTAACCAACAAATACATTAAAATTTCGTAAAATAGACATTGTATTCACAATTTACTAGTGCTCTTCTTTGTAAGGCTTCCCAAGGCTTTCGCTTTTGCCCGTAGCACAAACTTCTGAGTCTTCCCGGTCGATGTTTTGGGCAAATCCTCAAAAACCACGGTTCGAGGAGACATATAACGAGGCAAATTATCGCGACAATATGCAATTATTTCGTCACTGCTAACATTGCAACCATCTTTTAATTTAACAAAGGCACAAGGCGTCTCCCCCCAATACTCATCAGGCCTAGCCACAACTGCAGCCTCGAGAATTTTCGGGTGGCTAAATAGAACTGCTTCGACCTCAATCGTGCTTATATTCTCTCCTCCTGATATAATAATATCTTTAGACCGATCCTTTAGCTCTATGTACCTGTAACATTAATACCCAATACCAAAATGGTATAGCCTTGTAATTAAGCGTTATTTATTTATTTATTACATACTATTATAAAAAGGCTAAGATCAAACCAAAGCAAGGGCATCTGGGCATGGATCTAAACACTAAATAATTGCTATTTTGAATATGAAATATGTTGATGTAATTTTGTTGTGTAATTGTTAGTTAGGGAACTCGAAATTAACATGTGGTGTTACTTTGCATTTCGCCATTTCTAAACCTAGGCACCTCATCTGGTTGCATCTTTTCAAGCTCAGTTTTTTTGCTCTTTTGATAAAAACAACTAAACTGAACTTGGTTGATCAGATTAACCTCATTTTTTCTGGTTTATTAGCCTGGAAAAAGGTAAAAAACTTTACAGAAGTATAATAGAAACAGGACTCTTTTTTCCGTAAGCAACAAAAGCTTCGTCGTATGTGGGATTTATAAGCCATGGTTTTTTCGTTAAATCTTCTCCGGGGCATATAAATAGTAGTTCTATACCTCAAGAATGATTTTACTCTAAAGGTCAGTGTATTTGATCATGCTAATGTTAATAGAGTCCATCCATTTTGAAGTCCAAATACAAGTACTAAAATAACCGATAGATATATCTTAACATTCTCAAAATCAAAAAACTTTATTTACCTTATACAACTACCGAACAATCCGATGGTTTATATTTGGGATAATTCCGGGCCTCTTCAATTCAGAAACTTAATGTAATAAAATGTACAAATCTTACCTATAATATCCTTTGTCGAGTGAGTTTTTTGCTATTGCAATTTATTCAGATATATACTGAGAACATCAATTTAAACAAAGATATCCCTATGAGTAACAAAGTAGTTACGTACCCGTCCGGGTGTTTTACACCTATGTCCCCGCTTCTAAACCACCCGTCCTTGAAAGCTTCTTCTGTCGATACCAAATCTTTCGAGTATCCTTTCATTATAGTGTTTCCCCTAAACATAACCTGACAAAAAGAACCATTATATTAGTCATATATATACTTAAAGTAATAATACAAGTAAATCACTAAGCACAATGAATAATAACATGCCAAATAATGATATTGAGGGTTTACCATGATCCCTCAGAAGCCTTGGGAGTTTCGTGCAACCAAAGCATTATCAGGGGTCAAATTGCAATTACGAAAAATGTTCACTAGTGCTACAGAATTATTAATTTACTGGCTAATCAATGATGACTAGAAGGAATATAAATATGAATAATTGCATTTTCCATTAATTTGAATCGCCGTTTTAAAAAGCTCGTTCCGATGCTATAATTCTCGTTTCAAAGATTTAAAAAGAAGAAAAAAGCTCGTTTCCCCGCTTTATGCCTAGAAAGTTTACGTTCTTTACGCTTTTAGCGTAACTCTTGCAAAATCAATTTAGCTATGCTTATAAAAACATTGTTTTTGTTATTACATGCTAAGCTTATATCTTTTGTAATTCGTTTTTGCTTTCATTCGAAAATTGTCATTCCAAACTTACTGTCTCGTGAACCTACTATTTATATCTTGGAGTATGATCCTTTTCTAAGGACATGCTAACTAGATCAAGTAACATTTTGGTCACTTAAAATTTCAACTTCCAATAAAGTCTTATCACTCAAATTTCATCCCCAACATTTTGATTTTTATAGCTCAAATTAGTCTTTATCTTGTTTATTTTTCACATTACCTCGCCCATCGTTTTCGCATCCTTAGGTACACTAGTCATTGTTTTCGGGTCTTTTACATCAACTTCCTCTAAACCGATGTGTTGTAGCCCTTGTCGAGATTTTATTTTCGCTTGAGACTTGGGTGGCAACGAGTTCCACTCAGGTTTCCAAGTACAATACGTGGCAGCGCCATAAGTTTCAGTTAATCCATACCCGTGCATCACATGAAACCCTAGCTCCTCCATTTTGAAAAGCACGTGTGGTTGTGGCGGTGCACCTCCCGTCAACACCGCCACCTTGCCGGGAAGCGTTTTTCTCTCTCTTGCGGGGGAGTTGATGATGATGTTCAGCACCGTTGGAGCCCCGCCCATGTGTGTCACCTGTATTCAAATACAAAATTTAGATACAATCACTGATTTAATTAGAGTCTGTAGCGTGCAACCTTTGAAATTAAGAGAAAATCGTAAAAGGAGTAAGCATTTAGGGCCTGAGTAGAAAATTTGCTTGCGGTTATTCGAATTCTGATATTGCAGCAAATGCGAATATCATGAGCATACAAGCATTGAACCTAGAGTAGTGTAACCAAATAATATGTATCCCAGTAACATAACCAGGCACACTTATTTGCAGTTTCTTTTTAACATATTAATTCATAATACATGCACTTACAGAGACCAATACCCGTTCCTTGGAAAATTCCAAAATGACAGACTAAACGGAGACCTTGCCTGATTGCAACATAGTAGCTCTCTAATATTGTTTTTTTGATTTAAAAAAAATGGAATGTATTTGTTTTATTTTTGAAATATGAATGTATTTGTTTGATCAGCTTAAAAGCTATGTTTTTCTGAAACTTTTGATTTGAATAAAACAGAAGCTATAAGCGAGTTTCTTTACTTTTTCTGAAACCTCAAAATATTCAACTTATTTGCTCTAAGTTGCAACCAAACAAGACACAATAACCACTCACACGCCTTTACACAATTGGTTATCTATTTGGGGATTGAAAAAGTGTCCTTTATAAGGGGATCAAATACCTTGTGACGACAGATGCTTTCAAAAATACCCTCCGAGGAGACGGTTCTTAGGCAAATATTTGTGCCGCCTTGTGCCGCTAGAGCCCAAGTCAAGCACCATCCGTTGCAGTGGAACATGGGTATAGTCCACAAATAAATGGGCATCGAGGGCATTTCTTGTAAAAGAGCCACAAATAAAGAGTTTAAATACGCACCTCTATGACTATATACAACACCCTTAGGGCTAGATGTTGTGCCTGAAGTGTAATTTAGCGCAATCGGGTCACATTCATCATTTGGCATTTTTATTTCGTAATCGTTTTTTCCCATTGATAAAAGCTTATCATAGTTTAAGTTTTCTTCAAGTGAAAACGCGCTTGTAAATGGAGACTCTGAGACTAGTACGAGACGAGGAAGTTCGATGCCTTTTTTGGCTAGAATATCAAATGCTCCTTTGGCTACTTCTAGATATTCGTCGTCTACGAAAATAATTTTGGCTTCTGAATGGTCTAGTAACGTCGAAATCATTTTATAATCTAGGCGTATGTTAAGTGTACAAATAACTGCACCTGCCATAGGAACCGCAAAGTGTAGCTCGTACATTGGTGGGATATTAGGGGATAAAACTGCAACCTGAAATTTTTTAATCAATGATTCAACTAGAAAATTAATATAGCAGTGAATTAGCTTTACAGGATAATTTATAATGGGTTTGAGTTTCTTGTAATAGGTAGGTTTACCAGCTTAAATCTTCTACCTTTTTTAGGCCAAAAATCCAGGAAATGTCACTTTTTAAACAGGTTAACCAAAACAGAAAAAGCAGAAACTAAGGTTAAAACAGAAGCCAAACAAGGGTTTTATATGTAATCGAGAGAGGTATATTGAATGCAAAGTAAAGACAAGAGGGTGAAACGGATGACAACATAAATTGTTGGATTTGATTATCTTACAGCATATAAATAAGTTTCACTTGTTTAAATAAACGGAATACAAATAAAGCGCTAACTTGGCTGTTGACAAAAGCAAGCTGGGTTTCACAAGCCGAACAGGCTTCCGCATACCATTTCAATGAATTAAACGTAACAACTAACATGAAAACATCAAGCGCACCTTGTCTCGTATATGAAACGTAAGACTCAAGCTAAGTCCCTGAAAAACTAAATAGCCCAATAGCTCTTAGGGAACTCGTCGACACTGGCCTTAATTTTACATAAATCTCATTTTCTGAGGATTAGCTTAGCAATTATTTTGCATCAAAAGCAGTTATGGCAAATTCTATCTGTTCCTATACATCCCCATACATGAGGAGGTAAAAACGGGCTTCTATTTTCTTTTATCAAAAACTGAAATACTTGCTCATCAAAGAGGACTTAGTTTACTTAGAACGTCGGTAAACATGTTACTTCTTGGGCTTTTACCATGAATATATTGACCCTTCCAGTGGTGGTAATTATCTTAGGATCTAATTAAATACCAAAAATATAAATCAATAGATATGCGTATATTTATACATAGGGAGAGAAGATATACCACATCTCCGCGAGCAATTCCGAGTTGGGAAAGAGACGAAGCAAGCTTTGTACACCTGTTAAGTGTCTCTCTCCATGTGTATCTAACATTTTCGTACACCACCGAGTGTCTCTCTCCATACACTGCAGCGGCTCTTCTCAGAAAGCTGATCGGAGACAGAGGTACATAGTTCGCCGAACATCGAATTGTTCCCTCCATTTTCACAATATATTGCTGAGACAGTGTGGTTGTTTTTGGAATATACACACACATATATAAACACAAACGTGTAGTACAATAATTTATTGCTTCTGATATTTAGAAGAGTAAACAGCCATCAAGAGAATCACATCACATGACATGATACAAACTGAATTTTTTTATTCTTTCTTCTGTGGCATGGACTTATCCAATCTCAAATGGCATCTTCTAAAATTCTCTTTTACGAGGTCAACGAATGGAAATAATTTTTTATATGCTTGATAGTTTGTGAACTTTGGGTAAATAAATTCTGCAATATATGGGTTCAGTTCAAAGTGAAAGAGGAAGATACCTATTGCTGAGTATAAAAAAAAATGCTTATTGCTTGTTGAGTATGCACACGCATATAAATACACAAACGTATACGCTAACAGTGTAGTACAATAATAACTTATATCGCTTCTGAATATTCAAAAGAGGACAATGCTGTCAAGAGAATCATATCACATGATACAAGTTGAAAAAACTTTTTCACCAGTGGCATTGACTTCTCCAATGTCAAATGCCATCTTCTAAACTTCTGTTTTACGAGGTCAACGAATGAAGATAATAGTTTATATGCTTGATTTTTGTGAACTTTGGATAAATAAACTTTGGAATAAAGAGGTTCAGATCTCAATGAATGAGGAAGTTGCCTATTGTAGAGTATCCAAAACCCAAGTTACATTTCAGAAACCATTTTCACACACTCTAAGAAATATTTAAGAGCTTCAATCGGCACAAACAATGGTAGAAAAGTTATTGGAAGTCTGCAAAGTGACTCCATTCTTCGAGCCGTCTACTGATATTCATTTACCACTTACTTTCTTTGATCTGTTATGGTTAAAATACCAATCAGTTGAACTTCTCTTTTTTTATGAATATCCTTCTCATCCAGAGCTTTTCTTCTCGACCATTCTTCCTAAACTCAAGCATTCTCTGTCTCTAACTCTTCAACACTTCTTTCCCATAGCGGGAAACCTCGTATGGTCAGCCTCTTCCCCAAAATCATTCATCCGATATCAAAGAGGACGGAGTTTTAGTCACTAGAACCGAATTGGATGTTGATTTTCTCCATCTCTTTAGCAATAAATTTCGCAAAGCTAACACTTTTCAACCTCTAAAAGCCAATATAAGTGTATCTGATTCCCAAGCCCAACTCCTTGCAATAAAATTTACTCTATTTCCAAACAATGGGTTTTGTATTGGAATCACAGATCATCACGCGGTTTTTTGATCAAACATCATTTACTATGTTTATAAAAACATGGCTTCGCTTGCTAAACTTTACCAAGGAAAGAATCGAAACACTGAATCACAACCGATTTTTGGGAGCCAACTTATTCGGGAACGTTACCAGGGGCTTGAAAATCTATATATCGATACATTGACGAAATAAAATAGAGCCAACCCGAGAAGCTTATCTACTCATAAACTGAAATCACAACCCTATGATCTCATCGGGGCCTTTCAACTTTCTGGCTTAAATGTAAAGAGACTTGAGGGATGTATACGTGCTCAGTTTCAACTTCAAAAATACAAAGAATTTAACTACGACTTGCACACAGTGCCGTCCCTATGGGAAATCAAATCAGACAACCCAACTAGGGCGCAATTTTTTTTGAAATCTGGCTATACTACTATTTATAAATATCCAATTCCCTTCAGTTATGAATATAATAATAGTATAAATGGATTGAGACAGTGTTAAAAACCCACGTGCTTCATTTTCCTATTAAATGATTTTTTTCTAAAAGGAACTTTAATCGCTTTTCCTTTGACTGTAATGGTCCCAAATGTACAATAAACAATCATATTTACATGTTTTTAAAGTTGTATACTCGAAAATAAATAGGTTAGCTATATTTGAACAAATTTAGGGCGCAAAAATTTAAGCTTGACTCGGGTGCCGGAAAGATCAGGACCGCCACTGCTTACACATATCCACGTTCACGGTAACTTACGCTTACTTAATAGTTTGCTTGGCTGGAGCGAAAGAGCAAACAGACAATAATGTAAGCTTTTCAATTGTTGTTGATTTTAGAGGTCTTTTGGAGCCTCCTATACCTGCAACTTATTTTGGAACTTGTATTGGTTTCTTTGGTGGGGATGTCGAGAGAGAAAAGTTAATGAGATAGCTGCTATATATGCTGTTAGTAGAACAATGAAAGGGTTAAAGGATGGAGTTCTTAAAGGAGCAGAAAAGTGGATAGATTCTTTTGAAAAAGACATCCGAAAAAGCAACCAGAATTAGTCTTTCAGGGTCTACCAAGTTGAAGATGTATGATGTAGCCTTTGGGTTGGGAAAGCCTCAAAAATATTTTAATTCATCGACAGAAAAATCGGGTTCCATTAGTCTTACAGAAGGGAGAGATGGTGATGGTGAAGTTGAGATAAAGGTGTGTTAGTACCAGATTTCTGATCTAAATACTATTTGTTGTCTATGGGTTTGAACTAAATAATATTACTTGTTTGCTAATAACTTAGACAGCTTTTTGGTTTCAATTAATGTTGCAACCTCACTTACAACCAACTAAGACAGTGTTGTTGGTTTCAAGTAATGTTGCAACCACAGTTTCAACCTGCTGTTCTGCAGAATTCTGTCTAGTTCTGAAATTCTGCATTACTATTCTTTAATGATAATTATTTGTTTTAAAGTATGCATGATATATTCTCATATGCTCTTAAAGTGTTTAGTTCGTTTATATTGAGAATATTAAAGTGATAAGAAAGATGTTTCCTAAAAATAATAAGGAAATTAGTTTCAAAATATATGTTTACTTTAAACTAGGCAATCTATATCTCTATTTTTATACAAAATCTTTATCACTTATTTCAATCTTTGTTCCTTATCAAATTCAGTATGATACGCTTAATATTGAATGAAATATGGAGTTAATGTTTCATATGTATATTTAAATATATTATCTCTAAAAGATATTATCTTATATGTTTACTTGTTTTAGGAAAAGACTAACTCCTATTTTCAAGCTAGTTATTAAACAGGTTTTAACTTATAAAGATTGGAGTCAATCATATGCTGAAGAGTCTTGTGATACATGGAAAGATTGAAGCCAATCAAAAGAGTCAAAGCAATAATAAAAGATCTTGAAGCAAAAATATTGTTTTTACTTGTATAAATAGTTGATAACTTAGCTTGTAAAAAGGTGTGTGTTCTAAATTATAAAGAACTCATTCTTGAGAGAATACACAATGAGCTTTAAAATAAAACAATGGTGGGATGCCATTGATTTATAATTGATAGTTATAAAGTAGGAGCAATATAGAGATATGCAGAAAAATCTAGAGGGAGTCTGAGTGTTTTTCAATAAGACTTGAATCCTATATTGTAAGCTTTTATAATATCATAATCTGGGTAAGTGCCCCGGAGACGTAGCCTAGTTGGGTGAACTCCGTTGTTAAATGTACGTGTGATTTATTTCAAGTACATTTAAATAAACTGTTCTGTGCATTAATACACTTGGTTCCAACTATGGTTGCAACATCACTTGGAACCTGACTGTAAAACTGTAACTAGAACAGCGGATAGGAATTTCAATTGGTATCAGAGCTTCACATTAGATCTTACTTAGTGTGGATCCTGAGTTCTGGTAAAGATGGACTTAATGAGAGAAGGAAACGCATTCAACAAACCATCATTACTTGAAGGAGGAGTTAACTATGGAGTGTGGAAAATTAGAATGAGATCTTTCATCAAACAGCAAAATGAACAAGCATGGAAAACAGCAAAATGAACAAGTATGGTTGGGAGCTTCCAACTGTCATTGATGGTGAAGGTGAACTGGTTTATGTACCTAAAGACAGATGGTCTGCTGATGAGGACAGGAAATCAAGTGCAAACTCCACAGCAATAAACTTGATCTTTGCTGGTGTAATTCTCAGTGTGTTCAGGTATATCTCTCATTGTGAAACTGCCAAAAAGGCATGAGACATTTTACAAGTAAACTTTGAAGGAACTGTTAAAGTAAAAGCTTTTAAACTCCAACAGTTAACCACTCAATTTGAAAACTTAAGAATGGAGGAAAATGAAACCATTGAACAGTTTAATGGTAGAATTTGTCACATTGCCCATCAAGTTGGAACATTAGGTGAAAACTACAGTGATGCTAAACTTGTTAAGAAAACGCTAAGGTCTCTTCCAGAAAGGTTTGAAATTAAGGTTACTGCTATTGAGGAATCAACAGACTTAGATAATCTAAAACTTGAAGAACTTATAGGAAATCTAAGCACTCATGAGCTAAAATTATTTAAACAAAAGAAACCAGAAAAAGGTATTGCTTTTTAGGCTAAGAAATCTGAATCTAAGGTCTGTGAGAAAATGAGTGATGAAGAACAGCTTGCTTTCTTTGCTAAAAAGGTTTATAAAAAGTTTTATAAGAAAAAACAGGATGATACTGGAACATTCAAGAACTTTCAGAAAAGGGATAATCAATTGAAGACAGAGTCTAGATTTAATAATAACCCTAAAGGAAAGTGGAATCCTAAAGAGAAGGATGACAAAGAATATCAGCCTAGAGAAATTCAATGCAGAGAATGTAGAGGTTTTGGTCACATTCAGTCTGAGTGTGCAAATACTTTAAAAAAGAACAAAAATGCTTATATAACCACTCATAGTGACAGTGATTCTAAGAGTGACAGTGATTCTGACAGTGATGAAGAGAATGAATCTAACTTTGTTAATTTTATGGAAATAATCACTGAAAAAAACCTACTTATGAAAGTGACTGTGAGTCTGTTTCAACCAGAGTTACAACTGCTCTTAAAACCTATAGCAGTGATGAGGAAGAGCCTTCTGATGATAACATTACTCAGTAATATCTTGTTCTTTATGAAAAATATCAATGTCTGAGTAAGCAATCATTGATCATAAACAAGCTTAATGTTAATCTAAAGAATAAGGTTACTAGCCTCACTGAGCAACTCAACTCTCAACTGGTTGAGCTAACTGAAACCAAAAAGAAAATAAAACTGTTTAATATTTCTACTTCAGAAAAGTTAGATGACATGCTATCCTATTCTAGAGGCTCTAAAGATAATAGTGGTTTAGGTTACTATGGTTATGAAAACACTGGAAAAACTACCTTTGTTAAAGCTGAAACTCATGTTTTTGATAATAAGGTTAGAAGTACAGTTGCAACCACAGTTGCAACCAAGAAAAAAATAAACAACTTTGAGGTTAAATCTACCTTTAGGACTAAACTGTGTAACTTCTGTAAAAGACCTGGTCATTCAGAAATCCAGTGTTATTTAAAGAGGAACAGGAAGTATATTTCTCAAAAAATTTGGTTGGCTTCCTTAAATAAAAAAATGAGCTGGGTCTGGCAAGTTAAGAAAAGATCTACCTTAATTGCTAATAACAAAGTTGTTATCATTTCTTTAAATGTTGTTACTTCTAATGATTGGTATTTTGACAGTAGTTGTTCTAAGCACATGACAGGTACTGCAAGTTTTCTAAAAAAATGTCATTAATCTTACAGGAAACACTGTTGTGTTTGGAGGTGGAGATACAGGTAAAATTATTGGAAAAGGAACCTTAAACAAACCTGGAATGCCTGATATTAATGATGTATTTCTTGTAGATGGTCTAAAAGCCAATCTTATTAGCATCAGTCAACTGTGTGACAACAAGATGACTGTTAAGTTCAACAAAGATAAGTGTCTAATTATTGATCTTAATAATGATTTGGTCATGACTGGAGTTAGATCAGCAAATAGCTGCTATGTTTTTGAAAAAGCTGAAAAAGAATTGCCTCAGAATAGGTGTAATCAAGCTATTACTAACAATGTTGATATTTGGCATAAAAGGCTTGGTCATGTGAATTATAAAACCGTGGATAAGCTTGTTAAAGAAGAATTGATAAGAGGTATTCCCAAACTCAGTTCTAAAAATCAAGGTGTGTGTGGTGATTGTACAATAGGCAAACAAACAAAGAGTATTCACAAAAGTACAAGTCAAATCTACACTAAGAGAGTCCTAGAACTTCTTCATATTGACTTAATGGGTCCTTTGCAAACTGCTAGTATAGGTGGTAAGAAGTATATTTTGGTAGTTGTAGATGATTTCTCTAGATACTCTTGGGTAGTGTTTTTAAAGGATAAATCTGAAACTTTTGATCTCTTTAAAACTCTGTGCTTAAAACTGCAACTTGAAAAAGGTTTCACCAGTGGTAAAATTGCTAGGGTCAGAAGTGATCATGGAACTGAATTTGAAAACAGCAAGTTTAAAGAGTTTTGCAACTCCTTAGGTATAAGTCATAAGTTTGCTGCTCCAAAGACTCCACAGCAAAATGACATAGTTGAAAGAAACAATAGAACTATTCAGGAAATGGCTAGAGTCATGCTAAATTCTAAGAAACTTGCCACAAGATTTTGGGCTGAAGCTGTTAACACTGCTTGTCATATTGTTAATAGAGTCTATATTACTAAAGGCACTACCATGACTGCTTATGAAATATGGAAAGGCAGAAAACCCAATGTCAAGTACTTTCATGTTTTTGGGTGTGTTTGTTACATTCTTAGAGATAGAGAACATCTTGGAAAATTTGATTCTAAGAGTGATAAGGGAGTCTTTCTTGGTTATGCTCAGAACAGTAGAGCCTTTAGAGTCTTTAATCTAAGAACAAATTGTGTCATGGAGTCTTATAATGTGATATTTGATGACTTAAAAGATGTGGATGAGACTACAGGTGATGATGAAGAGTCAGAAATGACAGGAAAAGAAACTGGAGAAATTCAGCAAACAAGCAGTCCAACAGTGGTTGGAAGTCCAGTTGCAACTGAGGTTGAAACCGAGGTTGAAACCCAGAATACTGCTGAGTCTGAAGAAGAAGAAGAAGAAAGTTCTCATATTCAATCTACTGGCAAGCCTCGCTATGTAAGGACTCAGAAAAATCATTCTCTTGACAATGTCATAGGAGAAGTTCCTTCAGGTATGAAAACCAGAGGTAAAAGAAATAATGTTGTTCACTTTGCTTGTTACATTTCTCAGTTAGAACCTAAGAAAATAAAAGAAGCTTTAGAAGATAGTGAATGGATTTTAGCTATGCAAGATGAACTGTCTCAATTTGAGAGAAATGATGTATGGACTTTAATACCCAGACCTTCTAATAAAAATGTTATAGGGACTAAATGGATCTTTAGAAATAAAAGTAATGAAGATGGAGTCATTATTAGGAATAAAGCCAGGTTGGTAGCTTAGGGTTATACACAAATTGAGGGAATTGACTTTGATGAAACATTTACTCCTATAGCTAGAATTGAATCTATTAGAATGCTACTCTCTCTTGCATGTCTGTATGATTTTAAATTGTTTCAACTTGACATTAAGAGTGCTTTTCTGAATGGTGTGATTAATGAAGAAGTTTATGTGTGTCAACCTAAGGGATTTGAAGATCCTAAATTCCCTGAACATGTCTATTTGCTGAAAAGGGCCTTGTATGGTTTAAAGCAAGCTCCTAGAGCTTGGTATGATAGATTAACCAAGTTCTTAATTGAAAAAGGTTTCAACAGAGGGGGAGTTGATAAAACTCTGTTTACTAAGAAAACTACAAAGGATATAATCATTGCTCAAATCTATGTTGATGACATTGTGTTTGGTTCCACTTCTGATAATAGGATAGATGAATTCATTTCTGATATGAAAAATGAATTTTAAATGAGTGGTGGAGGAAAATTAACTTATTTCCTAGGATTGCAAGTTAAACAAAGTGAAAAGGGCATTTTTCTTTGCCAAAGTAAGTATGCTGACAACCTTGTCAATAAATTTGGCTTAAGTGATAGCAAAGAGAAAAGAACTCCTATGAGTACCACTTTAAAACTGTCCAAGAATGATAAAGGTAAGAGTGTCTGTCCTAGCTTGTACAGATCTATGATTGGGAGTCTTCTCTATTTAACTGCTAGTAGACCAGATCTTTGCTTAAGTGTAGGAGTCTGTGGCAGGTATCAGGCAAACCCTGTAGAACCTCACCTTCTAGCTATCAAAAGGATTTTAAGGTATGTAAAAGGCACAATTCACCTAGGTCTATGGTATTCTAAAGACACAAACCACTTTCTTGTGGGTTACTGTGATGCAGACTGTGCTGGTAATATATATGATAGAAAAAGCACTTCTGGTGGTTGTTTTTATTTTGGGAACAACCTTGTTTCATGGTTTAGTAAAAAGCAAAACTGCATTTCTTTATCTACTGCTGAGGCAGAATATATTGCAGCTGGAAGTGGATGCACTCAACTTATTTGGATGAAACAAATGTTAAATGATTATAATGTTAAACAAGAAATATTAACCTTGTTTTGTGATAACAAAAGTGTTATAGATTTGGCAAAGAATCCAGTTTAACATTCCAAAACTAAACATATTGATCTAAGGCATCATTTTATTAGAGAACTGGTTGAAGAAAAGAGCTTAATTTTAGAACATGTTTCAACTGAAAGACAATTAGCATATATTTTCACAAAGCCCCTTGATACAAACAAGTTTGAATCATTAAGAAGTGATATAGGGGTATGTCACTATAGATCTAATTGAATACTCTTGCTAAATATGTCTGTTTTGAGTACCTTCAATACTTTTTATCTCTAAGGTAAGTCTTAATTGAGGTTTGAAGTTTTTATCTTGAAAAAGTCGCTATTTGGTGTCTCAAAAACAGATGTGAGGTAACTTGTCTTAAAACCTCTCTGGTAATAGAGTTGCAAGCACAAAGTGCAATTTTCTGATAAGTTGGTTGCAAGCTCAGTTGCAACTCTAGTTGAAACCTCGTTCTTTCAGTACAGAACAAATCTGTGTTTGCATAATAATTGTCATGATGTCTATGATACTAATCATGGTGATGATTTCTAATGAAAAATCCAAGACAAAGTCTTGTGATTTTTGACATCACTTATACTCTTTCCTTGCTGAGGTCATTAATCTAGTTTTTGTGTAGAGAAAAAAAATGGATTTGCTCAATATAAGCTCCTAAGATTTGATTTTTATTCAAGTTATTCAATGATAAAAATATATTCTTGAGTAAATGGCTAGATTCTTGAATTTTCAAAGCTCTATATCTTATATAACTGCTATATTTTTTTTTGAAACAAGTCAAATTTCCTTCAAAACTTCAACTCTTATTTTTCAAAATTTTGGATAAATCTGTTTATAAGGAATGTTTATCTGAATTATTTGCTGGATTTATCTTAAAAAATTATATCCTTCGTGATTTCATTGTGTTTCAAATTTTCTATTTCTGTTGCAAAGAAACTTCCTTAATTTTAGCAAAATCTGTTTCAAAATTGATTTTGGTGTATCTGTTTCTAAGTGTAAAAAGATTTGGCCTTATATGTTATTTATACTAATCTCTTTTACTATCCCAATTCATAAACAACATCAGAATTACTCTCTCTCTCTTTCTATTAAAATCTCTAGGTTATCTGTAAAACCCACACATCGAAGTTCTAAGTGCAGTTGCAACCTAGGTTGAAACCATGTCTTCCAACTCTCCTAACAAACCCAATCTCAATTATGAAGATGATAGCACTCTTAAAGACTTTCTGGCTCAATCCCAAACCAGTCCAGGCTCTAAAGCCAATGTAAGTGAGTCTTCCTCTTCTAAGAAACATAGGTCTAAGAAACGTGCTAGGAGAAACTTAGAGGATGATCCTATCTCTGTTGTTTTTACTTATGATCCTAAATTCAATGAGGTTGATCCTCGTTTCTGGAATAGAAAAATGTTTAGGAGGTTCAGGTCTTTTGCTAGTACGGAAATTCACTCTGAAAGGAGACTCAATTTAGCTAGCTATCAGCACATACAGGTGCTTGTTGAGAAATTGCTCACAGATATTGGCTTAGAAAGAACTGTATGCTATCCTGACTCTTATTATCCTGCTGTTGTTAAGGAATTTTATGCTAATTTAAGTAGAGCATTGTCTTTGAAGAAGGTAATCCTGCCTATGGCAGAGTATTTTTAAGGGGTCTAACTCTAGATTTTATCCCTAAGTTAATCAATGATTTTTTAAGTTCTCCTAGTCCCTCTGAGAATAGTGTTGATTATGATATGGAGGTTATAGCTCTTGTTCTTACTGGAAAGAATAATAGATTTGATGGCACTTCCACTAAGACATCCTCACTGACTCTGTGTGCTGCTGTGCTACACAAAATTGCTAGGTTCAATTGGACTCCTACTAAACAACCCTCTAGAGTGAACAAAGATATGGCTGTATTTCTCTATAAAATCATGTCCTCATTGCCAATTAACTTTGGTAATCATGTGTTTAATCTCATCAGAGATTTCAGTGATACTAAATCACCCTCCATCCTGCTACCTTTTCCATGCTTAATCACTGGAGTCATTATGGCTCAAGTCATACCCATATCTTGCACACATCCTATAAGTATCTCCTCTGAACAAATTACAAACTGTCCTCCTGTCCTGTATATTTCTGCAAAACTACTGAAGGAAGGACATGTCAATGACATCTCTAGGGAAAAAGGGAAAGAAAAGGAGACAACTAGTGCTCCTTCTAGAAAGAAAGATGTGAGGTGGTATCTGCTACAAAAACTGGCTTCAAATCAAGAAAGAAGGGTTGAGCTAGATACAAATGACTATCAGATCAAGAAGCTACTGGAGAATCTCACAGAAAGTGAAGATGATAGTGACAGTGATGATGGCCTCTCAATAAGTAGTGAAGAAGAAGAAGATGAAGAAGTTGTCAGAGATACACCTCTAAGGGAAAGAGCACCTCACTCAGACATGCCTCTTGATTAGTTTGTCTAGATTCTGACAAATAGGGGGAGATGAAGAAGAAGTTTACTTTATGATTTGAGTTTCAATTTCATTTTCTGTGTTAAGACTTCATGTTTATGCTTCTAAGTTTCAGTTTCAATTACAATTGATGTGTTAAGACTATGTTGTGCCAGTATTTTTGGCCTTAAAATTTTTGCAATTTATTTCTGAATTGTGTCTGTATTTAAAATTGAATATGTTCTGAAACTCTGGTGTATGGATATATATTTTGTGCTTATAAGATGCTTGCTATTCTAACTTGCAGGGGGAGCTTGAATAGTTGTCTTAAAAGCACTGATAAATGATATACAGAAAAAGATTGTGTTGAAACTTGTATTTACAGGTGGATTGATGTTTTTATAAACTTAGATGATTTGTCAAAACCAATGACAAAGGGGGAGATTGTTAGGACCAGATTTTTGGTCTAAATACTATTTGTTGTCTATTGGTTTGAACTAAATAATTCTACTTGTTTGTTAAGAACTTAGACAGCTTTTTGGTTTCAAGTAATGTTGCAACCTCAGTTACAACCAACTAAGACAGTGTTGTTGGTTTCAAGTAATGTTGCAACCTCAGTTGCAACCACAGTTCCAACCTGCTGTTTTGCAGGATTCTGTCTAGTTATGAAATTCTGCATTACTATTCTTTAATGATAATTATTTGTTTTAAAGTATGCATGATATATTCTCATATGCTCTTAAAGGTTTAGTTCGTTTATATTGAGAATATTAAAGTGATAAGAAAGATGTTTCCTAAAAGTAATAAGGAGATTAGTTTCAAAAGATATGTTTACTTTAAACTGGGCAATCTATATCTCTATTCTTATACAAAATTTTTATCACTTATTTCAATCTTTGTTCCTTATCAAATTCAGTATGATACGCTTAAGATTGAATGAAATATGGAGTTAATGTTTCATATGTATATTTAAAGATATTATCTTATATGTTTTCTTATTTTAGGAAAAGACTAACTCCTATTTCCAAGCTAGTTATTAAATAGGTTTTAACTTATGAAGATTGGAGTCAATCCTATGCTGAAGAGTCTTGTGATACATGGAAAGATTGAAGCCAATCAAAAGAGTCAAAGCAATCATAAAAGATCTTGAAGCAAAAATATTGTTTTTACTTGTATAAATAGTTGATAACTTAGCTTGTAAAAAGGTGTGTGTTCTAAATTATAAAGAACTCATTCTTGAGAGAATACACAGTGAGCTTTAAAAGAAAACAATGGTGGTATGCCATTGATTTATAATTGATAGTTATAAAGTAGGAGCAATATAGAGATAGGCAGAAAAATCTAGAGGGAGTCTGAGTGTTTTTCAATAAGACTTGAATCCTATATTATAAGCTTTTATAATATTATAATCTGGGTAAGTGTCCCGGAGACGTAGCCTAGTTGGGTGAACTCCGTTGTTAAATGTACGTGTGATTTATTTCAAGTACATTTAACTAAACTGTTCTGTCCATTAATACACTTGGTTCCAACTGTGGTTGCAACATCACTTGGAACCTAACTGCAAAACTGCAACTAGAACAGCGGATAGGAATTTCAAGTTGTGTTTAAGCATGCATGAAATGAAGAAGTTTGCATTACTCTGTTAGAAATATGGATGGCCGGAAAGAGTCAACTCACAACAATAAAATAAAAAACAAACTTTTTATTATAATCTCTCCTTTTTTGGTGAGTCATTACAAAGGAAAAAATAACATATACTTATACTTATCTTGGAATTCGATAGGACTCCAAACATTTATAATAGAAAATAAAAACTCTCATAGGTTACGTAATTATTAACCATGAACTCATAAACTCATTAATCTCAAGAGTTATAACTTAAACGAACATAAAGACTAATATTAAAAGCAAAACAAGTTATAATTTTCAACACTCCCCCTTAAACTTGTTTGGTAACTCCGAACATTCTTCGAAAATCTTCATACGTGAGATTTTTGTAAAAAATATCCAGCACTTAATCTTGTGAATTTGCATACTTCACTTTAATTTCCTTTTTTTTAGCATAATTCGTAACGTGTCTTTGCTTCAATCGCGTCTCCTTCGAAAGCGACACTTTCCATGCACATTTCGGTCGACGTATAACGATTTTCGTACCATTTCATTAATTTAACCGAGTTTTCACAATTCACAATGTTCATAACTTTGTTTTTTCCGTTCACTTCTCTAAATTTTACTTTTACTCTATTTTGAAATTTCTCAAATTTATTCTCATTTATATAAAAATATTGAACTATATCTATGCATCCGGTGTCGAAACACCAATTCTCTAAACTAAAGTGGTTTCCTTCCTCATTTATCGTTTGTTTGTCTTCAAAACTCAATATAGTGTCATTATCAAATTTAACCTTGTAAACACTCATCTCGACATCATTTTCCATAAAAAGATAATATTTTTCACTCTCGTTTTTTATTTGAAAATACATTTCTAAATTTGCATTTCTTTCAAAATCTAACTCCTCTTTTTTAAATAGGAGTTTATTCTCAAATATTTCATTCATTAAATTGAGTTTCTCATTACATCAAACTTTTTCTCCACAATATTCGTTTGATTTTTTAATTTTTTTATCAAACAAAACTATATTTTCAACTTGATCATTCTCTTTATCCTTTAAAATAAACAATCTTTTATCATAAAAGTTATTACTTTTACAAGTTTCTTCTCTTTTTTTCTTTCAACTCATTTTGATACGACTCTTGCAAAAGCATACTTACCTTGCATGCATTTTGCGCATCTCCTTCACATTCGGTATTGTTTATCTTATTATCATCTCGCTTATCTTCTTCGCTATTTATAGATTCTTCGCCTTCACCAACCATTTTTCCAACTTCTTTATTTTCACAAATTTTACTATCCACCTCTTTATCTTCATCATTTTCGCACAATTTCGAATTTTGCTCACTTTCTTCATTTTCACACTCTTTCATAGAAAACTCATCTCTTTCAAAACATTACACTCAATACTTTTTGGGTAAAGTCACGTCTCTTTTGTTTGAGACGACCACCTTGAGCATTTTCCAAATATCACTCGGATAATTTTGATTTTCTATATCCTCCGAAATTTTTGGGTGTATGGATCTTTCTAAGATGAAAAATGATCTCTTCTCCTTAATTTCTCGGACTTTTTTGCTTAGGTCATCTTGTTGTGTTTCGTCCACCACGTCCCACAAATCACATCCTCCGAAATAACACCTTATGATTGTACTCAACCTTTTGTAATTCGAGTACACCAACTTCTCGCATACAAATTTCATGGCTTCCATAACCCCTACGATCTTTCAAGCTCTGATACCAATGTTGAAAATATGGATTGCCGAAAAAAGGTAACTCACAACAATAAAATAGGAAACAAACTTTTTATTATAATCTCTCCTTTTTTGGTGAGTCATTACAAAGTAAAAAATAACATTTATTTATATTTATCTTGAAATTCGATAAGACTCCAAACATTTATATTTATAATAGAAAATAAAAAGTATGTTACTTAATTATTAACTATGAACCCATAAAATCATTAATGTCAAGAGTTATAACTTAAACAAACATAAAAACTAATATTAAAAACAAAACAAATTATAATTTTCAACGATAACGAGATCAAACCCATAAAAGCAGCAATGTAGTTGTTTTGTTTTTACTCTAGTTTGTAATAAAGGTTGTTGTCAAACAATCTAGAATGATTGAAATATAAATTTTCCATATTGAGTTTTGAAGATATTGAAAATTGTTTAAATGTACCAAGAAAAAGAAGTTCAGAATTTTCGCCATTCTGGAGTTTCATGAAGTTCTTACAGTATACCGACTTCTTAAAAAGGTTACTGTATAATATATACTCGACTAATTAAAAACAAAAAAAAATGACTTTTGTCTGAAAGGGGACAAAAATAGTTAAAGTGGGATAAGCAGTTTGTGGGTACCAGGTTTATATATTTATATATATATATATATATATATATATATATAAGTAGTCTTTTTGTTTTTTATCTAAATATGGGATAGAAGTGGAATAACCAGTTTGTGGACAGGATTGAAAAGATATGAATCTTTATAAATACGCAGCTCAGGGGTTCTATTTTTGCTGATAACAATTTTTAAAAAAAATAATAACTTAAAATCCAATGGCAGTTAACATTGAAGTTGGCAACGACGGCGTTGCGGTTATCACCTTCTCTAATCCGCCTCTCAATGTCTTGTCCGCTACAAGTAACGTTTCTCTACTTATTATTTTCACAATTAGTAACAGTGTTGGATACTAAACTATCACGCATTTTCGATATACTGCACCCGAGTAGTCAATATATACAGTTCTTTTTTGTTAATTTGACTATCATGTGAGGTCATATGATCTAAAGTATGTTAGTATTCGGGGCAATTTAGTCATTAAACATGTCAAATCCAATAAGTACGATCTTATGTGTTCGTGTTTGTGTTCGCGTCTCCTATCACTTATGTGTTGCACCATTTTAACACGAACAGCATATAAGGTGAGCGCGTGACCTCAAGTGACATTTAAAGATGATGTAACAAGAATGTGTAAAAGGAAACTAAACTGTAAGCATAGTATACTGATAAAATAGAACATACTAGTTGAGTGTCATCGAGAAAGAATGATATTTAGCGAGGTGTACAAAACATGTAGCCCTTATTTTTCTTGGTTTTCATTTCTTCTTATGCTTAGAAAATGCTCTGCATTTTATATTTTTGGATCGCAGTTATTGATGGACTGAAAGAGAAATTTGAAGAAGCCATGAAAAGAAAGGACGTTAAGGCCATTGTCTTGAATGGTAATTCAAAATAATAAAAATATATTTCTACATGTTTGATGCAGCTGCAGTTTTTAAGTCATGCTTTTTTTTAGAAATTTTGAGGAAAGAAGTTGGAATTCACTTTACATATCTAGTTTTTTTTTGGAGAAGCTACATTTCCCTTTTGAGTGTATCAGTGTATGTATCTGATTTAGAGGTACAAATTTGTTTGGAACATGTCTAACCGTACATCCCTAATTGACTAGATTGTTTAACTTATTACACGAATTACAAAATTTTAGTCATTCTAGTTAAGAAAATGTAATCAAATTTCTAGCAATATCTTCGTTGAGAATCTGAAAATTTACTTTTGTTGATGAAAATTAAACCAAGTTAGTGTATACAAGTAAAACACTTGCTCTAGTTCTACTTTCAATGCAGGGTAAAACTAAAACTTGCTGCAAACCAAAATAAAAATTTGGCTTATCAAATAAAATATCCATTTGACACAGTTAAACATCATTTATAAGTGAGCCCGTTTTTACCTGCTTGGCTCACAAATTTTGATTGGGTTGTGGGATTGATATTAACGCTAAATTTGTTTTTTTGTTTTTTTTGACTGAAATGGAAAGGCGGAGGTAGAAATTTTTGTGGGGGTCTTGATATCAATATACTCAAGACCATTCAAAGGACAGGGGATACTTCTATTTTACCAGATATACATATCGATCTCATAACCAACACAGTCGAAGGTCCTTAATGCAGCTTAAGTATTTAGTAGTTCTGTCTTTTTTTGAAAATTTATTGACCAATACGGTTGCCTTCATGAGGCAATTTTTAGTTGTTACTTTGTTCGTTGCGTATTTTGATTTTTCTACTTTTTTTGAAATTAGATGCAAAGAAGCCTGTAGTTGCAGCTTTACAGGGAATTGCATTTGGAGGTGGATTCGAATTGGCTCTGGTAAGTGGCTTGAACTAATAGTTTGTTAAAATTAGCTTCGTTTGTTTTATTTGTTGTATGTGGTGATTTTCGGAAGTGAAGTTTTATTACTCTCCAGTGCCCATTGAACTTCACTATATAAGCCTATAACCCTTTTAAGTTTTTCTTTTTTTATCAACACGATTCTCATAATGTATGATTTCCATAACTTTATGTAGGGGTGCCATGCGCGTGTTGCTACAATAAATGTTGAATTTTGCGCACCGGAAAAGACACTTGGTGTAACGTCCCAGAACCTAAGGGTGCTACACGGCCGACTAACACGTGGCTTGACACGTGCTAGACGAAGGCCTATAACTTAAAGATAAATAAAAAATTTAATTTAGACTCTAAAACAATAACTTCAAACATTCGTTCTTATTTCTGAATATCTCAAAAGCTAAAATCAAATTCAAATATCGATAGGAACTTATTTAAAAGAAAATCTTGTAATACTAAAGAAACATGAATTGAAAATTAAAATCTTTAAACTTTATTAGCAGCGGAAATAAAACGGAATCCTATGAAGGTCTGGCTGATTCCCAACTAACTTAACTCTGACTCCTTAGAACGACTCCTTAGAACCTGTATACCTGAAAACATTTCAAAAGCGAGGGGTAAGCTAAAAGGCTTAGTGAGCGATAAACCTTGCAATACAATATAGGGTCGAAAATAGATTTTAATCCTTTAATCAATTTCCTTTGAAAAATCAATACTTTTAACTTTACAAAATTTCCAAAGCATAGTGTAATATAAAACGTTTCTTGAAAACTGAAACCTTCTCGAACTAATAAAAATATTAAATATTTTAAAAGGTGTGATCAATACGATAATATAAATTAGATATTTATCTAGATTGGACTTCCCAATCCTAGGTGGATGCTAGAAATCTCTTTTATTCATTGGATTCACAATCTCAATCCTACGTGGACTCTATAGGTCTCTTTAATTGTACCGGTACTTCTCAATTATCTTTATACCATTTCTTTTCTCAACTTAGATCTTAAATATAATACCATAATGATCACAAAATAATTAAACTAAATTCTCAAATATAATATCAATGGTCCATTTCTTGAGCACAAACTTTCATTAGAACTTGTACGCACATCGACGGATATAAACATGTACTTTCTTTTAAAACCTGCATCTTTACGAAACAATATACATATATAGTCTTGGTACTTTCAAATATATTTAACTTTGCAAACATTTGTTAGAAAATGCAATTGAATTTTTATAATAGCAAGTAAGAAAAACCACTCACTTGATTCAACGGTCGAATAACCCAGAAAAACTATAACCCGGCTAACGAACTATATTCCAGTAATCTTGAAATACTTACAGAACTATATTCTTCACTGCCTTAACAAACTTTGTTCTTCCTACCACACACCTCTCATAGTATTTGTACGTGACTCTCAGTATTATATGCTAAGATGGGTTATAAATGTGGTATTAGTAAAATAAAATGATGATTCCTCCTCTCTGCTTATGCCTCAGATATGGTCACATATATATGAATTGAGAAAAATATTTAAAAGGCTAAGGAACAACTCTTTCTAAAGGACATATATGTATGATATTACTGCAGGACATACCCCCTATACCAAACGTGGCCTTTTAATGCAATGTAAAACTCTATAGTCAAATACTTATATAACGTAAGATTTAAATGGTAACATTTGAACTAAAATAGACTAATGAATGACAATAACTCTAGACATATAATGCACATACCGTTTTACAATATTGGTATAAATTTCTAACCATTTGTATTCTATTTATAATTTATTAACGTAGAGTCAAGTATGATCATCTAATTATTTGCCCATCAAAATTCCAAAACTTATATCTTTAAAACTAGTGCAATTAATATTGAATTTCTAGAACCCGGAACTATTTTCCTTTTACATACACATTAATTCATAACTATGACAAGGATTGCCAAACTAATTCTCTAATTTCTGATAACTAACAGTGAAATTAAGGATACTAATAAGAAGAATATTTAAATAAGAACAACAATAAGATATTTAAAAATACGGAATTTTACACTTGGGGTTGTCGGAGGTATATTTTTTTTATAATATTACCGATACTTATTTTGTCTTTTTTGTTTTATCTATATATAGTTGAGCCAAAATGATAGGAAAGCTGATGATTTATTATGTTTTCTATCTTTTCCTTTTTTTTTTGTTTCAGGATGTCAACGTCTTCCACGCCTTGTCGGGGTCTCAAAAGCTATTGAAATGTTACTGGTAAGCTTTTAAGCTTTTCGTCTTATGGACAAGTTTTGGATTCTGTGTTAAGCTTCACAGTCTGATTACTAATTAAGATCATTTTTCAAGTATTATTTAATATTTGAAAATACTTTTCAAGCATTCCAACATAACAGAATATTTTCTTCAAAAATGGTATGATATTTTTTAGCCGTTGGCGTGTGTGGGAAGACTAAGTTATAAGCCCCAGTCTGATCGATTATGTGTACCAAAATCATCTTTCAAGTACTCGAGTACAAAATTATTGACATATTTTCATCGTCCATTTTCTGATCCTAACACAATTGTTGGCCCGAGGTAAATAATATAAGCATTGCTAACTACGGATTTGTTTTATCACATAGAGAGGTCTTAACCAAGATTATTATCCCCACAAAGTCGGTACTTCGCATTTCCTTCTTGATGATCTGTACTGTTCAACCTTCAACCGAAAATCTTCAAGTGTAGTTAGCAAAGTAAAATGGGAGGGGTTGAAATCCTCATGTGATTTTTTTTATTTTTGATACTGTGGGGGAGCTAAAATGCTTTTTTATTTTAACCAAAAAAACATAACAAAATTTAAAAGTTCATCATTTTTTTTGCGAAGAGTTACAGACCCTTGATCCCCACCTAGTTCCTCCCTCATGTTGTAACTCAAAGTATTTTGTAATCATCTCAAAAAATTTCATCCAAAGAAGGGAAGGATCTAGGACTTATCGATGAAATAGCATCTCCGGGAGATTTATTGAGGTTGTCTAGGAGGTGGGCTCTAGACATTGCCAATGGGAACAAACCTTGGACTCGTTCACTCCATAGAGTTGACAATATTTGTTCCTTGTTAGAAGCTCGTCAAATTCTGAACATCGCGAGAGAACAAAATAAAGAGACGAATCCGAATTTGCACCACCTCCAATCATGCCTTGATATGATTGAGGAAGGCATTGTTCATGGAGGGTACTATGCGTTCTTGAAGGTATTATTTCTCATTTATTATCTTTTAAAAGGGAATTTTAAGGTCTAGCTCCTACAAAGGGGGAACCAGGCCCACAGTCTCCAAGTTGAGAGTGTGAATTTTGCCACAAACTTTGGTTACGGTATCCTGAACCTAGTGTCGTTTAATCTTAATTTTGATCAATTGTCTCAGTCGGTTAACTTAGAAAAAGAAACATATGGAACTAGCTCAATTGCTTACTAAAGTTTAAGGCTTGAGATAATTATATTGGAATATTAAATGAGAATGCTCAATCAATTAGTTTTAGGCAAGGAAATAGGGGTGGTGAATAAGTTGTCTGTGAGAATTTAAGAGAAACATCATGTCAACAATACAGCTTTAGAAACATAGAAAATTTTGAATTAATGAACTAACTAGTATAAACATCTGAGTTTCAACACTCCATTATTTTCATCTTGGAAAATAATTGGAAACCAGTACAAGAACAGAGCTAAGTTTTCAGAATGTAGACCCATAACTTTGTGAGATTGCAAAAGGTTAAGCCTAGATTGCAAAAACTTAAGTGACGAAAACAGAACTAAGCAAAAGTCTGGAAATCTCTGCTGTTATTAATCTTAGTGTTTGACATTGATCCAAGTGATTTCCTGAATAAATTATTTTTTGTTTCTGTATATCAGATTGTGATTTTTATAATTATGAAACTGAACATCTAATTGCTTCTGAAATTTGCGTTACGATTTTCCTTACCTTGGAATTGAGCAGATCTGATTTTCCTAACATCATATGTGAGTAGATTTTTTATGTTTTTGTTTAACAATCTAATTATACACATGTATTAAGCTACAACGTGTATTTTGTAGGAGGCCGAAGTTTTTAAGGAACTGATTTTATCCGGAAATTCTAGGGCACTTGTTCATGTATATTTTGCCCAACGTGCATTGTCAAAGGTATCATTCATAATTTTTTTATATTTGGATTCTCCCTTTTCATTGTGTGTTGCTTTTGTTTCAAGTTTTTTGCTGAGTTCTCAAAAAAGTTGTTTCTGTAGATCGTTTTATACAATTTTCTTAACTATAAAAGATGGAAACTACTCTATAGTCTAAAATGTAATTCATTGACTGATCCGCAAAATGTATATCCATTTTTTTTATCAGAACTAGACAAGAAACATAACCAAATCGAACCAATCGAACCTTAAGTGTTAGTCGTGCATGAATAAAGAACGGTTTTCTCTTGCATTGTATTATCTCCTGAATTCTGAATGGTGGACTATATTAAAACTTTCCCTTGATTCTAAGAATATGCTTCTTACACTGATTCATGTTCTTTAGTCCAATTATGTATATATACCTAAATCTAATTTGTGACAGGTTCCGGGTGTTACTGATGTTGGGCTCAAACCGAGGCCTATAAGGAAAGTTGCTATAGTTGGTGGAGGCCGATTGGGCTCTAACATTGCAACTTCTCTAATAACAAGCAACATACATGTCCTTATGAAGGAAGTTGATTCTGAAAATTTTCTGAGAGGGATGAAAATGCTTGAAGGTACATCCCACCATTTTACGTTTGATTGAGCAATGAGCATATGTAAAAAATTATTAAAAAAATACTGTAACTGTTTCACTGGTTATAGCCTTATAGCTATGATTATTGGAAGTAGATTTGGCTTTTTTTTTTACTCATGCTCGATAAGATCCAAGTGTTTTGATACATACAAAATCTTTTACGAGTACCTGTATGAATAGACAATTGTTATCAATGTTTTCAAACACCATAAAATAAGACAAAATGGTGCTTATTAAAGTTTTAGAGTAACTACTTTCAATTAGGAACACCGCTGAACGCTATTATTTCGATTACATGAGCCATATAAATTCATGTCTCAGCAAGTCTTCAAGATATGGTAAGAAGGAAAGTGCTAGGAAATGATGACGTGGCTAAAGCACTGTCAAAGTTCAAAGGTGTATTGGACTACTCGGAATTTAAAGATGTTGACATAGTCATAGAGGTGAGATTGCAAAAAGATGAAAATTTAACTAGTAATTTTACGACCAAATCCTAAACTTTAGTTGTGTCATTTCTTAAATCTGCAGGCTTTTTATGAAGGAGTTTTAATCAAACAATCTATTTTTAAGGACATAGAGAAGCTGTGCCCTCCACATTGCATTTTAGCAACAAATACGTCTGCAGTTGACCTACATATAGTTGGAGAAATGACTAAGTCTCAAGATCGTATTATTGGAGCACACTTTTTTGGGTAGCAATCGCAAGTTATATAACACTTTTTGGGTACACTTTTTCCTTGTAAATATTGATGATGTGTTCTCTCTAAACAGCTCTGCTCATTTGATGCCGTTCCTTGAGATAGTAAGGACGGAGAAAACCTCAGCTCAAGCAATTCTTGATTTAATGACACTTGGGAAAATCATTAAGAAAAATTCTGTTGTTTCAAGAAAAATCTCTGCTCTGAATCGAACATTCTTTCCCTACTCTCACGGTGCTCATTTGTTGGTTCAATTGGGTATCGACTTTTTCAGAATCGACAGGCTACTCAGTAATTTTGGTATACCTATAGGACCATTTCAGTAAGTGTTTTTTTTTTTTTTTTTTTGTAATGTAGCCAAATTACTACTGAAGGAATTTAAAAGTGTTTAATTATAGAGCTCTTCAAAATGGCATCTTTCAACAATATTAAGTCCTACATTATTTGGGAGTTAATTTGGTATCTTCATTATTCATTAAGATGAAAAACCTTTTTGCAGATGTTTATAACTTCAAATATCAGTATCTGCATTAAATTACTACTAACTTGTAGTTATAATGATCAAGGCTTGAGGACTTGAACGGATATGGTTTAGCAATGGCTGCTGAAAAACAATATGCTAGCAATTTTGGGGACCGTACTTTCGTGTCACCTTTGTGTAATCTTTTTGTCAATTACGGGAGAAATGGTAATGCATTTTTATTATTGGTGCAAATATGTGACTAATGCATCTTATTCACTGCATATATCAAATGCGCACCTGATAGCAACTCAATAAGACTTTGTTAATTTGTTTACTCTTTTTCAGAAATCCCTTTCACATGTTCTTTTCCAACTATAAACATGCTACTTTCATCCTTTTTTTGTTCCAGAAAAGAAGGTTTTTCAAAAGTATTTCTTGTAATCAATTGTATCATTAATAATTGCTTCATATTTCAGGTAAAAAGAATGAAAAAGGATATTATACATATCAAAAAGGAAGTAAGCCAAAACCAGATCCTTCAGTACTTCCAATTATTGAAGAGTCCAGAAGGATTGCCAATATCATGCCTGGTGGAAAGGTACCGCAATGCATAAACTTATTTTTTCTATTTATACAAAATCTAAATTTGACTACTTAAATTGAACAGCCAATATCTATTACTGATCAAGAAGTGTTGGAGATGGTACTATTTCCAGTTGTTAATGAAGCATGTCGTGTAATAGATGAAGAAATAGTGGTTCGCATATCAGACCTTGATATTGCCTCGGTTCATGGCATGGGTTTCCCTTCTTACCGGTAAAACCATTTCTTTTTGCATCTTCCTTTTTCATCTTTCTTTTAATACCACCACAGCATTTTCTTAATGATTTTGTTGATGAAAATGGGAGAACTCACATTATACAGAATCATGTTGCTTTTTGGTTTTTCTTCTTGAAAAGGTTTTCAGAATCATTTGTCAACATTTTTTATGGTTGTTTTCAAAATTAGAAGTGGTATAAAAAATTCCCAATATTGTTATCCTGGAAATTATAATAGCAGTCCCGTAATTATTTTTCCCTTGTAATGCATCACTACTAGAGGCGTTTAAAACTCCTTTCTTTATATCCTCTGTGGTTGAGACAAAATGTATTTCAATTTCAGCAAATTCATATTAAAATAAATGATTTGCTTGTTGGTAGGGGTGGAATTGTATTTTGGGCAGATACAGTTGGTGCTAAGCATATATACGAAAAATTGAAGAAATGGTCAGACCTTTATGGTAATTTCTATAAACCCTCAAAGTTCTTGACAGAAAGAGCTTTGCAAGGCATTCCTCTGGTAAGATATTTGTCTGTTAATATTCAATACTGCTATGTTAGTTTAGCAAATTATAATTCCCCTTTATATTCGGTATTATGTTTGTAACTTTTTGCTTTTATGTACATCATTGTCAAGTAACAAGAGACTGTCGTTTCTGGTTATGTTGCATTTTTTGCTCAAATATTTGTCAACTGGAATTCGTGTGCCTTTTCTTTAATTTCCACGACAATTTCACGAGTCCTTTTATAGGCTATAATGTCTGGAATATCATTTTATCAAACAATATCGCACTTGCTTTTGTTGGAAAGGTTCAACCTGGCTAGCTATACAGCTGATACTTAAAATTGTTGAATATGATCTTTTGGTTGCGATGCAAAACAGATTGTAGAATTGGTGATTTCATATGTATCCGCAATAGTCAAATCAAGAGGTTATCATGGGGGTAATAAATATATAATGAAAAACATGTTTCCATGTTTATGTTTGCAGAATATTGAACAACTCTCACTATACTAAGTGTTTTATACTGATTTGCAGAGTGCTCCGGTTCCAATAGCCTCACCTTCAAATTCACGGCTCTAGAGAACAACTATATACGACTCATACACTGATCTTCTCGGAAGGATTATTGTTTACATTTGTTAGAGATGTGAGCGGGTCGCTCAGGAAAATAGCACTCAATACATATTTTGAGACTTAATTATCAAATACCCAAGGTTAAAACCTCTTTTAAGATTGGTCCAGATGCTCAATGATGTTGCTTCTTTTTTCTGTTATTATCGTTAATGCTCAACGAAACAATGATTCTAATCTACCAATTCTTAAATGAATTACACAAATTCAGATTTTTTATAATTAGATCGGAAAGAATGTGGTATGTACTAAACATTAATAGTTCCCCTCAAAACAAAGAGGATTGCGAGTACCAAGCCATTGGAACTAAGCAAATAATAGATGAATAATACAGTACTTCCTTGTTTAAGATTATGTACTTTCTATTAGCTAAACATGCAACACATTGGTTAACAAAGAAAATTGGCGTTTAAATGTTGAAATTTGGACCTGATAGCATAAATTGTGGTGTGAGCGTGACTCGTGAGGGTTGAGTAACGTGATACGATTTCGCATAAAGTAGGATCACGCGGAGCAAGTGCAAGGTGAACGAAAGCATGAGGTCTCAAATCGAATGAGGCACCTAAGGAAAATAAAAAATAAAAAGTACCAAAATAATTTTAAAAAAGGAGGGAACGAGTTAGAAAACTTGTTCTTTTTGGTCTCGTATCCAAATGCCTTAAAAGCTATGTGGAAATGAAAAAAAATATAAATAAATAAATATATATATCATATCATATCATACTATTAATATAAGTCAATCCAAGGATTTTGAGCCTGTTCAATTTTACCCAAATTTTCCAAAAATACCCTCACTCTAATATTGTAATTACTCTTAAATGTCATCACTCAATTCAAATACATAAATAACTTAAAAAATATTAGTTTCCACACATTTATATTCAAAACAAAATCTTTATGTATTTTGTATAAGAGTAAAACGTTATGTTATTCTTTATATACGATTGTTAATTAATTATATTTAATCATTCGATATTTAAATTTAAAAAAAATATTAAGTTTATTTGTCGCAATCATATTTATGTCACTACGTATCGCATACGCAACGCGTAGCCAACGATTACTAGTATATATATATAGGGGGAGGATATATGAACATCATGAAAAACACTCAACTAGACACTTTTTCGTAAAAACGCTCCAAATCAAGATTTGGTTAATGCAAATCTCAATGGTTTCACGACGGGAACACAAATATGCGTCTTGTTTTTTTTTCGGAGATGTATAATGACATGTTTTGAATTTTTAAATTTTACTAGTATATATATATAGGGGGAGGATATATGAACATCATAAAAGATTTGGACTCGTTGTTGAGCTATATTTTGTGAGTCCAAATCTTCTACCCCTTATTCTCTATCCCTTCCGTGTCCCCTTGTTTATTTTCACTCAAATTTTAAATTTTCACAACTTATACCGCAACTTTATAAATTTTTATATTATATTGTATTCAAATTTTAAAACATTTGAACATAATATTGTTTTAAACAATTTTTTTAATATTCAATGTTTAATTTACACTAATTTATACATTTATTTCAAAATAAATTTTGTGTGTATTTTCTTTTAAAAATAATTATTGGAATGTATTGATACATGTATTATAGTAATTGTATAATTTTTTTAAAGTTTTTTAGAATTTTTTTTTGGATAAAATAAACAAGGGGGTACGGAAGGGAGTAAAAAAATAAGATATAAGATTTGGACTCTTATTTTACATTATTATATTTTGGGGGAACTAAATTTATAGTATTTTAAAATTGGGTCTTGCTAACTTGTGCACCCGGGATAGGCTAAGAATTATTAAATGTGTAGTTAATATAGAAATAGCAATTAATGATTGTACAATTTTAAGAATCAAGTCTATACTAATTTAATGACAATTAATAACAAATTACGTTTACCAATACATGTAGACAATGCATGGAGTAACACCGCCCTAAAACAGGTTTACTATAATTTTGGGTGTGTTATACACTAAAAACACAACACATGAATTAATAAACTTAAAAATAACTAGACTAAAATTAATTATTAATTAAAAATAAAAAAATTATTGGTTGATACGCCATTAATTATAGTGTCTCGGTTTCATACAAGTGTTTAAACATGATGTCTCATAATTATTACACGAAAATGTTTTTTTTATTTATCTTTGTTTTTCCATCAAAATATTAGAATCTACATTGATTTAGTAATATAAATGTTTGATTTACTTCCATATACACATGTATAAACGTTTCCTATAAAATTGTTAACAAATTATCAAACATAAATGCAGTACACTTAATACTCTTTATATCATTAATTATTACCCCATTTTCAATAACATTGTAATTAGTAGTAGCATTTAATAACTAATAACTTTGACCCTTAACATGTGACTCGGGTACACAAGTTAGCATTTGCCTTCAAAATTATTTGACTGTTTATATCATTAAGCCATACACTATTTATCGTTTTCGCTACAAAAACATTGTAACCATAGTCTTGAGTTTGGATTGTTTTGTAATGTTTACTGAGTGCTACATTTTTTTGCGAAATAACTATTGGTACTATTACATTACAATTACAGGGAGCAAGAACGACCCATTTTATGATCGCGAGAAAGAACTGGCCAAGGTCCTGCAAGACGAGGGTGTTAACATATTGGCCGACTTTTGGGATACGGGTTATCACTGTAATGAGTTGTTCGACGATGAAAAAGCTAAAGAGTTGTTTACAACGATAAAGAAATTTGTCTATTCACCTCAAAGTAGACTTTGATTAAAACCGGCCGGCAAGGAGCTATCTCATAAAGGACTTTGATTGCATATTCATATTCCACCTACATTGGTTTGGCTTTTTTTTTTAAATGATAATTATACTCGCATTGGAGGTAGCAGCACCTGATCACGTACGAGCGGGGTATCGTATCTATTCTTCAAGGAATCAAAAGCTATAAGACCTAACTCAACTGGTTTCTTGTACAAATATACACCATAATGTTAAGTCGTTGGATATGATAGGCATTTTGATAACAAAAATAATCCATCCAGATTTTAAAGATTGTTCATATTTCTATTTTGCTTCATAATCTTGCTCTTTTTTGCGTATATAATAATATACAGTATATCCGACTTCAATTAAGTAATTAATTCTTCAATATTTGATTTATATGCCACAATATGTAATGGTTTGAAGATATCTAGTGACATTTTTTTAGCTAATTCAATGCCATTGCTTGAGAAATACTACAACGTAGCAAATAATTGGTGGTATATATGCCTTGGTTAGTCAGCTTTACAAAAATAATTTTTCGTCATCTTATCTAAAGTAAACTCACTGTTTTAAAAAGCACGCTTCGTAGTGAAAAAGTTCGATCGATTCAAATCTTAAAAATCTAACTTTTCCGCTAAAAGCTTAATCTTTTAACGCTTTTAGCATATCTCTTACAAAAAGGAGTTAAGATTTCTCTTTTTAAAACACTAAAAACTTAAAGAAAACCAATATCATGAAAATTGCAGACAAATGTACATCAATATCATGAATATTTGCAATGTTGTTCTATTATGGATAATCACTAAGTAAATAAACTACTCCCTCCGTTCTCAATTAATTATCTTTTACGAGATTATATGCAATTTTAATCGGTTTATAACATATATCAAAATTGTCGAAATAAAAATTTTCAAAACTAAATCATATAATTTAATGTTTGAAATATATGATTAAATTTTAAAAAAATTTATTCCGATAATTTTGATACAAGTTATTGATCGGTCAAAATTGCATGTAGCTTTGTAATGTACAATTAATTGGGAACGTATGGAGTAATGGGAAAAAAAAAAAAAACAGGAATCTAGCATAGCTTCATTCATATTATCTAATATTCAAAGATAAGTCAAATTAAAAGTAGCATACAACAAATAGTCCATTGAGCAAAAGATGATTGTTTTTAGGAAAACTTGAAAACACAACACCATTAGTGATGACCTTTTGATAACAAATAGAGCATTGTTTGGTTACGGTGAATTGTAACAATTTGCTTGACTTCATTCAACTCTCTATACATTGGTTCCAGGATAACAACAGTTTAGTTACAGTTTTTTTGATATTATATATAAGTTTTTGCTGAAATTTAGCAACAATATAGAATAAGAAACTTATATATTTTTATATGCCGAGGATATATAGACATCAACTTGTACAATTTATGCAAAAACGCTCGTAGGTATTGGAAACTATTCAGTTACTTCATAAAGAAGAATTACGTAGGTATTTTGAAAAATACAAATATGTCCATCTCGGCATGGTACAAGTAGCTGTAAAACCCCTTACAGCTCAAGGCTTAAATACATCAGTCCTTATTGCTTTACGCGACTGTCGCCACCTAGATTTTAAAGATTCCTTATTAGGTATTATCCAAACCAGTCTGTGTAACGGTCCAGTTTATTTCAACTGTTTTCCAAACTTCTCTGTTTCTTTAACAGACAAAAATATTTTAGATGTTCTTACTTTGAATGTCAAAACTCATGGTTATAAACTCAAAGAAGGAACTGAACCTTTAAATATCACTTATAGAGTGCATTACAAAGCCATGACAACGCTTAGTCCTCGGGCTAAAATATTTGACACAAAAGGAAAAACTGTTTTAATAGAAACAAACTTATTAAAATCGGATGTCCAAACTCCTCAGACTATTAAATGGGATGATATTGAACCTTCCACAGAATGAAATTTATTGGCAGCCAGCCCTGCTGAACCTATAGAAAATAAAAATATTGAAGAAATTATTCAAACAAAAGAAGGACATGTTTTTGTGAAATTTGATAAAGGAAAAAGACTAGCTTCGAGAAGTTCTTTTTCAGATTATGAAAGTTCTTTTAAATAGAGTCAATCTGTCCGGTTTTATACTCCAAACCCTTCTTTAGCATCTTTTAAAACTTCTAATTTAGTTTTTGACGGTGTTAACACTCAACAAAATATTCCTCGTGCTATTTATCATGAAGAGAAAAATGAACCAGAAACTTTATCTGAGTTTGACAATATTTCGACTATTAATATGATATCTATTCCTTTTTCTTATAATCGGCAAACTTGTGTTCACGATATGAACCAAGAGAAATATACTTCTTTTCGAAAATGGTTTTTCTCTATTTATACGAATGAAGAACAACAAAAGTATAAGAAATTATTTTATAATCATATTGATAATACTCAACAATTAATTTCTTTTCCGATATGGTTTATTGACCAGGCCACTATAGAACAAAGTCCTTTTCTAAATGTTTTAAAAACTTTTCAACGAAATTGGACTACGGCCAAAGGGGAAATTATTTCTGCTGTTCATCCCCCTTGTGAACATTTAAAAGTTCGTGCTGGTTATATATAATACACAAACACAACCATTAATTTACAAAGAATATGACCAAAATGAAAATTAAACTAAATTACATCCAACTAATTTAACGGTGGTACCCGAATTATGAACATTATGATATTTCAGTACGTCAATTGTTAATTTTGGTAATATGATACCTGAATCGTTAAAAACAGTTAATACAGTACACTAAATGTATTTTTTTTCCAGAATCTGTGATTTCTGTTTTTATCTTTTTTAATACAAGTGGGCGTGGGTGGGGAGTGAAAAAAACCAAAAAGTTTGTAGGTGTTAATTGCAAGAAACGAAAGTTTATGGGGGTTATTTGCAAATAAATAGTTTATTTATTTGGTTTCCACCCTTAAATAATTTAAAGTGAGACTTACAAACAGATACATATCAGTCAACTTAATTACAAAAAACTCACATACGTATACTTATTTACAATTATATACATATGTTTTAAAAAATAATAAAATATACAAAAAAAATCAACAAAAAATAAAAATAAAATCGAAAAATTTGAAAAAAATATTTAAAAAAATCAAAAAAATTATACATAGTATCAAACAGGACCCGACATGATTGGACGTGATTATATATAATTAAACAAAATTATACATACAAGATTAGACAAGATCAAACAGGATTAGACTTACATGATTGAACATGATTAGACAAGATCAAACAAGATCATACACATTTTTTATATAAAAAATGTATTTTTTAAAATGTTGTTTTAATTTTTAAATATTTTTTTCGATTTTTTTTGAATTTTTTAATGACATATACAGCTATTTGTAAATAAGTTTACCAAATATGTATTATATTTTAAAATAGTCGTCAAATTCAAAATAATCTGGTTCTTTTTATAAATAAGTTTATAAATAGGTAGTGAATTGTCATTTTCACTAAATTTAAATCAGAACCCAGCTACCATAACATACAATCTCTCTCTCTCTCTATATATATATAACTATATATCTATCTATATCTATTATACTATAATACTATTAAAGAGTATTAAAAATAAAAATGTTGACGACGGAGGGGCTGAGAACGGCGTCGACGATGGTGTATCGGATCGGAACCGACGCACATCTATACGACGACCCTGATGACGTCAGCATCGGTCCGTTGTTAGATAGCCGATACGATACGGAGAAGGTCGAGGCGTTGAAGCGGTTACTCGCTCTCATCGCTCAGGGTCTCGATGTTTCCAATCTCTTCCCTCAGGTATATAGTCACCTCTCGTTTATAATAAAACTCGTTTTTTTTGCGGGTTCAATAGCTAAAATCACGCGATGGTACTTAAATAGCTCGCGATAGTGCTTAAAACTCGTTTTTTTTGCGGGTTCAATACGCTAAAATCACGTGATGGTACTTAAATAGCTCGCGATAGTGCTTAAAACTCGTTTTTTTTGCGGGTTCAATATGCTAAAATCACGCGTTGGTACTTAAATAGCTCGCGATAGTGCTTAAAACTCGTTTTTTTTGCGGGTTCAATACGCTAAAATCACGCGTTGGTGCTTAAAACTCGTAATATAATTTTCATTTCTATTCATTCTCTTAACCAATATAAGCCTCGTCAATAAACATATATAATTGAAATACATATAAATAAAAAAACATTAGTAAAGCTTATAAAAAAAACGATTAAGCGACGCTTTAGCGATTTAATACATTGTTCCCTATGTATATATTCAGTCCTATGGTTTTGTTTTTCTTTCTTTTTAGTCCACTGGTTCCTACTTTCTTTCTTTTTAGTCCTGTGGTTTTAAGGCCCCTGATATTTCTACATTATATATATATATAGCTACATACATAATGTACACTAAGCAACACTTGCTGCCTCATTTGTTCCATTTCTAGTGTTTTCGACTTGTTCGATCACTTACCTCGGGTCGGGGTCATATATATAATATCTTACTTTTATAATCTGATAATTATGCATAAAATTGTTCAGGGTCTGGACTTGTCCAATCTCTTCCTTTAGGTCACATATATTTACGTACATAAATTCAGTGGCGGAACAAGGAACTTTTCCGAGAGGGGGAATTCAAGCTAATATATTGATTTACATGCATTTAGATGTTATTAATTCAAGATAGTTACTATATGCTTACATACAAGATTTTTGCAAGGTAGTTTCATCGCTATACATTCTCATGTGTACGTGGAATTTTACTCGCTATACATTCTCATTTGATTTTGTTTGTTATTAGTATGAAAGGGAAAGTTAGGTATAGGTATTATTAGGGTGAATTAATTAGTATGGAACAAAATACCGCAGATTTATTTATAAATACTGTCGATGAATCAGTTATTGGTTTGATGATCATTGAATATATTTGTTATTCATGTTACTCGCTCTCATCGCTCACGGACTCATTCTTATATACATACATAATACACACTACAGTTGTTACCTCGTTTGTTGCATTTTTACTGTTGTAGACCCCTCTGATCTCGTCCCTCAGGTCATATATGTATACATACATACATTTAGTTGTTATGCCTTGTCATTGAATGTATTCACTTTTGTTACGAATTGAAAGGGGAAAGTAGTACAATCAGGGCAACTTAATTAGCCTACAACAAATACTACAAATAAGAGTCTCCTCCTGTCATTCTAATCGTTTAAAACTAAGTTATTGGGCATTTGGACAATTTTATTGGTGGTCTAGGTCACAGATCTAGCGATCCTTTGTTTCATATTCTTATTACCTTTTATATAATGTACTAATTTTACATAGTGGTGAGGAAACTATCAGAAGTTTTTCAAGTACGAGTTTTAGAATATATATTTTAGAGAAACCAAGTTACCCAGGTCAGGGAGAGCTTCCTGGTAATGATACTTTTACTAGAACAAGTAAATAAAAACCGACATGTTAGTGTAATTCTATTATTAATAAAAATATATTAGTTGTGTGGCAGTATCTGCTGCTCTACTGCCTAAACACATTCACGATTGCTCAAATAAATGATTTTTTTTTTCTCTATAGAAATCGTTAACTAATGAGGGTGACAATGTTTCTTCTGCACATTTCAGGTTGTTAAAAACGTGGCATCTCAATCCCTCGAAGTAAAGAAGCTGGTCTACTTATACCTGCTCCATTATGCTGAAAAGTACAGTAATTCTGCGTCCCTATTTCTAGAAATTGGCAAAAATATTTAATTAATTATATCGTGACGAGATTTGATTTTTGTATGTATTTAGGTTTTTTCATAAGATATACTAAATGCACTTATTTATGTTTAATCACTACACATTTATGTTTATATATTGAATTTATTATAAACATAATCATAACCAATTTGGACATACCACAACCGACTTGAATTAAGTTGTAATCTATGTTGCACGGATACGGGTATCGTCTCTGATACGATACGGATACGGATACGGATACGCGGATATGGATTTTTTGGAAATTTAGGATACGATACGGCTAGGATACGACAACTATAATTATAATAAAAATTATTATATATATATATATATCTATAAATTATATTGCTACAAATTAATTTGTACTTATCAAATATAGTCTGGAAATACAATTCCCCAAAAAGTGTTCTATAATATGTAAGTACTTATGTATATTTGTACTTTCTTATAAATAACAAAGATATACCTTTAACTAATATAATAGCATGTATGATCCATTACTTTAATGAGCTTATAATACTTTGCCTTAAAATTATAAATAAGTATACATTTTCAACCCCACCCTATCTTGAAACCTATAGGTGAAGCATATGTGAAGTATCATTGAAGTATTGGATATGTCAAACTTTTGAAAAGTCTAGCATACGGCATTTGGAGTATCCGATACGAGTATCGGATTGGTCAAACCTTTGAAAAGTCAAGGATACGGCATTTGGAGTATCGGATACGGTACCAGAATATCAGGGATGTATCGGGGGAGTACCGTATTCGATACGGCAATTTTTAAAAAAATTGGAGTATCCGTGCTACATAGGTTGTAATATAGGAAGCATGTGAACACAATGATGTAGCTTCAGAATCTGAAATATAGAAGTAGAAAAGCTATAATATGAAGGCCTGAAGGGGTAATTAGGAATCGGTGAATTGTTTTTCAAAAAAGGAAAAAAATAAAAAAATTAGTTAGTGTGGGCTGACAATTAACTACCTCCATCACCGTTATTTTTATATGTACAAATGAAAATTAACTTCCTCCAAGAACTTTTTCCACATGACGTGTCTTTAGTGGGTTAGCACACCACGTATAAATGTTTAGCTGGTTGACCAGGTCCACCTGAAAATTTCTCGTTTTCTCTGATTTACGTAGGTTGTATTTGAAATACTATACTAGGATACAAACTTCTGCAAAAGGTAGCGTTCTTATTATGCTGAAAATTCTAGCAACTCTCAGTTCTAAGCTTTCAAGTAGGCTTTACAAATTCTGATCACTATTATTAGTTAGTGTCTTAGGTAGGCTTTTAAAAGTTTCTTATTTTCTCTTTTTAATCCAGGCGTCCTAATGAAGCATTGCTATCAATAAACTATTTTCAAAAGGATTTAGGTGACCCAAATCCTTTAGTGAGAGCTTGGGCTCTTCGTACCATGGCGGGGATACGCTTACACGTAATTTCACCTTTGGTTTTAATTGCCGTGGAAAAATGTGCAAGAGATCCATCTGTATATGTAAGAAAATGTGCCGCAAATGCCCTTCCGAAATTGCATGATTTGCGACAAGAGGAAAACACCAAAGCAATTGAAGAGGTTAGCTTGTGTCGATTAATAGGGATATTTTAGCTTTGTACACCAACATATTAATATATTTTGGTTTTGTACACCAATATACAAAATTTAGCATTTAGTAGTACACAAATGTTACATTTCTAGACAATTGTAATTCAACCATAGATCTGGAGTAGTACTGCACTACATAAGAAACCATAAACTGGGCACCATTATAGGAAATAGTGTACGAACATTATAAACTATCGAATTAGTGTATACAAATTTTGGTTTTCTTATCTATTGATTACCCCAACCTATTATTTTTCTTTTCTGATTTGGAGTACTAAGTTTAATAAAAATTCAGAGGGAATTGTAACATCACTTTAATAATTGCTAAATTATGCAGGTTGGTTACAAATTGAAATCCAATATTACATTAGTATAAAAAAATATAAATAAAGAGTAGTTTACTTTACAGCTTCTTATCATGTGATGCCAGAACCTTTCTAAGACAGGAATGTGCACCTCTAATCTTCCGTTTCACATTATTTTGTTTTTTAATGTTTAGGTTGCATTGTTTTGTGTTTCTCTTTTAAACATTTGGAGGCTCCATTCCTTGAACTTCAGAACATTTTGTTTCAACTTTTTTATGCTTTTTAGAAACTTAAAATGCTTGTATAATTCATCCTTAAAGCGCATCTGATATCGTACAGGTTATTGGGATATTGCTAAATGACAATTCACCTGGAGTGGTTGGAGCTGCCGCTTCTGCTTTTATGTCTGTTTGTCCCAATAATTTGCGTCTAATAGGTAAAAGTTACAGAAAATTGTGCGAGACTCTTCCTGACGTGGAAGTATGGGGTCAAATTATATTGATTGAGATCCTTTTGCGTTACGCAATTGCAACGCACGGGCTTGTTAAGGAATCCATAATGCTATCCTCTTGTTATGGTAAAATTTATGCACCTGGAGAGAATAATTCAGATGTGATATCTGGATTGACAGAAATGGTTTCACAGAGTTACCTTGAAGGGCCTGAAAAATATTTATCTCGGTTAAATAATACAGACATGGGTGCCACTGGAATTGAGTCTTCATGTTTTGTATCAGCAAATGATAATGACGATATAAAGATATTGTTACAATGTACGTCGCCTTTGTTATGGAGCCATAATAGTGCAGTAGTAGTTGCTGCTGCTGGATTACATTGGATTATGTCAGCAAAAGAAGATATTAAGAGAATTGTTAAGCCCCTTTTGTTTGTTATGAGATCCTCAAGTGCTTCAAAATATGTGGTACTTACTTTTTTACTTATCAACTGCTTTTAATATGATTTTCCTCTCTTGTTTCTTGTGCCCTTGCTGTTTTCACAAGTAGATGTACCATAGTGATATGCCTGCAAAAGTATTTGGGTAACGTATTGATCCTCATTAGTGACTAGAATGGTGTCTTTTCAGATTCTAAGAAAATAAGTTATTACTTATGAGGCTATGACCTAGATTTGTGTATGTTGAAAGTTAAAGGTAGGAAAAATCAAGTAGAGTGAAGTAACATGCATATCCACAGAGTCCAGGTTAATCAAAGTTATACACTAACATATCACCAAAGTTCGATTTAGTCCAACAATGTTCAAGAATTAGCGTTCAGTAGACTAACTTTTTAATTGTCAGGGAGTAAGTACACTTAGTGTGCCGAATTGATACCTCAAGGAACCAAATATTTTATACAGTTTTTTATCAACCTTTTTTTGTACACTATCCTGTCACATATACCCTATTTTAGTCCCAAAAAAATAATCAAATTGATAGGTCAGAGAACCAAGTTTAATTAAGTTTCCTTTCATAATTTATTTATTTTTCATTTTTGTACACTACCAGTCTACCGCTGTTCATATTTCCCATTTCAGTCCCAAAACTATGGGATTTTTCAACATACTATTGAAAATTGGAAAGAAAATGTTACGTTAGGTACCCATTGCTTACTTTTTTAGGCTGGTGAACCAAATCGGAATTTGTTGGTCCGTCAGTGTTCAAAATTATTAAGCAACCCTTCCAAGTCCTTCGTCATTGCTATTCACTTTTAATCTATGATCTGTGCAGGTCCTTTGCAACATCCAGGTGTTTGCTAAAGCAATGCCTCATCTCTTTGCTCCCTACTTTGAGGATTTCTTCGTATCTTCTTCAGATTTATATCAAATAAAAGCTTTGAAGCTTGAAATTATATCTTCCATTGCTACAGACTCATCAATTTCGGTGATTTTTCAAGAGTTCCAGGTAAACTATGTTGTTACAAGATCATGGCTGCCTCTGCACATAAACTTTCTAATATTACAATCTTACATTGAAGTGCACATATGAGTTGTTCTTAAATATCCTCTATGTTGTCTTGAGCGTTATTCTATTTTTTGAAGCACCTTTCACTATTCAAATATTGGTCGTTTATGTAGTCTACGATTAAAAAAGAATTTTTATGTGGGCTTTACGAATTTATAAAGAAGTTGGTTGTGGACAGCAACTATATTTTCTTATTTTGGATATATAAAAACTAGCAGTCACACGGCTGATTGACCAATTGGCTGTTCCCTTTTTTTGTTCTCACATTGTTGATTGAATTTTGTTGATTTATTTCTAAACAGTTTTTTGTCACCCCTTTCTTTCTACCTCAATTTAATTTTCAACCTCTTTAGGTATTGCTCTTCTTTTTGTATGTTATTTTATTCTTTTAAACTCTTATGATACTTATCTTTTAGTGCATTGCTAGGACTATATCAGAGATCCGGACAGAAGATTTGTTGCAGATACTATTGCTGCTATCGGTCTGTGCGCGAAAAAACTTCCAGAAGTAGCAAACCCTTGTTTGGAAGGGTTATTGACCCTGATTAGAGAGGGTGAGGGACAAACTATGTTATTATAGTTGATAATATATCTTTGCCAAAAGCATAATAATAATAATAAAACCTTATATGCAGAAAATTCAAATGGTGAGATTGGGTCTTTAGATGGAGAAGCCAATGTTTTAACTCAAGTACTGATCTCCGTACGGGAGATTGTTAGTCTTGATCCACCAGGTCATGAGAAGGTACTCTCTATTTCCGTTGTTTTATTTTGGGATGTGTGGAATTCAACAATTTCTAGGGTATTAAATGTGCATGTTTTTTTGTATGTCTACATTACTTGACTGTTATAATGGAAATCTATTTTATTAGTTTAATATTTAGTATTAAAAATTAAAGTTGTGAATCAATTTACTAAATGAAAATAGAAGTTTCCTCATCTAGGACATAATTAGTACTGGACTCTTACTGCTCCATGTGAAACAACGGGGATCAGAATGAAAAATATACTAAACTCTGGAGAACATAAATGCAATTTACTCAAAAAAAAAAAGGCAAAACAAGAGAGAAAAATGACCAGCTTGTTTTGGAATGTTCGACCTATAAGTTATGCAAGCGTAGATATTAAACTGCTCGGACATACTTTGCGACTAAAAATAACATGCATCTTAATCTATACATATATAACCGCAATATGTATACACACACACACACACACACACATATATATATACATATTTATTTAGTTCCTTATTTTCTTCTGCGTCTAAGGGTGGTTCCTCCCATGGGTCTAGTAGGAGAAACTATGGGTTAACTACTCTAAAGACTTGAAATTTTAAGGCCATGTGTTTGATTTGTTGATAACATAGTTAAACTTTATCATATACTGTATTGACTGTTAATGTTATTTGCTGTTGTTTCATTCTCTGTTGTTCTAGTGTGCTATTTCATGTTAGCAAATTTATTCGTTAACTTTTTTTTGAAGGCAATAATTCAGTTGATTCGAGGTTTGGAGTTGATCAAAGTACCAACTGCTCGTGCTATAGTTATTTGGATGGTGGGAGAATACAGCACCATTGGGCACATTATTCCGAAAATGCTTCCTGCAGTACTTAAATATTTAGCATTTTGTTTCACTTCTGAATCACTTGAAGTAAAACTCCAGATTCTTAGTACTGCTACTAAGGTGGGTTAGATGGTGAGCTCCTATAATATTTTATGTATTAGTAGATTGCAAAGAGTCTGCTATCAGTTATTGTCAGCTAGCTGGCATTTCTTTAATTCTTTTTTTCCTGTTTTGTAAATATATAGTAATTTTCTACTAAGTTGTTAAAAAGTTAGAACTAGTCCCCCAGTCCCATTTGGTTTGGTCAATGTACCATTTTGGGCTGTCCGTTTTGTCGGGCATACCTTACTTGAACAGGATCTGTTTTATAGGAATTGTACCTTTGTTTCGTTGATGGCAAAAATGGTAAACGATATTATTATGATTTCCATATTTACCTATTTTTTTAAACATTACCTCTTAAACCTTAAAAAAGAGTAAAGGGGTAAAAAAGAAATTCATCAAAAAGACAAAAGGAAATAATGATGTATCCATATAACTCCCCCACAATTTTAGATGGAGGTAGTATATGGTAATGGTTATGGCTTGTAGCTGGTTCTCGCAGTTGGAAACGAAGTTGGGTCACTCAAAACATTGTTAATTCTTCAATTAGGATCTTTTGATGGCCACATATTGAATTTAGGTTAGGAGGTTTCATTTTTTGGTATCATCAAACACTATGCAAGGGCATGGGAGTGAGCACAAGGTTTTTTTTGGCAAAAGTTAATTTCACTTTCACATGTTCCCTCTATGTTCCACTGGTACACTTACAGTCTACCCTTTTTCCAGGTGCTATTATGTGCAGAAAGTGAAGACTTGGGCACATTTGAAAAAATCCTAAGTTATGTACTCGAACTTGCGAAATGTGACTTGAACTACGATATACGTGACAGGGCTCGTTTTCTTAACAAACTTCTATCATTCTATAAAGGCCCTTGTGGTGTAGAGAGAGAATTAAAAGTTTTAGAAAACAATAAAGACCTGCAAAAGCTAGTTGCAAACACACTCTTGGCTGGAAAGATGAAGCCACTGAATAAATTAATTTCTTATCGGTTTTATCTCCCTGGTTCTCTCTCACAACTAGTTCTTCATGCTGCTCCGGGGTACGAACCTCTCCCAGAGCCTTGTAGTTTGACTTTTGATGATACTCAAGGATCATCATCTGGTTCTACATCTGATTCGACGTCTGGTTCTATAGACGAAGGGACCACGTCAGAATACAGCCCACAAGGATCCGACAGTGCTGGTGATAGTGAAAATGATTCTAAAGCGGATTCCTTGATTCATTTTTCAGATAATAATAATGTTAATTCAACTCAAGAGAGAGATGATTTAGGGGATCTTATGTCTAGGAAAAATCTTGAATCATGGTTGGGTGGGAACATAACCAAAGATACAAATACGCCGGAATCAAGTCGTAAGCAGAGATCTTTTGCAAGAATATCTCTTAAAGATATCGGTGATAGAGTTAAATGTAAATCCCTTAAGCTTCTAGATTCTTCTGTAGGAAATGGGTTGAGAGTGGATTATACTTTTTCATCAGAAGTTTCCAACGTCTCTCCGGGGTTTGTATGTATTGAAGTTTATTTCAAGAATTGCTCTACTGAGACATTTTCAAAATTACAATTTTTGGAAGAGGAGTCTTCTAGAGAAATAGAGTTAGCAGACCAATGCGCAACATCTGAAAGGTCAACAATACCTATGATTATTATGGGATCGCTGTTATTTACTTTTGAACTTAATCTTTTGACCATTGTGTTGCTCAAAGAACCCGATTACTCTATTAGAAAAACACAAACTGGGGATAGATTTTTCAAAATGATAAAGTATTTTTATCAGGCACATCACAAATACATTATTAAAGACTCGGATGGTCACGGAGTTAGTAGTTCTTTTTTAATTTGTATAATCAATAACCCTTACTTTGTTGGCGCCAAGGTTCGAACCTGGCGGTTGCGGTGAGTGTGGTATACTAGGTCACTTGGACCAACCACCACCTCGAGTTAGTAATAGTACATTGATCACATACTATAAAAAAAACTGATGGAAGATGTCATGTTATTATAATGCAAAAAGTCTTTCACCTTACTACTGATTTTTTCAAGTAAAAGTAGGAGATGCATTTAATTACTCTTTTTGGGTTTTTTTGGGAAATTTAAATATTGCTTGGTAAAGTATTTTTTTTCTTTTGATAGATTTCCTAGTGAGCTTTTCTGTTTGAGTTTTTAAAATTTCAAAATATTGAAGGATACCCGAATGACTTTTTCTTTTGACATCAATATGTGCATATTTTTTTCTTTTCTCCAGAGCATAAATGGTATGTCCGTGGATGATCCATAGTTTGAGCATTTTTTATGATGTACTTAACTGATGGTTTAGTATAGCTGATTATTTTTATTCACTGATATAATGCTCTTGTCATTACTGCAGCCCCTCGGCCTCTGATAAGGATGTGCCAGCCCTAGTTCCTATGGAAGATATTATCTCTCTAGAAGCTGGTCAGACAATTAAAAGAATCGTCCATGTTCTCTTCCATCACCATCTAAAACCATTAAAACTGGTCATATGGTGTAATGGGAAGAAAAATTTGGTTAAGTTGAGGCCTGATATTGGTTATTTTGTAAAGCCTCTTTTAATGAACATTGAAATGTTCATGAGCAAGGCATCTCAGCTTACTGGGATGTTTGAATACGACAGAAGGTCAGTTATCATTTATTGAGCTCTATTGGTGGTTAGATATTCATGTTTTCCATATACAGGATGCCCTTATAGTTTATACTATTATGAATCGTTTTGTGTCTTTTTGATGTTATTCTCCCTTTGTGTATAGTTGAGCTTAAACTGATTTAACAGGAATACAATGTCATTTTCTGCCTAGTTTTCTCTCTCTTCTCTTATTGAGGATTTCTGCACATCTGCTAAAATTCAGTGACATTCTCCTCATTGTTTCCATTCGTTAGTATATAGTGGTTGTTTGATTGCAAATTTTATTCAAATAAGCTGGACATTGGCGAAGAATGTTGGATTATCTAGTTTAAAGCTTTCATCTTTTCAGGTAAAAAGACCTGAAAGGATTTTAAGGTGATCAACCAAATGCGATCCTGATTTGCATAAAATTAAGGGGAAAACGTATTTGAGTTTAAAATCTGCAACCAGACATGGCCATATAATGGATTTCACATTTCATACTCTCTTTAGTACCTAATTCTTGAAACTGATGTTACTTGCAAGATATGGTTTTTATTTTTCTCACGGTTTAGTGTGGACTCTGAGATTGTATCAGAAAAGGCGAGGCTTTTTCGAACATTTGTGTGATGTGTCACGGATTTAATTTTGCTTGCTGGTTAAGAATATCAATTTTATCATATTCTGGAAAGATTTCCTCACAAGAATTTGAATATTATGTCTTTATAGATGATAGGAAACTTGCTGTGCCTTGTTACTTCACTAATGAGATCCGTCTTCTGTCTTATTTGTTCCGTTTTCTGAATTTGGCATATTGAATTTGACGACTGCTTTAGTTTATAAGCTGCTACTTCTAATATAGTTGTAATTGCTTTATATTGATTTTCTCTCACGTTGATTGTTTTTTTCCATAATATTCTACAGCTGTATCTTCATGGACCATATCGTGCAGTTAAAAAATGAGAAGGGTGACACCTCAATCAATAACGACAAGTTTCTTTTCATCTGTGAAACCCTTGCATTTAAAATGCTGAGTAATACAAATCTTTATCTCGTGTGTGTGGATATGCCTGTTGATTCGAATCTCGATGATGCATCGGATTTACGGCTAAGATTTAGCTGTGAGATTTTGAGAAACTCAGTCCCGTGCTTAATTACTGTTACTGTTGATGGTAAATGCCTTGAGCCGTTGAATCTGTCGATAAAAGTGAATTGTGAAGACACTGTTTTCGGGTTAAATCTTTTGAATAGGGTTGTGAGCTTCTTACCTGAGCCTGTATCGCCTACTTGATTATGAAATTTTGTAAAAACCTTAGGTTTGAAATTTTGGTAGTTTTGTTCTCATTTATCTTAATTTTCTGTATTTGTCGGTGTTTGCGATGTAAAAAATAGAACTCGTTGCGGCTGTTGTTTGACACTTTGTTTGATTTTTGAAGAGATGTGATTGGTGTAATATAGTTATTCTTTACCTTATTATGTATTTCTTTTTTTCTGAAATAAATGAGTTGGGCATCTAATTAAATCAATGAATTTGTGCGAGACACCGAGACCCCACTAGTTTGGTGAATTTTTTGTTCCTACTTCCTTGGAACTTGGGTGTTATTTGTTCGCAAGTCGCAATGGATGTATAAGCGGACTAAGGTTTTGTTTGGTGATAATATATAAGCTTCTTGCTTTTAAATAAAATTGGTAAACCGTCTCTTAACCCGATGCTTTTGACTTTTGGCTTTTTATAAGCTTGGATTGGATGAACCGTTTCCTGCTCAGCCTCAGTTAAGCATAGCTGGTTTACTATGAAGTTGCAGCCAAACAAGTAATCAATATTCTGGGGAGTGTTATTGAATCGACTCTAGAACTCTTGTTCAGATATGTCGGTTTTCCATCATGTTCATTTTGATTTGGAATTTTTAATAATAACTTTGATGACTTATAAATATGCGAATAATCTTTTGGAATTTATTTTTAACAAATTTAATAGTTATAATTACGCACATTGTACAAGTCCAACACATATGTACAAAATTTATCTATGATTTGTAAGTATTATTTTCGATTTAAAAATTATGAGGATCGCCTAATAACATTGGTGAAAATTGAAAAGAGACTTGCTAAGTTTAATGATTTAACACTAGCCAAAATATTAACCAAAACAAGAACATGGAGATTAATTTACAAATAGAAAAATATAACAGAAAATAAATAATAAATATAGGTTAATTTACAATTAAAAAAAATATAACAGAAAAATATAAATAAAAACGCCGTCTGTGGGAATCGAACCCACGACCACGTGGTTAAAAACCACGCGCTCTACCAGCTGAGCTAAGACGGCTTTTATAATTTTATTGCTATTAATTTTATTTAAATCATATTTACTTTCTTTATATTAACTTTATTTATACTGTTTGTTTAGCTTTTCACACTTTCATATAAATTATAGTAACATGATACCTTCATATTCCTGTTTTTTTTTATATAAATAATAACCCTCATAGAGGTAACCTTCGTATTCCTGTTTAAGTTTGAAAATGAAACCGGCATTTTTATTTATTTGTATTAATAGTTGGACTATTTTCGTATTTTATTATTAATCTTAATGGCCCGTTAGAGACCTATTTATAGATAGGTTTAGCTTTCATTCTAATTAATCTGTTTAGTGATGAGTGTTTAATAAAGGGCAAAGACCCTAATTTAGGTATTTTCACTTCTAATTCCTCTTATTTCGTTCTATATTTCTGTGTGATTGTTCTGTTTTCTCGTCTAAATTTCCCCAAAACCTAACGGTTTCATCATTTGCACTTTCATTATAACAACTAATGGACATTTTATAGAAAAAAAGAAGGGAGTATTATTATTAGAAAAACTGGTAATCTCAATGTGCATTTCTATTTATCTAAGCCATAATTGTTGAAATTAAAAGGTCCAAAAATACACCATGTTTAGGGCAGAATATTTGATTATTTTCATATCATAATCAAATCAAATCAAATACAAGAACATAGACAAGCTTCTATCTGCATTTGAATGTCTACCCTTGAGAATAGAATCGAGAGACTTACTTTTGCTAACTATTGAAATGGGATAGTTTTTTCTCGAGTTTACTAGTTTTTCTCGATTGTCCTATGTTACGGAACCCTTTCTTGCTATTCTAGGAATTTCGAGATAAGAATCAAGATGGTAGGATAGCCAAACGTGAATCAAACTTCTCTGTAATTGTCCCAATGACGAAATGGATTTTTAAGATTTATCAACATCTCTACATAAGTTCAGCGGCAAAATCTTAGTCGCTAACATTTCCAGTTAGACTAGCTGAAACATGAACTTTTTTATTGAGGAAAAATTCAAGGAACATAAATCACACATGACAAGTTTCTAACCGGAACAAATAACTATCCAGTATATGCGGATATACGCAAAATGTAGCATCAATTATACATACAAAATAAACACAACGGGATGTCACAACTCACCCCCCCACCACAACTAAACATTATCACTCGAGACTAAACCCCGCACGACATTGGCAGCCAACACTGCCACATGTCAATCACACTGTATCAACCTCAATAACCTCGTTTGTAAACAACTTTACAACAACAAAACAACGTAAAAGTTGTTTACAGAAACCTGCACAGATTTGCGAGTACTCAGTAAACCGCGCAAAAATTTATACATATGAATTGGTTAATCTTACGCGGGAATCTGACACCTCATTAATCTAGTGTACATTCTACAAATGTAAAAAGATTCGGTACAACATGTTAAATCTGCGAATATCTCTTTCCCTCTCATCATGCCACTGCTTTCATAGGCGAAGCAGCCGGTCTAGAAGAATTTGCGAACCTAATCTGTCCATTGGATCCGTGCCTCAAACCACTTCGACTTCCTTGAACAGGTGCGGTTCTTGAGCCACTAACCGAGTGTTCTCTCTCATGAATCTGCTCCAACAACTTCACAACCTCGTCCATCTTAGGCCTAGTGATAAAAAAAAACGAATGGCTCAAGATCTACTTAAAAAGAAATTTAATAAAAGAGAGAAAATAATTATCTTATTAAATATAACCTCACATTACTATTTGTTTCTACATACACACATATATACATACTAAATACATGTACAAATATATTTTTTCTTTTAGGTAAATAGATGCAAATGTTGGGAATGAACAGTTTTTTTCCTTTTCTGTTCTTTTTTACTTTAAATACAATAGGGGAAATGAAGACCAAGTTTCTGGAAGGATGTAATGTTTACGGAGTGAATGGCATTGTCTCGTAGCAGCTTCTAAGCTCAGCCAATTTTCCTTTTTACTTAGAAGCTGGGATGCAATTAGTTCGCCAGAATTGAAAGAACTATTGTCCTCAACAAGCTAGAAGCCTTAAGCTGGATGAATTTTAGTTCTTTCTAAAACTAAACTCGGCTATGCTTTCATGGACCAGCTAAAAATCGAAGTTTTTTAAAATTATTGGCCTGAACAAGCTTTAAGGTAGGGGGATTTTTTTTTTTATTCAGCTCATTTGGATAAAATCTGCAACCAAACAAACCCAAGAGTAACAATTAGGAACAATTTTGTCCTACTTTTATCCTCTCTAAAAAGTACGTTTAGGGATATAAACTTCAGTTTGATAAACATATATATGGATAAACAAATACCTGGCCTTGGATTCAATAGCTAGGCATTTGACCGCTAATGTGGCGGCTCTTAGTACCCCACCTACCGAGTATTGGCCTTCTATACGAGGGTCCATTATGTGAAGAGTTCTACTTTTACAAGTGAGCTGTGTTTTAGCCCATTCTACAAGATTTTGCTCTCCATGTGGACGGTTTTTGTCTATCGCTCTTTTACCAGTAAGCATCTCGAGGAGGACGACACCGAAACTGTACACATCACTCTTGGTGGTTATGTGACCTGGTAAGAGGGGAGGGGGAATGATAAGACAGAAAAATTTCAGAGATTGATTACTAAACTAGAACTGAAAAGAGTGTGAGTGGAAATAAAAATAATATGCTATTATTATGCGAAAAATTATCAGTTACTATAGTAGTAGCTTTTTCATAGCTTTATTTTTAATATCAACAACCGAAACTACTGAGACGGTTTACTTGATAGTAGCCTTAATATTCGAGACTATCAGCAACTGAAAGAGTCAATAACATCTCTACCTTTAATACAAATAAGTACTAACTACTGAGACGGTTTACTTGATAGTAGCTTTTTAATACCTTTTATATCTTATAAGCTGATTGCTTTAGTTGGTCAACTTAATGTTAATTTTGTTTTCTGGCCTGAAAAGGTTAGAAATCTTAAGGTGATCTTACCAGTTATTCAGACTCGAACAAACCAGCTTTTTTGCTAAAAACAATAGTTAAACAAGCCCTGCACAAATTCCCTTCAATATTGAGAATGAATTTTTTTATACTGCACATGTAAGAATATGGCATAACAAGGATACTCCAACACACGGGAAAATAAGTACACCTCCAATGTTCATACTTTCCACAAATTGAAAGAAAAAGGGCGAGAGAAGGAGGCTAAATGATATGGCAAAAGTGAACTTATCATACCTGTTGCTACATACTCGGGAGCAGCATATCCATAAGTACCCATTACCCTTGTAGAAACATGGCTTTTACCGTCCACAGGAGCATCTTTAGCCAATCCAAAATCGGATAGCTTAGCGTTATAACTCTGCATGATACGAAAAAATAACATGTGAAATATAAATAATTTTCAATATTTTCTATGCAAAATGACATGAACGGAAACCAAAGAAAGTATTAACTTACAGAATCAAGGAGAATATTGGAGGTTTTAAAATCACGGTATATAACTTTCACTTCGGGGCTGTGAAGATATGCAAGCCCTTTAGCTGCCCCAAGAGCCACCTTAATACGAAGACTCCACGAAGGTGGTTGGAAATAAGAACTTCCTGTTTCACCAATATTCAAGATTTTAATTAAAACTCAGGATAGATACAGTTAAATCCAATATACTAGATTTTTTTTTTAGAAACCCAAGGGGCTTTTCTATTTAGTCATAAACTCGTAAATACTAAACATCTAAATATTTAAAACTCACTTCTGAAAAGGTGGTTTTCCAAGCTGCCCTTGGGCATGAACTCGTACACGAGAAGTCGGTGATCATCCTCCAAGCAGTATCCGATCAATTTCACAAGGTTAGGGTGATGCAGCTGCCCCAAGTAATTTATCTCTGCCTACAATCAAATTTTAAATTAGTTTCCCTTGCATGCCCCCAACTATTCAGAAACAGAAATAAAAAAGCAATCACCAAAAATATTGAAGCAATACGGTCACACACAGATGAACTATCTATTATTAGAATGGTGCAGCAATGAAAATTTGGTGATAACAAAGAAATGTTCCGTAGCAGCTTTTAAGTCTGGTTTCTTTGCTTATAAGTTGTATTGTATTTGGTTGACCACCATTAAAAGTAAACCTTTTTTCATTTTGTGGTCTGAAAAACTATGATTTTGAGCTGGATAAACTCTTCTTTTTCCTCTCAACCTCATGTTGGTCAGCTTATTTGCTTAAAGTTTGCAGTCAAACAAAACCTATATCACTTTTTGGATAATTGGAAAAAGAAAACATAACAAATTTTGTTCCCACGCTATGTATTTAGCTACTTAACGGAGAATGCACACCCCTTATTTACACCACATTCTTACACTGAGTGATATATTTGGAACTTCGATTGGTCCCTTTCTTGATTTAAGGAGGGCGTTTCAATTTAAAGACTGGAAAATTGGTCACCCAATGTAAAAGCATGGTGTATCATTTTTTGTCCAATACTACAGATATTATACAAGTAAAAAGACCTTTAGCTTCGGGAGAGCTTTCTGTAAATGACTCAGCTGAAAGTGTGAACTCACCTAATTACACCAGACACTAATACGCTATGTAAAACTTATGTATTTGTAGTAAATTGGAATGATAAAAAACTCACCAACCACTCCTTATGACCTTGATAACCCTCCTGGTTAAGTCTTTTTACTGCAATAACCAATCCTGTTCCAGGCCTAGCCGCCGCAAACGTAGTCTCATCGATCCAACCCTTGAAAACGCACCCGAAACCGCCCTCACCCAACACACTATCGGGCCGAAAGTTCCTCGTAGACGTTTTAAGGTCGTTAAATGTAAAACTCTTCATGTTAGAAGATTGTAATATTTCTCCCTCGGTTTTAGGGGTATTTAGTCCAGAAGCGGATGAGACTTTGCTACTTAAATTACTCATATTTCTTCCATATTTGCCTTTGCCTATACAAAGAACAAATGGTTGTGTAAATCAAGTTTGACTAAAGGGGCTTAAAAATTTATCTCAAATTAGATGCGAGTGAGGACATCTACATCTGGTCAAAAAAAACTTTTTTGTAAAAGATGAAGATTTATAATTTTGCAAACATACACAGTTAAAAGGTGAACCATAATGTATTGAACAAAAGCAACAACTATAATATCCAAGTAGCTTGCCTCCACCAAAAGAATAATTTAAATTTTACAAAGTTCAGATTTTAAGATCAAAAAAGGATATCAATGAGGAAACCAAATTTAAAAAACGAAACGAATAGAAACTAGATTGAATAAATAAGCAACCTCGATCTGCGCTTTACTGTTCTCAATGTCTTGCAGAAGAAAACTTTAAAAAACAGTTTTGTAAAAGAAAATTAATAAAACTGGAACGGCATAAGAGAGGATTAAATAAAACTCATTTAAGCCCCCAAATCACTGAAACCCTATAAAACTCATCATGGTCATTCGAAGGTCTTTAAATGTAAAACGCTAAAACTATTTATGTCCAAAGATTGCAATACTTACCATTCCGATCGAGGTTGTTTAGCCTTGATGCAGACTAAACTTTGTTGCTTAGTTAGATACTTAGATAGTTAGGTTATTCAAACTTCTTCCATGTTTAAGTATACAAACACCAAAAGCTTGTGTTCAGGATTCTATTAAAAGTACTCACATGATTAATAAGTGAGGCAATCTAAATAAGGGTAATAGTAACACATAAGGAAACAAAGTTGAATAAAGTTTGTAGATAAAGCTCATTTCTTTTTCCTCCTTACAAAAATGGAAACATAAACATGAAATAATTAGAACTAAGTTAAAATTAGTTTGCAACTAGTATAATCATCTAATTTCCAATTATATTAATTTCCGTTGTACCAAAAAAAAAATAAAAAAAATCCAATTATTAGGTTCATAGCCCCAAAAAGAGAAATTTCAAGTGAAATTTTGAATTATAAAAATAAAACAATAATAGTATAATTCTAGATTAAATCAGCAGTCTTCCATTTACTACCATTTTCACTGAAATACAAACAAATAAAAAAGTAAAAAATACTATCAAAAAACTGACTTAAACAACAACCCAACAAAATTCAACATATAAAAAGTAGGAATAAAAAATCCACACCAAAATTATCAAAAACTAAAGTAAATTACAAATAAGAAACTGTTAATCCCCAAAAAAAATAAAAAATAAAAAATAAAAAATAAAAGATAAAAGAGCAGTTAGCTTAATCAAGCAAATACCCAAGAAAACCCAACAAGTGATAAACAGAAATTCCCCCAAATAATAATCAAATCCTCAATAAAAACACTAAAATTTAATCAAATTAGTTTAAGCTCATAAAAACAGGGGAAAAAACAGAGTAAAAAAAAAAATACCATCATAAATTGGTGATTCTGCTTTTATTCTAGCACTCATACAAGAACCCATATTTAATAAATCTCTCTCTCTCTCTCTCTCTTTATCTCTCTGGCAGAGAGATCCACTTGCAGGAGGATCTAAACAAATTTAGTATTAAGTTTAAAGACAAAGAGTTTATAACTAGATTCCTTTTATTACAAGACATAAAATTAATTAAATTATTTTACACAACTGGTGTTTAGTAGTTTGTATTCTATCTATTTGGTTCCTATACTTTTTTACATTCAATTTTTTCTACAAATCACTACCACGATTCCTGACGGTGAATTGGAGTTTACTGAGTACGATTAATAGTATATTGTTGAAGAAAAGACGTGACGGTATCAAGTAATTTGTCGACTTTTTTCCTTTTCTTTCACTACCTTTTATTCCCTATAGTTTCATGTTCATGTAATAAGGCCATTTATGTCAGATTATTCCAATAAAATCACATGTCGGCTTCAACTCATTTTAATTTTACTACTCAGATTATAAGGCCTTATTTTGTTTTTTTAATTAAAGTGGGTTGAAGTTGACATTTGATTTTATTGGAATAACCTGACAGAAAATGACCTTATTACAGGAACATGAAACTATAGGGAGATAGTGAAGGAAAAAAGTCGACAACTTGCTTGATACTGTCACGTCTTTTCTTCAACAACATATTCTTAATCCACCTCAGGAAGCTCAAGTTCATCGTAAGGAATCGTGGTAGTGATTTGTAGAAAAAATTGAATGTCATTAACTGTTCGAAGTAGGTGACGTATATGTCTCGTTTCATAATGTTATACGCTTTTGAGTATGTAGCCTTGTTTAAGTTGCTTATCGTAGTAGAATATAATGTTTTGAAAAAATAAGGAATTAATGTATTTTTAATTTGATGTCACGCGTGTTAACCGATGAGTTATGAGGAAATCGTTCGCTTCGCCAGAGGTTTGTGATAAGGAGGTTTAGAAAATTCGTTTATATTTTCTTTAATTGTTTTTTAAAACACTTTTAGCTTAGACTTAAAGAATAGCGACACATGCCGCATTAGATTCAACTCCGCTATGTCTTTCATATTGTAAACATCACAAAGTCAATCTCAATTCAGTTTGGTTTTTCGATTTTCTAATTGTAAATGCCTATGTCTAGTTTAAGTATTTAATGAAAACTCGTTGTCATTATTTACATAAAATTTATCGAAACTAAAGATAATCTATATGAGAACTTATATTTATATCAACCATTATACAAATCAAGCACATAGCTAGAAACTTTCAAGTAAACTAGGAGTAATATTGCACTTGTTGTAGAATCAATTTGTTAAGTCACTTGTTTTGCATAAACCAATTCATTTATAACAACTAGTTTATGGGTTAAATTAGCAACAAGACCAAGTATATTTGTCAGTCAATAATGTCACTTCAAATTTATTTATTTTACTATAAGATTATTTTCCTAAATTGTTGAAACATTCACAAGTAGCTCGACAAGCATAAAAGTATTGACTTGTATTAACCTTTTTGTCTACACCTTCAACTTGCAAAAGTTTAACTTTTTTAGATACAAAAATAGAGACCGGTACATGCTTATCCTTGCTATAGCAAAGGACACGTAGGGTCTAGGTTAATAATATTTAAATCAATATTATTTATATATCCATATAACACTATTCCCTCCGTTCCCAAATAATTATCATCTACGAAATTACATGGAATTTTAACCGGCTTATAACATGTATCAAAATTTTCATTTCGACAATTTTGATACAAGTTATTGATCGGTCAAAATTACACGTAGTTTCGCAATTGACGATTAATTAGGAACAGAGGAGTATTACATAAGAATATTAGCCGCTGATGTGAAGTACTATGTGAACCAATTATATATTAAATAAAAATATGATTTCAGTATCGAAATAAAAATGATTGGTATACTTAAACCTACACGTCAACGGATAAAGTTTTTAATTAAGTTTTTTTGGTGGTTATATTAGGAGGCAGAGTACCTGACTCTGAGTCAGGGTTACTATGCTTTTCCAACCATTGAATCTGTATTTTATTAATACTGTATTGATAAAATAACAATCTAATGATCAACGGAACGAGAGTAACTCTAACTCAAAATCAGTTACTCTGTCTCCGTTATATTTTCGTCACATGCTCGCATCACAATATCACATCACCACATGGTAATTGTCTCCTTAATAAAATAAAAAATAAAAAATAAAAAAATTGTTATCACGCCTCACTTTATATCGAGTTGCCACCACCAATAATTGTCTTTTAGCTCAAAATATTTATTAAAAAAAAGTTGAATTAAACTCTTCTACTATAATGTGTTCATACATTCCAATTATTATGCATAAGATCGAGAGAGTTAGGCATAGTTTAATTTTAAATAAATATAAAACTAGTGTACAACAAATTAGATCTAAAAATATCGTTCAGACCAAATGACCAAATATATTATAAAAGTTTATAAATATATAATATATATGGTGTGCAAATTTCAATTCAATAAAAAATTAGCTAAGAAGCCACTAAAGGTTTATAAAAGTGCTAGCAATTTTGTCACACGCGTTGCGTATACGGCGCGTAATGCAATAAAAATATAGAAAATATGTATAGTTATGATATAAATATGTGGATAATACAAAAAAAAACATAGTTTAAGATTTAAAAGAATGTTTAGTTGTTAAACAACGATAAATAGTTTTATTAGTTTTTACTTTTTATATTTTTATAGGAATATAACATTATTGTAATTAATATAAAGGTATATGAGTATTTTTTTTTTAAAAATAACTAAATTGAACAGACTCATTTAACTTGAATTGACTTATTATAATAGAATGATAATATATATTCATTTTGATTTATTTATTTATTTTTGTGTAAAAATTAATGCATAACCCTTACATCTCAATTATACTAACTAGGGCCGGGCGAAAAACCGAACTGAACCGATAACCGAACCGAGAAAAACAGAAAAAAGAAAAACCGAAAAAATTTCGGGTCAGTTTCGATTTTCAGTAAAACCGAACCGAAAAAGACCGAAACCGAAAAAGATCGAAAAAAACCGAAAAAACCCGAAAAAAACCGAAAAGACCGAAAAATCAAAAATAAAATCCAAAAATAACCGAAAAAACCCGAAACTTTACCGAAAAAACCAATCCGGTTCGGTCCAAAAAATAAAAAGACCGAAACCAAAAAAAACAAACCGAAAAATATGATCGGTTTTGGTTTCGGTTTTGCCAAAAACCAAATCGAATCGGATCCAACCAGCCCTAATACTACCAATCTTGCACCGCTTTATCTTATAAGTGCTTTTATGTAGCAACAACAACTGTCACGGATCCAATTTTTGACATTTATATTTTGCTTGCAAATAATACTAAATTTTGGAAAACTTGGAAAAAGTAGTTGCAACAACACATTCGTTAGGCAAAAAAAAACATTTTCTGAATATTTCAATAAACGTCAGTGCTATGATCATCATCAAACTTTATCTACATAAAAAAAAAAATTAGCAACAAGATCATAGCTCATTGTTAATAATAACGTTCGTTAGTATAAGTTCAAAATCATTTTTGTTTTTTGGGTAAAAGTGTTCATCGATCCGGAATTCATGATTAAACATTAAATGTGTTTCTAAAATTTAATATAAAAACTAGTTTTGTTTTTTTATCATGAAATACTTTTATTTCATAATAACATTTCCCAACTCAGTTTTTGGAGAATTCGTTACTTATGTATTTCTAAAATCAATTTAGATTCAATGCAATTATTAGTTTTACTTTTGATCATTATTACTTTTATTTATAATAACATTTTCAGTATGTTCACAATTCACATTTATTTAACCATGACTACCACACCATCAATCTTCTGTAACAAAAACCAAAACAAAATTACACAAAAATGAGTTTAATTTAATTTAGTGAACGTATCATAACATATTTGTAATTTTGTACCACTTATATTAGTGTATATTGCAGTTTCAAAAATGACGAGTTGCATGATATTTTATCTTTTTGAAAATTTATGAAAAAGAAGATAAAAATGTCGTAAATATATGAAAAACACCAAAGTTTTATAATTGTTGCTGGCTGTAATTGACTCGTTGAGAAGAGATGAATAATATTAATATAAAAAAATAAAAAATGATATGAATAATATTATGACACCAAGTTTCGACGAAGACAAGGTGATAATCTCGTTACTTTTTAATGGTTAAAAAAGCAGTCATGATCATGAACAAGACTCCAATTTATTTTCATATTTAAAATGAAAAGTCTTTTTCAATGTAAGAAAGTTAAATAATTCAAGTTTGGTAAAGACCACTAAAGAAATAATTCGTCTAAGTTGACAATTCTCACATGCTATCTAGATTTAATATTCTAGAAACTGTCTTGAAAACGTGTTATATTTGGTAATTGCATGTACAACATGATAAGGATTATATATATATATATATAGTACTTGTTCACAATCTAAATTAAGCTCACCACCATATGACAACTAATTTTTAGATTATTTTTTATATATTGTATGAAAAAAAATGTTGATATCCACAAAATCTATACTAATATAAGGGGTGAAAACTGAAAACCAGGTTTTACTCAATATTCAAGAAGAGAGTGATATTATTCATTTATAAGAAAATTAGGGTTAATTCATGTTTACTGTATCAAACTATCGGCTGTTAACAATTTGCATAACCGACTATAAAAATTAACAATTTGCATACCAAACAAAACATAATCGATCAGTCAACAACTTGTTGTCAAATTATCAAATAGAAGTTAATTTAAATTGATACATTACCCTTTTGCCCTTATTTTTGTCGTCAAAAACCAATTCATCTATTCGTTCTCTTATATCACATCCGCAATTATAACCCCAATTTACATACACATTTAACTTAATACATCCACTTTTTTGCTGGGCTACTGTAGAAAAATGACGCCGTATTTTCTTATCTCGGCACATAACATCAACTTAGAAATCATAGTAAGCGATTGACCCTATTAAATACTGTATTTTCTAAACTCGACATATAACACCACTATGTTATCTGTATTTTAAAAAATTATAATGAATTAAACTTGATTATCCAGATTAAAAAACTCAAAAAAATAATGAACACTGATTAAACCTTAATTATCAATATTGTTCAAATTTAATAACTCAGAGAAATAAATAGACAAGAAATTCTAACAAACCTTATTCAGTTTATAATAGATTGATAATAAAAATAACCATAATTAACATTAATTAATTTATTATTTAATAAAAGTGGATCATTATGTAATTAAGGTTAATATAATTCCTTATTATTGATAAATAAGTTGATTTACCATATTTCTGAAGGGGCTATCCGTTCGTAAACTTTCCAGTTCATATTTAAATCTCAATTCTGCAGTTCACCAAATTTTTTATTGTACTTAATAACTCTAAATAACCCTGATTTGTTTAGCAGAGAGGATTTTGGATATTTGTGAGTGAGATATAACTAGAGGGCTATATATTTTTTGCCCAAATTTGTTCGTATATAGAGAGAATATAAAATAAACAGAATACGTTTTTTTGTTAACAGACCAAAATACCCCTGAGCTATAACGGCAATAGCTCACGTGCAGGCTCGTGACCAAACTTCTGTTTGATAATTTGACGTCAGGTTGTTGATTGATCGATTATGGTTTGTTTGGTATGCAAATTATTAAATTTTGTAGTCGAGTACGCAAATTGTTAACGACCGATAGTTTGGTACAGTAAACATGAATTAACCATTGATAATTTGACGTCAGGTTGTTGATTGATCGATTATGGTTTGTTTGGTATGCAAATTGTTAATTTTTATAGTCGGATATGCAAATTGTTAACGGCCGATAGTTTGGTGCAGTAAACATGAATTAACCCAGAAAATTAACTATAGTAATTCGATGAAATATTAAACCTTACAACATGAAAAATAGATTTTCAGTAAAATTTCTCAATGAGGGTAAATCAGCAAAAGGTCTTTTTGTTGGAGTTACTAAGCAAAAATATATTGTCAATAAATTTTTAGGCAATAGCCAAATTTCTATAAGTAACACAAAGGTCTTTTTGTCATGGGCTTATTAAGCAAAAGTTACTAAATAAAATCTAAAATCAGTATTTGGTAAATAAGTGAACAAAAATTTCAAGCAAAGCTGTTAATTCCGAAACTTGGGGAACGAAGCCGAAAATTTTGATGATTTTTATAGACCAATGATCCAACTCAAAATTACCACTGATTTTCCTAAAAAAGACTAATCTGAGGAGTTATCCTTTCTATCTAGGCAAGTTCTTATTTTACTGGTCTATTTACAGGACAAAAAAAGCACAAATTAATAACCAGTAACTGTAAAAAAGAATTCAGAACAATACTTTCATCGAAGAACTGTATATCGTGGTTTCTGGTTTCTCCCTTGATCATCAGAAATGTCTCTAGGAAGTAAGAGAAATTGTTACTGTATCATTTTCACCAACAAATGTACAATGGACTTCGCCGTAACGTAACGTTTTTAAGTGCAATAGCAAGCATGTCTAGTTGCCAATTAATGAACAGATACAGTACTAAGATTAGACCATATTTCCGAGATAGCAAGGTTTTAAATGTATCTAGCTATCTGGATTAAGGACTGGTTGATTAAAGTTCAAAACCCTCACACTTGAATAAAACCGAAATCACAAAATGTTGTTTATGAACATGCCATGACCAAAATAGACAAGATGGTTTTAACCACCTTCACTGGTTTTAATTACAAAGAGTATATACAAACACTGTCTCTATCGGAGCTACAAATTTTTCATGGTAGTAAATAAATGATAGCTCAGCATAAAATAGAAATCCAGGAAAAGCTCAAAAGGTTGTTTTCATACACTCAAAATAAGTCTTTCATTTGATACCTACAACAAGAGTTCAAAACAACATTAAAGTACATAGAAGGTCTCCATATCCGGATTTGAATTCCAGATTATGTTAATTCTTAGTGCCATTCAACTAATACCCTACATAGCGATTCATTAGCACCTACAACAAGAGTTCAAAATGACATACAATAATAAGTAAATATGTATATGGTCTTTAGATTTGGATTCGAAGTGCGGGTTAAGCCATTTTTCTCCTTTTCTGATAATCAAGACTGAGTAGGTAGGAAACACCCTCTTTCAATGTAGCTTTTCGCCCTTCACCATAGTTCCAAAGCTCTGGGATAGGGTACCTTCCGCTAGAGTTGTACTCATTCATCTCCATTGTAGCTGTTACAATAGCTCAATAAACTTCATTCCCAAGTTCTTCTTTCACATCTTTCAGTTTTTCATCTTCTGGATCAATAACTTCCTATAATAGGAATATAAACTATTTAGTAGTCAATAAGCTGTTGTTTTTCCCGCTTTTTACAATGTATAGTAAAACTGGAGAACATAAATGGGATAGTTTAGCAGAAAAGCACTCTTAACATGTTTCACATGCTAACTTAACATGTGAGAATATCAGTACCAGTACTACAATGTACTTGATTTTTTTATGCAATCTCTTGTCTCATGTGTGGCGTTAACCATATTTTATCGATATGCTAATTACCACGAGGCAAGTCCATTCCATTTCTGAAAATTAGAAAATGATTTTTCTGTATTACAACCTCCAAAACAAAAAAGAGAGAAATGAGTCAAAAAGTCCTTTTCAATTTTATACAAAGTTTTTACGATATTATCGAACTTGAAGTTGCCAATCAAACAGCAATATCTTCTACCCCTTTTCTCTGTGTTTCATTTTACATAAGAGCCTTTTCAGGATTGCAAGTGTTAAGTTGAATGTCAAGATTTTGTTTTTGTTATCTTTAATTATTATAAAAAAGGATCTCACTTATCTTTACTTGCATGTAGACAGTAACTAGTTCATGAGGTGTTAATTATAGTTATGTAGACTAAGTTATCATCAAATCTCAATTTTGTTCACCAACCTACAAAAATTAGCAAGTAATATACTGACAATGCATTTTCTCGACTGTTTAGTAGCCTTAGTTATTGCTATATTAGTTCTGATCTTTAATTGTTTTGTTTCTTTGTAGTGAAAAAAGGCAAATTTTGGTAGGTTGGTGTACAGAATCAAAATCTGATAATATATTAGTGTTTTAACTGTACTTAACCTGTTTTGTCTGTAAGTGATGAAATTGAGTTTCTGGGTTTCAATTTCAAAAAAACAAACCTGCTCTATCCCGTCAATGGTGACGGTTTTAAAAGGTTGCCATTTGGAATTCCGAAGGCGCTTCTCCCATAAGGAACATTCTGTAGCGGCTTTCTCTCTAGCTTTTGTGGCATTGTACGTCTTTTTCATTGCTCGAAGAAATGGTTCAGTATCGATTACGCCCATCCTTTAACACCTATAGTCCTGCACCTGCCTGTTGGTGTATCTTCCAATGCCTATAAAAAAAAGTCAATTTTCTTCCATAATTAAAGAATTTATCAAAAAAGATTTTCAAGTACTTACATCGATCATTTCTTTTCGAGCTTCTTGCAGTTCGTCGTTAATCATCCTATGCTTGACAGTTAGAGCTTGATTTAGTTCTTCCATAACATCTTTGTCTAGATCTACTGCCTGTTTGGCCTTCAACTTTTTCTCAAGTTGCAGAATTTTCTTTTGAAGATCATCTTTTTCCTTCTGAAATATGAAGAGTTACAGCCTTAGACGAGCAATCAACTTTGTATTTATGAAAACTAGAATTGTTAAGGAGACTGTATATATGGAGTAGGATAGTTTAACACAAACTATTTCGTATATAGCTTGCCACCTAAAATCTGATATCCTAAACCGTATGGAGACTTGAAGAATGTTAATTAACACTTTATATCATTGGAAAATTATACATTTGCAAGTAAGAAAGACAGTTTGTCGTTTGATAAAGTGTTTTCAACTTTTAAAGTGATCATCTGGTAAACAAAACGAGAAAACTACAATAAATTTCTATTTCATGAAAGCACTGGCTGAAAATTAATATTCAGTGTTTTGATGAAGAGAAATTAGCAACAGTATATCATTGTGTTGGAAAAAAACAAAGTGGTTTTTATTGGAGTGAATGCTTTTTTAATGTATAATTTTTCTTTGTAACTCATTTTACAAATAAAGACCCACATTAATGGGGAGAATGAATAGGTTTTTGTAACCACTAAATTAAAAAAGCATTCACTCCAATAAAAACCACTTTGTTTAAAATATCATGTCAAATCACTTTGTTTGTAACTCATTTTACAAATAAAGACCCACATTGTTTGTAAAATGAGTTACAAAGAAAAATGTTTAAAATATAATGGTTTTGGTCCATTTTCTTTAGACTTTTTTCAAGACAAGTTTCATACATGTCATCATACACACATTCACACACAAAACACACATGCATACATATAGAGAGAGAGTACCGTACCACCAATGGCCTGACCGTGGCTCGGTACCGTTTCCGCCGAGTCACATGTTATAGACGTTGTACCTTGGAAACGAAGTGCCCCATTTAGCCAGAAGCAGAGGTGGCGGGGCAAATATCGTTTAAGAAAAACTGCTTGCAGTTAACTCGTCTCGGACTTTAGTCCATTTTGGTATCATTTACATTATTTTATGATAAATGTTGTAATTGATAATTATATATTTGAGGAAACCATTTTCTGTTTATTTGTCCATTTCTTTTCCGTAGAAATTATTGTGTTTATTTACAACGTACCCAACACATTGCACAACAGAAATTGGCAAGCTATATCCCTTTCCGCATTGGGTGCCACCATCATAGTAGAATTTTGTCGAAAACAGCACACACGCAAAGAAAATAAATAGAATTGAAAGAGAAAAACCTGAATGGCATCGCTTTTTTTCTTCTCGTCCAACCACAACTTTGTAAAAGCTCCAGAATCTTCATTGGTCTCTTTTCGGGATTTTCTCCAGTTCAGCATTTTTCTTTTGAAGATCCTCTACATCACTCTGGAAGAATCAATATTACTCCTTATTATCTGGATTAGCTTTTTACCATTTCTAGTCTCGCCCAGGAATGCGTAAACCCCATCAAAAAATAAAACTGACAAATACTATCTGGATTAGCTTGCCATTTCTAGTTTCCCTCAAGAAAGCGTAAACCCCATCAAAGAATAAAACTTCCAAAATATTAGTTATAATCTGGATTAATTTACTCGAAATTGCTAATGATTAATAAACTATCTTCATTCAATCATTCAGTAGGAAACACAATTTGAAATTCCTATCCGCTGTTCTAGATGCAGTTTTGCATTAAGGTTCCAAGTGAGGTTGGAACTGCAGTTAGAACCAAGTGTATAAGGTTCCAAGTGAGGTTGGAACTGCAGTTGAAACCAGGTGTATTAATGGACAGAACTGTTTTAAAATTAAATGTACATGAAAATAATTCACACGCACATTTAACAACGGAGTTCACCTAACTAGGCTACGTCTCCGGGGCACTTACCCAGATTATGATATTATAAAAAGCTTCCAATATATGACTCAAGTCTTAATGAAAAACTTAGACTCCCTCTAGGTTTTTCTGCCTATCACTATATTGCTCCTACTCTATAACTATCAAATATAAATCAATGGCATCCCACCATTGTTTTCTTTTTGAAGCTCACGTGTATTCTCTCTAGAAAATAAGTTCTTTATAATTTAGAACACACACCTTTTACAAGCTTAAGTTACTAAGTATATAAACAAGTAAAAACAATCTTCTATCTTCAATATCTTTTGATTGCTTTTGACTTGGTTGATTAGCTTCAATCTCTCCAAGTATCACGGGATTCTTCAGCATGGATTGACTCTAATCATCTTTGATTAATACCTGTTTAGTAACACACTTGAAAGTAGGAGTTAATCTTTTCCTTTGAAAGGAAACATATAAAGATATGATCTTTTAAAGATAATATCTTTTCATAATCATATGAAACATTTAACTCCACATATCAATCAATCTTTAAACATATCTTTACTGAATATTATAAGGATCAAAAGATTGAAACAAGTGATAAGGACAAGCATAAGAATAGAGATATATATATTAAAAGGAAACATAACCTTATAAACTAATCTCTTTATTTCTTTTATAAAACATCTTTCCTTAACACTTTGATATTCTCAATATACGCATATTAACCATGTTAAGATTATATGAGAATATATCCTGCATACTTTAAAACTCATAATTATAATTAAAGAATAGTTATGCAGATTTATAGAACAAGACAGAATTCTGCTTAACAGCAGGTTGGAACTAGTGGTTGCAACTAAGGTTGCAACTTACTTGAAACCTGTCAACACAGGTTGTAACTGAGGTTGCAACTAGTACTTGAAACCTAATACTACTAACTTAGTAGGTTGTAACTGAGGTTGTAACTGGTACTTGAAACCTAATACTACTATCTTAGTAGGTTGTAACTGAGGTTACAACATTGCTTGAAACCTGTCAATACTGTCTTAGTTCTTAACAACAGTTATGATTTATTTAGTGAAAAACCAATAGACAATAAACAATATTTAGACCAGAAATCTGGTCCTAACAATCTCCCCCTTTGTCATTGGTTTTGACAAATCAATTAAGTTTATAAATCATCCCAACCACCTGCAAATTCAATATCAGCACAGTCTTTAAATAGTATATTAACAATACTAAAGAGTCATCTGTTTAAGCTCCCCCTGTATGTTAGAATTGCAGGCACATTCATAAATTCAATTTAAAAGACATCAAAATGGAAATTGCAGAAATTTAAAGGCCAAAAACATGGCACAACAATGTCTTAGTACAGCAATTAAAAAGATAATTAAAACCAGCAGCATTGAGTCTTGAAATTGAAATACAAAAAAAAACATAAACTTCAACATAAACTTCACTCCCCCTATTTGTCAGCAACCATTGTAATCAGTCACGAGGTATACTAGAATTTGGAGCTTTCTCTCTGAGAGGATGGTCTCTAACCACCTCTTCATCTTTTTCTTCACTGCTTATAGAGAAACAATAATCACTATCACCATCATCCTCACTCTCAATAATATCCACCAGCAGCTTATTGATTTGATAGTCATCAGCATCCAATTCAGCTCTCCTTTCTTGGTTATAAGCCAGCTTTTGGAGTAAGTACCACTTTACTCCTTTCTTCTTGTCTGAGGGAGCCTTAGAGGTCTCTTCTTCCTTTTCTTTTCCCTTTTCCCCAGAAATATCATTTACATGCCCTTCTTTCAACAGTTTTGCAGAGATATACAGGGCAGAGGGACAATCAGTGGAAGGCTCATTAAGAGTACTTATTGGAGAATTTCTAGACATAGAAGAGACTTGGCCTAGAATAATACCAGTGATGAGACAGGGGAATGGTAACAGTATGGATGAAGAATTGGAATCACTGAACTCTCTTATTAGATTGAAGACATGATGGCCAAAGTTTATAGGTAGGGAAGACATGATTTTGTACATAAAGATGGCCATTTCTTTGTTAACTTTGGAAGGTTGTTTGGTAGGAGTCCAGTTGAACCTAGCAATTTTGTGCAATACAGCAGCACTTAAGGTGAGAGAGGATGTCTTGATGGAATTGCCATCAAATCTGGTGTTCTTTCCAGTTAGAACCAGACCAATGACTTCCATGTCATAATCAATATTTTCAACAGAAGAATTTGGGGATTGCATGTAGTCATTAATAAGCTTTGGGGTAAAATCTAAAGTAACACCCCTCAAAAATATTCTCCCATAAGCAGGGTTCTCTTCATCAAACACAATGCTACTAAGATTAGCATAAAATTCTTTAACTACAGCAGGAAAATAAGAATCAGCATAGGTAATAGTTTTTCCTAAGCCAACAGCAGAAAGCAATTTTTCAACATACACCTGTATGTGAGGATAACTGACTAAATTAAGAGTTCTTTCACTGTGTATTTCCCTACTTGAAAAAGATCTAAACCTCCTATACATACTTCTTCTCCAGAATCTGGGATCAACTTCATTATACTTAGGAGTATAGTCAAACTTAGCAAGAATAGGATCAGTATCATAATCTCTCCTAACACGTTTCTTTGACCTCTGTTTCTTAGAGGAGGAAGGTTCACTTACCTTAGTTGTTGAGCCTGTCTTGGGTGGAGATTTAGACATGAAATCCTTTAGAGTAATATCATCATCAGAATAGGGGTTTTTAGACATGGTTTCAACTGGGAGGTTTCAACCGTACTTAGAACCTGGCAGTGGGTTTTACTGAAAAACTAGGGTTTTACAGAGGACTTACGATTTTACTGAGATAGGGAGAGAGAGTAATTGAGATAATAGATTATTTTGGGATAGTAAAAAGAATATATATAACAAAAAAACAATAAAGTCCATATCTTTTTGTAATTGGAAAGAGATACATGCAAATCAATTATGAAACAATTTTAGCCAAAAAAATAGGAAGTGTCTTATCAACACAGTTTTTTTTTAAAAAAATAACCCTTAAAACACGAATAAAGCAGTTAACACAGATAAACATTCCTTTTTAAACAGATTTATCCAAATTTGAAAATACAAGAGTTGAAGCTTTTAAGGAAATTTGACTTGATTCAAGATAAAGAACACTTAAACAGATATCTAATTTTTAAGAGAACAAAAGAAACCTAGCAATTTACTCAAGAAAATATGTTTATCAAAGAATAACTCTAATAAAGATTAAATTTTAGGAGCTTAAATTGAGCAAATCCGTTTTTATTTCTACACAAAAACTAGTTTGATGACCTCAGCAAGGAAAGAGTATAAGTGATGTCAAAAAAATAACAAGACTTTGTCTTGGCAGTTATAGAATAGACTGATGGTTTCAACTTATGTTGCAACTGAGCTTGCAACCAGTATTTTTAACACGAGGTTTCAACTGGAGTTGTAACTGAACTTCTAACCAGTTGTTGAGAGTATGAGGTTTCAACTGAGGTTGCAACTGAACTTGCAACCAAAAAAAATATAGCACTTTGTGCTTGCAACTCTATTACCAGAGAGGTTTTTAAGGACAAGTTACCTCACATCTGTTTTTGAGACACCAAAAAGCGGCTTTTTCAAAACAAAAACATCATAGCTCAAAATAAGACTTTAACCTTAGAAATAACAATTATTAAAGGTACTCAACACAGACATATTTAGCAAAAGTATTCAATTAGATTGATAATGACATACCCCTATGTCACTTCTTAATGATTCAAACTTGTTTGTATCAAGGGGCTTTGTGAAAATATCTGCTAATTGTCTTTTAGTTGAAACATGTTCTAAAATTAAGCTCTTTTCTTCAACTAGTTCTCTAATAAAATGATGCCTTAGATCAATGTGTTTGGTTCTGGAATGTTGAACTGGATTTTTAGCTAAATCTATAGCACTTTTGTTATCACAAAACAAAGTTAATATTTCTTGTTTGACATTATAATCAGTTAACATCTGTTTCATCCAAATAAGTTGAGTGCACCCACTTCCAGCTGCAACATATTCTGCCTCAGCAGTAGATAAAGATATGCAATTTTGCTTTTTACTGAACCAAGAAACAAGGTTGTTTCCAAAATAAAAACAACCACCAGAAGTACTCTTTCTATCATCTATGTTTCCTGCCCAATCTGCATCACAGTAGCCACTTAGAAAATGGTTTGTATCTTTAGAATACCATAGGCCTAGGTGAAGTGTTCCTTTTACATATCTTAGAATTCTTTTGACAGCTAGAAGATGAGGTTCTAAAGGATTTGCCTGATATCTGGCACAAACTCCTACACTTAGGCAAATGTCTGGTCTACTAGCAGTTAAATACAGCAAACTTCCAATCATGGATCTATAAAGACTTGGACAGACATTTTTACCTTTATCATTTTTGGATAGTTTAAGGGTAGTACTCATAGGGGTTCTCTTCTCTTTACTCTCACTCAGACCAAACTTTTTAACAAGATTGTCTGCATACTTACTTTGGCACAGAAAAATGCCTTTCTCATTCTGTTTAACTTGCAATCCTAGAAAGTAAGTTAGTTCACCTCCACCACTCATTTCAAATTCATTCTTCATATCAGAAATGAATTCTTCTATCCTTTTATTAGAAGTAGAGCCAAAGACAATGTCATCAACATAGATTTGAGCAATTATTATGTCCTTTGTGGTTTTCTTAGTAAACAAAGTTTTATCAACTCCTCCTCTGTTAAAGCCTTTTTCAATCAAGTACTTGGTTAATCTATCATACCAAGCTCTAGGAGCTTGTTTTAGGCCATACAATGCCTTTTTCAACAAATAGACATGTTCAGGAAAGTTAGGATCCTCAAATCCCTTAGGTTGACAGACATAAACTTCTTCATTAATCACACCATTTAGAAAAGCACTCTTTATGTCAAGTTGAAACAGTTTAAAATCATACAGACATGCAAGAGACAGTAGCATTCTAATGGATTCAATTCTAGCTACTGGAGCAAAGGTTTCATCAAAATCAATTCCCTCAATTTGTGTATAACCCTGAGCTACCAACCTAGCTTTATTTCTGATAATAACTCCATCCTCATCACTTTTATTTCTAAAAATCCATTTAGTCCCTATAACATTTTTATTAGAAGGTCTGGGTACTAAAGTCCATACATCATTTCTCTCAAATTGATGCAACTCATCTTGCATAGCTATAATCCATTCACTATCTTCTAAAGCTTCTTTTATATTCTTAGGTTCTAACTGAGAAATATAACAAGCAAAGTGAACAACATTATTTCTTTTACCTCTGGTTTTCATACCTGAAGCAACTTCTCCTATGACATTGTCACGAGAGTGATTTTTCTGTGTCCTTACATAGCGTGGCTTGCTTGTTGTTGGCATAGCAGATCCATCTTCTTCTGATTCTGTTGAATTCTGAGTTTCAACTTCAGTTCCAACCTCAGTTCCAACCTCAGTTGTAACTTCAGTTGCAACTGGACTTCCAACCACTATGGGACTTCTAGTTTGTTGAGTTTCTTCTTTGTTTTTTTCTGCAATCTCAGGCTGTTCATTATCATCTGTAATCTCATCAAATAACACATTATAGGATTCCATAACACAGTTGGTTCTTTGATTGAAGACTCTGAATGCTCTACTATTTTGAGCATAACCAAGAAAGATCCCTTTATCACTTTTAGAGTCAAATTTACCAAGATGCTCTCTATCTCTGAGAATGTAACAGACACACCCAAAGACTTGAAAATACTTAACATTGGGTTTTCTACCTTTCCATATTTCATAAGCTGTCATGGAAGTGCCTTTAGTAATATAAACTCTATTAACTATATGACAGGCAGTATTAACAGCTTCAGCCCAAAATCTGTTGGCAAGTTTCTTAGAGTTAAGCATGACTCTAGCCATTTCCTGAATGGTTCTATTTTTCCTTTCAACTATGCCATTTTGCTGTGGAGTCTTAGGAGCAGAGAACTCATGACTAATACCTAAGGAGTTGCAGAATTCTTTAAACTTACTGTTCTCAAATTCTGTTCCATGATCACTTCTAACCCTAACAATATTACCACTGGTTGAACCTTTTTCAAGTTGAAGTTTTAAGCACAAAGTTTTGAACAGTTCAAAAGTTTCAGTCTTATCTTTTAAGAACACTACCCAAGAGTATCTAGAGAAGTCATCAACAACTACCAGAATGTACTTCTTACCACCTATACTAGCAGTTTGCATAGGCCCCATCAAGTCAATATGAAGAAGTTCTAGGACTCTCTTAGTGTAGATTTGACTTATACTTTTGTGAACACTTTTGGTTTGTTTACCTATAGCACAGTCACCACAGACACTTTGAGTTTTAGCACTAAGTTTAGGAATTCCTCTTATCAATTCATTTTTAACAAGCTTATCAAGAGTTTTGTAATTCACATGCCCAAGCCTTTTATGCCAAATATCCACATTATTAGTAATGGCTTGATTACACCTACTTTGAGGCAATTCTTTTTCAGCTTTTTCAAACACATAGCAGCTGTTGGTTGATCTAACTCCAGTCATGATTAAATCATTGTTAAGATTAGTAATAAGACACCTTTCTTTGTCAAATTTAACAATCATTTTACTATCACAAAGTTGACTGATACTTATAAGGTTAGCTTTTAGACCATCTACAAGAAAAACATCCTCAATAACAGGCATTCCAGGTTTGTTTAAGGTACCTTTACCAACAATTTTACCTGTATCTCCACCTCCAAACACAACAGTGTTTCCAGTGAGAATGGTGACATTTTTTAAGAGACTTGCAGTACCTGTCATGTACTTAGAGCAACCACTATCAAAATACCAATCATTAGAGGTAACAGCATTCAAGGAGTTAATGACAGCTTTGTTGTTAGCAATTAAGGTAGCTTTTTCTTTAACTTTCCAGACCCAGTTCAGATTTTTATTGACAGAAGCCAACCAAGTTTTCTGAGAAATATACTTCCTGTTTCTTTTTAAATAACACTGGATTTCAGAATGACCAGGTTTCTTACAGAAATTACACATCTTCATCCTGAAGTTATTTTTATACCTAAAGCTATTCAGTTTATTCATGGTTGCAACTTTGGTTATAACTAAGCTTCTAACCTTCTCTACAAACACTTGAGTTTTGTTCCTGGTTGCAAATCTGGTTGCAACTGAACTTCTAACCTTATTGTCAAAATTATGAGTTTTAGCTCTAGCAACAGCTTCAATAAAGGTAGTTTTTCCTGTACTTTTACCACCATAGTAACCTAGACCACTGATATCTTTAGAACCTCTAGAATATGACAGCATGTCATCTAATTTTTCTGAAGCAGAAACATTCATCAGTTTTCTTTTCTTTTTAGTTTCAGTAAGTTCAGCCAGTTGTAAGTTCATCTTCTCAGTAAGACTTTTAACCTCATCTTTTAGATTAACATTAAGTTTGCTTATGATCAAGGTTTGTTTACTCAGACATTTATACTTTTCATAAAGAACAAGATATTGCTGGGAAATGTCTTCATCAGAAGGTTCTTCCTCATCACTGCTGTAGGTTTTAAGAGTGGTTGTAACTTCAGTTGAAACATGTTCACAGTCACTTTCATAAGTAGGTTCTTTTTCAGTGATTATTCCCATAAAGTTAACAAAATTAGACTCATCCTCTTCATCACTGTTGCTCTCAGAATCACTATCACTATGAGTGGATATATAGGCATTTTTGTTCCTTTTTAAAGTATTAGCACACTCAGCCTGAATATGACCAAAGCCTCTACATTCTCTACACTGAATCTCTTTAGGCTTATAATCTTTGTTATCCTTCTCTTTAGAATTCCACTTACCAGTAGAGTTATTATTGAACCTGGATTCTGTCTTAAATTGGTTATCCCTTTTCTGAAAGTTTTTAGAAGAACCAGTATCATCCTCTTTTTTCTTGTAAAATTTTTTGAAAACCTTTTTAGCAAAGAAAGCTAGCTGTTCTTCATCACTTATTTTATCACAGACATTAGGTTCAGATTTCTTAGCCTGAAATGCTATTCCCTTTTCTGGTCTTTTTGGTTTAAAAAATTTCAGCTCATGAGTGCTTAGATTTCCTATAAGTTCTTCAAGTTTAAGATTATCTAAGTCTGTTGATTCTTCAATAGCAGTAACTTTTATTTCAAACCTTTCTGGAAGTGATCTAAGAGTTTTCTTAACAAGTTTAGCATCACTGTATTTTTCACCTAAGGTTCCAGCTTGATGAGCAATGTGGCAGATTCTACCATTAAATTGTTCAATGTTTTCATCTTCCTCCATTCTAAGGTTTTCAAATTGAGTAGTTAACTGCTGAAGTTTAAAAGCTTTTACTTTGGTAGTTCCTTCAAAAGTAACTTGCAAAATATCCCATGCCTCTTTGGCAGTTTCACAGTGAGAGATATACCTGAATACACTGAGAGTTACACCAGCAAAAATCAAGTTTATGGCTGTTGAGTTGGCACTTGATTTTCTGTCTTCATCAGCAGACCATCTGTCTTCAGGTATAAAAACCAGTTCTCCTTCACTATCAATGCTAGTTGGAGCCTCCCATCCATACATCACAGTTTTCCATGCATGTTCATTCTGCTGTTTGATGAAAGACCTCATTCTGATCTTCCATACTCTATAGTTTACTCCTCCTTCAAGCAATGGAGGTTTGTTGAAAGCGTTTCCTTCCCTCATTAAGTCCATTTATTCTAGAACACAGGATCCACACTAAGTAAGGTCTAGTGTAAAGCTCTGATACCAATTGAAATTCCTATCCGCTGTTCTAGATGCAGTTTTGCATTAAGGTTCCAAGTGAGGTTGGAACTGCAGTTAGAACCAAGTGTATAAGGTTCCAAGTGAGGTTGGAACTGCAGTTGGAACCAGGTGTATTAATGGACAGAACTGTTTTAAAATTAAATGTACATGAAAATAATTCACACGCACATTTAACAACGGAGTTCACCTAACTAGGCTACGTCTCCGGGGCACTTACCCAGATTATGATATTATAAAAAGCTTACAATATATGACTCAAGTCTTAATGAAAAACTTAGACTCCCTCTATGTTTTTCTGCCTATCACTATATTGCTCCTACTCTATAACTATCAAATATAAATCAATGGCATCCCACCATTGTTTTCTTTTTGAAGCTCACGTGTATTCTCTCTAGAAAATAAGTTCTTTATAATTTAGAACACACACCTTTTACAAGCTTAAGTTACTAAGTATATAAACAAGTAAAAACAACCTTCTATCTTCAATATCTTTTGATTGCTTTTGACTTGGTTGATTAGCTTCAATCTCTCCAAGTATCACGGGATTCTTCAGCATGGATTGACTCTAATCATCTTTGATTAATACCTGTTTAGTAACACACTTGAAAGTAGGAGTTAATCTTTTCCTTTGAAAGGAAACATATAAAGATATGATCTCTTAAAGATAATATCTTTTCATAATCATATGAAACATTTAACTCCACATATCAATCAATTTTTAAACATATCTTTACTGAATATTATAAGGATCAAAAGATTGAAACAAGTGATAAGGACAAGCATAAGAATAGAGATATATATATTAAAAGGAAACATAACCTTATAAACTAATCTCTTTATTTCTTTTATAAAACATCTTTCCTTAACACTTTGATATTCTCAATATACGCATATTAACCATGTTAAGATTATATGAGAATATATCCTGCATACTTTAAAACTCATAATTATAATTAAAGAATAGTTATGCAGATTTATAGAACAAGACAGAATTCTGCTTAACAGCAGGTTGGAACTAGTGGTTGCAACTAAGGTTGCAACTTACTTGAAACCTGTCAACACAGGTTGTAACTGAGGTTGCAACTAGTACTTGAAACCTAATACTACTAACTTAGTAGGTTGTAACTGAGGTTGTAACTGGTACTTGAAACCTAATACTACTATCTTAGTAGGTTGTAACTGAGGTTACAACATTGCTTGAAACCTGTCAATACTGTCTTAGTTCTTAACAACAGTTATGATTTATTTAGTGAAAAACCAATAGACAATAAACAATATTTAGACCAGAAATCTGGTCCTAACACAATTCACATTCAGTTGTACCAAAAAGCAAGAATTTCATATGAATATTCTAATTAGCTCTGAACCAACAAAGATACCAGAATAGAGCACGCACATATTCCTACATTTGACATATTTTGAGAAACCACAGGCTTATAAGTACAAGAAACCACAAACTTAATGACTACCAAAGCTGTGGTCTACAAACTACACAAAAAATGCGAAGGAACCTTAATTTGATTTTCAACACTATACCTGCAACTTCTCATTTCTTTTCTTCTCTTGCAAGAATAACCTTGCCCAAGAATCAACATCTTCTTCCTTGTCTTTCAAATTTTTCTTTAATTCAGTAAGCTCCTCTTGAAATTCATCGTTTTCCATCTCCGTGTACCAAAAACCAAAAAACAAGCAAACAAACTTATTTCTGTTAATCCAACGTATTAAATCTAGCTTCGTACAGAAGTAACAGAACTCAAGTGGTGGATATTCTAAAACCTAAGTTAAACGTGACAGTCCATCATTAGCAAAATCTTTTCACCATTTGTGATCATCATGTATGTTCTATCAGGTTGTTGAGGCTCAGCTTCGAATTAGATCAGGTTATTGACGTCTAAATGTGAAAGCATTACTAAATAGAATTAAAAATTCAGGAACAAGAAGATCTTATTCGAAGCTGAAAAAATATTGGGTATGAAGCCAACAAAAAAAGCTGAGTACTAAGAACAATATTTTTTTCCCAGAAAGCAAAAATAGTTCAAGTAAACTAGTAAATAGTATATCTGGTGGTGGAACCGGGATCCCTGTACGGGAGGTTTGAGAGGCTAAAATCAATATTTTTCGATAAAAAATACATGGCGAAAGACTATCTGCTTATCTCCATTCTCCACCATCATGTTAGAACAAAATTTTATTTACATAGAAATCAAGTTTTGGAATTAAAAAAAAAAAATATATATATATAGTGCACCTACATGGAAAAAGCATGATATCTTAAATTAAGTGCACCCTCAAATCTTCTTGTACTAGTATTAAAGTGATGCAAATAGCATTAACAAACATATTAACGTTAGAAAAGCTTAAATCCCCGCGCAACCCCAAACAGCACCCCCCAAAAGGCACACTAAATTGTACTCCTACAAATATCAGGTGCACAAGGCATGACGAAGGCCCGTTTAGCAACTGTCTAGGCAGACTTTTAGATTTTTGACTTTTATAAATCAATAGGTCATAGGTGTTTCGACATCCAGATTATTTAGCTTTTAAAAAAGCAGATTTGTAGGCCAAATCTGGATTTTTGTTCCATTTTTTAAACAGTTTTTTAAAGCTGATATTTTACCAAAAGACCTGTTGCCAAACAATGGCCTAAACATAAAATTAAACTAATACCCAAAAAAAAATAAAAATAAAATACCCAGATAAGAAGGGATAATTTCACTTTTATGACATGAGTTTACATATAATTTCGATTTTGTGACCTCAGTTTTCAATTTATTTTGATTTTATGACCTGGCGTTAGTCAAACGGACGGAAACAACTCACATCGTTAAATACGAAGGGTATTATGGTAATTTACAGTTTATAGTTATACAGTCACCCAAAAACGATCACTTGTCAAAACTTTCATTAAAAATTATGTTTTTCTAGAGAGAGACCGCCATAACATACCAATAAATCTAGTTAATAATTGGAGCGATCAAACCTTAAAGAGCTACAATTGGAGCGATCTAGGGTCAAATTGGTCATAGCTCCCTTTAAGAGAGCACGTGAAATTTTGAAAATCCGTATGACTAACGTCTCGTCATGAAATCAAAAAATTTTGAAAACTGAGGGTACAAAATCGAAATTTTATGTAAACTCATGTCACAAAAGTGAAATTTACCCCAGATAAAAATCTCTCTTAAAAGATACTCCCTCAATAGATCAAAGACAATAATCAATTTTTAAGTTGTATAAATTATAAAACATGGTTTTGATGCAAAAAGCTAACATTTTTAAATGGATATCAATATTTCACAAGCTATCATATAAATTGCAGTACTAACACTAACAGCAATACATTCTAAATTGTTTCATATGATCTGTACTCTCATGCACACAACAAAGAGTTAAGTAAAGATATTCATTACAATAAAAAGTTCATTTAGCATCATTTTTTTTTTTCGGTTACTTTGCTAAAGTGGTTATGGCTAAATTTTAGTAACAGTTTAGCAACAAACTATGTTGCTATATAATTTGTTGATAAACTGTTGCTAAAATTTAGTCACAACCACTTTAGCAACATGACTCAAAAAGTTTTACGATGATAAATGAACTTTTTTATTTTAGTGAATTTATAATTTTAGTATATACATGCATGAATGGATTTACAAACCTGATCATCATTAACTGAGTTGTAACTTATATTATCTGCTTGAACGTTGTGTTTCATTGTTACTACCAACAAAATGCAGAAAACAATGTTGTATTTTAATGAAAATAAAATATACTACTAGGGTTTACTTGCACAGTAAAGAGAAGTGTAGTGATATTTATTTCATTTTTGTTAGGTACCAAATTAAATGGAAATTTCTCAATATATTAATAGAAAGTAACATCATTACCTATGTACATATTATAAATGTGCATACGAGAATTTGACAATGTCCCACCTCCACAAATTTAAAAGTTTAATTTGACATTTCAATTAAAATATAAAAAAATCTTAATAATAAAAAAAAAGTCTTAATAAAAAAAATATAAGTCTTAATAAATAATAATAAAAAAAAGTCTTAATAAGTTGTTCGTGTAACGGCTCGTTGGTGGCCGGTCATCTTTTAATAATATTTTTATTCATAGGTCACTACTCTCATAATATTTTTTAGTCTATGTCACCTTAATAATTCAAAAAACATCTTTTAAGCTGTTTTTTTTACACTTTAATATTATTTTTTTTAGTTAATAATTCAAACAAACACTAAAAAAACAAATAAATCAGCTTTTAAGTTATTTTTTTTACATTTTAGTATCTTTCAAAAATAGATTATAATATTTTTTTTAGCTTAGAAACAACTTTTAAGATATATTTTTTATATTTTAATATATTTCAACAAGAGATTATAAGTTATTTTTTAAATTTTTTTTTATCGAGGCGGATGACTAGAAGTTAAAAAAAATTTGGACCCATAACCTCTATTCAAAAAATCTTATGAAATGTGACTTGGACATTATCTCAACTTGTAATGCATCCTTATTATTTGGAATGGGGTGGTTTGAAAACTTTTCTTTTTCTCATGAAAAAATACAAGCCTATTAATTACATGATTGAGGTTTACTTAAACAATGTAATTTTTGATTTTTTTAATGAATTAAAAAATATTTTTTATGCCTAAAAGTTGTTTATAAATAAAAAAAATTGTTTAAAAACTATGCATGTATTTATTTATGATTTTAAAAAAAAAATACAGTTTTCGGAATAAAATAATTGCTTTAATAATTTTTTAAGTGAATTTATTTTTATATAACGAGAATGGAAGGGAATTAACATTCGGATGATGAAGCAGGCAATGGCCGGCAACCAAAATCGATAAAGATGGTTTTGATGTAGGGACGTACGTAGTTCTTGAAACGGAGACACAAACGTTAAAAATGTTCATAAAGTGTTGTTAGTGATACGTAGATACATAAATTAAGTTTATTACTTTACTTTATGATTATAAAAAAAAGTTTATTACTTTAATTATTTTCCATAGCATCTTTGGGTAGGTTGCAAAAAATCCTATGATGAAATATTCAAAGTGATTTAACTTTTTGTTCCACCAACAGTTTTAGAACAAAAGGGCTTGGTGAATTAAGATTAAATAGAAAAAAGTATTGATTTATTTACATAAGTGAATTTAATTATAATACGATTATTGTAGCTTAATATGTAATGTGTATTATTCATATTTGTACGTACCACCTGTTTATTTTTACATTGAAGGAAATTATTAATTAATAGGATGACAATATTGCATGTCGGTTATAAATAACTTTAACATTCAAACAATAGTGCTATTAATTTGTATATAACATATTAAATTTTCATATATGCATATATTTTTTTAAAATATATGAACTACGCCAGTTTAATGTTTTGACTCACATCCGGCGCACTACAACAAACTTAAAAATTATAGACCATTTTTTTTTAGATAGAATCAAATTTTGTATCTGAATGTTAACTTTTCGGGACAAAAATAATCTTTTAGACACAAAAATAATTTTTTTGTCTCAAAATCTAACTTTTAGGCACATCATTTGAAGAAAAAAAAATATTCAAAGACAATCTTATACGGATATAAGAACACAATTTAATTTCGTCTGAAAAACTATTTGAAAACAAATTTTAATTGTCTCCTTATGTTCGTATGAGATTGTATTTGCAGATAAAAAAATTCAAATTATGTGCCTAAAAGTTAGACTTGTGGACCAAAAAATTATTTTTGTGTCTAAAAGATTGTTTTTGTCCCGAAAAATTACCATTTATAGACAAAATTTGATTGCCTCTAAAAATATTATCCCTATTTCTTAAGTTTGTTGTAGTGGCGGGTCTTGGTTTTCGACGAGTACTGTTTTTAGACTCATATTTTGTCAATATCAGAGGCGGTTACAGGCACATACAATAGCGGCAATTGTGTCGTACATTTAAAATATTGCATTTATTTTAGACCTTAAATTTTGGTGGCTTATTAGATATTTACTATACAAAAAATTCATGAATGTTGGTATATGAAAAAACACAAATAAAAAAAAAACGTCTATTTTCGAGTTTGTGTTGGATCTGTTAGACTCTGGAGACGACTCTAGTTAATATATGCATGGAATAAGGCAGAAAAATTGTTATGGGGAAGAAACGTTCAGCAAGTACAGGTTATCTTAAACTAGCATAATACTTTAATTTTTTTTTAAAACAAGTACACAATTAACCTAAATCACTTGACAAAATAAACCACAGCTGGTCAGGCCATGAACATAACGCTACAATATTCACGTTTTTCCTAGCATAACAAGCTAACCAATGGGCTGACAAATTCGTCGATCGATTGGCCCATTCAAAACACCACTTCATTCCTTCCTTTTGATCCCACACGTGTACAACAATCGCCACAATTTCCCAAGCATAATACTTCAATTATTTAGAAAAAAAGTTGGTCACAATCCGCATTGCGCTCGTCAAATGAATCAATCTCTGAAAATGCATGGAATGTGAAAAACACACCATAAGTTATTAGCAACGCCATTTTAAAGTTTGATGTTAGAGTCAGTTGCAAAAGTTAACTAGTTCACTGGGTTAATTACTAGTATATATGTAATTAATTCCAGTGAGTAATATATACAAAAACAATCATAGTTGAAGAGAATAATATTATGCAATTTAACTTATTTTTTTATTGTGTTTTCCAATAATCGAATATTACTCATGTGACTGACACTTAGGTTGTGTTTGAAATCCGAAAAATACTACGAGATTCATTTAATGTGTACAACAAGAGTTCAAAACAACATTCAAGTACAAATACGAGCTTAATATCCGGATTTCGAGTGCAGAATATGTTAATTCTAAGGGACATTCAACTAATTAATACTCTACGTACTAGCAAATTAAAGTAGCAAAGATTCATTAGCACCTACAACAATTAAGAGTTCAAAGTTACATACGATACGTAAATATATATGGTCTCTAAATTCGGATTCGAAGGGCAGGTTAAGCCATTTTTCGCCAGCTTTTCTGATTATCAAGACTGAGTAGCTATTTCAATATTATACAATTTTTTTACGATATTATTGAACTTGAAGTTGGCAACCAAACAGAAATTAGAAATATTATCTTTCCTTTTTCTGTGTTTCATTTTGCATAAGAGCCTTTTTAGGATTGTAAATGTTAGGTTGAATGTCAATATTTTTTCTTTTTTGTTATCTTTACTTATTAAAAAAAAAATCTCAGTTATGAATTAGCCTTTTTAGGGTTCATTATGATCATAGTTTCGTCATCTTTTTGTAATTTTTTAAAACTTGTCAAGGTAAGTAGGCCACTAGATCAATTTTTTTTAATTAACTGAGATCACTAAATCAAAATTTTGTAAATTCGGGTTACTAAATCAAAGAATTTGTTAAATTGAGGACACTAAATCAATATTTTCGAAACCTGCTACACTAAACTAAAAACCAGGCAAAACACGGTGTATTAAAGTGAATTTAGCCCTATGGTGAGTCATGACATGCAAATAGAGGATTAGGAAGCTTCCATCTCTAGTACGTGCCAATGACTACTACGCGTATGCAATTTCGAGTACCTTCGATATATTGGAAGGTTGATATCCGTAATGTTTTCATGATGGAGCTGAATTTGTAACTAATTCAGATACAGAATACATTTGTTATTTATTGATCGTGCTCATTGTATTAATTCTTTTCAATTTCGGAGTGCTGGTTTTGGTGCTCGTGGGATTACCACTCGAGAGTAGAAGATGACGGAGTTCTAGGTTAGAGCGTAGAACCAAAAGTTGACGTTTTCTATATTTGTACAAGGTTAAAGTCTTCAGTTGTATGTTTTAACTTCGAGTTACTTATTCGGCTATTGATTGACACATTTTGTTTGGCGATTTTATGTATGTGAGTGTGTAGTGTCGATGTCAAATTTTTTTTAAAAAGCTTTTCGTATCCCTACCATGTCCCATTTCTTTCAATATAGTTACAAGGTTCTAAATATATTGAGCAACACCATTAGCAAGTTTGCAGAACAAATTCACTAGTTCACCATCACACTTTCATAGTTTCATTTGTTGACTAGGTGAAACAATAACTTTATTATCATCTCCACTTTTTTATCCTCTCCTAGTCCATATATTGCATAAGCAAAACCACTTTATAGAGATTAGTGGGGGTGTTTGTCACTTTAATGGAGTAGTTGATAGCTTACGTAGATAGGTTAGATAGAAAAGGAGGTGTCTAATTAGCCTTAAATTCAGTTTTCATTAATGCTTATTATATATCTCAACTCTTCCTAACTAATAACTAAAAACTAACAATAACAAGAACAACCATGGCTTCTCCTTCTTTGAATGAAATCACAAGACAAGCCACTTTCTTTTTTAAAGAGAAAATCAAGATCGTCCGATTAGCCCTTACGGATGTTACTCATGTGCAACTGTAAGATACTTATTCATTCATGAATATTAACGCCCTTTCTAGTTTTTTCTCTTCTATTTCTGAGTTTAGATTTTCTATGATGATGAGTAAATTAGTTTAGTCGAGGAAGCTACAAACGGAGATGTATCTACTCCAGATGCACGTACCTTGGGATTAATATCAAGAGCTGCCTTTGAAGTCGATGATTATTGGAGAATTGTCGATATTCTACACAAAAGGTATGGAATATCGATCGAGACATGTGACGAGATGTAATAATTATTTAATCAGTCCGCTAAAACTGGTGATTTTTTCAGGTTATCTTGTTTTGATAAAGTAAATTGGAGAGCCTCCTACAAAACTTTATTAGTCCTTGAACATCTTCTCACTCATGGACCAAAGAGGGTTGCAGAAGAGTTTCAAAATGTGAAAGAAATTCTGAGGGAGATGACAAGCTTTCAGTATGTCGACGAAAGAGGGTAATTTGCATAACTCAACTTACTTTGAACTTTGAAGTACTCTAAAGTTTCACAAAGATAACCACAATTGTTATGCAAAGTAGCCGACTTATTTGAGCTAACTTGAAGACAATTACAAATTTAGGTTCAGTAAACTTGAAATTAGTACCTTTTTTGGACAAGAAAACCGCGAAATCGTTGCTTTAAGCTCGCCAACCAAATGAAGTTTTGAAAAGAGCAAGAAGCAAAATTTAAGCTATAAAACTGCAACTGAACAAGGCCGGTCTTGTTTGATTACAGCTTTAAAACCACATAAGCTGCAGTTTCTTACCAAAGGAAAAGCGCTTTTGTCCAGCTTGAAGCTCTCTTACTTAAGGCCAAAATCCAGAAAAGCTCAAGTTGAAACCAAATGATTCCAGCTTCTGAACAAAATAAAGTAATAAGCAATAACGGTGCTTGAAAACTGCAACCAAACATAGGTTAGTAACTTAGTATCAAGTAAGTAATATCAGTCAAATATTGCAGGTTTAACTGGGGATCAAGTGTGGGAAACAAAAGCGAAAGCATATTAAATATGCTCAACGACAAGGTATTTCTAGAAGAGGAGAGAACTCGAACACGTAAGCTGACATGTGGAATCAAAGGCTTTGGGAGTTTCACTAACCGTTCTTCTTCAGTAAATGAAAGCTTAAAAGATTTGGCGAAGTGCAATTCACTCTTTCGCGAGGATCAGAAAAGTGACGTTTTAGCAAATAAAGATGAAATTTATGGTAAGATAGAACCTTACGTACAAAAAATATATAGCCCGGGAAAGACAGATGTGCGCTCGAAGGCAAGGTCAGGAATCAGAGAGGAATTTAGACTAGAATCTAATCATCCTTTTTGTGACGATGAGCAACAGACCGGATCTTCTCTACTTGCTTCAAGTGATTAATTATGAAAAGCAAAAAGAGATTTCTACATTCGTATTGCTGCTTACTTTGTTTATAACCAATTGTTTAAGTTATAGTTGCAGTGGTGCCGATACTCCCTTTTAATGTTTTCTTCTATTTTCTTCAGTTGGCTGTTCCTCTGGTGCAAAAAGTTTGCAAATTGCTTTATAAAAGGCAAATTCATGCACAAAGTTGGAAAACTGTAACAACTGCTAAACCATTAAATAGAAGGAAGTGAAAATTTGACTCAAATCAATCAACTTCATAATAAGCCAATTCAATCAAGGTAATTAAAACCCCACGAGGTACAACGTCAATACAATAACGAAGTTACAACGGTAGGACACAAGTTACATCTTTGTAACATTAAAAGATAGTAATTTTTAATCCAAAAAAGAAGGTAAAATCTTTTAATCAGCAATCCTGGCTTTGCATGATCAGAAGCATTTTCTGTGCACAATTGACGGACCAGACTCGTCGTACTCAGCCTTGGCAATCCACATCTGCACACAAGTCACAGAAAAAAGACCAATTTAGCATTAGGAATATGATCAAGGGGATTTTGAGAACTTTAACTTGGTATAAGAATAGAATTAATCAAACTTAAATTCAGACACGTAAGAATCCGATTAAGAACAGATGAACTTGTTTGTCCGATTTTTCTTTTGAATGTTCAAATGTCCATACATCTACTTGTTCAACCAGCTTATTAGGTAAAAGTTTCAACTTTTGACAAACTACGACAATACGAAATAAAATAAATGTTAAGAATAGCTGCTTAAGCTTCTGATCCAAAAGGTAACGACACGGGACCAAGTTAAAATCAACCACATCAGTTCCCTATATTTATGAAAAGGAGAAACTCAATAAAGAACAGATTGAACTTATTTGTTCAATTTTTCGTTTAAATGTTCAAAAATGAACTTTTTGACAAAATACAAGCACAGAATCTTCACAAGAAGCTACTTTAGTTTCAAATCAAAAACATATGACACCAACATAAGAATAAGCGAAACAAGTTTTCTGCACTAACAAGAACTGAACAACGGAACCATAACAATATAAACATCAGCAAAAGTAGAAGTAAATACCTGCTGGAATGTGCTGAGAGAAGCCAAGATAGACCCTCCAATCCAGACACTGTACTTCCTCTCAGGTGGCGCAACAACCTTGATCTTCATGCTGCTCGGGGCCAAAGCTGTAATTTCCTTGCTCATCCTATCAGCAATACCGGGGAACATAGTCGAACCACCACTGAGCACAATGTTACCATACAGATCCTTCCTAATATCAACGTCACATTTCATTATCGAGTTGTAAGTAGTCTCATGAATACCAGCAGCTTCCATCCCTATCATCGAAGGCTGGAAAAGGACCTCAGGGCATCTGAAACGCTCAGCACCAATAGTGATGACCTGAAGGAGAAAATAAGAATTAATTAATTAGATATTTCTGCATTTTCATACATATATACTTCAGTTATTTCTAACTTAAATGGATGTAATCATTGGGATTAATTTAATATCGTTCCATCTTTCTTATCAGAAGTAACCCTTAGGAAGGGTGAAATGCAACTGTGTATCATGTTTTCCATTTGATCCCAATGTTTCCAACTGCAATACTGATCAACCCATACCTAAGGTAAAAATTCTATCCGGACCCCATAGTTTGAGTTAGTTGAACTAATAGTCCACCAACGTTTCGACTGAAATAATGCTATTCAAATTATGCGAGGGAAAATGGGTGGACAACCGACAACTAGTGTAAAATATTCAACGTACGAGAACCAACAGGGGACAACTGAAAACTATGGCAAGCAAATCAAATTTTCTCTACATATGGTAACCATAGATGTAATTTCTCACTTGTAACGAACACAACTTTTGGTGTCTTTGGGTGTAATTGGTGTCTTTTCTTAGCCTTAAATACGATGTGTAAGGATTAAAAACCAGATTTGTTTTGAAAGGGTGTAGGCGTGTGTAGTACATCAACAATCCCCATAAATTGGATCAAATTTATGTTTGCCAACCAAAGTTTCCCTTAGGACAGTTGAGGTCCCCATTAGGTATGTAGATTTCTACTTGGTCCCCAATTTTAAAACCACTATTGTACCACAAAGTTTGAGTAAGACACTAATAGTCTTATAATCCCCACTTTTTACATAGGTTACACAAATGGTCCCTATGAATAAATTACTGGTCTCCATAGGAAGGACCATGGTGTAACTTAATGTAACATTGAGGATCATTCTTGTAATTGAAAATCTTGGGACCACTGGTGTAACATATTCAAAGTATGAGGAGCAAATTGAAATCTCTCTTTAAGAATTGGGGCGATTGCTTAAATTCACTATAAATGGAAAAGTAACAGATTATGGAGATTTGATTGCCTTCTCTCTCTATCTACATTACCTGTCCATCAGGCAGCTCGTAGGTCTTCTCGACAGCTGAGCTGGTCTTGGACGTCTCCATCTCCTGTTCATAGTCGAGGGCTATATATGCGAGTTTCTCTTTCATGTCTCTCACTATTTCCCGCTCTGCTGTGGTGGTGAAGGAGTAGCCACGTTCTGTTAGGATCTTCATTAAGGCATCGGTTAAATCACGGCCTGCTAGATCGAGACGAAGGATTGCGTGTGGGAGAGCGTACCCTTCGTAAATAGGCACTGTATGACTAACACCATCACCAGAATCCAAAACGATACCTGATCATAAAATAAAATCGTAAATGATCAAGAGAAATATACAAAAAGCTTCAAATTAAGTACATGGGGATAAAATCCACTTTTGGTTTTTAAAAGAGGAGAGGTCCACAGAAAGAAGATGAATGTCACCAAGGGAAACATACCTTACAGGAGAACTGAAATCTCTATGGGTGTAGCATAGCAAGTGCAATTTCTATTGAAGAGTTATTCTTCTACTTTTTTTTTGAAATATAGTTATTCTTTTACTTCTTCAGCAAATAACCAAAGCAAAATACAAGTATTTAACCACGGAAAAGATAAAAAGGAACTATTGAAACTACAAAGATAGGATTCAATCATGGAAATTGCCCTTCATAAGTTCATATACGGGTAACAGATTACGAAAACAAATAGCGAGACCTAAGACTATAGAAATATCAAAATCATTTTCCTTTTCATAGTGTTTGGGTGAGGGGAAGATTTCAATAATAAGTTGGAACTTTTCTTTTGAAAGAAGAATTTCAAAGAAGGGGAAGCGATTTTAATAGCTGGGGAAAAGGAAAAACAATATAGGAGAGTGATAGTCCTACTTTGAAGCTAAAACGGTGAAAACTAGAAATAATGTTCCAAAGAAGGGGAAGCCATGGAAGATTTAAATTCAAATCTGGCTACCCCAAAATTTTGAATATGATTTCAATATACGCCACTAGAACAAAGCCACAAAAAAATCAAATCTCTTGAAGCTGAAGGGAGAGGCAAATACAAAAAATAAAAAAGAAGAACAGCAATCGCAAATATCTTGACCAAAGAAGATTGCACACGCACAAACAGACAAAAACACACATACACAATATCAGAGTATCATGGGGAAGGGAAAATGGGAGCCACATATAGTTCTGAGTTACAGTCCTACATATTTATCATGACCCATCAATCTAAACACTAATAGGAAGGCCAGATATTTTCCTATACATATACATGTGAAATATTACTCTATCAAACCCCATGTGATTAAATTGTACCTGTCTGGCCGGTGATTTTTAGACAAGTTGACTAAATTTTCCAAGTTACAAAAAAAAACTAGTTTCGTCCATGTTCTAGCTTTTCCAGGGGAAAAGTCCAGAAAGACTAGGCTTCTAAGCTGATTAACCGAAATTAAGTCTAGCTTTTAGGCAAAAAACAGAGTCAAATGGGAAAATGGGAGTATAAACAGAACTTATAAATTATACACACATGACACATTTATATGAATATATAAGAGTATCACAGGAAAGTGAAAATGGGAGTCGCAATTAGCTATGAGAAACGTTGCTACTGAACGACCATAACACACCAATCTAGGCAATGCTGCAAAGAATATACTAGTAGGCATACACCTTAACTATTACTTACGAAAAAAATTAAAACCACTGGATTAAATTATTAAATGTTATAACTTTTAATTTATGTGACTTACCAGTTGTACGGCCACTAGCATATAAGGATAGAACGGCCTGGATAGCTACATACATAGCAGGCGTATTAAACGTCTCAAACATGATCTGAGTCATCTTCTCGCGATTAGCCTTGGGATTAAGTGGTGCTTCGGTTAACAGAACGGGGTGCTCTTCTGGTGCAACTCGAAGCTCATTATAAAATGTATGATGCCAAATCTTTTCCATATCGTCCCAATTGCTTACAATACCATGTTCGATAGGGTATTTTAAGGTCAAAATACCTCTTTTTGACTGTGCCTCGTCGCCTACATATGCGTCTTTTTGACCCATGCCGACCATTACACCGGTGTGACGAGGTCGACCTACGATACTAGGGAATACGGCCCTTGGAGCATCATCTCCAGCAAATCCAGCCTAGCACATAAAAAAAAGTGAGAAATTTTGACATTAAATAGCCGGATTAAGGTGTATGCCGGATTTTCTTAATCCCACTATTAAATGTTATTTTCTTTCTATTTAATCGCAACATCTTAAATAGCCGGATTTTAAAATGAGACTATTATTTACGAAGAGAAGGAGTATAAGCAATCTCAAAATTTTAAGACTACAGAGTAGCACGCAGAATCACTTTCTTTTCCACCTTTCTGTATTATTGTTTCCCCAAAGTAGATGGGAGTTTGTAAAATCTAGCTTTTGAAGTGGACAAATTTATTGCATGGGTATGGACTGGTTCCAACTTTTAAGCATATAAGCTGGAATACTTAGTTTCAGAAAAACAGAAAGATCTATCCAACTTAAAATTTGCAAGCCTTTTCAGGCCATATATGCAGAAACTCCCGGATTTTAAGCCGCCAACCCAAATGCCAGCAAAAAGGCATGAATCAGAGAGCTTAAAATGTTGCAAGAAAACACGGCCTAAGTTATATCAGGTTAAAAGTAAAACTTTATTCGTTCACAATTTTCAGTCGGAAGCAAAACTGACAGTTGTTCATATTTAGCCAACTATTTTGGTAAGGCCTGTCTTATTTAGGACATGACAAATGGATATTGAATTGTCATAACTAATTTAGAACGAAGAAAGTATGAAATTCACTTAATTTCCTTTATTGGAGGGTGATCTACACAAATCTATTCTTTTGTACTGATTAATCCCCATACCTTGACCATGCCGGTTCCATTATCACAGACTAGTGGCTGAATATCTTCACCATCTGCCATCTTTTACTTCCTCCTGATAAGCCACACAAATTCGTAAATACAAGTACATGAGGTAAAAGTCAACGCATTTTAAAGTTTCAAAACATCCTCTTTCTTATTGTATTTCAAAAAACTCTATTAAGATCGAAAGATGAAAATCTAATTTTTCAATCAGCACATCTACAAGAAGCAAAGAATGACAGTAAAAGATATGACACCAGTAACAAAGCAACATAAAAGTAGCTTGGTATGACTTCAAATAAAAATAGCAACAAAGGTACATTAGAGCAAATGTTTATTCGAAAACACAGAAAACCAGGATAAAAATGATTTCAAGAGACAACAAATTTCAAAAAGTTCAATCGGTGAGCTGATCAAAGATATTTCAAGTGCAGGATCTACAAATCAATTCTACATATTTAAATGCCCTTATCACAATGGTTATAACAAATCAACACCTGCTCAATTAAGAAACTGAACATGTTACCTGCTGAAATTATAAATGATTGTGTAGAAGCCCGTCCATTCCCACTAAAAGGCCTATTAGTAAGGAAGGATAGGGGCATATATTAATCATTGGCTTTATCAATGCCTAAACAATGTGGGACAATTCCAACACTCCCCCTCACTTGTGGGTTGGTCAATTTCCGATAAACCCAACAAGTGCAATCAACAAATTGGGTGGAGGTGGCCCATCATACAAACCGGCTTAGCCTTGGCTCTGATACCATGTAGAAGCCCGTCCATTCCCCACTAAAAGGCTTATTAGCAAGGAAGGAGAGGTACATATATTAATCCTTGGCTTTATCAATGCCTAACGATGTGGAACAATTCCAACAGATTGAATAAACATATGAGATCTCTCAACGAGGACGATATGAAAGGTAAATTTATTTGACGTCCCAATGAGAAAGAGGGCCACTTCAACAATCAATTTTGCCTTCTTTTAAGATTTCACTAGAATGTAGATCCAACTTGCAGAATATTCAATATCATACTACCGTCTTAAATCACATTTTAAGAAAAAAGACTACCTTTTTACTTTACAATCACTTTATCATCCTTTAAAAAATCCTCCAGAGACAAACTATGCAAAGCATTTTACATTTAACATTTAACAAAAGAAGGTAATTTCACAATCAATGTATCATCTTTAAAATTTCCACGTATCTAAAATTAACATACACTATATTTCTAATTGTCATTTCAGCAAATAAGAGAGCAAACACACTACAATTTTATTTGACAAACCAAGAAGAGAACTTTTAAAAAAATCAATTTACCTTTTATTCAACAACATCTAAACAAAACATTAGCAACACAATAAAAACATCAAACTACATCTTCCAGTTATTTCAACAAATGGAGGCCATTCGAATCCCTCCCATTCCAAACGAAACAAAGCCACTTCAAACTACAGCTTCGGTACTTCAATCGAAAAAAGAACGAGAGCCATATCAACAAAAATGCTTTAGATCCATAAATAAACCAAAATATCGTACTTTTTTCTTACATATCAACAAAAAAGAGAGCTATTACATCATCATTTTGTCCTTTTTAAGAACCCTACAGAACTAAAATTAATAAAAATACTCTACATATTTATATCAAGAATCATCGGTATGCTAAATTAACCTCCAAAAAGAAAACTGAGCACCATTTCACATTTTCTTTCTTCTTAAACATTTAACCTACTATTAATAAACATCTAGATCCAAAATAACAAAACAATCTACATTTCTTCTAATTGGCATTTCAACAATCTTTAACCCATTTTCAAAATCAAATTATCTTCTATCAATAGCCCTCTAGGTTAAATTAGCTGCACCAACCCTAAATTAACACATTAATTATTTCCATAACCAACGCAAATTCTACTCCAAGTCATCAAAATCCATAAAACGACACTAAAAATGTAATCAAGTACCAATAAAATCAAACTAATCAATCAAAAACACCAAATCCACTTGGTAAAATCAAACTAATCAATCAAAAACACCAAATCCACTTAGTAAAACCAAACTAATCAATCAAAAACACAAAACCCACATAATAAAACACCAATAGAATCAAAAAAATCAATCTAAAACACAAAACCCAACTGATAAAACACCAAAAAAACCAAACTAATCATTCAAAAACACAAAACCCACTTTATAAAACACCAACAAAACTAAAAAAATCAATCAAAAACACAAAACCCACATAATAAAACACCAAAAACAAATAAACCAAATAAGAATAAAACCAATTAAAACATTTACCAAATAGACCTAAAAAGTAAAAACAGCTCAAAATCCAAACTAATCATTAAAAAAACGCAAAACCAACATAGTAAAACAACAAAATCAACTTAACCAAATAATCAAAAAACCCAATTAAAACATTTACCAAAATGGATCTAAAAACAGCTCCAAATCAAATTATACAAAAAACACAAAACCCACTTAATAAAACACCAACAAAATCAACCCAACAAATCAAAAACACAAAACCCACCTAATAAAACACCAAAAAAAACTAAACCAAACAATAAAAAAAAACCCAATTAAAATACTCACCAAATAGATCTAAAAACAGCTCCAAATCAAATTATACAAAAAACAACTCAGAATAAAATTAAATTAGGTAATTACCTTGGGTATGTAGAGATACAGAGAGAGAGATATATATATAGAGAGAGAGAAAGTGTCGATGGAGATGAATGGAGAGCACGAATTAATGGTAATTTTAGTGATATATATATATATAGATAGATTTATTATTTATATTACTCGTATTATTATTATTATTATATATATATATAGAAAGAGAGAGAGAGAGAGAGTGGTTTGCGGAGTTAATAATAGAAATGTTTACTAATTACAAAAAAAATAAAATAGAAATGTTTAATTTCACACTTTTTTTTCCTGTAATTTGGGTGATATTTTGTATACTAACTTAGGTGATATTTTTTTTATTTTATTTTCGTGTTTTAAAAGGTGAATTTAGAAGAAAAAAAATTAGATAAGAGGTTAGAAGCCCGGTAGATTATGCGTGATTAGGCGATTATAACATTAAGCGGAATTAGACATAATTAGACCCTATGTGAGCTATTAAGCGGAATTAGCTAATGTATTGTAAATGTGACAAAATATTTTTTTATACTTTTTTTTTTTGAAATGCGGGTCTAAGCGGAAATTAGGCAAAGTTTAGATGCCTAGTAGATTGGATGCGATTATGTCATTAAGCAGAATTAGACGTAATTAGACGTTAGGTGAACTACTAAGCGGAATTAGTCGATATATCGTACATATGACAAAATAACCAGAAATCTAAGATGTAGTTTGGCAGATATCTGGTACACTTTATTTGTGTGTTTTAAAATGCGAGTCTGGAGGTAAATTAGGAAGAGTTTAGACGTTTAGTAGATCGGGCGTGATTAGCTGATTATGCCATTAAACATAACTAGTTTAGTACATTGAACGTGATTAGGTGATTAAGTCATTAAACGTAACTAGTAGTAATTAGATGATATGTGAGCTAGTAAACGGAATTAGCCAATGTATTGTACAAATAACAAAATAACTAGAAATCTATCATATACTTTTAGCTGATATTTTGTACAATTTTTTCCCGTTTTTAAAAGGCGGCGATTAAGCAAAATTATCCGTAATTAGACGCTAGATGAGCTATTGAGCGGAATTAACCAATGTATCATACATGTGACAAAATAACCAAAATCTAACATGTTATTTGGTTGATATTTTTTACAATTTTTTCCGTGTTTTAAAAAATCGAGTCTAGATAAAAATTAGACAGAGTTTATACGCCTAATAGATTATTAACCCGATAAGCAGAATTAGACATTAAACGATTTTACTATACAGTCTTTATATATAAACACATTATCACATCATTTCATTACAAGGATGGTGTGGTGATAATAAATAATTGGGTCACATTAAATTCCAGTTTTTTTATATTTAAATTTCAATTTCTAACTTACTTTAAAAAAGCGACCATTTTGGCACTACAGCTTTTAATGTGTCATAAATTCAAAAAATATTGATTGGCTTCTATACTTGGAAGAGAAAAACATGAAGATAAAGAGAAAATATAAAATAAATGAATGGGAAGCAAGTCTTGTTTTGTTTAACCAAATATAGTTTTTCATATAATTTCAATTAATGATTAGTTTTGGACTACCATTGTCCAACCATTTTTTTTCTGTATGAATTCTTGTACAATATTTTAACCTGAGACAAAGTTAATTTCTGAAAGTTTTACCAAACACTATGAAGTATAGTACTAACTTTGAAGATGTATAGTTGAAAATACATCCACCGTCTAAAAATATTCTTGATTCGTTACAAAATATTTGTCCATCATGAAATTACGTTCAAATTTGACTGGCAAATAACTCATATGTAAATTGTCGAAATCAAAATTTTGTTGGAAAATAAGTTCTAAATACGTATATATCAGACTTGCGAATTGTCTGATATATACGTATAAAGAAGACACCAGGGAAGTTCCATGGGAAATCAAAGCTTTTGTTAGACATATTCGGAGACTCGATTTCCGTAAAAAAATGGAGCTTTTGCTTGAACCCGGGATCAACTAACATTCCGACAAACTGTTTAGCGAATCATGCTAGAGTAGTGTCTGAGAATTATTGTATAATGACTTGTCGTAATGAAATTATCACTTTATTTATATATATAAAAAAAAACTAGGGAATTGTCATAGTGATACAAAACAAATTTTAGTGGTAACAAAACCAAGATATTATCCTGTCTTGGATAACTTGTTTTTAGAATACAGATGCATATCCTCAACAACACAACAATAATTTTCTCACTGAGAAATATAAATGTACAACTGGTAGAAGGTTCAAAGCACATGTGTTTGTCTGTAAAGACCCAACTTTTTCAATGCATTTTCTTCATAAAAAAGCTCAAAAGATTGAGAGAAATAAAGGGGATTCACTTTAATTATACAGTTGTGAGTTGTCCCCGTATTTTTAAGCCCTTTGGGGAGATTCAAGATCTACCTTTAGCTGGAATTTGAGATGACAATTATGACACGAATTATACAAAAACGTTATAAGAAAAGCTATAATTATCTTCAATATAATCATCTCAAGTTTTGAAATCCATTCTTGCACCGACTATCAGCAATTCGGCATTGTGTTAATCCATAGGCCAAATGTGAGAATTATCGCAAGTTACTCGAATCTGATGGACACAAAACTCGTTAAAAACAACATAACAGCAAACTCGATCCGTTTTCAAATCTAGTAAACAGTGGAGTTACACACCGAAGCTCAACAAGGCTTGGATCCTAATAACTAATGCGATGATGAATAAATGTGTGCTAAAATTCGTTTCCAAGTATCATCAAAGCTTGAAAGTCAAGAACTCAAGAGCATTATTTTACGGTACATCTCGTGATAGCGAAGAAGGTTCCTCATTATCAATTGGTCATTCCTTACTAGGTTTAGTCTCATTTGAAGCAGCATCAATGGGAGGCAATGTCTGCACAAAATAATAGTAACGATCGGTTACTTAACAAGAACATTTGTTTTAAGCTATACGTCATAGGGCATGTCAAAAAAATAGAGAACAACCATATTTCAAAGAGTATTGATATGAAGCGAATAATTATCGAGTTTTCCTGCACATGTATCGAACTATTGAAGGAAGTGTGCGATATGAGTGATATGTATGGCAACTTGAACAATTGATCAACGCAAGGTTTAAAGGAAAACAATGCACTTATCTGGTATAGGAGAAAATAAGTGTGCTAAGTTTTTATATACTATGCTTATCAGCACATGAAAACACCCTGGAATCACTTATTATACTTTCCAGAAAGGATGGGCTTTCTGTCAAATATCTTGATATTATAGTTGCTATCAGTAGATACACTTTTTTTTTACTGCAACCAATTCAAAAGTAATTATGTTTGTTTCATTTTCTACCAAACTCACCAATAATACCTGTAAGTGCTAATTACTAACATAATGTTTCACCAGTGAGAAAAAAGAATGTGATTCTATCTTATAAAGTGTTACGAAAGTAACGAAACTGCATACGACAAAACCCAATTCTATAAAATGTCATCTGGTATTGGTAGGTGCAGACCATGCACAGCTCACTCATCAATGATGGGCTATCTTTGTGGAGTTTTATCAAAGCCAAAAACATTTCTATTATCCACCACTAACAAAATGAATTACTTTTAGCTGCCCTTTCATACTTATATTCATATTGATGGGGTTGATTCGTTGCAGTTTAAGTAAATAAGCTGATTCATACCGGTCTTCAAGGAAAAAAATTAGTAACGTTTAAGAATTTCTAACCCTTTCAGGTCTTAAATACAAAAAAGTTTTGGTATTTAAGTTTAGTTTAAAAAGTGCTAAGCTTTTCCGAGATGTACATAAGGAAAAAAAATAGCTTTTGAAGTTAAACAACCAATCGCAATACAAAACTCAGGTAACTAAAAAAGCAGAAAGTGAACATAATGCCTTGTTTAGTTGCCGTTTGTCAAAATGTCCGTGTTTGGCTCGGTAAGTTCCTGTCCGTTGATTTGTAAACGAACAGATAATGAACAAGATAGTGTTTGTCTGGTAAATGAACTGATCATGAGCACTAACCGCTCGGCTCATTTCGAGTCATTTACTGCCCTAGTTGCCAGCTTTAGCTTATTTTTCTTCTTAGCAGCTGGATTCCATTTGGTTAATCAGCTTAAACTGAGCTTCTTTGTTGTTTTGGCCTAGAAAAGCTTTAAGCTTTACCTGGTTAAACCCAACTTTTTTCTAAAGTTGAAAAAAGCAGCTTATTTGCTAAAAGCTGCAACCAAATAAACCCAAGTCCTAACTCCTAAATAAAAACTCAGTGAACCAATCCAAAAGAAAACACAATACAAGTATGCTAGACATTTTATCAAACAAGCGCAGGCGAAAAGATTATCAGACATATACATACATATATATAGAGAGATAGAGAGAGAGAAAGGGCTAGAAGCTAAAAAAAATCCAGCTTATGTGCTGAAAAGCTACAAGCAAACAATCTCGTATGTCCTAAATAGAAACACGGTAAAAAGTCTGCTAAACATGTCATCAAACAATTTTTTTGTGCAAGTAAGAATGTAACATTTGCAATAGAAGAGACCTTAACCCAATTTTGCAACACATTAGAATTCAAGCCAAACTTGAAGAAAAAAATCGAACTATCTACCTATAAAAGGTTCAACCACTGAAATAACTGTACGTCAAAAACTATTTAAACACCTCAATAAAGACTAAACCAGAACTGCATTTCAGCACCGCTTATTTTAAGAGTGCTTACAACTCTGATGATGTCAAACCTCGGTCAAGAACAGTACAAGCACACCATCACAAGCAGAATAAAAACACAAGTGGCTAGATTGAAGTGTAGAGGTGCCAAAAACACAACCAAGAACAAACCCCATCAACGAAAAATTGTCTTCAAAAACTGAGTTCAGCCAGCCGAAACTTCAAGATAAAAAAACCAAATATATTACATAGGCCTTCAAATTGAAAAACTTCACTCTAACTTCCACATTATCAAACAGTTGGCAGGCAAAAGTTTTTATACGACATATATACAGAGAGAGAGAGAGAGGACCAGGTTAATCAGTAGTCAGCTTAATGGTTTTTTAGCCTAAAAGGTAAAAAGCTCAGTTTAAGTGCTTAAAATCTGTAACCAAACAAACCAAACAAGAACTAAATAGAAAAAGTAATAGTCTGCAAGACATCTTATGAAACAGTTGGCAGGCAAAAAAAAACATTCCTATGTATACATATATAGAGAGACCATGTTAGTTAATGGTCTATCAAACTGCAAACACCAACTAAACCCATAAGTCCTAATTCCTAAATAGAAATTAAAAACACGGTAAAAAGTCTACTAGCGGTTTATCAAACAGTTGGCAAGCAAAAAGATGATCATACATATTAGTGTAATGTACTACCAGTGTTTAACGATTTAGGTACTGGATTACCAATTTTAACAATTGATGTACTAATCTATGAAACTTGTCACAATTGAGGACCTACCGTTACACAAAATGATGAAATTGCACCCACGTTCTCTTGCATATATCACATGGTAAGTGCAATTATGTCAACATCTTTCAAAAATAGATTCGTTTTCTAAATGTGAGACATACCGACTGCAATTTCGTTAATTTATAGTGTTAGTCCCTTAACTGTACAAAAAATCGTAGTTTGATACCTCAATTGTTAAAAGTGATACTCCAGTACCTAAATCGTTAACCATTGATAGTACGGTACACTAAACGTATTTTTTTCCTTAACATAAACATACATAAATACACACACACACATATATATATAGAGAGAGAGACCAAGTTGTTTAGTTCTAAATAGAAATTAAAAACACAATAAAAAAAGTGGGCTAGACATTCTATCAAACAGTTGACAGGCATGAACATTATGATAAAAATACCAAGTTGGGTTTGTAGAAGTTGTGAACGATGGATGCACCTGCGAGGAGAGAGAAAACAACGACGACGGAAGACCATCCCAACGACGGCGTCCCCGTCACCACCCTTCCTCCTCCAAACCTCTTCTCCATCCTCTCTCTCTCTCCTCTTTCTTTACAGTGAAAATTGCTAAAATGGTATCGAAACTATCAAATTTTAAAGATTTGGTATTCAAAGTAACACTTTTTTCTAATTCCATAGAATAATCGATATATAAGTTCCGTTCTAATTTGCTATTTAACTTAACATTTTTTCTAATTTGTTATCCAATTTGTACGTAATAAGTCCAATTAAAATATTCAATCTGCATTCGATTATCGGTTTTTAACACATATTAAGACTCATTTACTAATGGTTAAGCTATGTGAAACATTCAATTGTTTTATTACAAAATTTAAACTGAAATCGCTACTTAATATTGTTGATTTAATTAGGTTAAAATGATCGGACGTGAGTTGAGTCCTTTAATTTGAGCGAAAATGTATATGTTGGATAGCAAATTAGAAACTGTGTTATGTTGGGTATCAAATCACTGAAATCTAATAGGTTGACTAGCATTTTAGTATTTTTTTTCTTTCTTTATATGACCATTTAACTTCGCAGTGACTTCCAAATTACTTTTATTATTTTTTTAGTTACCCGTACTATTGTATTTTTAACATTTTAATACCTCACCTTTAAGCTTTATCAATTTGGATCATAACGATAACGTGCCTGTCACATTCCCCCATCCTTCAAACCTTTCTCTATTTCTTTCTCTCTCTCATACATGGGAGTGACATGGCAGTAACCTTGTTTTAACTGTACGGTCATCTGAACCATCGTTATATTAGAAAATATATGTTTAGATGATCTTTTTCAATAACTAATTTATTTTTTCTATTTTCGAAAAATTAGTATTTGATAAATTAAAAATAAATTGTACACCACACTAAAAACTCAAATAAAAATATGAAACTCGATGGGTAGACGGGTCTACTCTGAATTTAAATATTAATCAAAATTTTAAAAAAATATATATCAATTTGATATCTTTTTATGCAAACGGGTCTTGATGCCGTTAAATAAAATGACTGTACAAAATAAAAATGCCTCTTACACACAACATCATTTACCTCATATCTATTCTTTCAATTGATTCGCGGGAAAAACCCAAACTATTTGCGCATTTAACAATTAGGTATTCACACTATTAATTTTATTAATTAACTACCCAACCTACAAACTTCATATTGATCGGGAGTGCTTAAGATCAATTTAGCTTGACGTCCATCAATTTATTTGACGGTAGACATCTGATTGAGACAAATTTTGTAATTTGGGTACTTAGTTGGTAATATTAATAGGTTGGGTACCTAATTGTTAAATGCAAGTAGGTTTGGGATACTAAACAGCTTTTTTCCCATTAATTCGGCTGAGTGAGATGTTCAATTTAAATGGATTTTATCCTTTTTATAACATGAATTGTTGGTGTTTTTTCGGTTATTATTCAGTACCCTGAATTCATTTTTTATTTTATTTTGAACTATTATGTCCAATTATGTGACACCTGTCACCAAAATTATTGAATTTAGGGTACTAAAGAATAAAATTATTAAGAATTCAGGGTACTAAATAAGAAGTAATTGATAATTCAAAGTACTAAATAAGAAACAATTGATAATTCAAAGTACGAAATTGAACGGAATAGTTCGGAAAAAAAAATGAATTCAAGGTACTAAGCTAACTGAGACAATTGAGAATTCATGATAGTAAAATCTAGAATATATTAAAAATTCATGATAGTAATCTCATTCATGGGATTTTTACACATAAGAAAAACAAAGCTTCAGCTTAATACAAGCAAGAAACAAATGCTTAAAAATCTTGCAGCAAAACAACCCATTCATATGAAGGCTCTTCGATGAAGCCATGAATGCCGAATTTTAAACAAGAAATGAGAATAGTGTTCCAAATTTGGAGTATAGAAACAACAATTGTCATGGAAATGAGAAACAACCAAACCAATCAAAAAGGAAACAACGTCGGGTTAATAAATAACTTAACTAAATAAGTGTGACTTACTTTCTTACAACAATCATGGCTAAAGCATCATCCCTCTTATGTATTATACTTGTATCTATCTCAACCCACTAAAACTCGAAACGTTCTTTAGTGCATATTCTTCCATATCCATGAGTTGTTTACAAAAAGCTTCCATGTTGCGAGCCTCTTCTTTGAAGGGTAACCTGAACTCTTTCCATTGGTACTCGCGTGACCCGTCACTAGAAACTGGACCAAGTACTTTTCCTAGCACATCGACTCCTTTACGATCTACTGATAACATGTATGCATCCTTCAAACATTAAAAAAAACATAAGAAAAACAAAACTGCAAGTAAATTAGAAACCTACATAAGATAAATTTATATGGTCTTTGGCCGTGTAACTTCTACGTTTAAGCATATTAGTTTGAGGTTAAGAAAATGTCGGATTAAACTTAACCCAATATTTGAAGCTTTTTAAGGCAAAGAAAGCAAACAAATCTAGGTTCAATCTGACCTCCCAGATACTGCATAAAATAAGCAAAAAAAAAAAAGAAGCAAACTAGGCTTAATTGCTATAACTTAAAGAACCCTCTGATAAGGGAAAGCAGCAGTATAAATATAAGTCGATAAGTAATGCAACATTTTAACACAAAATATCCAGAGTCAAAAACTCTCCACAAAGAGAAGTAATCTTCTAGACATCCACTATAAATACTTGAATGAGAGAAGACAAATTTAGGCCATGTTTGGTTGCTGCCTTTAAGCGCGGCTTCTTTGCTTTTTTTTCTGCTTCAGTGCTGGACTGAATTTGGTTGAGCAGCTTAGGCCTTGCTTAGTTGCAGCTTTAAGCTTTATCATTCTGCTTTCTTTCCTTTTAAAAGCCAGATTTCATTTAGTTGAATCCTTGTTCATAGCAAAAGGGCAGAATTAGGCCATGTTTGGTTGCATATTCTGAGCTCAACCTTTTTTGTTTGTTTTTTTGCTTAAAAAATGTTGTGCATTTGGTAGGTCAGCACGAGTGACCGTGTCTCTAACTTTTTCCGGCCAGAAACCAATTTTTTTTATTCTTCTTTAAAACTGGTCAATAGAATGAACTGCATGTTGTAAGACAATTAAAAATTATATAAGCTGACTTAAAAACTGGAACCAAGCGATGCCAATGATATGCTCAGAAAATCAGCAGTTCATAGTTAATATTTCCAAGGGGCAAAAAGTTGGACTCTCAATACCAAAACAATATTCTTGTAAACAAGGACACATGGCCACAGTCAATCGGAAACATCAATTCATTTCGTTGTCAGTTTAAATTTATTGACTATCAGCTTCATAATTCATACCTTTACTTGTTTATTTGAGTATGTAATGCAGAAAAGAATAAGGGCTCTACGCCTTGCATCGCTTTGATTAATCCCATCAATTAAGCTTGAAATGAAAGGAGCTACAAAAAAACATGAAAACATTTTAGAGCAATTTTGCTATAATACGACATTAGTAGCATGGATGGACTTACATAAAGGATCCGCTTTAGACACTCCCATAGTTTCGACATCTAACTCGTGATTGCCTCCATTGCTATCTATGTACGTATATGAACTGCAGAATTACACGACACTCATGAGATGTGTACACAAAATTCGTAAAAGGGTAGGGTTTAGCTCCTAAAACATCCTTCAACCATATGTGAAACTAATTTTGCAAAACTCTTTTCTGCAATCTATTACTTCTGAAACCAGAGGGGAAAAAAAAACATTCACATAACTATCTTGCTTTGGTTATGGCGCTTCTTTTACTCTACCGTCCTAACACCTTGAAGTTTGAACTACTTGTTATAGACCTCTGTTAGATAAATTTTGTTTGGTTGTAAATTTTCAGAACGGTCATTTTTATCCAGAGAAAGAAGAGAGCAGCTCGATGGATCTAGCTTAAGACTTCTAGCTTTATTGGTATCGAAAAATCCTAGCTTAGATGCTGAATAACAAATATAGCTCATCCTAACAACTAAAAATGTAAGCTCTGCCCCAGGAAACCCCTTGATTACTCTTTTGCTAGACTTGATACACTCTTTTTTGCGCCAGAAAAAAGGTAACAATTTGAAAAGAAATAAACTAAAAACTAAAAGTGGCACTTGGCACGTGTATTTGCAACATTATAAATTCTACTTAAATTTTTTTTCTTACCTTGACTTAAACCTATAAATGACAAATTCTTCATTGCTTTTAAGTAGCCCCTGGAGATTTTCACTTTGAGCCGTATTAGCAAGATTTGCAGAACTCAAAACTTCAAGAACTGAATGAGTAGACTCTTTAACTGCTTCCTTTTCTTTGGATATCAATTCGTCAAGGCTTTCTATAGCTGAAGTAGCCTGTCAACAATGAAAATAGATTCCTTACTTCTATTACTTTTCCTCTGGAAAGCACAAAATTAACAATGGCTGTTTGTTTGACACAGAAAATTATACTTATTTATGTTTTCAAGGCAGAAGTAAACTTTTTGAAGTGAATAGATTCATACTTATTTGAGAAAAGCTTATTTTCCACTGCTTTACACAATATCGACTACTTTTCACTAGCCCAAACAAAAGAAATAGATTTTTTTACAACCTTTACAATGAACTACTCACAAAAGTACGAGTTTGTTAGAAGAGACAGAAATTTTAGTTTTCTTTTAACTTATAATACCTTTTCCTCTGTGAGCCGGACTACTTCGCCGGTCAGAGCAACTCGAGCTGGTTGCTGCAAAACTGAAAGTAATTAAATTTGGTGCTCTGGAAACAACTAGTATGCAAATTAAAAAAAGGAAAAAGTCTGGCAATGCTACTCACCTTTTTAAGCGCTCTAAGTAACTTCCCAAGTGGGCCCGGAAAAGGACTGGTCACAGCCAAAGAACCACGCTCATCGATTACCGTATTCTACATGACAAAAACAGTGTACATAAAACTATGATAGTCAGCTTATGATTTGTCAGAAGTTGTAACCATTCCAGATTCCACCATTTTGTTACACAAGAAAAGAAAGATGCACCAAAGTGAAAAAGAAACATACGCAACGAGAAACATAATGAATACATATTTGGAAATTGGTCAGCATATAATTCTACAGATTCACTTCAACAATTAAAATAGCAACAATTGTTCTCAGCATTCTAATAACTACTTAAATGTCACTGTTGAAATATGACTCTAATAGTCACCGAGCACCATTTTATTCTCAGCCTATTTTTTAAAATTATAGTAGCTTGCCCTTGTAAATTTACATCTGCATATATGAATTTCATCCCCTTCCTGAGAAAATTCTATAAACAGTGTAATGGATAGCAGCATGCTACTACTGGCATTTAAAAATAAAATCACCTATTTAAACCAGAATTTATGATTTAATAATTAAACAAGTATAACTAATGAGCGACAGATATTGGTGTAAGTCGAGTACTTGCACACTTAGAAACGAGAAAAAGAAAGAAGATTTTTTTCAAGTTCATAAAAAGATCACTACATTAACCTGCTCATGAGAAATTGGCTAAACACAAATAGTTTTCGATCAGTTCTAACTCCGAAGTGTATATGACTATAGAAGAGAGGAAATATTTACCACATTGTGCAAGTCGTTTTCGGGTACACAAATGTATGGTCTTCCTTTCTTGACAAAGTACTTAACCTTCGACCTATAGATTTCTTCCTTGCTGCAATGGATCATTAAACAAAAGTTAAATTTAAACTAATCAATAGAGTTACATTAGTCCTGACGTATGAAAAGAAAAAAGATCTACTTCAGTACTTTGTCCACTCAAGACTTTCAAACACATAAGTCATAACTAATTTGAAAAAGAAAAGAATTAGTAATGAGATAAAACGGTTGACATCCCAAAACTGTTATCAACATATGAGATCAGAGGGTTGCAAAAAGTTATCTTTTTTCCATTCCGGGTAATTCTCAATTCAAATTAATCTTGCATAAAGTTTCTTAAACACGGAATCAGCTTTGCAAATTAACAGGAAAAATGTTTCAGTGACCAATATATTAACTATAAAATAAAAGGAAACTAAGATGTTCATGTTCCAGAAAAATGAAACTATTAAATTTCAAAGACAACATGCTAATTTCAAATGAAATAAGTGCTGGAATATTGGTACCTTCCTTTAGCATCGGCTTTGATGGTGTTAAGGGTTCCTTGCCAATTAGATGCTAAAATAGTCTGAGAATATACATACACACGTTAATTCTGTGTCAAAAACCGAACCAAGACTTTGCCGGCTTGCAGCTTCTAAGGATCGAAGTTTTTCCTTTCAAAGGCTAATTACATCTATTATCTACTCTTTTTTGGTTATAAGTTATGTTGCATATGATTAACAAGATGAAGAGAAGTTTTCCTGAATTTCTGGTATGAAAACACAAGTAGTAGTTGATGAGCCATAAAGTGTAATATGCCCAAATCCATGTAAAAATGCCATTATTCGTTAAGCGTAGTGTATCAGACTAAAATGTCGAGAACATAACTAAGTAGGAGCCTAACAGGCCTGAAACCTGTCTGGTCTAGGCGAGGGATGAACCCACACGGCCTAAAACCCGTCCAGCCTATAGAAGGAAGTCCCAAAAGTCGAATGGCTCATAAGCAACCCGTCCGTCCCGTCCCGTCCGGCCAATACAACCCGTCCGGCCCGTCCCATCCGGCCCTTTAACCCGGCCGGCCAATATAACCCGTCCGGCCCGTCCCATCCGGCCCTTTAACCCGTCCGGCCAATACAACCTGTCCGGCTCGTCCCATCCGGCTCATTCAACTCGTCCGGCCCGTCCCATCCGGCCCATTCAACCCGTCCGGCAAGTGGAAGACAATATTGTCTATAAAAGAACGTGCAAAAACGAAAGAAGGGGGGAAAAGAGGGGAGGAGATAAAAAACACTAAACTAGCTTATATACTTGATCAAAAGATTGTTTAGAGGGCATTCTTATGCAGCCAAAAGTTACTCAATTAGTATAAATTTTTGAGTTAATTTTACACTCATCAAATGGCGCCGTCTGTGGGAAACGACAAAAATGTTGTTCCGAAAAAAGCTGCTTAGGAGGCCACCTTAAATTGATATACGACACGAAACCAGGCCGGCAGGGTGGTTGAGTGAACAATACCTTAAAACTCCCGTTAGCGAAGATAATGAAGCCCCGGATAGTGGTTTCTAAGCTACTCAAACAAATCACACGAGACGGAAAATAATTGTTGTTGTAATAAAAAAGAAACACATATAAGCCTTTGTGTCACTTCACCGAAATTTGGACAGGGAGAATTTACAAAAGAACAGAGTAGCAACAACAACAAAAAAAACCAAAATCACAATTTGTTACATTTGTCGGAAAAGCCATCCAGACATCAAGCCGATCAGGTCTTGACCGAATACAATCACATTATCTTCCCTTTTTATTCCCTCCTTCAACGACCTGCCACTGGCGGTCACAACTTTTATCCCCTACACTCACTCTTACTCCACACATCAGTAATTTGGCCTGACTAAATCTCCAATAAGAGTACCGGCTCTTTCTTCAGTTGATCAACTTTCTCACCAGGAGCGGCCAAACAACTCTATAAGGACTGGATCCGAAGCCACCGAGCAAACGAGGTCTTGGCCCTAGATGGACGGGTTCTGACCCAGGCCGCTCAGGTCCTAGCCGGACGGGTTCTCACCAAGGCCGGACTGGTTCATACCCAGGCCGGACGGGTTCTGGCCCATGCCGTTTCGGTCCTGGCCCTAGCTAGACGGGTTCTGACCATAGCTGACGGACCGTGCCATGAAAAAGACATTGAACATAAGATATGGGAGCATATGTGATGTTACATTAATATACATATGCAAAGGGAGACTGCTGAAAGTCTTGTTGACTACCATTAATTCACTCGCCATCACCCGTTGAGAGGTTCAACCTTCATCGAAGTCATTCAGATTATCGTTATGGTCCTACAAATGCTAGAAGTGTCCTCCTGAATTCAATATCCCAGTCAAACCAGATTTGCACTATCACAACAAATTGGTAGCGAACTCCAACTTTCTAGATGGGTCCATCCTTACTAGAATCGTGTGAAGCAATCAACATACTATCATTGAGGCTCGTTATCAACCATCGCTAAAGAATCATAAGGACTATAATTTTTTTTATTTTTGGGGCGTAACGTTTGTGAATATGCCACTGGTGCTATTAAATTTCCGGACAACTTGAAAATACCAAATGGGAAGCAGTAACCTCAATCACCCTCTTGAAATTGATCATATCTATTTGAAAACCCTTAGGTGCAAAACACCAAGGACGTTCATTATCAATATTTGGCAACCCTTGGAGCTCTTCTCCAAATTGTACCAATACTCATTCTTCCACCTATATTTTGGTGGGAGCTCATTCTCCCAAACGTATCGAACTTACGACCTTAGAAAGCTCCTCATCCCCATGACCTTGAAAGAAGTTCATATACTATACATCGGGTTGTATGTTGATAGTTGAGTTGGCTTTGTACAACACATTAGGTACAGCCTTGCTAGATGCCTTGGTTCGGTGACATGAAAGAGTACCCGAGTCTTGCTCATGAAGCATTGGTCACATCCCCTTGGTATATTATTTATTTATTACGCTTTTGTAGAACGCCTCAGCTCTACATAGTGAAAGAAATTCTCGACCTCACCAGAAGAGAGATACATTAAAACCTCTCATATTGCTTATAAATTCGATCTCTTAGAGCTCCCTAATATAAAACCTGACGAAACACATTTGCCTTGCCATCTCTTAGACCATTAAATTTACCATATGACCTCCAAGATTATCAATATTAACGACGACATATGTCCCAGTTTTACAACCTTGCAAGACGTCTCAACTTGGTTCGTCACACATGGATGTTCGATCAAAAAGGAGACATCGCTTCTGCAATATAAAAAAGGGGTGCATTTGTTTGGCACCCATCACCCCGATTGTTGACCTCACGACTCGGAAACACGTCAAATCTATTTGCCATGTTAAGTCTCACTTTTATATTATATCTCTAAGATGGTCTTCCTTTCAAAAATACCACTTTTTTATCAGCACAGTCTCCGTAAAGATACGAGTATCAAAAAATTTAACTACACCAATAAAAAAGCAGTGGAGCAACCTTTGAGAGAGATAAAGCCCATGACATCAAAAAGAACAAACTGTTGCTACACGATTCCCTCTCGGTAGGTATCCTACTCAAGAGAATGATAAGACCATTCAGGGAAGTTGGGGATAGCCTGAGAAAAGCCCACGGAGGAACATGGGCAATGATATCACCCCGTGGTCAAGAGTATTCTGGCATACTAAATTTGCCCCGAAGTTTGATAACAGATGAGCTTTGTCTTATATAAAATTCATATATAATAGCTCACACGTGCTATAACCAGAAAGTGTACGAGTGCTACCACTCGACATAAGAAAAATGGAATCATCCCCACATACGAGACTTACTTCAAGGCGCGATAGTAAAATAGGGAGCTAATATCCATGCGAATCGAGAAAATTTGAATCATTTAGAAGGGTGATGAGAAATAGGGGCATAACATTTGCTAAATATCAGAAAAACTTGAGTTTGTATACTAGAAAAGAGAAAGGAGATTGCAGATAGAGTGACCAAGAACCATCAAAAGTCTCGAATTTGACATGACTATCACCTCTCTAGACTACCCAACTTAGAGATAGAGTGACCAAGAACCATCAAAAGTCTCGAATTTGACATGACTATCACCTCTCTAGACTACCCAACTTGGGGCACAATTTATCATCCTTGTTAAGGTTGGGCATCTCACGCTCAAAGGTCTGCAGTAGGACAAGAACAATCAAATGTCCAAAATCAGACAAGAACAATCAAAGGGCCGAAATTGGGAAAGAACTACCAAAGGTCCGTAAACGGACAAGAACAATCAAAGGTCTGAAATCGGACAAGAACAATCAAAGGTCCGAAATCGGACAAGAACAATAAAAGGTCAGAATTCGGACAAGAACAATCAAAGCAAAGGTCCGTAATTGGACAAGAACAGTCAAATGTCCGAAAAGAACAAGAGCAATCAAGGAGCCAAAATCAGAAAAGAACTATCAAAGGCCCGATCTTCAGACAAGAACAATTAAATGTCTAAAATTAGACAAGAAAAATCAAAGGTCTGAAAACAGACAAGAAAAACCAAAGGTCCGAAATTGGACAAGAAAATCGAAGGTCCAGAATCGGATAAGAAAAATCCAAGGTCCGAAATCGGAAAAAAATAATAATCTAAGAAAAGAGTTATATTAATTAGGCAAGAGTTAGAAAGAAAGAAGAAAAAAAAAACAATCAAACGAATTAAACGTCTGAAGTCAGACAAGAACAATCAAGTGTCCGAAATCGGACAACAACAATCATAGGCCCTAAAAACAAGCAAGAACAATCAAAGGTCCTAAAATGGACAAGAAAGAGCTAAGATCTGAAATAAGACAAGAACCGTCAAAGGTACAGAATCGGGCGGTAATCACAAAATATCATGAAAATCAACAGAAAAAGAACAAAATAATATGCATAACAAAGACAAGAGAAAAAAGTTGAAATATTAGAAACATCAAAACGAAATAAAAGAAGTCAAAACAATCGTCAGGAAAATGAAATCTCGATTCACTATGATCCCGAAGAATCGACATGAGCAATTCTCCAAGATCAGGGAGCAGTTGATGAGCCATAAAGTGTAATATGCCCAAATCCATGTAAAAATGCCATTATTCGTTAAGCGTAGTGTATCAGACTAAAATGTCGAGAACATAACTAAGTAGGAGCCTAACAGGCCTGAAACCTGTCTAGTCTAGGCGAGGGATGAACCCACACGGCCTAAAACCCGTCCAGCCTATAGAAGGAAGGCCCAAAAGTCGAATGGCTCATAAGCAACCCGTCCGTCCCGTCCCGTCCGGCCTTTTAACCCGTCCGGCCAATATAACCCATCCGGCCCGTCCCATCCGGCTCTTTAACCCGTCCGGCCAATACAACCTGTCCGGCTCGTCCCATCCGGCTCATTCAACCCGTCCGGCCCGTCCCATCCGGCCCATTCAACCCGTCCGGCAAGTGGAAGACAATATTGTCCATAAAAGAACGTGCATAAACGAAAGAAGGGGGGAAAAGAGGGGAGGAGATAAAAAACACTAAACTAGCTTATATACTTGATCAAAAGATTGTTTAGAGGGCATTCTTATGCAGCCAAAAGTTATTCAATTAGTATAAATTTTTGAATTAATTTTACACTCATCAGTAGTAGTACTAAAGAGGATCAAACCAGTCTTTCTCAGCCTCAGACAAGTCATTTTATTTGCCTAAAAGCTACATTCAAGCATGCTCTAAGTCGTTGTTGCACTTAAAAAACTATGAGATTTAAGCCAAAAAAACACAACCTTCTTTTCAGCCTCAAATAATCACGTAAATTTGCTTAAAAAGACAAGAAAACAATCCCTTAGTCGTTGTTCCAGTGTTGCTAAAGGAATATGTTGACTAAAGTTAAACAAAGACAACTCTTTCCCAGCCAAAAGAAAATCATTTATAGTCTGGAAGCTACATCCAAGCAAGCCCTCGGTCACTATTGCACTTAAAAAGCCACAAGTATTCAGAAGAACATACACAAGTTTTTCCTCAGCCTCAAATAAACCAGCTTATTTGCTTAAAGTAGATGGCAAACAAGCTCTTGCCTCTTGGTCGTCGTGCACTATAAAACTATAAGTATTAAGCTAAACAAACCCAATTCATTTGCTTATTAATACAGCCGAGCAAGCCCTAAGTGGTTGTTGCACTTGAAAAGCTACAATCTTTAAGCTTAATAAACATAGATTTCTTCTCAGCATCACAGAAACCATCTTAATTCTTCGAAGTGGCAAACGAACAGAAACTTAAACTAAATTCCATCCACTCAAAATTGACGGTAGTCAGGTAGTGCCTTGATTGGTTAATTTTCGGTCGATGAGTACCCAGATTGGGAAGGTCCATAGTTTGGGTACCAAAATGTTAAAAGCTCGTGGTACGGGGTACTAAACGGCTTTTTTGGCCCTTAAAAGGCTACATCTATAAGCATAATAAGTTGATAACGACAACTTTCTTCTCAGCCTCAAATAAATCAACTTAATTCGTAAAATTCTGCAGCTGAAAAAACCCTATGTTCGTAAAGATCTAAAGCTATGACGAAAAAGCTTTCTACTCAGCAAAACAAAACTCCATTTCTTTTAAAAGCTACAACCAACCAAACTCAATTTGCTATTGCACTAATAACGCTATAAGCATGACTTTTTCCTCAGCCAAAAAAACAGCTTTATTGTTTAATTGGCAGATAAAAAAGGCATTAATCACCGTTGCATTTAAAAAATCTAAGAGTTTTTACACTAAACAGATACAAATTCATCTTCTTAAAGCTATAGCCAAGCAAGCCCTAAGTTAATGTTGCATCTAAAAAGCTACAATCTTTAAGCTCATAGAACATATATCTCTTCTCATCCTCAAATAAAGCAGCTTAATTTTTTAAAGTGGCAAACAAACAAGACCATGTTCACTGTTGCACTAAAAAATAAGCTAAAACACACAGTTCATTTGCTTATAAGCTACATTCAAACAAGCCCTAAGTTGTTGTCTCTCCTAAAAAGCTACGATCTTTAAGCTTCATGAACACAAATTTCTTCTCACCATCAAATAAACCAACTTAATTTTTTAAAAGTGCAAGACAAACAATCCTTTGACCACAGTTGCACTGAAAATAAGCTAAAACATACAGTTCATTTGCTTATAAGCCACATCCAAGCAAGTCCTAAGTTGTTGTTGCACCTAAAAAGCTACAATCTTCAACCTTAATGAACATATATTTATTCTCAACATCAAATAAACCAGCTTAATTTTTTAAACTGGCAAACAAACAAGACCTTGCTCACTCTTGCATTAAAAAATTGCCAAAATAATACAGATCATTTGCTTATAAGCTACAACCAAGCAAGCCCTTGTACCTAAAAAGCTACAATTTTTAAGCTTAATGAACACGTATTTCTTCTCAGCATCAAAGAAGCAGGCTTAATTGTTTAAACTGAAAAGTGGCAAACAAACAAGACCTTGCTCACTGTTGCACTATAAGATAGGTTAAAACATACAACTCATTTGCTTAATAGCTACATTCAAACAAGCCCTAAGTTGTTGTCTCTCCTAAAAAGCTACAATCTTTAAGCTTCATGAACACAAATTTCTTCTCATCATCAAATAAACCAACTTAATTTTTTAAAAGTGCAAGACAAACAATCCTTTGACCACAGTTGCACTAAAAAATAAGCTATAACATACAGTTCATTTGCTTTTAAGCTACATTTAAACAAGCCCTAAGTTGTTGCACCTAAAAAAGCTACAATCTTTAAGCTTAATGAACAAACATTTCTTCTCTGTATCAAAGAAACCAGCTTATTTTTTTAAAAGTGGCAAACAAACAAGACCTTGCTCACTGTTGCACTAAAAATTATGTTAAAACAATACAATTCATTTGCTTTTAAGCTACATTTAAACAAGCCCTAAGTTGTTGTTGCACCTAAAAAAGCTACAATCTTTGACCTTAATGAACAAACATTTCTTCTCAGTATCAAAGAAACCAGCTTATTTTTTTAAAAGTGGCAAACAAACAAGACCTTGCTCACTGTTGCACTAAAAATTATGCTAAAACAATACAATTCATTTTCTTATAAGTTATGGCCAAAACAAGCCCTATGTTGTTGTTGCACTTATAAAGCTACAATCTTTAAGCTTAATGAACATATTATTTCTTCTCAGCATCAAACAAACCAGCTTATTTTTTTTAAAGTGGCAAACAAACAAGACCTTGTTCACTGTTGCACTAAAAATTATGCTAAAACATACAGTTTATTTGCTTATAAGCTACATTCAAACAAGCCTTAAGTTGTTGTCTCTCCTAAAAAGCTACAATCTTTAAGCTTAATGGACATATATTTCTTCTCGGCATCAAAGAAACCAGCTTAATTGTTTAAACTGGCAAGCAAACAAGACCTTCCCCACGCTTGCGCTAAAAAATAAGCTATAACATACAGTTCACTTTACTTATAAGCTACATTCAAACAAGCCCTAAGTTATTGTTGCACCTAAAAAGCTACAATTTTTAAACTTAATGAAGACAAATTTCTTCTCAGCATCAAAGAAACCAGCTTTATTTTTTAAAGTGGCAAACAAACAAGACCTTGCCCACTGTTGCACTAAAAATAAGTTAAAACCCACTTCATTTCCTTATAAGCTACATCCAAGCAAATCCTAAGTTTGTTATTGCCCTTAAAAAGCTACAATCATCAAACTTAATGAACATGTATTTCTTCTCACTTCTCAGCATCAAATAAATCAGCTTAATTTTTCTAAAGTGCAAAACAAACAATCATTTGCCCACAATTAGACTAAAAAAAGAGATAAATTATACAGTTCATTTTCTTATAAGCTACATCCAAACAAGTCCTAAATTTTATCTTATCCTTAAAAAGCTACAATCTTTAAACAAATTCTCATCCTAAAAAACCCCAAAAAAGCTGCAAAATAAGCCTTATTTTCTTTTTTGCAATATTAGATGTATACACAGATAAACCTGAAACTCTTGAGTACACATTATATAATATAGTATTATATATGTATTATATATATATATATATGGTTACCTTGCATTTCTCTGCTATTGATAAAACTGATGCCTTGCTGCCTTTCATTGAGAAAATTAGGATATGTATATATATTTATATATATATATAGAGAGAGAGAGAGAAAGAGAGAGAATTCTCAGGGTTTAAGCCTCTCTCTAAATTATTGTTGTTTCGGTTCGGTTCGGTTTTCGACAAAACTGAAACCGAGCAGATTTTTCGGTTCGATTTTTTTCGGTTTCGATCTTTTTATTTTTTGGACCGAACCGGTTCGGGTTTTTTCGGTCCGGTTTCGGTTTTTTCTGTTTTATTTTTGGTTTTTCGATCTTTTTCGGCCTTTTTGTTTTTTTCGGGCTTTTTTTGTTTTTTTTTGTTTTTTCCGGTTCGGTTTTATTGTAAACTGAAACCGACCCGAAAAAGTTTTGGTTTTTCGGTTCGGTTTTTTCGGGTTTTCGCCCAGCCCTAGCTTGGAGTAAATCAGACTAACCCTTTTCGGCTCGTTAAATGCACGACTCAAGATTTTCGATGTACCAAAAAAAAGTCTCGTTTTCGTTTTGGGATTTTAGTTTTTTGCTCGTTTCGGAACCAAGACGAGTTTGAACAATAGTTTGTTCGGCTTGTTAAGGGTGAGGCCAGTTTGATTATATATTTATCTATATATATAGTGTGTGTGGATAGTTTTCTATGAAAAAATACATTATATATGTTGTAAGATAATTGGACTCTTGGGCTTATAATATATGGGCCCAAGTGGGCTTGTAATCCTACATCTCTATCTCTATAAAGAGGGCTAAGGGTCTTGTATTTGACATTCCATTCATATTCATTCATTAATAAAGACGATACTGTTCTCCCCTCTCTCTACTTCTGTCTCCCTAAATACATAGCTAATAGTGTATTACAACACGTTATCAGCACTGCTCTCGGAGATCGAAGTACGGATTATAGATTCAATAAACCTGATTTTGCTATATCGACCTTCATAAACATACCGTGCGTAAGGTACCCGGATATAACTTTTTTTTAACTGTACAACTATTACTAGTGCATGTTTGTATGTTACTATTGTATGTATATAACAATTCCAGTAGTCTGCGTATGATTTAAAAAAAAATCTTATGCTACTACTACTACTACTGCATGTTACTAATGTATAGAATTGCATGATTTCAATTATCTATACTGCCATGTTATTATGTGTACTACTGCCATGCTATTATGTGTACTACTGCCATGATTACAATTCGTGGTTATCGAATTGCATGTTTACTGTGACCTTGTTTAAAAGCTTATGTATAAACATAAACATGATTTATGTTATAATTTTGTTTATTAAACATACTAATATGCATCTGTCAGATTAAATCTGTAACAAACTGAAACGTATGTACTGACTTGTAATTGTCTTAAAGCTGTAAACTATTCTGTAAATTACCTAAACTGAAACTTGTCTGAATTTCTGGACTGTATATGTAATAATGCTGTAAATAGATATATAGTTTGCTGAAATTACACGCATGGTCCTGTAGTATAATACTTATACGAAAACAGTACATATGGTTGATAAAGATACAATATTTGGTAAATATACACACACATGCATATAAATTTTTTTTATTAAAAGGCAAGCGAATAAAAATTGCATGTTAATTGAATTAAATTGATTTGATTTGATATGTTAGAATCTTCATGAATTGATTGATAATCATAAATTGATTTAATTTGATATGTTAGAATCTTCATGGATTGATTGATAATCTTAAATTGATTTGATTTGATATGTTAGAATCTTCATGAATTAATCTTAAATAGATTTGATTTGATATGTTATAATCTTCATGGATTGATTGATAATCTTAAATTGATTTGATTTGATATGTTAGAATCTTCATGGATTGATTGATAATCTTAAATTGATTTGATTTGATATGTTAGAATCTTCATGGATTGATTGATAATCTTAAATTGATTTGTTTATAACGCCAAATCTACTGCATGATTAGATAGATTCTAAAATATATTTACTACATGCTTATATATATGTGGTTAATCTAAATAGATATTGTCTATATTGCTAATATTATTGCCATATATAAAATGCGAAAATCGTATATTTTCACATTTAAGTTGGAAAAATTATGAACCTTCCCCAACTAGGCTCACCTATTTGGATACGATGTCTAGGAAAGATATAGGCGGAAGTCGATATCCTAATGAGGTCGGGTTTTAAGTGGCATTCGTGCCCTCCACCCTCACCGTCTTTCCTGGTCGTTTTTCAAGTAGAGCTACCGAAAGGGGTTGACTAAATAATAATTTCCCCGAGTGTGTTTATATAGTGATGTATGTTTCGCCGAATTGGTGTTTCAGTATCGACCTGTCGTTCGATCAATGAGAACCGATTCACATGAGAAGAAAAACTAATGTTTTCGAACCTGTCGTTTCGAAAAAACGTTTGTGCTTGTGCAAACCATAAACATATAAACCAGTCGTTTTATATGATAAATAATCCAGAACTCCCAACACATGTTGGATGCCATATATGATGAGAAAAATCGTAAAACATACTTGCGAAATGACTGTTTAAACGTTGATTTTAATCCGTCACCACATGTTACTCACCCTGATTTGTGAAAATGTGATGCCCAAATTTTTTTTGGATGCCATCTTTGATGAGTAAAACACGAGTTTGTTGTTACCATCAGGATGAATGCTAAGACGTTGATTTTATTCCGCCGCCACATTTGAGACGTGATGACGTCTATGGTGAACAAATGTCTGAAATTGACATATTGGAGCAATCCTTCACCAAAATACTAGCTTGGAAATTGTATTCCATAAGCAGTATCGTGAATTTATATTCACCATGTTCCTTTATCACCCATGTGTTATTGGATAAGAAAATTACCCCGGTGAGTAGTTTTAATCATATTGGGTCAATGGCGAATTGTTTGCCAGATATTCATGCTCTTCGTGTATATTTTTTTCCACGAATCGAGAACCGAGACAAGTGTTATTTGTCTCGAACTGTCGCGATCCCGATGAATCACCTAGCCAAGCGAGATTTTAGACAATCGTCAAAATCGAAAACCTGTGGCTCCAAGACAGTAATTGAAAGGAACAATATGGCCCGTTGTCACAAAGTAAGATATAATGCTCAATGAGGCAACTCTATGCTATAAAGACAAAGGTCATGCACGGTTACCCCTTAAATAGTTCAAAACTATTACAAAGGTAAAAAAAACTCGATGCTAATGTGGTTAAAGCTAACTGAAAGGAAACTCTTGAGACCCCCGGTTTTGTGGCTCAAATGAGTTTGTGACATTTCTTTATTGATTTTGATTGAGCCATTTTTTTTCGCTCATCTGGATTATGTTTTTCCATTTGGATTATGATTTTTCCATTTGGACCATACTTTTGGATTATGGTTTGCCTCTTTACAAAATTTCTCGAAATAATTTAAAGTGTTTTGAGAAAATTCCTTTGACAAATGTGACCAAACTTTAAATTATGAATTTTAGGCAATACTTGTGGGATAGTTGATTTTTTTGGAAATAGTGGGTAACAGTGTACCACATAATTTCACCAACTAGTTGCCTAAAAGAGTACTCAGTGACAACGATTCTGGACCTGTCGTTCCAAATCAAAATCTTTGGTAAAACCAAATTGATTTGTCAAATATGAGGTCTTATACTCATGTAGGTCCTGCCGTACCTTGTTGAGTTATAAAATATTCGAGAAAACCAGTGTTATCTGGTAATAGCTCATGAAAGAATTAAAATTTCTTTACATAGCCTCCATTCAATACGACCAAAAGCGTATTTTAGAGGAGTTGAAATGTCTTTCAAGTGGTTGCTACCACATTCTTTAAAGCATTTAAAGTTACCTTATCATTTCGCCTGTCGTCGAAATGATAAATGATTTAGATGCTAAGACATGATTGTCTGTACTATCATTCGCCTGTCGTCGATTGATAAGAGCATTTTGATATTGTGGCATTGACCGGATGAGATATTTCCGGGTCAAAAGACGATGCTTGATTTATAATCGCATCGGATTTGGATTGTCTCTGAGAATATATTTCGCGATTAATCCGAAATTCATGTCATTAATGCTCACTTTGAAAGACTAGTATGTGTAAAGATCACGAAATGAACTCGTAGAATTCTTGTAAAGAATTGAAGGAGTTATTGTGGACTTATCCAACCATAAGACGGACCATAAATATAAATGGTTATGGTTGATGCATCGACAATAAGGTCACATTTTAATGTTGTCCACATAAATGCAGCACTTTCCAAACTTTTAGCCCTATCATTAAGTTGATGGCTCATGATCCGGATTATCCTGAAAAGTCTAGTCGACTTGATAATTCCGAAGAGTAATAATCGAAATTTCGATTTGAATTACTTGAGTTTGGAAATTTGAAATTGAACATCCTGTCGATTATGTTCAGACACAAATGGACTCACGAAAAGTTTGATCATGCGACTGCAAATGATTGCAAGCACTTCTTGGTCTTGCGCACCAAGATTTATATTTCTGTGTGGGGTTATGCTATTTTGCTGCATTGGTCCGTTATGAGGCACATAGACACTCAAACACCATATGCGTACCAGCTGGTTACTGGTTATGAGCCAGAAGTCTCATATTAACGCGTGTTTAGAGTGATTAATTAATATTTTGATTGAGCTGCTATAGCGTTCAAAATATGGACCTCAGAAGGGGACATAAGTCGATTATGAATCTCTTGCTTATCATTTGATAGAGTAACCTTGGCAAGCGATCTCTTTAGCGCATGATATGCGAAAGTGACATCGCTAAGACTGTTCTCCCCATCGTTAGGGGGAGATTTGCACGTTACCGTTGATAAGGAACGACGTGAAGTAACGTGGCATAACCCACTCAGTCTTAGCTTGATCCCCAAAACTGCACTTAGTGATAAGTAAGTGCATAGAGTCCCTCAAGTCTAACTAAATGCCAGACGCATTTAATGACTTTATGAGATGTCACGAGATCATTTATACCTGCTGCAAAATGCTTGCAAGGATAGACGTCCCTGTCGGACGCCGTGTTCCTGTCGTAACACGTTGCTTTGGCCGAACCCGCCAAGCAAATGACGCTGCCGTCGGCCGTCAGTCTGTCGTCCTTCCCAAGATATGAGGAAGTTGACTGGTTCTTAATTCGTTCATCCCTAGAGGTGGTGAACTGAAACTCGTTTGTCGTACGAGATTATAAAGGATCAAGGAGATGTGTGATTTCCTCCTCATCCTAAAAATCTCGAAATATCTGTCGATCATGATATCTTAGACGATATTGAAGTGAAACGAGACTGTCATTGATTACTTGTTCATATTTCAGTGACGACTGATAATATGAGCAAATTATGACAGAGAACCATGTATCGTTGCCTGAAGTCAACGTAGAATAGACTGGACTAATGGAAACTTGAAATCCAAGTGGACTCCTTATCGAAAGTGTATTCGGACCTGTAGATCCAACACCACCAATGTTAAACGAGTTCGTTTATTTGGTTATTCGTAAGGAAAAGTGATGAGAATAATGAGATTGTAGAATGCTCGCCTAGTAGCGCAAGGCTTCTCTCACACATTGGAATTGATTGCGAGATGGTTGATTTCCTCGTAATGGACGTTATAACGGTCCCCTACTTTATCAGTTTAGTAGTTTCCGAAAAACTGATTATGCAGCATGCGATTGTGGTCACGGTTTTATCTCTATGGGGATTTAGACAGAGATATAGATGAAGGTCCCTGTGTGACTTCATATGCTTGAATCAAGTAGTTCCTGACCACGGAACACGATCTCAATTGACTGAGACGTTCACTATATGGATTAATATAATCCGAGCGGATGTGGTATACCGCCTAAGTGAGTACTTGATCAGCTTGGGATACTTGAACAAGTATTAAGCCCTTGCGTGTTTTATTACGCGATCCATTTTTGGATTTGCCTTCGAGATGAAGGATCTTGGGAAGAAATGGTAGTGACTCGGCCTGATGATCGAGTCCCGTAAAGATTGAATCTAAGTCCATGATTCAGACTACACCCAGAAGGTGTTATGACGCTAAGTCGTCAGATTCTCCCATGATCGTTCAATCACTAGACATTGATATAGACCCAGTCCGTTCCTGATGTGACGATGAAGAGATATTGAACCATGATGTTCATATCTAAGTACAATAAGCGCATCATTGTACTTGGTCTAATGTGCTAGGATGAACATCTCGTATGTTGTGAATGGTATAGCTCGACACAACATTGCGCTATCACGCTGCCATCGAAATGGCACTAAATACACATTCCCTTACCTTATGGTAATTTTGGAAGTGGGCTAGTTTATCCCATTTGCGTCATCGAGTGTACCTACCCCCTTCGGTACTCGAATTAACGCAACCCTTTTTTCGGTTATACCGATGCTGGTTACTTATCAGACCCGCATAAGGGATATTCCTAACATGGTATGTCTTTGCCATTAGGAATAAGGCGATATCTTGGAGGTCTTGGAATGACTCCAAACGAATCACTCTGATCTACTCGTGCTGTATGAGACGACTAGAGAGTGTATATGGCTTCGAGCTCGTATTAGCCATATTTGAATTACATATGCTCTGTCTCACGATTCAGATAAAACACTTGTCATAGAAGACAACTTGTTGTTATCGATCAAGAGAGACATGACTACATTATGCTATTTAGCATTTATCGTCGAAATAAATCTTCACATATGAAGTTTAAGAGCATCCTGTCGAATGCTCGTTTTATTCCATGTTAGATTTTCTTGCATCCAGTCGTGTGCAAGTAAATGAAGCATCCAGTCGAATGCTCGTACTCTTTCTTGAAATATGAAATTCTCGCACCCTGTCGTGTGCAAGTGAGGGGGAGCATCCAGGTGAATGCTTACTACACTAATTACTACTTAGTCAAAATCCTCGCACCCTGTCGTGTGCAAGTGAGGGGGAGCATCCAGTCGCATGCTCGTGTACTCTTTTTGTCCTTAGACCAAGGTTTTTTCCCACTGGGTTTTCTTTGGCAAGGTTTTTAGCGAGACACGTTCCCATTATATCTCACTTAAGATTGCCGAAATTAGGGGGAGTATCCTGTTGTATACTTCTTACCATTGTGTACTCTTTTGTCCTTCGACTAGAGGTTTTTCCCACTGGGTTTACTCTAGCAAGGTTTTGATGAGGCACATGTTTTATGGTTGATCCCTACTACTACCATTGTTGCACTCCTTTTTTCCTTCAATCAGAGATTTTCCCATTGGGTTTGCTCTGGCAAGGTTTTGATGAGGCACGCTGTTTTGTGGTTAGTTACTTACATGATATTTCGGCCTATATCATTCGGCTACACAGTTTCTCCTAGGTACCGGTTTTGTCCCACGCTGGGTTTTCCGGCCCTAAGGTTTTTATGTGTTTAGCACTGCGAATGAACTCGACTCAGATCGACTGCATGAAGACGAAGAATTCAAGACGTTCAAAGGGGGAGTGTTGTAAGATAATTGGACTCTTGGGCTTATAATATATGGGCCCAAGTGGGCTTGTAACGCTACCCCTCTATCTATATAAAGAGGGCTAAGGGTCTTGTATTTGACATTCCATTCATATTCATTCATTAATAAAGACGATATTGTTCTCCACTCTCTCTACTTCTGTCTCCCTAAATACATAGCTAATAGTGTATTACAACAATATATATGAAAACACATATCTTTATGTTGGTTTTTTTTTTTGTCGTTTTACATTGAACAGTATAAATTACCGTTAAATAGAGAACCGTTGGATCATTTACTTTAGATTTCGACCGTAAGATTTAAGGGTAGAATAGTAATTTAAGGTTTTTTTTAATAGTGTTTTAGATTCTACGGTTCAGATCTAATCTAAAGTAATCAAACGGTTCACGAATTAACGGTACAATGTGCAGTCAAACACACTGACTGCACAAAAGGGTCCCATTCGTGTCGGCCCAAGTCAGCTATTTGGATGGTTATAGTTTAACGAGTCTAACTATCATGCCTACAACGAGCGCAGGCATTACAATTAGTGCACGAGTCGAGTTGACACTAACCATTTAACCTCGTATCAAGAAAATGAACCGAGCCTAAACACAAACAGGTTCATTTCTCGACAAACAACATGGTAGTCTGGGTAGCTTACTCATGAGTGTTACACAATATATACCAATATTATCATAAATTGCTAAATTATAGGTATTTAAGTTATACCTATAATGTGTCCCAAATCTTTATTTAGCCTAGATCAAAATTTGTTAATTGATTTTCAAAAGTATAAACGCCAAAATTGTATTTGGCATATATATTAATTCAATATAGTTTTTTTAGACATATATACTAATAAAATTACTTTGGACCATTATATGGGTCGAAATTATTTTTTCAATATATGTCAAAACAATATCATTCCCAAAAAGAAAGCATGATCGATAGAACATAAAAATTAGACCCGAATATGTCTATTCGGATACGAATCGACCCACACATTATTAGAGAGTACCCAATGCTTAAATCTCAAAATCCCATGATCTAAAAGTGTTTTTCTAACAGACCATTGTCTATGGAGGTCTTAGCCCAATTAGCAAAGGTCCACAGTGGAAAGCCCATGCGATCACGCATGAGAGGGAGACATTTGTCAACATACTAGGATGCATAATTGCCTATAAATAGTCAAGTTCCCTCACTAAAACAAAAACAAGGACCTTAAATATATCAAAAAAATATAGAGAGAATGAGAGAAAAGAGAAAAAATTGTCAGAGTTTATCACACTATAAAACATACCGAGCAAGATAAAGAACCGAATACCGAAGATTAAAAGAGAAACCAAGATTAAGAGCAAGTTGTAATACCGAGAATAAGTGCAGTAATATTTTGTAATCCGAGCAAGTTGTAAAACCGAGTAATAATAAAGATCATAGAAGTGTCCAATAATTATTGTCTTTTACTCATATTATTATCGTTGAAAATCATATCACAACTCATCAAAGATCATGATGAATATTGAATCATGTAACATAAGATATCGCACACACAATGTAAATGATGAGAACATAATAGTACTTAATTAGGATAAAAATTCTAAATTTGTAGATTAGTTCCCCTTACATTTTTTTCCTGTTGAAAATTTTAACTACAATGGCATTTTTATTTACATATATTCAGCTGGAAATAGTGTATCTTTCTTTTTAGTTAGGACCAGGAGTGGTCAAAAAATTCACAAACCTAAACCGTAATCCAACCCGTACGGATTGTGGTGGTTTGAGTGTCTAAAAAATTCAATCCGTCCTTCCCAATCCGTTATATATTTTGCGGGTTAGGTTAGGGTTGAGGTTATCAAACCGCGGGTTAATACGCTTCAACCCGTTTCAACCCGCAACGTATATAAAAATATAAATATATATACATTATGTGTATTTAAATATAACAATCTCCCGGTCTTATTATATTTTAATTTTCTTACTTGTTCGGGAATGTTATAAACGTATTATGATTGATTTTAATTTTGATTTCTCTTTAAAACATACAATTTATTTTAAAAGTTAGGCTGATCGTACAAAATGCAAAGTATGAAAAATAAACGACCAAAATAATCAATCTGTCCCACCCTGCCCTAATCCGTAATTTTCTTTTCGGGTTGAAATTTTAATTATAACGGATTGGATTGAGTTAGAATTGATATTTAAATTTTACTAATTCGTATCATTCCTTAATGTAATTTATTTTTATGGTTAAACTATGGTTGAGATCAATCCGTGTCACCCGTAACCCAAAGTATTACAATTTTTTGTTTTATTTTTATTGACAAAATAACACATTGCCACGTAACCGAATCTAAAGAGTCCACAACACAACAAGTACATATTTTAACCTCAAACTAAACTAAAAAAAAAAGTAGTTAAAAAGAACAATCAAGATCTAGCACTAAAAAAACATCATAAAAAAAAACAAAAAAACAATATACACACATATCTTTACTCTATATATTCATCTTCCTCACAATAATCCCATATAATCAAACAAAAATAAAATAAAAATAGAAAAAACCAATAACCATGTTCACAAATCTTTCTTTATTTAACAACCCAAATCCAGTTTTTACCAAAGATAGGCATTTGACTTATTTACAGATGATGTACCAATTATTACCAGAGAATTATGAGAAAGAAGAGATTAATCGTATCACTTTGGCTTATTTTGTTATTTCTGGCCTACATTTGATCCGTTCCCTCAGTTGTGTATGTAATTCTTGACTTGATATGAAATTTATTCCAATTATACTGTTGCCAGCAAATTTTCTAGTTTCTTTTCTTGTTCTTTTATGTTTGAATTGACTCATTGTTGTGCAGTGTTTTTAAAGGCGGAAACTTGATTAGTGTTGGGAACAAATTCATAGTTTCTTTTTTGTTCTTTTATGTTTGAATTGACTCATTGTTGTGTAGTGTTTTAAAAGGCGAAAACTTGATTAGTGTTGGGAACAAATTCATAGTTTTTTTTTTGTGTGTGTATTAATTGACTTATTTTTGTGCGTGTTTTAAAATGCAAAAACTTAATTATTGTTAGGAACAAATTAAAGGTTTCTTTTTTGTTTCTTATGTATGAATTGACTCATTTTTGTGCAGTGTTTTAATAAGCGAAAACTTGATTATTGTTGGGAACAAATTCATAGTTTCTTTTTTGTTTTTTTGCATGAATTGACTCATTTTTGTGCAGTGTTTTAAAAAGCAAAAATTTAATTATTGTTGGGAACAAATTGATAGTTTTTTTTTTTGCATGAATTGACTCATATTTGTGCAGTGTTTAACAAAGCAAAAACTTAAGTATTGTTTGGAACAAATTCATGATTTTGTTTTTGTTTTTTTGCATGAATTGACTCATTTTTGTGCAGTGTTTTAAAAGGTGCAAACTTAGCTAAAGTGTTTTGGCATGAGCTACACTAAAAGCGTAAAATGAAACTAGCTTATTTTGTTATTTCTGGCCTACACTTGATCCGTTCTCCCGGTTGTGTATGTATCTATATGTATATATCTTGACTAGGTATGAATCTTACCCAATTATCGGTAAGAGCAAATTCCTAGTTTTTATTTTTAATGTATGAATTGTCTCATTTTTTGTGTTCTGATATTCTGACAAAATATTGTTTTTTTCCCCTTTATTATATATATAAATATTGTTTAAACGTACAGGAAGGAACTAGGTCGGGTCAGTTGCGGTCTCCTGCCCCCATTTTGATAAAAAATGATAAAAGATTAAATCTTTTCTATGTAATTTGATTAAAGTCTTGAAAAATTAGCGTTTCTGCCCCCCATTTATCAGAATTAGGATTTCAACTCCGTTTAGATGTGAATCAACCCAATGTTCTTGTTTCGTCTTTCTATTTCTTAGTATTTAAAGCATGGTTCCATAGCCTTCGTTGGGTATTTTGATGTTGGGAATGTTGTTTTCTGAATGAAATGATTTTCTTTTTTATGTATTTTTTATTCGAATGAATACATGTGGAATGAAATACTGCATAAAAGATGATCTCTTTTCAACAAGTGTGAGCTATACTATAATTAATTATGTTAAAAATTGAATGGAGTATCAGGAGCCTTGTTGGCTGTTGCTAACTAAGATGCTAGTTATTATGACAACTTCGAAGCGTATTTGATCAATATAAAGCCAGTTGGGGAACGGTGTTTCGTTTGATTGATCGTACGCCCACAACAGGATATTTAAATGAAATTTGGCACATCTTTGCTATTGTAAGCGGAATTGAATTATTACCAGGGGCTTGAGAGCTTGCATGAAGATGTCTTTTTGATGAATGTGCTAGTAGTTATTTATCACTGACACAGATTTCTATTACTAATGTTTACACTTAATAGTTGGTGAATCTCGTTTGTATGTATGTTGGAGTATAAAGTTTTTTTTTCCTTTTTTTCTTTTACATTACTATTTTGATTTAAAATGGGGTTTCGACAGTTTATTCTAAAGTGAGATTTCAATTCTTTTCTAGGTTGACAAGGAAGCAGTTAGAGATTGGGTTTTATCACTGCAAGCTCATCCAGAAAATGAAGAGGAACTGGGAAATGGTCAGAATTGTCTCTCTCGCTCTCTTTTTTTCTGTCTTTTTGGTTTGTTGGGATAATTCAAGTATCTTGTTATTGATTATTATTATTTTCCAATTTAATGTGTTACTGCAGAACAATTCTATGGTTTCCATGGTTCCAAAAGTTCTCAATATCGTCCAGGCGTTAGTGCAGTACGTTCATACATTGAATTTTCAAATATCGAGTCTCGCTTTTCCTTTTCAAGTGTTTTTGGCATAAATTTACTTTGTTTGCAGGGTAGGGTCCCAAATAATAGTCATATGGCTAGCACATATTCCGCTTTGGCAATTTTGAAGATTATTGGCTACGACTTGTTGCTTATTAACTCTCGAGTAATATTGGAATCGATGAAAAATCTCCAACAACCCGATGGAAGGTGAATTATACATTTTGAACACTATCCCTACACAATCATTAAGAGCTTTTCTGACTGCAGCTTTTAAGAAAATCAGCTGGATTTACTTAGGTTGAGAGGAAAAGCCAGGTTCTTCCAGCTTAAACCTTCTAGCGCTTTCAAGCTAAAAGTTAAGAAAACTCAGTTTTAAACGGATCAACCAAATCTGGAGTCCAACTTTTGACCCAGACAATAATAATAATAAAAAGTTGAGCTTAAAAGCTGCAATTAGACAAAGCCTAAGTACTTGTACAACTCTCATAAATTGTCATCTTAATTATTCATGGGATCGCATTTTTAACAAGCAATCATAGGGCGTTGTTCTAACGTTGTTTGGTTGCAGCTTCTAAGTTTTTTTTTCTCCATGTAAGTGGAACTGTATTTAGTTTTCTTGCTTTAAAGTTGTTCGTTTGTATATTTGTTGTTTTTTGCTTGTATAAATTAGAGGTTTTAAGCTGAATGAATTCAAAATTGTTGCTAATGAATCGAAAAAAGTTCTCAGCCTGAGAATTAGCAGGCTTATTTGCTTCAGTGGTCAGCAAGTACCTTTTTGGGATATTCTTATATAGAGTACATGACTGTATGAAGGTTATTATTTTTTTCTTATATTTTTTTATTCTGTTGATTGTAGTTTTATGCCGATACATACCGGAGCAGAGAGGGACCTTAGATTTGTTTACTGTGCGGGTAAGAATTGGGATAAAAATTACTAATACTTGCAGTCTTTTAATTTAATGTTATGTTAAAATCAAAGCTAAATCTATTTAATCAATGTTATCAGCTGCTATTTGTTCTATGTTGGGGAATTGGAGCGGTATGGATCAGGAACTTGCCAAGGATTACATATTAAGATGCCAGGTTCGATATTTCATAATCTTCCCTTATGTGCTATTTATTTGGTTAGACTTAGACCTAAGTATTTTTCTGAGGAAAAGTAAATTTTAAATATATTCTCATAAAAAAATGCTTTTGCAGTCGTACGATGGCGGATTTGGCTTGATACCTGGGTCAGAATCTCATGGTTAGTGCACCCCAAAATAAAAACAAAAACATGATTATATTTCTGATTTATCGATGCTTACCTGCAGATTTTCGGCTATAACTGCTAAGCGCAGATTATCTATCTTTTTATTATATATTGCAGTACCTTCGGTTGGCCAGCTTGGATTTTGGATACTTTTTTGTTTCTTATTAACTGGATAGCCAAGCTTTTTTTCTCAATCTTATAAAAGCAATTTGCTTAGAAATGCAGCTATATGAGCCCTCGATATTCTGGAGTATAACGAACTAAAACTCCCTTTACTCAGGAACAGAAGTTTGCTAAGACTACTACATTGTTCGATTTTCTACTGTTCTTAATCATAATACTTTTTAATTCTTATGTAAGTATTTATCGTATTAGTGGCACAGGTGGTGCAACGTACTGTGCTGTTGCGTCTCTTCGGTTGATGGGGTTTATCGAAGACGATATATTGTCAAAAAATCCATCCTCTTCCATCATAAACATCCCGTTACTTTTGGATTGGACTCTGCAGGTTTTTTTTCTGATTTAAAGAAGCATATAGATATAAAAACCATTGGACTTGTTTGGTGAAAAATATAAACTGAAAGTTTTTTTCTTTTAAGTAATTTTTATCATGTTGAGCATGTACTGATTTTTACGAGACCTACCGTTGCTTTTGGATTGGATCTTTCAAGTTTATTCTCGCCTTTGACAAGTTTACAAACCTAATAGGCATTTGGTAAACTAGCAAAATTACAGTGACTCTTTACTTTGTTTGTTCATTTAGCAACAAAGGACATACTTGTTGACAATTTCGATGTAGAAATGTTTGTTCTTCTAAGTATGTTGATCGATAATTTTATACTTTTTACCTACTTTACACTATAATTCTACAATAAATAATTCATCACCATAACGAACCAAAAAAGGCAGAGTTTTTAACATTTCACCGAACTCATTTGTAATGTTTGCTAGTATAACCCCAGAAGAAAAAATTGTCTGAACTTCTGAGATGCAATCAACGAGTATTAAATATCCATTTTTATGCTTTGTAATTACGCGAATATGCAATTTAATTTTTGTTATGTCCTTCCTTATTCTAATGCTTATGTTGATCTTCTTTCATTATTTAGAGGCAAGCAAGTGATGGTGGATTTAACGGTAGGATGAACAAGCCAAGTGATCCATGTTATGCCTTTTGGTAAGTTTTACTACCAAATTACTTTATGAGAAATCGGTTATAAATTTTTTGGTTTAATATTTTGGTGCTTACTTGTAGGGTCGTAGGTGTTTTAAGAATTCTCGGCGCTCAAAAGTTCATTGACGAGAATGCTTTACGGAATTTTTTATTCACTTGCCAATCTCAGGTGCTCCATGTTCTACCGTTAGTGCATCTTCTTTGTACCTGTACTCGTTACCATATAAGTTTGTTCGTCACGCTCCAAAAAGCGTGTACTCATCTGTAATTTCAAGGCAAAAAAATAATACCTTTTTCAATTTTTGGTAAACATTTCCCATCTAATTTGCTCTATTTATTAACCAAATTTCATTACTCTCTTTTCAAAAGGTTATACTTTTACAGTTTCCACAGAAACACTTCTAAAACTTATATCTACTATCTAGAAATAGGTTTTTTCATCTCCACTGTAAAAGTTTATTATTTTTATATTTCAATGTCCTTGATATAATTTTTAAGAAGTACATTTTTCATTATAATTTACAATACTTATCAACCAATTTTCACTACTCCCTGTACAAAAGGATATTTGTTTACTTTTTTTTCAATCTCCACCATGTGTGTACTTTTCTACTAAAAGACGCAATCAATTGAGCCAAATATTTGTTTGATTAACAGTACTTTTGTTAGCATGTAATGGATGCACTTTGTTTATAAATATAATTCTGCTTGTAATCATTGTGCAATAATTTTTTGTTACAGTATGGAGGCTTTGGTAAATTCCCAGGAAAATTACCGGACCTTTACCACTCCTACTATGGATTTTGTACGTTTAGTCTACTTGAAGAACCTGGTTTGAACCCTATCTGTGCTGAACTAGGATTAACTTGTGATGATATTTATGCTACTGGTATGTGATCGAAGGGGTTTGCTATTTTAATGGCCAAGTCACCATATTGGCCACTATAATGTGAGAATGAAGATGAAAACGTCAAAATACTGATATACACAGTGAAGTAACTCGTGTAGTGGAATTATCATTTTCCGTCGTTGAAAGGTTGTTTCTACTTTTAGAGGGATCGACATTTATAATTTCTTCATTTTTTCCCCACACAATGTACTCTTTAACAGTGTGATTGTACATTAATTATTATTTTTCCCGGTGTGTTATAAAACGAGGAAATTTTTCCCGAACTACTCCGCGGTAATTACTAAGAGACGTAACATTCTTGTAAACACCTTTGTTAGTTTTTCTTGAATAATATCTGTGATACTTTTCCAGTGCATTGAATTTTGCAGTTGCTTTCTTTGAGGCGTCTGGAATGTGGATTGTGAGTGTTTTTAACGTATGTTAATTGTGTGAACACTAATAATGGGATCTGCAAGTCAAATTTGGAGATGAAATTTCATTGTATCTCTATATTGGCTTGGTTATTCCTACAATGTCACTCACTCTCCGCATGGTACATGTAACCGGACGTAAGATACTTGTGAAGGATTGTTGTACAATGTACACCATCACGATATAATAGGCTGATACTCTAGGTTATGCTTGACTGTGGGTATTGATTATGAGGAAGAACTATGCGTTATCACTTGATTTAATCTTAAGACACTCTTGATATATATCGTGGTTTAGGCATGCACCTGTGATGTAAAATATCATATGGAGTATGATTTATGCCTTGCTATGTTTATGATCTAAAAAAGTTGGGAACAATCATAAGAAAATGAGCTAAAATGCAGAAAAAGTGAGATGAGATATCTAGGTTTCATGATGGAAAACACTATAGTTTTATTAGTTTCTAGCAGTTTGTATAATTAAACCCGGTCCTGAATTACCTTAACAAAATATTAGACCAAGTATAGTACTGAAGCGTACTCGCAAGTTGTAAAAGGCGACTATATATCAGGCTGTGACCTCGCAAGCATAAATAAAATAAGCTATGATTCCTAACATTAAAAACAAATGCCTACGTATAAATATGGCAAGGTGGAATGTGTTTGGTCATGCGACCTAACCCGTTGCAGAATAATCAAAAGCAAGATATAAGATGAACGCTATTGCTTCCGAGTTTTAGTGTTATTCAGACAACATCAGCAATTCAAATCAGGTGAAAATCATCTCAACTGAAAGAAAATTCGGTTTCCCGAATGTACTTGGCTATAAGCTCGTACTAAGGATTTTTCTCAAACAAAGCACTCTCTGAGGATCCATTATTAAGCTAATCCGTTTGCTAAATGAAAATGCTTCTACTTCGGTTATCTACTTATTCACACCGGACGAAGCGTTTATGGTTTTGTGCAATTCGAAATTACACAAATAGTGTCTCAGTGACAAATCGGTGAACATACGTCACTGATCATATTCGACAGGTTAAGGTAAGGGTATGAAATTTGCACGGTTCTTGGCAAGAAGAAATAATTGGTTGCCGCGGACTGTAATGATTAAAGCCTTTCTTAGTGCTCACCATAACCGTGGTTTGAGTCTCAAGAGACCTATCGAACGCTATTTAACAAATTTCCGTAACTTTTAAGTTGTAAGAATATAAAGTTGATATTATCCATCTTTTTTTACTTTAACCAATAAGCAGACATACATTACTCTTCAATAACGAGTTATAGATATAGATATAATCCTGAAATTGATTCCTAGACAAATACTAATGGTCACGCTACAAAAATAAAATATAAATGGAGATGTTGAACTGCCATAAGGCTATATCAATTTTAATATAAACCCAAAAAATGAAAATGATTTTGAGGAACAACCAACTGTGCAAGTGCAACAAACTATCAAACCGTTTGTGAAGTTATGCTCAAGTGAGGCGAAACAAATCCGTCTTCAGACAGACGTGTCGACAAGTTCACTGATGACATGGCGTCTGTGCGACACACAGGGCAAGTTGAATGCGAGAAAAACCACATATCTATACATTGTACATGAAAAGAATGCATACACTCCGGTAACGTACGCAATTCTTCCCCCTCTTCAAAGTCACTTAGACACACGGAGCACACTCCATCCTCTCCTACGTGTCCCACGCCTTTTTTGAACTTATGAGCCGGAATTAAATCAGCCACTGAGTTTTCTATACTCTCTAGTGTTGGGTCTCGACGGGGTAAGAAGTTGGGCCTATGTGTTGGTCCTGCCCGATAGTATCTATCGTACCACGACACCTTTATGATATGGTATAGTGCTAACACAAGAGCGGCGGTTCCGAAACTAATGAGTAAGAGGTATAATTGGCGTTGGAGATGTTCATTGTTATTAGACATTTTCCATGGATAAGAAAAATGAAATGAGACTTGTTGTTAGTTGGAATTAACGGTTTTATTGATGATGATTACAATATTATTAACTCATTATCTTGGATGCTAATTGATAAGACATATTTGGCCGGATGATTCTAAATTAATGTTTGTTTATTAGGGTATTCATGAAATTTTACTATTTTGTGGAGCTATGATAGCTAATCCAATTATTGACTTTTTTGTTCCGTTTATTTGTAAGGTAGTGGGGCATTGTGTTTGCTTAGAAAAAGATATATATACTATTAATTTATATGAGGACGGATTACGCAGTATTTAAACAATTATTTATAAAAAAATCATATTAATTTATAAAATTATAAAATAGTAGTAGACAACTTTTACAGAATAATTAAAAGAAAAATAAATATCATCTAATTATTAACTTCATCGTCAATTGTTACTCCCTTCATTAAAGATTCTAGCATAACGGGTTACATATATTTTTTTGGATTCATACCCGGATGGCAGTCCGCTAATGTAATTAATAGGAGGATGTGTAACAGGAATCAAATAATTTTTGTTAATGTTATGTGATGTCATGCAACAAACTTAACGATTAAGGATAATATTTTTGAATACAATCAAAAAAAAAAATTAATCTTTTAGAAACAAAAACAATTTTTTTGTCATCAAATCCAACTTTTAGGCACATAATTTGAATTTTGTTGTCTCCAAAACAATACTATACGAACATAAGCAAACAATTAAAACTTGTATCCAAATAGTTTTTTAGACGAAATTAAATTGTCTCCTTATGACAATATAAGATTGTCTTTGGAGATTTTTTTTTTCAAATTACGTGCTTAAAAGTTAGATTTGGGGACAAAAAAGATTATTTTTATCCCAAAAATTTATAATTTGTGAACAAAATTTAATTGTCTCTATAAAAATTATTCATAATTCTAAAGTTTGTTGTAACGTGTACTCATGTGTGTGATGTGTTTTTTTTTTGTTTTTCATATTTGAAGTATCATGGGAAAATGTTAGAATAGTAGTTGAAAGTTACATATCTATTATCTACCCTTAAGTTTGATTTTCTCACCTTCTTTCAATATTAACAATCCACATAACCTGTCATTTGACTAGTCCAACAAGTTTTGTTGTATTATCCTAATGCTAAGCCGGTACTATGATTTAAAAAAAAAAAAACAGTATTTGCTTGTTATCGGTGCCGTCCCGATATATCGAAATGTCTAAGGCTTAAATTTTTTTGTTCGATAAATACAAAACAAAATAAAAATTAAATTAAATTGTGAATTGCAAGAGTTTCAAACTCATGATATCTTATGTTAAATACAAAAGTACTCTACCATTTAATCTACTGCAACACATTGTAAACCATGTGGTGTTTAATGTTTTTATTTTAACCACACTGTATATTAAAAATATAGTCCAGTATTATCCGTAATTTTTTTTTTCGTGTATCAATTGTCTAGAATCCAAGTCTTAATCGACTTGGCCTATGCCGCTCCTACTTGTTATCCTACGTAACTATGGGATATAAGTTTGGACAAGTGGGTTTATAAAAGACAATGAATAATTCAGAATTTGTGATTTTATACGTAGTTATTTTAATACTACAAAAAAATACTCAAATAGTGACGGGATTAGTGACGGTATTTTTTGTTACGAGCTTATTAGCGACGGTTTTTGTGACGGATTTGTGACAGTTTAGTCAATTTACGAGGCTTGTGACAGTTTTGACTCTCATTAAATCAAACATTATTTTATAGTATAATTGAAACCTGGAAATTTGTTATCCTTCAAAGTTGACAGCATATCTTAGCTAGGCTACATATTGAAATATTCCAATGAAGTCTGACAATTTTGAGGGAACAATTATACTAAACTACAAGCCTGTACATTTTAGGTTTTTTTTTTTTTAGATAAATCAATTGTACAATACAAAACCCGTTTTTAAAAATAAATATTCAATTGCTAATTTTTTTAAAATTTTGATTAATAATTAAATTTAGGTTAGTATCCACTAGAGTTCTATAATTTTATTTGGATTTTTATTGTGTTGTAAAATTTGTTTTTAATTTATTAAATCCTAATTTGTCTAATATATAATAAAAAAATAAATAAATTAATTAATTATTGAAAATGTATCATCTAACCCTCCATTTTTTTTTAATTTAATTGTTGTAAAAGTAACTGTATATTATACTGTTTAACTCAATGATTGTACAAAACGAGGAGCCTGCATTTTAAGCTAAATTTGACTGCCCCAAAAGGCAAAAAGTTAGATTATTAGTTCACTACCATTTTGTTCATCAAATAAAGAAGTTTAATTGTGATTAACAAAGAATTTATAACTTCGAACTTTTGTTACTAAGGCTCGAATTTATATCTTTTTTAGTCTAGCACATCACATGTAGCTAGCAATTCATAAATTTCACTAATTTTTAGATGGCAATTGCATATTCCTAACTGTCACAAATATATATATTTTAGTATCTAAATCCCTATTTTATAAGTCGTGGCATGTTTTTAGTCTTTTAATTAGGACCTCCTGGAATAATTAGAATCTTATATTCCGATTATACATTCGATTTTTATGTAATAATTTTTAGACTTAATTTTGAGACATGATATTAGAGCTAATTCACAGTTTAAGTAAGTTATCTATTTCTAGATTTATCAACTCAAGAGACATGCTATGCTATATATGATACTCAACAAATAGTTTCGTATCATGAATTATTTGTATTTTATTTTTTTTGGTCAAGGAATTATGTGTATCAAATACAGTATAAGCCACTTGTTAGTTTAAAAACTTGGGTTTACTAATTGGTGATTAATCAAGAATATAATATGTAGCATGGATGCATACATAAAACGTAGATACGTCCCTAGAGCCTAATTTGAGAATCATTAAATTGAGGCTTTTAATCCATAAAGGGCCCATTTTTTTAATTACATGCATTGAAAGATTATTTAATATCACATATATTTGTTGGTGTAGGTCCATCACTAGCCAACTAGACTACATAAAACAATTTTTACTTCTTTTCCGTTCAGTAATTGTTTTATAATTCTAGTAAACATTATCAGTCAAAACACGTTTTAATTTCGAAAAAGAAGTAAATGTGAAGGTAAAGTTTATAAAAACTTAAATAATAGTTTCTCATTTTAAGAGAAATAAAATTATTGAATCTTATCTTTTTTGGAATAAATATAATGACACGTTAGCCACACCTAAAATAAGAATATCAAAGAAAATATTAATGTTCTAGTTAAAAAAAACACATAATTAAGATACGCGTCTATTTGGAATAGTCTATTGTATTTAATAGAAAAAAAATGCTAAAATGCTACCAAACCTATTAACTTTTAGTGATTTGGTACCCAATCTAACACACTTTCTAATTTGGTATCCAACCTATATATTTTCGCTCCAATTAATGGACTCAACCCACGTCCAATCATTTTAACTTAATTAACTCAAATATATTAAGTAGTGTTTTCACTTAAAATTATTTAACATAGCAATTGAAAGTTTCACATAGATTAATCAATAGTAAATGAGACTTATTATGCGTTAAAAACTGATGATCGGAGACAGATTGAATCTCTTAATTGGACTGAATACGTATAGGTTGGGTACCAAATTAGAACGAAACGTATAGGTGGTACCGAATTAGAAAAAATGTTAGGTTAGATAGCAGATCACTAAAAGTTGATAAGTTGGGTAATATTTCAGTAATTTTCCCTATTTAATACGTTATAATTAAAATAATTTACTTTAAACATGGTTTAATTAATATATAAAAAGTTATATTAATGATCATTATTGAAAAAAAACTCCAATTTAAGGCCTGTTTTTCAAATTTAATTTGAGACTCCAAAATACCGGAGACCACACTGATAATGCGGAGTATATAACAGACACAAACACAATGGTTATCAATAATTCCATTCAGGTTAATTTTAAAAAGTACATTCACCAATGCCCCGGTCCAAAACCTAAGCGAAACCGTATAATCTCCTTAAATAAACTGTCCGTATTTCGTATATTTTTCTTACTTTTGAGCATTACAGTATTTATATTTCTTATAAAGATTGCACAAGACAAATTATGTATATATCACTTAGAATGATTTTCTCAGCTTTGGTTCCGACTTCCGAATTTTAATTAAATCTTGATAAGGTCACCCTCATCGTTTTTCTTACCAAGGACAAAAAAAAAACTTATTAGTAATTTATAAGTTGAAATTTAGTCGGTAATTTAACTTGCAAATATTGTTTTTAAATATATAAATTCTTAACTAAATAAATTTGTATTTATTGTCAATTTAAAACATGTCACTGTTGTATATATATTCTCTTAATAGTACGTGCATGCAAACAAGTCTTATATGTCTAGCTAATTGTAATTAAAAAGAAATCTTCTTTATACCCTAGACATATTTTGGTATTTACTGTAAAGAAAGAAAAGACGAAAACTTATTCTCATGGTATTATAAATCCAACTTTATAATATCTCGTTTTCTAACTTAATTAATAATAATATTCCTCAAAGTAGTTGAAAGCTAATGAGATGTTAATGTGTGAACGTGCCCAATTTTTGTGAAGATCGGATTAAAATCCAAAAAAAAAAAAAAAGACTACTGGGTAAAATTCAACACTACAACTTGTTGACTATAACATCGAACATGTGCCTAAAAAAAAGTCAGAAGTATAAGTGGAACCAACATATGAAAGACAAAAAAAAAAATACAAGGTGTGATCAAAAGAGAGATAATATGAATGTCAATAAACTTTGCTTATAAATTTCGTGTTTATTGGATTTTTTTTGAAAGGTAAGCATGAGATATCATATAAGAAGAGAATAAGTAAACGAGACTCACACGTTGAGCAAAACAAAACAACAACTACTATCAAAAGAAATAGCTGCGATTAGTGACTCCCTTACAAAGGGGTGCAAACTACACTACAAACAAAATATACAAATAGCGACGGTATTAATGACGGTATTTTTTGTTACGAGCTTATTAGCGACGGTTTTTGTGACGGTCTTGTAACAGTTTAGTCAATTTGTGACAGATTTGTGATATCTTTTTAAATTAGCGACAGACTTATGACAGTTTTTGACTCTCATTAAATCAAACATTATTTTGTAGTGCTAAACCGATAGAAAAATGGACAAATGACATGTACACCTACCTCTCAAATATGAAACTAGAAACTAGGAGACCAACACTACAAGAAAAAAGTTCATTTAGCATCGTAATTTTTTTCCGGTTATGTTGCTAAAGTGCTTGTGCCTAAATTTTAGCAACAGTTTAGCAACAAATTATGTTGCTAAAATTTAGTCACACCCACTTTAGCAATATAACCGAAAAAAAACTATGATACTAAATGAAAATTTTCTTGTAGTGCAAGTTTTAATTGGCCTAATAGCTACATAGCAAGCTAAAAAAGTTAGATAAAATAAGTCTATCCTTAATTGATATGACCCGATAACAATAACAGTGCCGGCTCTATACACCCACATAGGAGACTTGAGTGTTGGGTAAACGATTGATTTGGGGTCACAAATTTTTACTAGTACTATATAATTACTTAAATTGTATTCATACACAAAAATATATAATTATATGGGTTCAAATATCATGCATTTTCTCTCAAAATATAAAAAAGCTTACAACACATTCACCTACCTAACCCCAATTTATGTACAAGTTAAATAAACTCTTCAGTTTTATAAGTATATGTCTTACAATTTAAGCAATCATTCATTATCATATTAATAAAAATACATTACGTTTTAATAATAGACCGAAACAACTCGAATTTAGTTGGGTGAAATTAAAATCTCTTCAAATTAACTCAAAATCATATTTTGAAATAAGATACATGCTTTTATTTGTGTTATTAAGCATATTCAATATTTTAGTCATTTGTCTTTGGTTTAGTTTAACAATCGAGAAAAGAAATTATAAAGGGTCTCAGATTTCAATTTTGTTTCGGCTCTCTTAAACTCTGAAGACGGCTCTGAACAATAATTACAAAGTATAAACTTTAGGTAACGACCCAACTACATTTAACTCGTCGGAATTATGAATAACTCATAATAATCAACCCATCCACCATCAATGGATATATGAGAAAACGGTCACCGCTAATAATACATGACTTGTATTAGATGGATATTGCAATTACACCGAAAAATATAATAGTGATTCTTATAACAGAGAGTGATATGGGAGAGAGGATCTTTTGCTTTTGTTCTTCTTCTTTTTGACGTTTGTCATCATTTCATGATGCATCACTTTGGTAACGTATAAGGTAAGTATAGGGTAACTTGTGGCATCATATATCGCATAGTTAAAAACGTTATATTTTTGGCTAAAAATTTAATTTGAATATTTTTAAATATTTAAAATAATTATGTTATTCAAATTATACGGTGAAACAAACAAAAAGTAAAATTACCTATTTTTTTGTTAATATTTCATTTTAAATGTTTAGTATCCGCTTTAATAAAAGTATTTTAGCTATTTTATTTTTAAAAATTCTTAATAAATATATAAACACAAATTTTATGAATTGAACAACTCATTCTTGCATATATATATATATATATGGGAAATGTTACATCAACATCATCAAAAACACCCAACTAGACACTTTTTCGTAAAAACGCTCCAAATCAAGATTTGGTTAATGCAAATCTCAATGGTTTCACGACGGGAACACAAATATGTGTTTCACTTTTTCGTATCGCTTGTTAGCTGTCGTTGACCGCCTACTGTCGATTTCGTATCAAACAAGGTGCCATTTTGGTTCTTAACTTTTTTACTTTCAGAGTATGGACTTGTGTGGGTGATTAGTCGGTGCTCTTGTTTGGATCTTTGAGATTCTATTGGTTTTTTCATACTTGGTTTGGTATGTTTTTTTCGGGTTGGGGCACCCCGATATTACTCAAAGAAAGCCGGCCGAGTTTGGTAAAAGCTCTTTTCTCGAGTTATAACAGTGATGACTTTTACGCCTGCTTATTGTCTTTGCATGAGATTGCGGGTCTTTTAGGATTCTTAGTTGGTTAGTGTTTGGTGGATCGACATATTTTAGAAAATTATTATAAGTTATACCTTTTTTAGTCATTTTTATGATATGTTACTTATTTCAATGGTTTTTTATTGTACGGTGGCGGAGCTTGTCTTGTAAGGTGTTATAATTGGTGATTCAACTAAGTTATGTTTTGGTTGGCGAATATGTGGTGTGTGCGGACGGATTCGAGTTTCGGGTTGTATTTAAGTTTTTAGGCTTGGTAGGCTTGTTTAGATTGGGTTTAATTGTGTGTTGACACCCCGATGGTGATTATTGAATGCGCCGAGTAAAATTCTAAAATTTCCCCAAGATTCCTATTTATTTGCTACTCTTGCTTTGCTATCTCTGCATATTACTCGGTGTTTTGCCTAACAAGATGCTTATCACGACAATATTTCACTGCTATTAGAAGATCGTTGAGATGGGTCCTATTTTACTTACGCTTTATTTGTTTTTTTATTTATTTAATTTGCTTTACCTAAGTTGATTTATGTGGTTTTTTGGAGTTGCGAATTAGTGTTGCTATGTATTTTATGTTATATTTAGTCGTTTGTAGCTTGTTCCGAAGGACATTGAATCTTGTATAAACACACATTATTATTAATAATAATGAACATGTTCGTTAAAAATAAAATAAAAAATATACTATTGATATATGTACACAAAAACGAAATGCAAAAATATCGTTTTTCTATTAGGTTACGCTATGCAACATGTGATGCCGCCACTTACCCCATGCGGCGCGGAAGAGATTTCCAATAAAAATACCTCTATTTCCTTTCATATATTTGCAGTAACTATACAAATAATCCATTTGTTCTCCCATATTTTCTTTTTAGCAACATATTGTCACATTTTATTCTTGGAAGTTGGAGAAAGTTTTCTAAAATTTGGATTTCTTGTAGTATTATCAAAACCAGCTATATAGAAGAAGAAACAATAAGGTAAAAGAATGATAGAGTAGTCAACTACTGTCTAAAAAACAATTGCCACCTATTTACATAATAAAAATATTTACATAAAATATTACAAAATACAATTGGCATAATTATAATATAACCAAAATTTGTTTTGAAACAAATTACACCTAATACTAAAACAAACTCGACATATTTGAGATCTATTTATCTTATCAAAACAAAACAATTTATAAAAAGCTATATAGAAAAAAGGAACTATTTTTTCGAGCCTTTGGCTTCCTCAACACCTTAGCAAAGGAGTTGTTTCGTAATTGTTCATTACGAAACTACGTGTAATTTTTATCGGCCAATAACTTTTATTAAAATTGTCGGAATAAAAAATTTCAAAAATTAATCATATAGTTCAAACATTAAATTATATGATTTAGTTTTGAAAACTTTCGTCTTGACAATTTTGATACAACCGGTCAAAATTAAACGTAATTTCATAGAGGAGGAACCTTATCATAATCTCAACATGTAATATTTTTTTTCAAATTAGATTGAAAAGTCCATTGAATCTATATACTAACTAGGAGTGGAGTTGGTATAATACCGTTGTTATTTTGGTTATACTATTACCGTATCACATATGCATGATATGGATTTTATTCGTACCATTACTATACCACACTTTTTATATACCGTACATTCGGTACAGTAGTGATATGATACGATATATTACCAACAAAAAATACCACATAAAAAAATGTAGGATAAAACCATCTATGGTAACATATAGCAACCAACAAAAAATTATCATGAAAACACAATCGTATACTCATCGGTTGCTCTTTCTAGAAAGTATTATAATTTTTTAGTTTGTCTCATGACATGAGATACGATGTATTTATATAATTGGAAAAAGTAAAGAATAATATAATTGAACATAAAACATGCATTTCACAAATTTTATACTAAAACATTTATAAGTCTGAACGTTAACATAACATCATTCAAAATGATTTTTGAAAACAAATAAGATTTGGCAAAACATTATGTCAATTAAATATTCTTAAACAAAACCATATAAATTAAATTGAAAAGTTGTTAAGCCTTTGCAACTAGGTTATAAATGTAATTTAATAAACTAATTATCTATGTTTTGTATGATCGGTACAATGTTACATTACCGTGGTATTCAAAAACTAATACCATTACTGTACCGCTTCACTTAAACGGTACGGTATTACCGTACCGCATGTACGATACTACCGTAACTACCGTATGATCGGTACGGTACGAGTTGTAATTACGATTGATTGGTACGTTTCGATACAAAATTATACTCCTAATCCTAAGAATGGGTGCATGCATTTGGGGTTGAAAATAGAAAAAAAAAAGGGCTAATGTAAATCTACAAACAAAATATAAGTATATACTATTAAAAACTAATTCCAAAAGTACTTGTTGTGTGAGACAGGACTTGTTGTGTGAGACACGACTGGCCGAAAAACCGGAAAAACCGAACCGAACCGATAACCGAACCGAAAAAAACTGAAAAAGACCGAAACCGAAAAACCGAAAAAATTTCGGGTCGGTTTCGGTTTTCAGTAAAACCGAACCAAAAAAGACCAAAAAAACCCGAAAAAAACCGAAACTGGACCGAAAAAACCGGTCCGGTTCGGTCCAAAAAATAAAAATACCGAAACCGAAAAATATGATCGGTTTTGGTTTCGGTTTTGTTAAAAACCGAACCGGATCGGACCGGACCCAGCCCTAGTGTAAGATAATGAACTAAAATAATTGTTTTTCAAAAGAGTAAATTGCAAATAACCCCTTGAATTATTGTTGTTTTGCTAAAGACCCTCATAAACTTTGGTTAGTTAAAATTAACTTCATAACTACACATTTTGCAACTACCGGTCTTGAGTCTACACTCATATCAATTGTAAAAGTGCAATGATTTTACGTTTCATGTACAAGTAATTGGTGTCAATTCATTCGACTCATCACAAGTAACTTAGTGCAAAGACGTTTTATGAAAGTAATAACTTAAAATATTTCAAAAGAAAAAACTGACGTCAATCCATTCGACTCATTGCGTTGTATTGATCTAAACAATGATGTAAATTCATATTTCTTAATTACTACCCTGCAATGTCAGTTTTTTCAATTGGTATCAAGTATTCGTGTTTTTTTTTTTATTTTGTACTTTTCTATCCAATTCTGAATGGAAAACAATTATCTTTCATGCACATGCTTACTTTAAAATACCCTACCACCCTCGATTTGCATTTGTTTTTTTAAATATTTAGTTTAAATCGAAAGAAAGTCCCAATACAAGGTATTTAGCAATTTTTTTTTTCAAAAGTCAAAAAATCCAAAATTTCCAAAATAGGTGTAGTCAATAAATAGTTCATTGAAAATTTATTGTAATATTAGCCAACAAAGTAGTAAAAGGAAGATGAAAAGGAAAAGTAAAAGGAAAGAGTTTAAAACTTTAAAAAGGAAAGATTACTCCACAATACATTAGTAGTCTAAAAATATATTTATAAATTTATATAAATTCTTTGGTAAAACATATCTAAAGCTAACCTTTTAATTCTTCTTTTTCAACTTTGATATTTTTCTCTCTCTTAAATTTTATTCTTTTTTTTTTTCCAATGTCTTCTCCTTCATCTCAAGCTAGCCTCCTTCTCCAAAAACAGCTCAAAGGTATTTTAATTATTGAACTAGTTTTAATTATTGGGTTTTGTTTTGATTATTTAAATATTTATTGATATTGGTTTTAATTGTTTTATTATAGATCTTTGTAAGCACCCTGTTGATGGATTCTCAGCTGGTTTGGTTGATGAGAAAAATTTGTTTGAATGGAGTGTCACAGTTATTGGCCCACCTGATACCTTATAGTATGTTAATTTTTATTTATTAATTGTGTAAAAAATTACTCTATATATAGATTGATACTCCTATAATAGTTTGGAGCTAGCTTGTGTTAAATTTGATGTATTTTTTTTAATTAATTATGTAAAGATTTATTTTTGTAGATTGGTATTATATTTTGAAGCTAGCTTGTGTTGAATTTGAGGTAGGATTATATGTGTTTTTTGGTTAATTATGTAAAGATTTAATTTTTATAGACTGGTATCTTGTTTTGGGTGTGGAATTTGAGGCAGGGTTATATGTGTTTTTTGGTTAATTATGAAAAAATTAAATCTTTATAGATTGATATCATATTTTGGAGCCTAGCTTGTGTGGAATCCGAGGCAGGATTATGTGTTTATTGGTTAGTTTTGTAAAGTTCTAATCTTTATGGATTGATATTATGTTTTGGAGCTAGTTTGTGTGGAATTTGAGACAGGATTATATGTCTGTTTCTCTGATTGTGTGATGGGTCTAAAATTTATGTTAGATTCAAGGTTTATCTTTTTTTTCGGTTAATTGTGTAAAGGTTTAATCTTTATAGATTGATGTTGTATTTTGGAGTTAGATTGTGTGGAATTTGAGGCAGGATTATATGTGTGTATCTCTGATTGTGTGATGGGCTTAAAATATCTGTTCGATTGAAGGTTTATCTGTTAGGTTCCGGGTTTATTGGGATTACGTGATACAAGGTTGTTTAATTTGAGAGAGAGTTATAAAAATCCAATTTCCCGTCTTTAGAATATTAGTTGGAAGTTATGTACTCATCTAGAGTTTTTTTTTTTATGATTTGTCATGCTTAGAGTAAATCATGTACTTATTTTGCATTCATATAAATTAGGTTTGGAAGCAGTGTCACTATCATCATCTACCTGATAACTTATACCGAGTAACTTACATTGAGTATTAGCTTTAATAATTGTGTAATGATTTAATCTTTTTCGGTTGTTATTGGATTTTAGAGCTAGCTCTTGTTGAATTCAGCATATTACTAACAGGATGTTGGTCTGATTGCGTGATAGGTCTATAACATATGTTGATAGGTTATCAAAAGTAAGGTAAATTAATGATTTTGGTTTTTTGGGTGTTCAACAGTTATGACTTATGAGAATCCAATTTTGTGGTATTTAAAAGTATTTTGGTCAAATTCTTATGTAGAGATATATGAAGATATTTAGAGTGTGAATTTTATGCTTTGAAAAGTAGTTCGAGGTTCAAGAGATCTGAAGAACTTTTCTTGGAATTAGGGTCGACATCATTGGCCATATAGTAATTTATCAGTTACAGTAGTGTTTGCTTGAATATTTGTGTAAAGTTCTAGTCTTTATTGATTGAAATTGGTTAAGGTTTGTTTTATATGATGTAAACTTATGTCGTGGTCTTATTGAGTGATGCGTCTTAATTTATGTCTGTGTTAGGGTCTGCCAAAATTTATGTAAATAGGATTTGTATTGATTATTTTGTGCATGAATCGGGGTAGTTTAAAAAATACAGCTATTTGATCTTTATGGTTGGTTAATCGTGTAAAGATTCGACTTTTTATTCATAGAGGTCGGGTTCTTTGGAGCTAGGGTTTGTTGAATGAGATGTAATCTTATCAGGTTCTTAATTATTGACTAATAGGTTCTCAGTGTTGAAAGAATATATTACGATCAGGGTGATTAAAAGTTTGTTTTCGTTGGGTGATAGATGAATTTGATTTATTGGATTGGTAAACTGTATAGAAATATTATTTTCTTTCCGATTGATTCTAAATATTTTAAGCAATAATTTGTTGAAACTTGAAACATGATGTAAGGTTTTTTGGGTTGTGGTCTAATTGAGGATGAATCTATAGCTTACATGTTTGGTTTAGAAAGTTTAGATGGTTGAAGATTTGAATTTCTCGGGTGTTTAATTTTGTTTTATTTACTTTTTGGGGGGTAGGGGGAGGGTTGTAAGATCCCTACTTTCCGATTTTCATGGTTGGTCAATTGTTCAAAGATGTAATATTGTCTTCTTTGACATTAAATCTGGACCTAAAGCACGTTGAAATGAGAAGCTTATCCGGGGTTTGTCTGATCAGGTGATCAGTCTTTATTTTGGTTTAGATTTGGAGTTTGATAAACTTAAAAGATCAAAGTTTTGGTTTCAGGGTGTTTGAATAGGGGAGAGGGCTACAAGACTCCCTCTTTTTTTATATTCGGGGTAGACACTCTAAGCACTTGTGTAACTGCTTGTTTCCATATTTGTATGTGCCTCTGTGCATTTTTTTCATCCCTTGCCCTATGGAAAAATGCCTAAACATAATCTTGTATATTTAAGCGTTTTCACATATCAAAATATTGCAGTGAGGGAGGATTTTTCAATGCGATCATGACCTTCCCTAAGGATTACCCAAACAGCGCTCCAACAGTGAAGTTTACCTCCGAGTTATGGCATCCGAATGGTAAGTCAACTTTATTAATTGTATTTATCGAGTTGCTATATTGTTTGGTCCTTTGTACTAATAAAATTTATTGACGACCACAGTATATCCCGATGGAAAAGTTTGCATTTCTATTCTTCACCCACCAGGTGATGACCCACATGGTTATGAACTTGCAAGTGAACGTTGGACACCGATTCATACGGTACGATAGTGATTTATTTTTTGTTAATAATAACAAATTTCACTTGTTTCTTGCTAGCTATATCTTCAGCACAATTAGCCCTCTCCCTACACCAAATTTTTTATTTTCGTTTTTTGGGATTGCGGTAATCAATGGTTAAATGCAGATCGAAGGAGCTGACCTACTTTTTTAGTATATCCACATCCGTAATCGCTGTTGCATTAAATTTTAAGTGACTACGATTTGTCTTCATACATTGGATTTAAAGTTACCGTGACATTTATTTGGGGGAACAATTTTTTATTTTATTTTTATATATCTTGCTGAGGTCTCGGAACAGACTTGGCTTACAATTAGTACGATAAGCCTTGATTGAAATTTTAAAAGCTGTTTTGCAGATAAACCTCGGACATAAGCGCATATCCAATATGGCATGATTAAATCTTTGTGTTAAATTGGTTCATGAGTTTTAAGTTCAAGCGGATTTTTTATGGGATTTTTTAGTTTGAAACTTAAACCTACTAGTTTTTCCAGGCCCAAAAACCAGGAAATCTCAGCTTTTTAAAGTCAGGGGGGTGTAAAAAAATTAGCATAAACACTGCACAAGGCCATATTACTTATATAACCCTCAATCTGATTCGCATGTGCAGGTTGAAAGCATAGTTTTGAGTATTATATCCATGCTTTCGAGCCCCAACGACGAGTCTCCTGCCAATGTAGAAGCGGCAGTAAGTGTCCATTTCTTCTGTCATGTTTTTTGTCTAAATTTTCTGTTCCTTCTTTAATTTTCTTTGGACCTTTTCTTTATTGCAGAAAATGTGGAGAGATAAAAGAGATGAGTTCAGGAAGAAAGTCGGCCGATGCGTGAGAAAATCACAAGAAATGTTATGATAAAAGTTTATGAAGAATACAAGTATGCGAGGTTGCAACGGACTGGCCTATCCATCAAAAGCTATTCATTTTGCTCCAAATGCATAAATATTTATAAAAGGATTTTGATCTAGCATCAATTATCTTTGTTCTTTTGGTAGAGTATTGCAATTGACCATAAGTTTTCATATGTTGTTGGAGTAATGCGATTCACCATTGTGTTTGTTTTAAGTTTTAGTTATTTTTCTGTACATCCAAGTTCTCTTGTTGATTGGATGATGAATATAAAATTATGTTTATATTTTATTTTTCCCCAGTACATTGGATCCAAGGTTAACAGCAGGTAACGAAATAACGTAGTAAAATGCAGGAATGCAGTTATAGTAAAATGCTCTTTAATACTACGCGAGTGTCAAGTTTTGTTGGAATTCTGTACACGATGCGTGAAAAATGCAAGAGAAGTTGTAAGAAAGAATAATTTAGGCGGGTTTGATACTTTGATTTGCTGTTTAGCCTACAATAAGTTGAATCCGATTATCTTGCTTTTACTTTGATACTTGTTGAATCAGTTAGGAATTATTTGTTTGCTTTGATGTTTAGCGTATCAGTCAAAAAGTTTTCAACAAAAAAAAAAAACTCCTGCACCAAAGATCTGGTTTATCGTCCTCTTTCGTCGTTACTCTACTTGTTGCGACACGATGGCTAGATATTTGCCAATATATACCACCAAAACAAGACATCACAAACAAGGTCTGCAGTTCAGACTTCAACTTATTGAGTTTCAAATATATTGGTAAAATTATTTTAAGAGCCAGGACATTAGAAATAAGATGAAATGCCGAAAGACAAGACTTGTTTGGTTGTAGATCATACGTTTACCATTTTTGTTGGCTTTGAAGTTGTTCTGTCGTAAATCGGTCAGCTAAACACCGAGATATTTGAGTTTCCAAGAAGACAAAGCTAGACGTTTTAAGCTCACGAAATACAATAAGCTTGCATTATTCCTTATAAGCTACAGCCAAACAAGCCGCGCGGATGAAATGACTACACCAAGTGTTGCAAACATTGGAATTCTTAAGATAAAAATAATATTACAAAGATAATCTACCAAATTAATTCACATAAACGCTTCCGATACATCAAGATTTCATCTACTGCTGAATATAAGTAGGCAACGAATTGTGGATGCTGATGAAAAAAAGTTCTATTCAGTATTTATTAGATCCAAGTGATTACTATTTTTTTGCATCAATTACATGAGAAGTACGAGAAGCTTTGGCAGACAGTTTCTAAGGCGCGGAAATTAAAAATTGTACATTGAGCATAAATTTATGCCATTTGAAACAGTAGTGCTTCTGATATCAGTTTTGCATTTCAAAACTTTTAGACAGATTTGCACACAAAAATTTGAATAAAAAAATTTCAGTAAAAAAATTTGAGTACAAAAAATTAATTAAAAAATTGATGTGGCTGCTGGGATTCGAGCCCAGGTCTCCACGGCCACAACGTGGAATTCTTACCACTAAACTACAGCCACCATTTATTAAATTTCACAAATTAAATATATAAACTAATCCAAGATATTTAAGCATACTTAATTATTTCTATAGCTTGCAATTTGCATCACTATACTGTCTAGTTTTTGTAAAATAGCATCCACAACCCATTTAAAAATAATGTTTTTTTTGTGAAACCTTGTTAATAGTTTTTAATAGTTTTTAGTACATGTTTAGGTAAGTAAGTTGTTATAACTTGTTAATGAAAGGTCCTTTAGGAGACACTTAAAAAAATTCCTTTTGAACACAAGAATGTGTCTTTAAAAACAAATATTGTTTGTAAAAGTTTATCGACACAGACAAATATACATTTATTTTGCATGATTTTGCAAACCATGCCTCAAGCATAAATAGATGTAGGCTTCCTTTGTTTCATAGTAAAAGTTTTACATGGGAAAAAATTTACATTGAAAACTTTTGTTTTCCTTTTATTTACGGGCTGTTGGTGAATAAAAAGTTTTTCACCTAAAATTTTATAAAAAAATCAGGTTTTTTTTACAAATTAATTTTTAAACAAATAATTGATAAAAATCACAACATGTATAGAAAACTTTAGCTAAATTCATATTTTCTTTTATATACGTCACTTGTAATAATTTTCAACCTATAAACTCATAAAATTAGAAATATAGAATATTATTAACTTTTTTTAGATTTTTCAAATTTTCTCGGGATTTTTTTACATTTTTTGAAATTTTTTACATTTTTCGGAATTTTTATATTTTATATTTTCCATTTTTTATTATTTTTTTTAGATTTTTTCCTATTTTTATTGGTTAATTAGATTTTAGCTTTTTCAAATTTTTTTGGGTATTTTAGAAATTTCGGATTTTTTCTTCCATTTTTTAGAAATTTTCCTATTTTCTACTTTTTTTACTGGTTAATTAGATGGAATTGGACTAAATATTAAATAATTTTGAAAGAGTAACATATAATTAATAATAGTTACAATACCAGTATTAGAAAGAATATAGAGAGTCTCCGTAAACCGTTTACGACTTTATTTGTGGGGTAACCGTTTTTTCTAATTTTATTGGATATGTGTAAAAAGTTTTCCGAAAAAATATATTTTACGGTAAACCAATCAATCAGAAATTTTATTTAGTACTAATTATTTGGTTTAATGCAAATTACCCAAGTGTGCAGAATATAGCTGCAGTAGTTATGAGATATTATCAAAAACACCCTTAAAGTACTGTAATTTTGCCAATTTAGTTGAAGCTTCCACTTTTATCAAATTCCTCCTCCATATATCATAATCTTATCAATTCCACTTTTTTACCACTTTATGGACCATTTTGCCCTTCTATCGCGAAAACCAAAAGAACTATAGAAAGTTATTACTCCTTCCTCATTACTTTTACTTATCATAATACAATTGCCAAAAATGAACCCTACAACGTTGGCGTTTTAAACTGGTCGCTGTGAAAATAGACGTGCTTGAAGACAAATTGTGCCGCTATACAGGGCCAATATATATTGGTCTTATATAGCGGCACAGTTTGTTGCTCGTTGTCTTCTATCTCCGTATAATCATTTTATTGATTTAATAAAAATCATTTTGAAATGATATAGATCGTAACTTTTCTAAGAATATCAAAACAAGAAAATGTCTAAGGACAAGGTTTGTTTGTCTAATAGTCTAACAGCTTTACCATTTTTTGTTTTGGCTTCAAAGCGGTACCGTCATAACTTGGTCAGCTAAAACACCGAGATTTCTGATTTTCCAGGCTGACAACATTCGGAGTTTTAAGATCAAGAAACAAAATATTTCAGACTAATGTAAACTTGTTTATTACTTATAAGCGACAGTCAAACAAGCAGAAGTAGTTTAGATGAAAGGACCACATCAACTGCAACCAGTAATTTGTTACCAACAAGAAATGTGTAAAGATGAAAATGACATTAGATAAGTAGTATACTGAATGAATTCACAAAAAACAATAGTATCAAATACATCAGTTTTATCTACTGCATTAAAATACGAGTACGCAACAAAAAATGGTGATGTTGATGGGAGCAAGTTCTTTCAGTATTTAATCAATCCGAGCACTTGGACTTCGTCAGCAGCCAGCCAGCCAATCTCCTGTGAAACGCCAAATATATTGGCAAACAATTTCTAAAGCGTCGTGGTTAAAAATGGCATCATAAAATTAAAATGAAAGCTGAAAGCGAAAAGCACACCAACAAAAAACGTGACCCACTACAGTTTTAAGACGAGTAATGACCAAAACCAGTATGAGTATTAACGGCTTTATGCTAAAATTTCAAAACAAGAGCAAAGATGTTGAAAGAAAGTTTGTAAAAGCTAAAAGAAGAAAATTGGACAAGTAAAAAGAAAATTCAAATAGAAGTGATCACAGTGGGATTCGAACCCACGACCTTTAGATTCGGAGTCTAACGCGATATCCACTCCGCTATGTGATCTTTTCTGTTCTTATTTGAATAAAAATTATATCTCAGCAAGAGGAATTTACAACTTTGTCAAATAAATGATATAATGAGTAGATTGTTTGTAGACAGCTTTCAAATTTCAAGTTTTTTTCTTAATAATTGAAACATGGCTTGTTTGGTTGCAGCTTTTAAGTAGAAGAGTTGGATTTTAAAAATAAAGTAAAAGGTTAATTCATCAGCTTAAAGCTTCAATTTTTTCAGGTTTGAAAAAGAAAGCAGTTTAAAGCTGGTTAACCAAATGCAGTCCAACTTTTACGGAAAAAAACTGAAACCAAAACCAAAAGATGCAACCAAAACCAAAAGATGCAACCAAACAAGATATATATACTACTGGCTTTTAAGCAAAGAAGCTGGTTTCATTCATAAAGTTTTATTTAAATATTGAAGGTTTACAAATTACAAGTTGGTATAATCTCAAGAACTAAGGGTAAGATGTAGTATGTAATAGCTTTTAAGCAAGTAAGCTGGCTTATTAAGACTAAGACGAAAACTGAACTGCTTCATCTTATAAATTTTACTTTATTGCAAAATATTAACTTCTGAACAGAAAAAATAAAATAAAGACTGATCTGCATTATTCCAATTTTATCACCGGACATCCTATGATATTGAAACAATGCAGATCAATCAATTTAAATAAACTTATATACTCGAAAGAACCAAAATAGATTGATATTAAAGTTGTAACCAAACAAGCTCTATAAAAAACCACTGTATAGCAAAATAAACCATGAACATGGTCCACTCTACTATGCGACTTTTCTTGATTATATATTGCATAAAATAGATCTCAGAGAGAGAAATTGCATCTCAGCCAAAGAAATGTATAAATGGGGGGATTGTTTAGCGACGGCTTTAAAGCTCAAATATTTTGCCTACTCGTCAATATACAAAGCTTGCTTGACTGCAGCTTTTAAGCACAAGAGTTGGAGTATTAAAATGGGAAAAAAAAGTATGGTTAATCCAGCTTAAAGTTCTTTTTTTTTCAGGTGAATAAAGGGCGCGACTTTTAAGCTGATTAACCAAATGCATTACAGCTCTAAAGGAAAAAAGAAGAAGAAAAAACTAATATTAAAAGCTGCAACCAAAGAAGGCCAGAGACGACTGTGAGATTTTAACCTTAGTTCTACTTTCCTATAAGAAAAACTACAGATTTGGAAGTTGGTTTCCTCTACTTTTTTGCAAGGAGTAGCATTCAAGGAAATAAGCTGGTTTTATTTGCAACTAAAAATAAAGCTCAACTCACTTAACTTAAAAATTCAACTGTTTTGCAAAATTCTAACTTCTTGAACAGAAATGGAAAAAAAATAATGCAGAAAAATCAGATCAAGTGAACTGAACTCGAAAAAACAAAAAATAAAATAAACTGATACTAGAGCTACAACCAAACAAATAATAACGAATCAAACCCTGAACATATATCTCATTCAATTTAAATAATATGGCTTAAAAAGGAAAAACTAACTGGAAACCCCATAAAACGGATACATGATCATATATCAAAAACATATGCATCTTAAAATTTGGTTCACGAAGCTTAAAGTTTCTATTTTTTTCAAGAAAAAAGAAACACGGCTTTTAAGCTGATTAGTCCAGCTATTGAGCAAAAACCAATAATACTCAGATTAAAATCTGCAACAAAACAGCGCAAGGGTCGACTGCTGATCTTTTATGCCAAGTTTTGTTTATTATTTCCTTTGAAAACTAAAGGTATATATGTTGGTTTCATCAACAAAAATGTACTTGCTTAGTAGCTTATAAGCAAAAAAGCTTGTTTAGAGAAGAAAAAAGTGAACTTTCAGCTTAAATATTCTACCTTTTTTGCAAAATTCCAACTTCCAAACAGAGAATAAAAATGCAGATTAAATAAAAGAACTAAACTTATAATCTCAAAAAAAAAAAAGCCAAAAACATAATACTGATATTAAAGCTACAACCAAACAAGACCTTAATCTTGAATTCCTTAGATTAAACTCTGAACATGGGACCTATTCAATTTAAATGAATATGGCTTAAACAAGGAAAATATAAATGAAAAACTATTAAAAAAAACTGATACATGATCATATATATGGAACAAAACAAAAGGGCATCATAATATATAAAAATTGCATATCTTTATATATATATATATATATATATATATATATACATAAAATCATAGATAGAGAATACCCTTTTGCAGATCAAGTATAACGATCACTCTAATAACAGATTCTCCACTTTCTCTCTCTTTTTATTTTTTTATTTCGTTCTAAATTAGTAACAAGAAACGTTACTATTATTTCTCTTTGTAAGCTCTATTTTTTTGTAAGTAAAAATACAAAATAACAATCATGAAAAATGAGTGTTTTGCAAATAACCCCGTTAATTTTCAAAATATGCCATTAATATCTGATGAATTTTTATACTACAAATATTCTGTAAAAACGCATAAACCGTAGAAAAAATCTACGGTTTGCAGTGATTCTGTGCAAACCGTAGATTTAATTTACGGTTTACAGCAATTTTCAGAATTTTTACATAAAATAAATTTACATAAAATAAATTTGGTCAATTTTTACAATTAAAATAATGAATATTTTTTTCAAATTAAACATGATTTAAAAAAAAAACTAAATGCCTTATTCTTGAAATTTTACATAAAATAAATTTGGTAAATTCTAACAATCTCTCAAAATAAACACAAAATTTAGACAAATTTACACAAAAAAAGTTGATTTGATAAATTTTATGTTTTTTGTTCATGTTATATTTTTGTCAAGTGTATAAGTTGATATTTATTGAAACATTAACTAAATCGTCAATTTTTGTGAAGTTTTTTTGGTTTGTTTTTAACACTTGGATAACGCAATATGAAACATTAACTAAGTCGTCAATTTGGTGTCAATCGTCAATTTTCTTGAATGAAACAATCATAAATTATATAAATTTCATAAAAGAAATTAACTCAATATGCAAACGTGAACTAAATTTCATAAAACATATTTATTAAACATGATACATCATATAAATTTACAACAAATTGGAAAAAAGAGTAATTTACATAAAATTAAAAATAAAAAATTGATTATGGACTTGATACGTCTATAGCTTCTTCTTCGGTTGCAATTTGCTTTCCCGATTGCCTTTCTAGAGCCATATATAACTTGAAATTTGGTCGAAAAAGTTTCTTTCATGGCGCAGCAGGCTCAGTGCGTGTTTGTTCCCACCGTGTTATAATTCTTGGCATTGGAAATATCCATTCTTTAGGAATAACTTGAGCATAATGACAACTGACGTACACTATTACAGTAGGGATGTAATATGTCGTTCCAGGAGGCGGACAGTGGCGTTTCATACTCTATTTTTATTTGGCCATAATGACAACAATACAATTGACATATTATAATGAGAACCAACAATACAATTGGCATATTATAATGAGAAACAATTAAAAAACCATAAGACGGAAATCTCATCCATTTGTCAGAAGAGACGGGATTTGTAGGATGATAAAAATTCAAACTTGATAAAATATAATTATAGCGGTAACCTTCAAAATCAAGACTCTCAAACAGCTCATAATAAATACATTTCATTTGCTGCAGCTCTTGAAACAACTCACATCTGATTGCGTACCAATCATCTTCCCCATGCTCTTTACCCATCACATTTGCAATTACCCGGAACCCACATTTACCATCCCCACGCACATCATAAACCGTTTCGATATAATTATGTAACATGACCCATATTTGGTCACTGTACAGGAAGGTTTGCCTATTGGTGGGGGTGGGTTTATTTGTCTGGTTTCGCGGCCTGCTAGTTGGGTTTACCTTTACCTCCGGTGTTTCATCCGCCTTACCTTTGCCATTGTCTCTACTAGCACCAGCACTCTGTTCATCCACATACTCCCATCCCGACTTATCTCTCTTACTAGAATTGTCTCCTTTTCTAGGTCTCCCCTTAGTTTGTCTCACTTCGGGATCATTCATGTATGTTCTAGATGGTACGGTTATCTCTCGGAGTTGTGTTTTCATACGCCGTTTTCAACATTAGTTTTGCTAGAATAAACACTTTTAAACTCTTCTAGATCACCCTCTATCCCATAATCATCGGTGTTCCTATTATCATCAATTACGTCTAATTTTTTTCCAGAATGGATGAATATATTCTAGAGGAAGAGGCTTCCCGAATAAAATATGTTCACTCATAATATGATGACAAGGTAACCCGTGAGACAATTTGAAACCGCAAGAACAATTCTCATCAGCCTGGCCACTACATTTTTTGTGTTCTTGAAATAATAAATCAAAGGCATAGTGTGTGATATACGACCTAAGATTTATAAATAGAGGTGTTCATTCAGAATGTGGAAAATAAGACTTGCATTTATCCAACTTCATCTTAATATCCTCAAACTGTTTTTCTAGAATTCTATTCACCTCTACCCAAACATTTTCAAGCGTGCCAGTATTTGTAGAAAGAGATCCTTTTAGCTTTGCATGTTCTTGTTCGGCTTGATTGCTAGTTCTGTTACCTAGATGTGTTGTATGGTTGGTATAGCATGCAACAAACTTATCAGCATAATCATTTAACAGTTTGTCTACATACTTAAGCACATCAGGGTACGATTTCTAAGAGGAATTGGAAGAAGCTCGGTTATGATTGTACTTTTCTATCGACTCAGAATCAACCAATAAACCCCAATCATCTAGAAACGTTTGCCATTCCTCGTCTGGGATTTTTTTACGGCAGTTTTTCAAAACTTTTTTGGCAATATGAAAAGTGCACAAAATTATTATTAGAATATGTAAACAATGGTTTAAAAATACTAGTAATAAATTCTACGAACATAAGACCAATGCAAACATATACAACATATAATACGTAAGTTATATGTAGGAAATAAGAAAGTTAAAATTTACATGTTCATGCGACATATGGTCAAACTGGTCCCGTATGTGCACCACATTATGTCCGTAGACATATGGCTTAAGATTAGTAAGCCTCCAAATCTTCCATCTGTAATATACAAAACCCAATAAACAATAAATATAAATAAGATAAGTAAATGATAGATGACACAATAAAAAAACACAAATCCAATACAAAAACTAAATAATATCATACCTGTAACCGAGGGGGAACCTAGCCAAGCCCTCAGGTGTCTCGATATCTTCCGGCAGCTCTTCACATGGTCTAACCGGCAGTAGTCTGGTCATCGCCCACATATCGAGAAACATCACCGCCCCGCTTACTCCGACAGATTTATCACGCACCAACTTGCATAAATTAGCCTCTAATCAGGCCAGAAGAGCTGATCCCCAACTATACTCTGCACATGTGTCAAAATCCTCCAGAAATGGCAGAGGCCATAGTGGAATCTGATCACTGCTCTTATCTGAAAACACATGTGCCCCAAGTAATAATAACATGGTAGCCCTAGACTGATATAGCAAATGCTCCTCACTAGGGTTGAGGGTAATTCACCAAAGTTATGTAGCATTCAATCAAGTCTAACTGTCAAACAGTTTGTATCGACTTGATTGTCAGCAGGTCTAACACCCAACAAACTCTCTATCATATCTAAACTGCTCGCCCTGTTATTATTCCGCTCCGATCGGGTAACAGTAAGACCATCCATCCTGAGACCAAGCATAATCTCTACATCCTGTAACGATATCCCCAACTCTCCACCGATAAAATGGAACGAGTGCGTCTCATCACGCCACCTATCAACTAAGGTTGTAAGCAAGCCTCGGTCTACGCTATAATTACCTATAATGTGAATACCGTAAAAACCAACCCTAATCATATTTTCAACTACTCTGTCAGGCGTCGGTATCTGCCAACTATAATTATAAACCCTAATTTTATGGGCATCTCCTCTACCCGCTTCTCTTCCAACATCCCAAGTCTGATTTGAAATATGACCGGTCTGTCGTAAAATGCCCATCCTGCCTTTAATCTGTGGACCTGGCTCTGCCATCCTAACTATTTTTATTTTTAACAATAAAAACAACATAAGAAACATACACATTTAATGATAACCAAACAATTATTCTAATTATCTAATTAAACAAATTTTAATAAAAACTCAATTTTTTTATAAAACGGGAAAAATATCAACAACCCCAATTTTTATTGGTGATTTGGGCAAACAAACTAATTAAAAAACATAATTTTATAAAACACATAATTTTCAAAACGGGTAAATATTAATAAAGCGTAACTATTTTTATTTTTCTCAATCAAAACAAATAAGCATCATAAACATGTAACATCATAACCAAACCATTAGTAATAAATATCTAAATAAACAAATTTGAATAAAAACCCTAATTTTTTTTTATAAAATGAGACAAATATCAACAATTATTATAATTTCTATAATTAATATAAACAAACAACAAACAATTATATATAGCTAAGTGAATAATCAATTTGCATATTTTATATATTTTTTCCTATTTTACAAATTGAAATTACACAAAATAAATAATAAATTAGAGAATAAAAGAAATAACTTGAATTAGGGATAAATTTGATTGATGATTTGAGATTTTTTTTTTAATAAAGTTGATAGTTATTGTGGTTGATTGATTTGTGTTATTTTTGATGAAAAATTTGGTTTTTTGAAAGAAAGAGAAAGAGAGTGTAGTATAAAAATTTGTTTTTTTTATAAAAAAAACGTAAGATTCTGTTTTTCAGGGACTGTCTGTGTAATTTTTGGCACAGGGACTGACTGTGTAATTTCTGAAAAGTAGGGACTGACTGTGTAATTTCTGCAGAATTGCTGCAGACCGTAGATTTAATCTACGGTTTACAGTGATTTACTGTAAACCGTAGATTAAATCTACGGTTTACAGAAATTCACTGTAAACCGTAGATTAAATCTACGGTTTGCACAGAATCACTGCAAACCGTAGATTTTTTCTACAGTTTGTGCGTTTTTACAGAATTTTTGTAGTATAAAAATCCAACATTTTAACATCGTGGCATTTGAAAAATAAAATCTTTAAGAATTACTCCATTTTAAACATACTCATCATGTATCTCTTACCTTCTAATATTACGACTTGTAACGAATTTCAAACCTACACGCAAACTTTCATGGACGGATGTGAGAAATTATAATATAATTTGTTTTTCTAGCAAATCATGAACTACTCGAACAGTGCCGGTTTTTTGGGTTGTAAGACTTACATTTAGCAGGGGCCACATTTTTATAAATTTTTTTTTATTGATATAGCCTTTAAAAAATAAAACCAAAAAATAATACTCATCATGTATCTCTCTTCTAATATTACGACTTGTAACGAATTCTAAACCTTTATATCTATTGACAACATATATCGGTAATTGTGTAAGTTACTAAGTTCTATTTTTATTACTACTGATATATTTTAAAATCTATAATGTGGGACCAGTTTCCATTAATCAGTTATTTATCGACTTGATGTCAAACAAAATCGCTTGCAAAACGTATCTAAAAATAAATAAAAATAAATCTGTAAATGCATAAAATTATTGAAACTGAACATTTATCATTTTGTTTGTACATAAAATCTGTAAATGCATAAAATTATTGAAACTGAACATTTATCAAACTAGTAAAGTACATAAACTTTTTTTGTAAATGCATAAAAAAATTATCCAACAAGTTTAGTAAATACATTTTATGTACTTCACTAAGTTTGTATTTTGCAATAACATAAGGTGACACTAAACTACAGCCAACGATTATTAAATTTCAATAATTAAATATATAAGCAAAAACCATTTCTATCAACTTATTTTACTTCAAAAGTCACTTATCAATCACCTGTCAATCCGTCGTCACATAATCTAAAGAGTTGATAATTGATACGGGTGGGTCAGTGACACTCTACGAAAATATAAAAATTATGTCTATGATTGACTATCTATGTAAATTTCTTGATCTTAAGTAGTACATTAATTAGATAAAAGAAATATTTTACTTTATTTTTTAGTTATTGATCATGTAGCCTTCCATATATTCTAGCTGTGAAGTACCCGTTATGAATCCGGCAAACTTATTTGCAAAAGGACCTCGTTTTTTTTAAAATTCAAAATACTAAATACTACATAGATTTGAAAATAAAACTGCTCCAACTTTATAACCACCCCCGCACCCAATTATTTCATAACCATTCACACCGAATAATTTCATAACCATCTTCATTTTTTCTCACACATCTTCACTGATTATCGTAAATTATATTTTTACTGATTATATATTTTCATAACAAACACCCGTACATTTGATATACGCTTTGTACACTAATATTACCTATTTCGTCACCCTCAAAACCTTAAAAATTCACCTATCAATCCATCAACACATGAAAAGCTGATATGATTCGGGTTAGGACCAATGACCAAAATGTGAGAAATTGTTCATGACTATGGTTGACTATTTATGTAAATTTATTTAACTTAAGCAGTAATTGATAAAAAATATATTTTACTATCATTTCATAATTAATGAAAAAATGTGCATGATTATGGTTGACTATTTATGTTCTTACGTAGTAATTGATAGAAAAAAAAATTAGATTTTATTAATGGTAAAAGATAACCAATGCCCCCTACACATTCGTTAATCATGTATAATATTTGTGGCAATATGTTATTTATAGTAATTTATTACTAATAAGATTTTCATAATGTGAGTAAATCAAAACATATATTTGGTAAGCCCAAAATATTATGGTATAAATTCAACAATATTAATATTAAATGCAACTTGCATTCGGAAAGTTATTTGACGATTAAACGATGCCTAGGAAACTCGTTAGCCAAACCGTTTACTAATTACTATTATTTCAAAACTAATGAGAAATGGTTGACTATTTAGGTAAATTTATTTATCTTTAATTACTAAATGGATAAAAAAAATAGTACTTCCTCCGTTCATATTTAATTGTCCATTACGAAACTATGTGCAATTTTGACCGGACAATAACTTATATCAAAATTGTTGGAATGAAAATTTTCAAAAGTTGGTCATATACTTCAAATGTTAAATTTTATGATTAGATTTAAAAAAAAATTATTTCGACAATTTTGATACAAGTTATAAGCCGTTAAAATTACACGTAGTTTCGTAGTGGACAATTAAATGAGAACGGACGGAGTATATTATAGTATTATTTCATAATTAATCAAAAATTGTGCATGATTATGGTTGACTATTTATGTTCTTAAGTACTAATTAATAATAATAATAAAAAGATTTTACTAATGGTAAAAGCTAACCAATGCCCCATACACATTGGTTAATCATGTATAATATTTGTTGCAATATGTTATTTATAGCAATTTATTAATAAGATTTTCATAATGTGAGTAAATAAAAAACATATATTTGGTAAACCCAAAATGTTACGGTATATATTCAACAATATTAATACTAAACGCGACTTGCATTTGGAAAGTTATTTGACTATTAAACTATACCCACGAAACTCGTTAGCCAAACCGTTTACTAATTACTATTATTTCAAAGTTAATGAGAAATTGTGCATAACCATATATGGCTGACTATTTATGTAAATTTATTTATATTTAAGTAGTAAATAGATAAACAAAAAAAAAAGAGTATATTATAGTAGGGCTAGGCGAAAATCCGAAAAAACCAAACCTAACCGATTACCGAATCGAAAAATACCGCAAAACCAAAAAACCGAAACTTTTTCAGGTCGGTCGAAAAAAATCGAAAAATTAAAAATAAAACTGAAAAATAACTGAAAAAACCCGAAAAACCAGAAATCGGCTCGTAAAAACCCGGTCCGGTTCGGTCCAAAAAATAAAAAGACCGAAACCGAAAAAAATCGAAGCGAAAAATCTGATCGGTTTCGGTTTTGGCAAAAAACACGGACCGGTTTGATCCGGGCCCTATATTATATTAATATTTTATAATTAATGATGAAAAAAGATTTCCGCATAATACGTTTCTAGATTCGTGTTCTTCCTCACGTCTCTCTCTCTTAAATATAACATTTTACATTAAATAAAAAATAATACATTTTTTTTAAAAAATAATCCAAAAAACTTTTAAAAGTTTCTGGAAATTGTTCAATTCCCAAGGTAATTAGCATCTTTGGCGTTTTTATCACTACCCATTTAATAAATTTCCATTTTTTGTCCATTATACATATTTATACATACATTTATATAAATATATAGATATATTTATATATTTATATATAGAGAGAGAGGGATCTGAGAAATTGGTGGGTCATTCTTTGTTTATTTTCTACTTTTCGTGTTTTTTAAGCTATCTATTTAGTATGGTTGTTGGTATGTTTGGTGGGATTTTTTTAAATGATTTTTTTTTTATGTTAGTATTATTTTTCATCTTTATGCTCTGTATATAAAGGCTCAATCTTTAGCATTACCTCAGAGAAATAAAACAATATTTGGTTTTTGGTTTTTGGTTTTTGGTTGTGAATTGATTTGATCAAATTCAGGTGATTTGATCATTTTTTTTACTTATGCATTTTTTGTATATATATATATATATATATATATATATATATTCAGAAATGATTTGAGATTTTGTTTGAAGCATTGTTTTTAGAGATCTATAGTTATAAAGATTATTTGCAAATCAAGTGACTTTTAAGTGTGTTTTGAGGATATAAAGTTTAAATCTTTAGAAAGGCTCAGTCTTTTAGTTTTTGTTGTTCTTCTCTTGTTTGGAATTTACAGCTTATAAAATTCCGAAGAAGAGTTTTTTTATAGCTTATAAAGTGATCAACCTGTTATTTTTTTTATAGAAAAATGTGATTTTCAAAACCTTAGCATTGCCTAATCAAATCAGGATAAGAATTGCTGAATTAGTAGTGCCATTTTTTTGATCAAGTGGTTGGTAAGAGTCGTGGATCGATCCAATTATTGTTAAAAGAAAAAATATTAAAGCCTTTTAACTTCCGTTGATCACTTTGATCCAGTGACTCGTATCGACCAGCTTAGGACGAGCGATAGTATCAGTTTAGCAAATCCTACACTCATTAAATCGAAAGACGTTTTTTTTGCTAAAATTACAAGCTGCAATGTGTATACACCTTGATCCAGTGCCTTTTGTTACTGTTTTTAGTATTTTTGGATAATGGATGTGAAATTTGAATTGAGGTTCATTTAAAGTGTCTTATTTTGATGTTTTAATTTTGTTTCTATCAGATTTATAATGGCTACAAATGGGCAAGCTACAAAACCCCCACCAAATCCATCTCCTCTACGAAACGCCAAGTTTTTCCAGGTACTTCGTTTTGCGCCTAGTTACCTCTAGGTTTGTTTGGTTGTATCTTTAAGCATAGTTATACTCCTAATGAGTGTGTCTTTTTGCTAATACGCCAAAGTACATTTGGTTGATCACCTTTTCAAATGAGTTTTTATTCTTCTCGTCCTAATAAGTTTTATGTATTTTAATCGTAGGAACTTGTATTGCAAACCTCAAAGTAGCCAACTATTGGCGTAATAGTTGCAACAGACAAACCATTACTCTAATTTAGACTTACCTTGCTGTTTTCGTAAAAAAGTTAACTTAATTTCCGTTTCGTTAGTATATATCATATCAGCCTTTGTCTTGTCCAGATTTTTTTCTTAACCGATATCATTTCAATATCCTGTATTAACTTGAAGAATGTAATTATCTCTATCAGGCAAATATGAGGATTTTGATTACCGGAGGGGCTGGGTTCATCGGCTCACACTTGGTCGACAGATTAATGCAAAATGAAAAGAACGAGGTATGCGAGATTTTCTAATTATTTCCTTTTGTTTAAAAGATTTTAGGCTGAGGTGTATCAATCCTTTAATATCTGAAAGTAGCTACATATGCTTAAGCATGTGCATGTGTTTGACTAAATTAAAGCCCTATCTTGTTGTGTAGGTGATTGTTGCGGATAACTATTTCACTGGCTCGAAAGACAATATAAAGCATTGGATTGGTCATCCTCGCTTTGAGCTTATTCGTCACGGTAAGCCTTTTCATTTTTTTATTTACTTACGTTTTTTAAGTAATACCAACCACTTACATCACATGTTTATTTGTGCATTCAGAGATATGTGAGCTTGGTATTTTGTTATTTGGTACAGAATGTGTTGGCTATGCTTTAAAAACACATTCGTATTTTACTAAATTGGTTCTTATTAATATGGTTTAAGATTCTATGTATATTGATTTTATGCTTTTCATTTTGCAGATGTGACAGAACCATTGCTACTTGAGGTTGACCAGATTTACCATCTTGCTTGTCCCGCTTCTCCAATTTTCTACAAGTACAATCCCGTCAAGGTATGCTGTATTGATAGAACTTGACACATTCTGTCTCCATAGTCCATATTCCATATACATATATCGATACGAATAATATACACATCTTTCTGGCTAAGAAGGTTGCTTTGAGAAAGCTGTACATTTGATCGTCGCTTGTAGTGATACTAATTACTAATACTTTACATTTAACAGACAATTAAGACCAATGTGATGGGGACATTGAACATGTTGGGTCTAGCAAAGCGAGTTGGAGCAAGGTATGGAACTACATTCTACCGCTTATTTTCATTTTTTTGTAATGGAATGTCACTAGGCTCTTAGCCAATAATGTTATTTACATAGATCTATACGCAAGGGCTTATTTGGTTGCAGCATGTAAGCTCACTTATTTACTTTTCTATGAAAGAGTTTGATTGCATTTTGTTGGCTGAGTTAAAATCTGAGCTTTTCTGGAATTTTCCTGAAAAAGTAGAAGCTTTAAGCTGAATGAAGTTGGCTATTTGTTAAGCCTCTAGAAACTCCAGCTTAATTGCTTAAAAACTGCAATCAAGCAATCCCGTAGATTGGTTAGGTATCATTAGCTCCAACATATTTTTTTTTAAATGACAGCATTTTGTCTAAAGAAAAACTTCATTTTTTTGGTGTAGAGCCCATCCCGTTGTAACCTGTGAACAAGTTTGTGTATATAACTGTGTAAACATTTACACAGCTTTATTCTTTTTTGTTTTTCTTATGGGATTTATATTGGCCAACAGAATTTTGCTTACTTCAACATCTGAGGTTTATGGAGATCCTTTAATCCATCCCCAAGATGAGAGCTACTGGGGAAATGTCAACCCTATAGGTATTGTATTTCCTAACAAATCTTTTAGTTTTACAAGAAATGTATATTTAAAATTTGTATGGGGTTGTTTAGCTGTAATTTTAACCAAATAGATAGCTTATTTGAGACTGAGATTCAATCAACTTAAGATGCTTTGATTTACTAAACCATAAAACCAAGAAAACTTGGTGTGAAACTTGCCAACCAGTTACATTACCATGTAGAATCTACTTTGCCGCTGGACCAAATAATTGGGCATGTGAGTAATTTCTTCCATAAAGTTCTGTGCCAACCACGATTTATCCCCTTTTTTGTAATATATAATGCAGGTGTGAGGAGTTGCTACGATGAGGGAAAGAGAGTAGCCGAGACTTTGATGTTTGATTATCACAGACAACATGGAATTGGTAACTCTCGCCCCTCTTATCCCTCTCTTTACTGTCGTACAACTGATCTGTTGGATTGTTTTTTAATGTTACAATATGATAATTGCAGAGATCCGTATTGCTAGGATCTTCAATACTTATGGCCCCCGCATGAATATCGACGACGGCCGTGTTGTTAGCAATTTCATCGCTCAAGCTGTCCGGTAATCTCCCATAACTTTGTGGATTTTGATATTTAAGTTGACATTTACGATGATAATTGTCAAATAAGATCTCAGCCGTTGATTACACTTAAAGAAGGGCTAGGACAGTTGAATTTTTTTTGTGATTTGATCTCATCCCTTAACTTGTATGTCACCACATTGGCTGAGATCCTGTGTCGTTAAGTTTGAAAATATACACCTCTTGATAATCACCTTATAAATAATACAATTTATTTCTCAAAGATCTGGCATTTGTAAGTTATTTTTTTTTTTTGGATTTTGGCTCTATGCAGCGATGAGCCTTTGACTGTACAGTTACCTGGAACACAAACTCGAAGCTTTTGCTATGTGTCTGATATGGTATGCTGAAGTATTGTGTTGAATATCTCCAATAATTTGAAGTACGTTTCACTTTTTTTTACTAACTTTTTCAATTTTTGTTGCATTCAGGTTGATGGACTTATTCGACTCATGGAAGGCAGTAATACCGGCCCGATCAACATTGGCAATCCCGGTACTTTAATACACTTCACAATGCTCTAATGATGACGATGATAATATCCATTTGCTGATACTGTTGTATAACTCTTTAGAGGATTCATAACCATTTGCTTACATTGAAATATATCATTTAATTTTTTAGGTGAATTCACCATGCTCGAACTCGCGGAGACTGTGCAGGAGGTCAGTTTCAAAACAACTCATGTTTTTCATATAATATTCTATAGACCTGATCATATTAGAAATTGGTGTTAAAAAAATAAACAATGCCTAGTATTTTGGGTTCGACGAGGTACTCAATTAGGAGAGGGTTCTCATATGCATAATCTTGTTGGTTTGTCACATTATCTTTTAGAAGATCAGGTTTCCTTAAATAGTTAGCAACTCCAAGTTCTTGCAAGTCATGTTTGTATAGTACTCATTTTAAGATTTGAATGGCAAATATCTGATACAATAGTAATTAATATATCACCAAGGAAGAGTAACTCCTCCATAAACTATCAAATATAATTTATTTAATTTTGGAGATTATCAAATATAGCTTCTTTGGCTATAGCTCTTAAGGTCATGAATTTTGTATGTACTTTTGTCTTGCATATGGGTCCACCAACCTAATGGCTTGTTTTTATTTTATTTTATTTTCTGTTCTGTCCCGTTAAGACAAGAAGCTTGAGTTGAGTGAACACAATATTTGGTAAGATTAAAGTAAGGTCTATTGTTTGTAAGCAGTGTTCAAACAAGCCTAAAAGCTCATTTTACTTTTCTCTCATTTTTTACTTTCACTTTTATGCTAAATTTATATTTGTCAATTATCCAAAACTATAGATGATAAACCCGAATGTGAAGATCATAACTGTGGAGAACACACCAGATGATCCCAAACAAAGAAAACCCGATATTACAAAAGCACAAGAATTGCTTGGCTGGGAACCAAAAGTCAAATTGCGTGACGGTATTCCTCTCATGGAAGAGGATTTTCGCCTGAGGCTTGGTGTGCCCAAAAGTGCTTAAGCTCGGAAATTTTCAAGAAATTTTGATAATAATTTTTATTTTGTTTCAGAGTGAGACTTGGTTTCTGAATTTATAATGTGTTTCTTTGCATTTCTATTTTATTTCTTTTCTACTGTGACATTTATAGTATCAAATAAAGTTTGAACAGCTTACATATTGCTGTGGTGATTTGCATATATTATTCCTTAAGAAAGAAATTTTTATTTGTTCTGTTAAAGACTTGTTCCGTTGATAGCGTAAACAAGAATTTAGTGATTCTCGGTACTTGAGACCATTTTGTAACAAACCTGTGACCATTTTGTAACAAACCTGTGACCATTTTGTAAGAGTACTACTGAAAGGTTTTTAACTGATACTAAATTACTATAAGGTTTCATGTGTTAAAAATGGACCCTTGATGTTTTTTTATACAAAACCCAATCGTAATTTTCTCCTTTCGTAATCTTCCGAAAACTAGGATATATTACTTGGCCTTGGGGCAAGATTTGGCAAGATTTTGTTGGGAAGTAAGATTTATTATTATTATAATTTATATAGCTCAGTTTTGTTATTTTGTGAGATTGTGACCCGAGTAGCATGAATCACGTGAAATTCAATTAGAAATTAGAATCAGGTAGGACTTCAGAGTAAGGATTCGATTTAGGCTATGTTTAGTAACATATTTTTTTGATCAAAAATCAAAATTTCAAAATCTGTTTTGAAAATCCACTAAAAAGCTAAAATTTAAAATTCTTGATTTTTTAGCCTTTTCAGCCTAAAAATCAGATTTTCAGAAGCTGAATAATCCTGACTAGCCAAATATCCACATGTTTAAAATCTAAAATTCAAAAATCAACTAAAAAAATATGTTGGCAAAGTAGTGATTTGGAGTGCTGTCCATTCAACTTACTTTGATTCCATTGCTTACGAAAGTTGTTTTTATCAGTGGACCGGATTTAACCACTTTGGGAAAAAACTGTATTTGGATTAAGAAATTGACAGTATTCCTCAACTTTGAAGGTTCAACTTGGGTGGATGAAGCTAAAATTGATCAGTTTTTCCCCAAATAATGAGCATTTATTCTTGACCACTCTCCCAAATGGGCATATTTTTCTGATTCTACGTTACTAATTGTTTGGATTAATTTAACGTTACAAAGTTCTAATTAAGATCGACACCACGGCATCTGCAGATAGTGTTGAGCATGACTACTGCAAATTCAGTGTTATTTAGCTTACGTAACAATGTAAACACCCTATCGGAAATGAAATGGCAATAAAAGTAGAAAGAGTTATCAAAATGAATTACACAGAGTTATATTAGAACCAAGTTATATAGAACCAAATTTAAAATTCCTCATCATTTCATAGTGCATTGTAGCTCATGGGATAAACAACTATACTGCTGTTGAACAAAAGACGCAGAAACAAGATAATAAATAAATGATATGGAAAAGACAAGGTCATATCTCTGGAGAAATGAACAATATCTTGTTTGGTTGCAGCTTTTAAGCTCAACTTCTTTGTTTCTCTTGGAAGCTTTTAGATTTGTTGCTGGAAAAGCTAAAAAAAAATCAGATGAAAAGACCCAATGTTTCAAAGCTTACAAAAACCCAATTAATCTACTATAAAGCTGCAGGTAAACCAAGGCAGCATTAATTCTAAGCCTCTGCTGAAATTTGAGCTGAAGTAACTTTTTCCTTCTTTTTCTTGACAACTTTCGTTTTCACTTGACTCTTGTCTTCTCCTTCATCTTCTATTTCGATCCTAGCAAATATGGGACTTGCTTGAGCCATTACTTGACCGCCTTTTAGCCCACCCCACTTTGTATCGTCCTGAATAACAAGGTGGCCTCAATCTATGTTAGAAGTGTGTCATTTGCATGAGTGTGTGCGCGCGTGCGAGAGAGAGAGAGAGAGAGAGAGAGAGAGGGGAAGGTAGAGTCTAATATTTGGATGCAGCTTTTGATAAATTCTTGTCTTTTTGTTCAAAAGCTGGACCGTATTTGGTTGCAGTAGCTTAGAAAGTTGAGTATCCTTTCTCAGTCTTTTGGCATGATGTTGATTTTTGCTCAAAAGGACTTATTTGGTTGAATAAGCCGCGACTTCTTTTGTTGTAAAAAGCTAGAGGATATTTAGTTGAATAGTTTAACAGCCGAGTATTCCTGGTTTCATTCTGTTAAAAAGTTACTATATTAGGTTCTTGTTTAAAGCTGAGATTTTTTTGTTTCAGTTACCTAAAAAGACAAGAGCCTATATTGTAGTATTTGGTTTTTTGCTTGAAAGTTAAAACTGTATATGATTAACTGTATTAAAAGCTGAGTTTTAGAGGGTGTTTTCGTGAAAAAAACTAGTCTGAATTTGGTCATTTGCTTAGTAGTTGGATTATATTTGGCTGACTAGCTTAAAAGTTGAGTTATATGGGATCGTTAACCGAAAAAACCTTGGTTCTAGTTGCTTTTAGCACTGTATATGATTGACTAGCTTAAAAGCTAATTATTTCTCGTTTCTTGGCCTTTTTTTTTTTTTTTGCTTAAAACCTACAACTGCATCCAGTTGACTATCTTGAAAGCCAATTTTTATGGATTTCAACTTTTCTCTTCACCTAAAAAAACAGCTTATTTGCTTAAAAGCTGCATCCAAAGAAACAATGATAGAGAGTGAGAGAGAGAGAGAGAGAGAGAGACCCATGTGAGAGCATTGTAGTGTTCTTCTGAGTAGCCAAGCTGCAAGTAGATTCTTTGGCATAAGCGCGGCGCTATTGGTAACAAAGAAACTGCTATAATCCTCATTGCTTCTAATATGATCACCAGATCCTGTTTTAAGATCAATCAAAGATTCAAAATAAAAACAAGAAGGATAAGTAGTACACAATGGAGAAAATAGAATTAAACAAATAATATAGTCTGAACTGAAGAGTGAAGAACATGACATTTCTAAGATGAAATAGTACAGGTTCGGATACAAATATATAGACACACAAGTATAGATCGACTCAGGAAGCAGTACACATGATGGAGCAAAGTAACTAATGATCAGCGACGACTGTTTTGGCTTTTTAGGCAGTACCACTTTCTAACATATATAGCTAGGAGTACAACTGAAAACATGATAAATTGTTTCACAACAACCATACTTGAAAACTTTTCAACTAAAATGAATAAAGTTTATTTTTATATTAATAGTGATACACAGAAAATATGCTTCTTATAAGTAGAGATTTGATGATCAAAAGATGACATTTTTTGTGTGTGCATAACTTCCACTTTCAACACCAAATTATCCTTTTCATTTCTACTTATCATTGCTAGTTACAGCTTTTTTACTTTTGTACTAACAAATTATAATGTTAAGCATACGATTCCAATTAATTCCTACTTTAAAGAGTCTGGCAAAAGGGTGGGCAATATGAAGGTTTGCCATTAATTCTCAGCTCATTGTGAATTCAAATCTAAATGATATGAAACAAATAAAAAACTCATAAAAAGTACATATTTAAAATAGTACTAATAAGTAACCTTGGCAGCAGAATCAGCAGAAGCACCCCCTTTCTTAAAAGAAGACCACGGTGCATGTTCATCCATGTACAAGTTCCCAGCATTACCAATCTCTAGAACCGCCTCACAAGCTGATGATAGTGCCAGATTCTCATACTGAACCCGTGCCTTCTCAACCTACAAATAATAACTTACTATTAGTAGAGACAACAAAATCTTATACAACCGGACCGCTTCTTTTTTGTTTCTCTATAATTCCTTCCAAAATGTACATCGATGTAGAAAAGTCAACCTACAAATGGATAACTTTTCTCATTATACATATCCCAGTTTTCTCACTGACCGGGTCTGCTTTTATTTTGCTAATAAATGACTTAAATCATTGGCAGAGTGTAATAAGTGCCTGCCCTGGCACAAGTTACACAAGGAAACAGCCTTGATAAAAAAAAACAGCAAATATTTTCAAGGCAACCCCCCATGCAACGGTAATTATTCTAGCAACAAAACATTGACATATAGTGAGATTTAATCCACATGCTTTGAGATATTGATATTTTGAGCAATTAAAAGTACTTTTCTTCTATATCTTATAGTCGGAAAGTATTATAATTATTCTTATATACAGCAATTATTATGGTAAACATATATATTTAGTTATAATTGAAGCTAAATCGCAAGTTAAATTTGTTTAATAAAATTAATATGTTAATACTACCAAAACAAGACAACCCAAATTTATGATACCTTAGGCAACCCGCTTGACGAGGCCAGCACTGCGAGTGTTGATTCATACAACAAAAGTTACTGGTTAATATCATAATATACTGTCTGTCTCATTTTGTTTGTCCATACTATTCCATTATGTAGTGGATAAAATTCGACTCCCAATCAAAGGGATAATTAGGGAAGTTTATAAAAAGAGACAGTAATAACGACATTTCTTACAAAATTACCCAGTCAATCCCCAACAATTTGAGATGGAGGGATACCTAAATTTAGTAGAAACTCTCATGGAATTTTTTCTTCTAAATTTTTGTGATTGTTCTTTCATAATTTTTTCCCCATCTATTTACGGATGGATTCAGAATCAGATTGAGTAGTCTTTAACTTTTTTATTTGTTGCTGTTTAGTCTCTGAAAAGCTTGGGTGCTTAAGTTATGCAATCGAATAGCCAAGAACCGAATCCAGATCAAAAATTAAAATAGGGGATAAAGAAATAACGGTTTCCGAAATCATTTACCAGGTTTTCGACAGTGTCTTTCAAAGCACTTCCTTCTGCAGCTACGGTTGAATCAACAACCAAAGTAGATTCACAATTCTTCTTTAAAAGCCCAAGCGTACGGTTGAGTAGATTACCTGCACATAAAAAAAACAACAAATTCTAACATCCGACAGCAGAATTTAGCAAATAAGTTGGCTTATTTGATGGTGAGAAAACAGCTGTACTAATGCAGCTTGATACCTCACTTATTCAGACCAGAAAACCTAAACAGCTTTCAAGCTCATCGGACTAATCTGGGTGGAGTGCAGCAATGTTCCCCATGATTTGGTTCAAATTTTGAAACGATCCCTATAGTTCAGATTGCGTCACTAAAGATTCCTATATTTGGGGTGAAATTTCTATTGGTCCCATATCAACACTATTTCTCCAGTAACACTATTCAAAGTTAAACTAAAGACTTCATGCATTGAATAGGTTACAGCAATTATCTCTATGGGTAACAATTTTGGTCCCACAGAAAAGGGACCACCGGTGTAAGTAAGAGAAACTAGGGAAACCGACACTAACGTATTTGAGGTTTAAATTATCGGGACCATCAATGTAGCTTATTCATATCACGTTGATCAATAGTGTTGCAAATGAAACTAGTAGTACGAGATCAATGTTTCTCACAAAGTATGGGGACCAGTACACTCTATATTTCGAAAAAAGCCAAAAGAGTTGAGCTTAAAGCTGCAACAAATGTAAGGTGAAAAGGTAGGCATACCAATTGTATTAGCGAGGTGGGCATTGACTATATTGACAAAACGATCCTCTGAATAATCGCCATCACTACCAAGTTCCATTTCTCTGAGGAAAAAGTACCTAACTGCGTCTGATCCAAATCTTTTCACCAAATCATTTGGTTCAATAGTATTTCCTAGCGACTTCCCCATCTTCATGCCATCCTAAATTTAAAATAAAAATTCTGCATGAAATGAAAATAGGAATACATGAGATAATTTGACGGAGGGGTAATCCCTTTAATGTTTATAGTTGATTTTGTTCAATAAATCTTTGATCATTTTCCTTTTTCTCAATTAAAGAAAAGGCTCAGTTTGTTAGAATGGTCAATTATTTATCCTCATGAATTATTCGATTGACGAGATATTAACAAACTTCATCATCACACCCTTCTTTTCACAACACTTGATAGCAATGTGTGCACTAATATATATCTAACAGTCACTGATTATTTTTTTGTTGAAGTCAATTCTGTTTACAAGAAAGAAAAAACAAAGTTAAAATTCAGAATAAAAAAAATGCAGGTATCCGGAATCGAAGATTTGGCATGTCCAAAACTGATAATTATGTAACAACGCACTACAGCTAGAACCAAAACCGGATATTCAGATTTAGATAATAACTAATGACCAGAACATTTTAACAAATATTCATCTTTCCATATGCAGAGTGAAGAGATAATCCAAAAGAGTCTTTCTTAATTCTAAAAAGTGCTTAAGATGGCAGACAAGTGTAAAATTTGCAAGCATGAACGAACTTCATATAAACAAGTAGACAAAAAGTTAATGGACATGTGGCAAGTCGAAGTGATACACAGAGATAAATCATATACTAGCAGTTGGTCTGTAGTGATATTGCAGATCGAAATTTTCTAGAAGGGGAAATAGAAAACTAATTCAACATGGGTGTAATTTGTTACCTTGGTTAAGAACCCATGCCCAAAAACCCTCTTAGGCAATCTTAATCCGGCTGACATCAACATAGCTGGCCAGTATACTGCATGGAATCGTAATATATCCTGCAAAACAAAAAAATAAATTGTGAACCTAAATCTATTTATGCAATTTCCAAATAGAGGTCAGGTTGACTGATGTCTGGGTTCTTTTTGAATGTGAAATAATGATGGATAGAATAACAAGTATAAAGTTGAAAGATGACATGGATTTCATCAAGATGAGATTAGATTTTTATGTACACCAAACTAAAGATTTCGATTTGGTAGCCTACCGCACAAAAACTAGCAATTTGTACACTAATGCTATATTTTTCGAGTTGGGAGTACTAGTTAGTCATGAAAAACCAAACATTTTGCACACTTTTTTATTATTTCTAATTTAACGGCTAGTTTCTATTTTGTATACATAAGCAAAAAAGATTGTGAGCTTGGTGTACAAAATCCATAAATAGATAATTGTTAACCACTAGGGATAGTCTAGTGGCCAAAATTCACACTCTCAAAACTGAGGATGTGGGTTCGAATTTTCATAGGAGTAGGATTGAAATACTTAGATCCTCTTAAGATATATATATATATATATATATATATATATATATATATATATATATATAACTTGCAATTAAATGTCAATTTTAATGTATACCTTTCCAATCAGATGCAATGAAGCAGGCCAACCTGAAGAAACTGCATCTTCTAAAGAAGCATTTTCTTTCTCCTCCAAAAGCGCAGATATATATCTGTTTTACAAGTAGAGATTAAAATATTACAGATAATCATAACTCAGAAGAATCTAATGACTGAACAAACTTGTGAGTGATGATAATGAAGTAGATACTAGTTATGCGTTTTTTAAGGTTTATCCAGTATTAAATTTGTGAATTACTCAAAACCCGTAGAGAAACACTAATATATACACAGTCATAATAAAATTCAAGGTACCAAAAAAGATCACTTGATTTGGATATTTGAATTCTGGATTATATAAAAGAGTGAGAGTGAATGACTTTACCCCAGTAAAGCATCAAACCAAACATATATTGTTTGCTTAGAATCATTAGGAACAGTGATTCCCCAATCTACTGATGCTCGAGAAATAGAAAAATCTCTCAAACCACTGTTTATCCAACTTTGCACCTGAAAATGAAATATTACAAAAAAATATGTTTTAATTAAAGATTTCCCACCACATTGAAATTTACAAGCACCTAGCTGATAACTCTTAAGGGTTTGGTTGGATGTTTTAAGCTCATCCTATTAGTTCTAGTTCAATTCATTAGACAGCTCAGTAGCTGTTGATTTTGTTTTATTTTGGTTCGTTGACCTGAAAGAAGTAGAAGCTTTAAGCTGAATGAAACCATTATTCTTTCTCGGTCTCATAAACAACTGTAGACAAACTTCTTACAACAAATAAATCACTGTGCTTTAGCAAACAAGAGAGCATGTTTCTCGTAGTCTTACCTCGTTTAAGCGGAAAGAAGGCTGCACAAATTCCGGATTTTCCTGTAAAGTCTCTTCCAACTTCTTTTGATACTTTGAAAGCGCAAAAAAGTAGTTATCTTCTTTCCTCGGGACACATGGCTTAAGGTGCACAGAACAACAATTGTTCTCTAGCAGCTCTTTTTCATCCTACAATTTTTACAGTGTAAAATATACAAACAGTTAAATGGCAAAGAGGCAAAACATATAAAAGAAGATAAATTGCAGCAATGGTCCCCATACTTAGAGAGAAACTTTGATTTTCTCCCCATAATTTCAGTTGTAACACTTCTGGTCATCATGGTTTGAATAACTTACGAAATTGGTCCTAAACCCAAAGTTCTCTGACCAACAGCATTAGCTCCCATGGTTTCAGTAAGTTACGAAGAAGGTCCCCTTCCTATAGAGATGATAGTGGTATACATGGGGACCCCTTGGGTAATCTATCTCAAATGTGGGAAACATCAGTGTAAATTACTCAAATTATGGGTTCAGTAGAGTTTCAACTGAAGCTACGGAGACCAAATATAAGTTCTACTTGAAGTGTGAGGACCATTAGCATTGCATTAGAAACAATGGGGATCAAATGCAAATTTCAAACTCTTGGGTCTTTTGATGTACTTCACTTCCGAAAAGAAAAGTAGACTACTTGTGGCTAAACTTATGTTGGTATCAACAATTACCTTATACTCTTCACAGTTGACACAATAAAGCCCCTCGTAATCTGCACGGTAAATGTCTCCATTTGCAAGTACCCTTGAGTAAAACTCGTTCACGATTGCTTCATGTTTTGAATCAGTTGTCCGGATGAACTTGTCATAAGCTATGTCTAACTGTTTGCAACAAGTTAGGAGAAGTAAAACAGAAATTAGTTTCAGCACTAAGAACATAGTTAACTGCCAAAGTATCTACTGTTAAGATATCAGTGGATGGTCGATGGTTTGGTGCATATTCAGCTTTTCAGTATTTTATAGGATGATTACAGCAGAAGTACAAAAATGGAAACAAACAAGAAAATTACAGTTTTATGTGCTAACATATCATTTTATTTTGATTTTGTACACCAACTAGCAAAAATTAGCGATTAATACACAAATGATGTTCTTCAGCGACTTAATGCGGTTTGAGTATCAAAGAGAGAGAAAAAAAACACATCGGGGTTAAGATATTTAAAAGCTTTATGCATTACTCTATAATTTTTTTTTTGCTTCTAAACTATTTATCAACATTCTTATATTGTAATCCCAACTTATTATTTTCCCTACAAAGTGTACAAAAAAGAAGTGTTGGGTTGGGGTTCTAATTGCTAATTTTTCTATATTTGTGTATACAATTAAAATCTGGGTAATCATTAGTACAATACTGTAACTAACCCCTTAAGAATACGAAGGTATAGCTCAAAATTATAAATAAAAAAATTACAATATGATAAAAGAAAAAGGCAAAAGCAATACCAAACTGTATAAGAAGAATATTCTAAATCATAAAAAACTTACATTTTCCCATAGTGCCTTGTAAGCATGGGAAATGACATCACAGTGATCTTTTGGACTGGAACCACTAGCAGCTGCAGCAGTAGCAATTTTCTCTCCGTGCTCATCTGTTCCGGTTATAAATACAACTCTTTTCCCCGAAAGCCTCTGCCACATAAAATGCATATAAGTACTAGAGTAATTCTCATATACCATTCTATAAATTAGAACCTTTTCCAGGTTTATGACCATTGTATCCCCACTTTTGCTTAGGAACACGCGTTCATAACTTATAAATCCAATACGACATACTATATGAGAGGATAACATATTAACATGCCAATGTAGACCATAAGTACCATAATTGTTCAAACATTATAGAGTTTTGGTATATATGTATCACCAAGCACTCAACTGTAGCCTTAGTTCAGAATTTTCAGAAGTAAAGTTTATCCCTCTTACCAACACAGCACGGCAGCGCCTATTCGTATGGTAACAGAAAATAGTCTGTGAATACCATAATGAATCAATTCTACCGAAAAGTTACACCTCATTGTTCGACAACCATCCAACCCAGTACCCATTTGTAAGTGCAACAGATAATAGCAACTTAACAATAATATGCATATTTTTGTAAGTGGAAAAAAAGGCTCCAATCTCAGCTACTTCACATATTGGGTTAGCCGGCATGCCAATTGAGAGCTAATTTTTGGATTATTTGTATGGTTACAGTCATAAGTCATTGTCCCCTATTTTACTACTCTATAAATGACAGTTGATGAATGGACCACTTTCTCAACACTGACAATCATTTCACTTATCTAAAGCATTAATTTCTTCCCTCTGATTTATTGAAACAGTCAATGAGGAGAGCCACCTGAAATCTTAGCAGGTCAAAAACAGCAAAGTAGGCTCTATAAAGTGAAAAACGCTCAACTTTTTGAGGTATGCATACTCACCGATCCGGCGACAGACTTGGAAACAAATCCTATCATTTTAATAAAGTCTTTTGTTGTGTGTTTGGGCGGTAAAACAAAGGTTCAAACCAATTCACTTTCTTATCTGTTGTTTCATCTGTTACTTGATATGCTATTTTAATCATTTCTCATAATATAAAGAAACACTTTTCTGGTCCCAAATCCGAAATACTAGGAATAACTACTCAAGGTGTTCAAGACCAAATTATCCAATCAAAAAGTAAAAAGATTAAAACAAAATTCCAATAACACATCGGGTTTGCCAAACAGACTAAAATATATGGAAAACCACTGGTTTATAGCGGTGCAAGTAAGAGCAAGACTTCATTTTTAAGAAACTAAGATCCAAAAAACCTACCAACAAAACATTATCTTTGCCAAACAAGCCAAAAGATAAATTGAAAGTTGGTAGTTTATAATGGTTCAGATAAGTTAAAGACTTCATATTTAAGCAACTATGAACTGAATTAACCAATAGACATCAAACCTATACTTATCCGATTCCAAATCCTAAATACTAGGAATAACTACTCAAGGTCCCTGAACAATATTATCTAGCTAAAAATAATAATCTAATAACACATAACGTTAAGCAAATAAGCCGTGTATATATATTTAATATAACCAGTAACCAACATAATGTAGTTTACTGTTGTGCAAATTAGAACAAGATTTCATTTTTAAGAAACCATGAACTAACATACGTAAAGATATAGTATTTTTTTTTTGGCCCCAAATCCTAAAAAGTAGGAAAAATCACTCAAGGCGTCCCAAACCAAATTATCTAACCAAAAGTAAAAAATCATAAGCGGTGAATTAGACCAAATTTTTCGTTTTAAAAAATTATTAACCAATATATAAGCTTTTCTGGTTCCAATCCAAAGTAGAAACAATTACTCAAGGTGTCCCAAACCAATTCATTCAATCAAAAAGTTATATAAAAAAAAGAACAATAACACATAATATTTGCCAAAGAAGCCTAATATATATTGGAAATTAGTATTTCTTTTAAGAACTGCAAATCAAATCAAATTTTCATTTTTAAGAAACTACGAGCCAATATACACAAAAGATACACTTTTCTAGTTCCAAATCCTACTAGGAATAACTACTCAAGATGTGCCAAACCAAATTATATAATTGAAAGTAAACAAATATACCCATAAAACAATATCTAATAGTATGCTAATGCTCATACCATAAGAACTAATAATCAAGATCACCGTTTTAAAAAGCATGCTTAAGCTTGATTGAAAACTCAATAAAAGCTCGATTCAAAGCTTAAAAAGCTCGCTTTTCCGCTTTTTAGGCCGCTAAAAGCTTACACTTTTTACGCTTTTAGCGTAGCAATTGCAAAGTGGCTTAAACTAAGTCTTTGTTTTTTTAAATCACTGATGAAGATACATAAGAATTATACTACTGTAGATAGCTATGATTTCTCAAGGTGTTCCAAACCAAAAATGTCTAATTTAAAGCAAAAATGAAACCTAATTTGCTAATGTTATAACCATAAGAACTAATAATCAAGATACGTAAGAATTATACTACTGTAGCTTTATATAGCTATGATATTTCAACTTTCGAAGTGTTCCAAACCAGAAATGTATATTTCAATGTAAAAGAAAAAAAAATACCAACAAAACATTATCAATTTTGCTAATGTTCATAATCAAGATACATAAGACTTGTACTATTGTAGTTGTAGATAGCTATGATATTTCAACTTTCAAGGTGTTCCAAACCAAAAATGTCTAATTTGAAGTAAAAAAAAATACCAACAAAACATTATCTAATTTGCTATATAATTTGCTAATGTTAATACCATAAGAACTACTAAATAATCAAGATAGATGAAAATTATACTATTTGTAGTTGTAGATAGCTAAGATATTTCAACTTTCAAGGTGTTCCAAACAAATATGTATAATCTAAAGTTAATCTTTATATTATCTATTTTGCTAATGTTAATACCAAGAACTAATAATCAAATTATACTATTGTAGATATCTATAATATTTCAAGGTGGTCAAAACCAAAAATGTCTAATTTCAAGTAAAAACTAATACCAACAAAATATTATGTAATTTGCCATACCAACTAATAATCAAGATACATAAGAATATATCTATAGTATTTCAAGGTGGTCAAAACCAAAAATGTCTAATTTTAAGTAAAAACTAATACCAACAAAATATTATTTAATTTGCTATACCAACTAATAATCAAGATACATAAGAATATACCTATAATATTTCAAGGTGGTCAAAACCAAAAATGTCTAATTTTAAGTAAAAACTAATACCAACAAAATATTATCTAATTTGCCATACCAACTAATAATCAAGATACATAAGAATATATCTATAGTATTTCAAGGTGGTCAAAACCAAAAATGTCTAATTTTAAGTAAAAACTAATACCAACAAAATATTATTTAATTTGCTATACCAACTAATAATCAAGATACATAAGGATATATCTATAATATTTCAAGGTGGTCAAAACAAAAAATGTCTAATTTTAAGTAAAAACTAATACCAACAAAATATTATCTAATTTGCCATACCAACTAATAATCAAGATACATAAGGATATATCTATAATATTTCAAGGTGGTCAAAACAAAAACTGTCTAATTTTAAGTAAAAACTAATACCAACAAAATATTATCTAATTTGCCATACCAACTAATAATCAAGATACATAAGGATATATCTATAATATTTCAAGGTGGTCAAAACCAAAAATGTCTAATTTTAAGTAAAAACTAATACCAACAAAATATTATCTAATTTGCCATACCAACTAATAATCAAGATACATAAGGATATATCTATAATATTTCAAGGTGGTCAAAACCAAAAATGTCTAATTTTAAGTAAAAACTAATACCAACAAAATCTTATCTAATTTGCCATACCAACTAATAATCAAGATACATAAGGATATATCTATAATATTTCAAGGTGGTCAAAACCAAAAATGTCTAATTTTAAGTAAAAACTAATACCAACAAAATCTTATCTAATTTGCCATACCAACTAATAATCAAGATACATAAGAATATATCTATAATATTTCAAGGTGGTCAAAACCAAAAATGCCTAATTTAAACTAAAAAAATACCACTAAAAAATCAATAAAAAAATCAATAAAAAAAAATTAAGGAAATGGAGACCTGAAACCTAGCAATAGCATCAGCAGAAATGGTGGTGTAAGCACTTCCCATATGTGGAGGGGCATTTACGTAATATAGTGGTGTTGTTATCACAAAAGCTTCATTTTTTTCAATATTTTCATTTTTAATACTACTATTAGTGCAAGTAGAGTAAAAAGGTCTTCTCTTTTTTATTATTTTAGGTGAAATTTTGATATGGGTTTTGAGAGAGAAAAATGAATAATAAGAAGAAGAATAAGAAGAGAGGAGAGAGAAAGAGTGGATTCTAGTCACCATTTTTGTGTCTGGTTTTTTAGCTTATTTATTTTTAAGAAGATAAATATACATATTTATGAGTTTTGTGTCTGGTTTTTCATAAATATTTATGAGTTTTTATCAAAAACTAGGTTATAAGTAAAACTTGATTTACAAAATATAATTGTTTGACAAAACTTTAAAAAACTAACATTTAATATATTTATTTTTGGCATTAGCTAATAACCTTTTGCTTTTTCAATCAAAATAACTTTAAGAGATTTTTTTGATAAATTTTCAAAATATGACATTTAAACGAGTAACTAACACGTAAAATATACGAATACAATTTTACTTGATATAACATCAATATTTATTTAAATGATTAAAATGGTGGCGAGAAAGCTAATAAAATATCTAAAATATGTGGGTTTTTTGCTTTTAGGTTTTCTAATTATATTACTCCAAAATCTATATTTTTAAAAGATAAAGAAAGCAGTGATACTAAACGCATCTGACTTTTTAAAATTAAAAAAGATTAAAAAGTTAAAAAAAAAAATTGATATCAAACATGCAAGTAATGATAATAGAGTGGGGTATGTTAAAAAAAAACCAATTAAAAAAAAAATGAAAACTAAAAATATAATTGGTTGTCACACCCAAAATTGATGATTTTATGTAATTGTTTCTTGTTAAAAACTTAAAAGCCAGTGTTTTTAAAAGCCTAAGTCGGGTTCTACATGAAAATAGCTTGTTAAACGTTTAATCGCGTCTAATTCAGGTTAATAATCCTATTATTGATCAAGTTTTGTCTAAGCTCGACTTTTGTAACATAGACTAACAGTGGCGACCAAAGGTCTCTTACCGACACCTTAGTTCGAATCAAAAAATTTCACACCCTCACTTTTTTTCTTTTTTTTTAAATTAAAAACATTTTTTTTGTCTGTCATCCGATTCAGATGGCTCTTTCGACTTGTCATAGAACCGCCTCTGATAGTTGAAATCATAAGTACATGAAACTCGGTTTACCATTTCAAAAATATCGTTTACTAATTTACTGTATTCAATTATCTTATGTTTAAATGTTTAAAAATTTTAACTTTTTATCATTTCGACTTGATAACTATGGTTAAAACTTAAAATTTACTCCTATATATTTGTAAATGCTTGTTTGGGTGTTGCTTTTAAGCTGATAATATGTTATTTAGTGTGAGTGAAGCATTACGGGTTTTGCTTTTAAAAAAGCTTGTAGCATAGGCTACAAAAAATGTTACATTTTCTTACTTTCTCCTATACAATATATATTAACTTCTATGTTTCTCATATAGTAATATATATACATACATTTCGATGGTTTATTATATAAATCTTGTATAACAATGTTTTAGTTAACGAAATTAATAAACCCAAATTAATTTAATAAACATGGAAATGTTAATAAGAAGATTATAAAATTTAAATCACTAAATTTATATGAAAGTATATTTAATGTCACATTAGTATTTATATATTATATTTCTAAATAAAATGATTTTTTACTTTACCATACGAGTTTTTAATAAATTCTCTTTCAAATCTTGACATTTATGAGATTTATTTTTCAAAAGAAAAAAAAATGTTATAAATCTTGTATAACAATGTTTTAGTTAACGAAATTAATAAACCCAAATTAATTTAATAAACATGGAAATGTTAATAAGAAGATTATAAAATTTAAATCACTAAATTTATATGAAAGTATATTTAATGTCACATTAGTATTTATATATTATATTTCTAAATAAAATGATTTTTTACTTTACCATACGAGTTTTTAATAAATTCTCTTTCAAATCTTGACATTTATGAGATTTATTTTTCAAAAGAAAAAAAAATGTTATAAAAAATGGTTCAAATGGGTAAAAATGCAACTTTGTGTATGGATCGGGTTTTAAATAACCCGACCCAATTGTCATCCGTAAGTAGAAGTAGTTTTCAAAAAAATATCTGTATTTAAAATGACATGCTATGATCGCATTGGGGTTTATCTTGCCAAATACAAAATCAGATAATTGCCACTTACAACTTACAAAAAAATAAAAAAATATACTCAAGTAGAAGAACCCAATCATAATGATTATAAAATGAGTAAAATGACCATCACATCAATTCATCAAAGTAAAATGAGTACAAAAATTAAAACGAGTACAAAAAGACCACAAATTATCCTCAAGGAAAACCAAACTTAAAAGAAGAAAAATGTTCTTGACAAAATAAACCACAATCCGATAGACAACCTATTTCCACGACTATAGACAAGTGGATTAGGTTAAGTGATAGTGGGCAAGCACACGATATCAATTTGCCCGGCTTTTGAATACATCGAGTCCCATTTCGGTGGGATCAGTAGCTTGCAACTCAATCTGAATTCCATCAAGCTCCCTCTTGAACCTGTCCTTTGAGCTCGCGTAAATCATCTTGCTTCTCACACGAGAAGTATCAGGAGACCTTGAAACATGTGAAATAATATTTAATCAAATAATTAAACTTGAGGCAAGATAAAAGAATTATAACTACATTTTCAGCTTTGTCCCTAGATATTTATCCTAATCTAACTTTATTGTCTTGATTTTTTCAAACCAGGACTGCGCTTGCTCACAACGTAATGAGGACTGTAAACAAATGCTTAAAACTTCAATAAATTGGGCCAAAATGCAACGAATAGGAAAACAAAGACACTTGATTTATAAATTAAAAAAGATAATACTCCATGAATGCCTTATCACTCGGGGAAAAAAATGAAATAAGCAAAACAGAAGGCAAGATACTAGAACTAATCACATTTACACTTTAACACTCCAAACTATTTTCAGATTCAAACTTAATCAACTCCTTGGGTTTTCAGACCACGATAGATTTCAATAAAAGTATTGCCTCTTTAGGGGAAACTTGAAGCTTTTCAGTTTTCAATATTTGCAAAGTATTGCTTGTTCTATATAAATGATTATTACATTAAAAATCAGAAAACAGACCAAAATGCAAACACTGGAAAGATGCCAACGATTAAATCAGTTGAAAAAATGATTAAACTAGGATAATCCAACTGTGTTTATTTACAGTTTCTTCCCGAACTGTTCCCAAAATCCACCCCAATAAAGTTGGTAACCTTTTCAAAGATCAAACCAGATATTGTACCCCTATTATTTGGATGATCAAACCTTGACAATTTATTATTTTATTTTTTTGTAATAAAAAAACCTTGCCAATTCGTAATGTGAGAGTAGGTTTTTTAAACATAATAATTACCAAAAGAAGGTAAACAACTGGTTAAAATTAAAAAAACATCAATAAAATGGGCCAAACCACAAATTTAGGGAATTAAGTAGAATTGACTGTATCAATTGAAAAGGGAATGATTAAACTTGGATAAGGAATGACTTGTCATACACTGGTCTTACTACAGTGATGGCTTGACCATAATTATTGGTGTAGATTAGTCAATATAGACTGTCCCCACTTAGGCCTTGTTTGGTTGTAAATTTTGACCTCAGCTGTATTTTCTTGCTAAAAAGCTGAAGTGCTCTAAAATATGAGGTGCCTCTTTTCCCCTGCTTAAGCTGGATCAACACGGGTTTATTTCAACCTCAAAATTTCCATTTTGTTTGCTTAAAAACTGCATCCAGTTAACGAGGCCTTAGCTTGCAGTAATATTTGGGTGAGTTGAGTTAAATCTTCCCTTTCACATTGTACCACTTTTTATAAACAATTCAAAAGAAAGAATTATACTGGAAATAGGTGGGAAAACGCCAGAACGAACTTAAACATTACTACTAGCAGAAGTAAATGGCAAACAAAAATCAGAAGTAGAATTTTTTTACCATGCAACGAAGAAAATCCTGCTTTTCGGGACATTTTCTTTGGTGAAAAAGTCAAAGTCAAAAACAGCGTATCGGCACTCGTCAGCAGGTAGGCTTTTGCTGAAATCTTCGTAACTTTCAGCTGGTTCACCAACTTTTTCGACAATAACTTGTTTTTGTTTCTCTTCTATTTTGAAGACTATAAAGCGAAAAGCCCTCTTTGTTTTCAGTTCTTGAAATTTCAACTTGCAGTCGTCATGCACAGCCATACCTGATGCTGCGTTGGCCTGTATACCAATTAAAACAAGTAGTCTTTCAAGGTTAGCCACATGCCTCAAAATTGTACAAGCAGTTCTTTGTCGTATTTGATTCTAGGATTCTAGCTTAATACAGTGTAAAACGATCCTAAAGTTCCTCCTCGTCATCTATATATTAAGGGTTAATTACCATAGTGGTTCCCAAATTTACGATGAGAATCATTTTGGTCAACATAAATTTAATTTCTTCAAGTCTCAATACTCTGAAATATACATGCTAGTAGTCCCTAGAGATGTAAACATTGGACTCAAGAATTAAACAATCGTCAAAAAACAGCAATGAATTCAATTAACATTATAGGGACCATAGGTGTATGAATTGTCAAACTACGAGGTAAAAACTGTTTGGATACAAATTGTTACGACCAAATTGAATCTTGCTCATATTATGAGACCTATTGACTATTAGTGTAAGTCACCATATACTGTATCAATCATGGATCTAAGTATCACATAAACACACAATCAATCATGGAACATTGAAAAATGACGAGCATCACAAGAGAATCTTAGGGAACCAAAAAAATAAGAAAGTTAACAAACTGTTTCCAAGTATACCGAGATTTAATTAAGTTAATATACAGATTCAATTTGGTCCCCAAAATTTGATTTAACAATTTAGGCCCCCCATAGTTTGAAATATACAAAGCTACTAGTCCCTAGCGAGGTAAACACTGGACTCAGAAATTAAACAACCGTCAAAAGATCCAATGGATATCCATTATACATACCCCATAAGTGAATGTATTGTCAAACTATGAGGTAAACAGTGTGCGGATACATAATTGTTACGACCAAATAGAATCTTGCTCATAGTATGAAACCTATTACTGTAAGTGACTCACCATATATCAATCATAGATTTAAACATCACATTAAAAAACGTAATTCATAATGAAAGATAGAAAAATGTCGAACGTCACAGTTTCTAAGGGAACCAAAAAATTAGGTAGTCGACAAACTGTTTCCAAGTATATCGAGGTTTAATTAAGTTATTATGAACCAATCTGAATTGGACTATAACAAAAATAAATGAAACCAAATACATCCTAAAGGAGATGATCTTTCATGCCTTGTCCTCACACCACCTAATGTTAACATGTGACTATCAGTAAATTTCCATCCAATACCACGTATTAAAAGAGGCAAAGGTAAAGTAACTGCTTTCAAAAATTTGCGGTGCAAGTCCTTTCTGATGGGGGAAACATATAGGGCTTGTTCAGACACCAGTTACAATCAAATAAGCTGACTAGTTTTAAGGTGGACAGAAAACTTGGGCCATTAAAATAGCTTTTCAGGGTAAAAAATTAGGAAAAGAAAAGGCTTCTAATGATACCAAGCAAATGTAGTACAACGTCAAAGAAAAATAGATTAAAGCTGGGGTTATAGCTCAATCAAACAAGCGGACAGTACATGTCTAGTTGTGAAACTATGAACATCACCTTCTCATGGTGTTTTGTTGAATTTCAAAATCCATAGCTTTTAGTTATTTAAACATCATAACAAGTCCAAAAAAAAACTTTATTTCACATGAGGGTATAAGAATTTTCTCATACTTCTAAAAAAGTTCCAAGATTCTTTTCACATAAACCCGAAACACCACATATAAAGCAACAAAACAGTGATGCAGGAATACAAACAGCTTTGGACAAAAGCTAAAATCATCTAGTTGTCAAAAACCATCCACACATTTCGAAATAGAACACTTATTTGATACAGTGACATCACTAAGTGTCCACGGGAAAGACTTAATTATAAAAGCTCGTTCTTTAAATTTATAAAGACGCAAATTTATCCTCTAAATTTATGACCTTTCTCACTATGAGTGGCAGAGAACCTCGTGCAGTTTTATATTCTGTATAATACGACTCCAAAACACATAATTGTCATACACTTGAACCTAATCTAATTAACAAAATTAATCAAATAAATGAATCCAACCCAGTGCCTATCAAGTCACAGTGAGATGATAATCCATACGTATACGTGAATCAACGTCGAGAATACTGAATTAATTCACCACCACGACTTATTGTGTTTTTTCGTTAAAATATAACCTCTGCCATTTTAATATCATGGTAACTTGGTCAGTAGAAAAAAGAGCTTAATCTTACGAGGGTAGAATCACTTTTGATTACAAAACAGTGACAAAGATATACAAGTTACTGAAAACTTTGTAATTTGTCTAGATCACGAAATCCATCTACTCATTACAAGCCAAAACACTTCTTTAACAAAATAAACTTGAGCTTTATCTAAATAACAAAAAATGAATCAATAATGATTTAACCCAGTACTTATCACGTACCCATAATATGATAATCAGTATATATACAACTTAATACAAAACTTTGTATATCAGCTAGTTTTCAAACAGAATAATCTACTCATTTCAAGAGAAAAAGTTTTTTTAACAAAACAACCTTGAACTTAACATGATTAACAAAAACAATTTAATAAAATGGAAACAACCCAGTTCTTATCAAGTGCCCATAATATGATAATCAGTATATATACAGCTTACCGAATTTTGTATACTAAAGTTTTCAAAAACCCGTCTACTCGTTTTAAGATAATTTACTTAAGTAACTAAATGAACTTCAACTCCACTTAATAAACTAATTAAATCAATAAAAAAAGATCCAGCCCAGTTCTTATCGAGTACAAATAATATGATAATCAGTATTTATACAACTTAATACAAAATTTTGAAATTTACCTAGTAAACAAAAGCCACCTTTCTAACAAAACAAACTTGAACATATCTAATAACAAAATATTGAAAATTTGGATTCAACCCATTTCTTATAAAGTTCCAACGCAAAGATGATCAATAAGTATGCTTTGATCAACATCATCGAAACTAAATTATTTCACCACACCTTATTTTGTAATTTTTTTTTAAAAGAAATCTAATTTCTAAAAAAAGAGCTTGACCTTATATAAGGGTAAAATCATTTTTATCATCATCTTAAAATTGTTTTTTGCAAATTATACATACAAAAGTAATAGTAATACACATACAAACAAATCATCATTTTTATCATCAATTTTATAACCATAGCAATAACTAGAAAAAAAAGTACATCCAATCAAACTCACACAATTTTTTTTACAAATTTCTCAAAAAATCCATCTAATCATTTCCACATAAAACCCCTTTTTTTAACCCAAAAAACAAAACAAAATAAATCACTAAAATGAATTGAACCCAGTTTCTTATTTAGTAAATTAAAGTCAACAATACTAAAACAAGTCCAAATAAACTCAGATCTATATACAGATACCAAAAAATACTTAATTAAGTAGATCTATTCAATAACACTAAAATTAACCCAAATATTCAATAACCCATTAAAAATTAAAGTTCAATCAGGTCATATATTATAGATCCAACACAAAAACAAAAAATAAATAAAAATTGACAAGCAAGGACATATTTAGTACTACTATTAACAGTAAAAAAAATATTAAAAATTAAATAAAAAACAGATATAGAGAGAGAGACTGTAGCTGACCATGATGAGAGGAGAGAGAGACTATAGAGAGAGAATTTAGGGCTCCGATAAAGAAGTGCAAGAGATATTTCAATATATATATATATATATATATATATACACAATGATATATATGTATTTGTTTCAAAATAAAAATAAAAATATATATGTATTTATTGTTTTGTAGAGGATTATAAGTAGATATATATATAGGGTCTGTGTTATTATTATTATTTTTATCAAAATATTAGCAATAGCCATGCAACTTTATCAAAATAATTATTAATAGTGTACCACAGTTTGCGTGAGTGACGCGTAATGCAATTAAAATATAGAAAATAAGAATAGTTACGATACTAATATGTGAATAATAAAAAAAATAATAGTATAAGATGAAAATATAAATAGTGTTATTATTTATTACTTTTTATATTTTTTTATGTGATTATGGTATTATTGTAATTAATAAAAAATTATATGAGTATTTTTGAAAAAAAGTGGGTAAATTGGGCATGCTACTTATCATAATAGAATGATTTGTAATCACCCTTCCTATATTTAATTGTACATTACGAAACTACGTGTAATTTTGATTGGTAAATAAGTTGTATCAAAATTGCCGGAATGAAATTAAAAATTGATCGTATAGTTTAAATGTTAAATTTTATGATTAGATTTAAAAAAAATTCATTTCGGGAATTTTGATACAAGTTAAAGCCGATCAAAATTGCACGTATTTTCGTAATGGATAATTAAATAAAAACAGATGAAATAATGAATAACAATTATTATACGTGGCTTTTTTTTTTTAGGAGTGGATGATCGAACCTTGACGGTGATCGGAAAACATTAATTATCATGATAACCAATCCATTTATTGATTTTTTTTTTTTAAATCAAAATATAAGCAAGGCAGATCATATTACTTTATTTATTTATTTGTGAAAACTAACAATTCCAATATATGACATTTTGGATAAGTGGATGTTGGTGAAAGAACATAATAACTAACAGTTTCGCAGAAATGACGTTTTGAAAAAATGAATATTCGAACCATGAAAACATTATTATCACAATCATGCTTACCTCAATTCCTAAAATTGACTGGAATTACCAATCAGTAATTAGTTAATCAGTCGGCATCGAAGTTTAAAAGTTAAGTTAGATCAAGTATTGTATCTTGTTATACGACTTGTAACGAGAGGAGAAATAATAAGACAAATGTAATGAAAATGGCGAAAAGTGCAGACGAGCAGAGGTCACGACTTCCCAAATAACTCCTCTAATAATGATTTTCTTTTAAATTTTATCATGTATTTTTAAATACTAATGTTAGCTAAAATTTAAAAACAATAATTTGCCACCCATATAATTCATTTTTTCAATTAACATTAGTTTTCATACAAAATCGGCATCCCAAGTTTCTGATTTATTACTTTGCATATACTCCCTCCGTTCCGAAATACTTGTCCATCGTTGAAAATAGAAATTTTTATAAACATGCAATTATTATTTTGTCTAATAGCTCAAATACCTATTATACCCTTATACATTAAACAAAAACTTGAAATCAAAAGCATAAATAACTAAAAAAATTGAGAATATTTGTTAAAATTTTAATTTTAATTACAAAAAAAACAAACAATATGTAACTTCCTAAAACGAAAATATGGGCAAATTTTCGGAATAGACAGAGTATATAGAAACCTTCTAATACCACTTTTTTGTTGAATTAGTGAGAATGATTTGATCAATGTATATGTAAGTGGATCAACAGAGCTCATTAAGTATTTAAAGTGTATCAAAATGTTTCTATCTATAGTAGAACCTGTAACATCGGGACCGGTAGAAAATATTGTTAGAAGAAGGTTATTTCTAAGTATAAATTGATATATTAAATTTTTTTAAAAATACTTAAATAAATGTTCCGCATAATAAAATGTATATGCATAACTAATTTAACTAATTACTACAAATATTCAAGAGAAAAATAAATGTATCTATGTAACAAGTCAAACACATAAATCCAAAAAAGTTGAAAAGTAACGAAACTAGCATATTTATGAAGTTAATAAAATCTAACTAAGTACATATATATTTAGAAAATTAATTTCATGTATTTAAAAAGGTCTAAAAGTTTATCTAAATTTTTTTGTTACATGTATAAATACTAGGTATAATTTTACATGTATTTTAAATCGTTTTAAGTTTAGTGTAACGACAGACAAATTTATTAACGCGTGACCATAAAAAATCATGAAATATTACAATACGCAGGTTATTCTTATTTTGAATTGGGGCGAGTTGGGACCGATCATTTTTATTTTTATAGAAAGTTTATTGTTATATAGAGTATTATTATAAAGAGGTTGTAGCAATCTACACTACAAAAAATAACCAAATAGCGACGAGATTAGTGACGGAATTTTTTGTTACGGGCTTATTAGAGACGATTTTTGTGACGACTTTGTGATAGTTTAGTCAATTTGCGACAGATTTGTGACAGCTTTTTAAATTAGCGACAGACTTATGACAGATTTTGACTCTCATTAAATTAAATATTATTTTGTAGTGCTACATAAATTATAATATTATATGATTAAGGTATGCTTACTATTGAAATAAAATGGAGAGTTGTTGAATAATTATAAAGGTCCAATGCATGAAATTAAGTGCAACCGACTTATAATCAAATCGTTTGGGTTACCTTATACAAGATAACTTGTTGACCATATACAATGTTATATAAAGCTGAATTTTCGTATACAATGTATATGGTCAATTTCATACAAAAGTGGTGCTTAAAATGTAAGCTAAGATTAAAGTGGACAACTTGCACTTTGACAACCAATTTGTTCAACTCTTGTCGGTTAATTTACTGAAAATGATAGAATAATTAAAATGTAGAATATTCATTATAAATTTATTGTAATGTGTTTTGGCAAATATATAAGATGCAAATTTGCCACCAAGCCAAAAGTAAAGTCTACATTTGGTTCCCACCATCCATGTTGGACTTACTTTTCGTACAATAACGATAAATACAAATCCAAGTGATTTGACTAAAATCTAATTTTAAAAAAATGTTAGTTAGTTGTTAATACCAGAGCATAAATCCTATAGTTAAATCATAAATGTTATAAATTGCTACCAAGTTTTTTCATCAGATTAAAAAAACTATACCATATATATATATATTTTAAAAAAAAACTGTAGACATTGGCCAAATGCATGTACAAAATCCATGGAAAACGTGTAATATGAAAAGTTGAAGGCATATGACAGTAATATGCGTGTTGATGTATTTTTGCATGCATGCAACTTTAAAGTACATTTTTTTTTTGGGAAGAAAAATGTCAGAGAAAAAGATTAAAAAAAATATATATATATAGAGAGAGAATTTTAGGGCGGTGAACATACAATAATATAATTACACACAGGGGCGAAGCCAGGATGTGTAAATGGGGGGTGCCAAAATATATGTACAAGTAACATATTTTTATGGGGTGCCAAATCTACACCTAAAAAGAAATTGTACTAAAAAAAAATTGCGTCACTTGGGATTTCTAAAATTATGGAGGGTGCCGTGACACCCGATCGTCCCCACTTAGCTTCCCCCTGATTACACATATTTATTAGAGTTATATGTTTCGGAAATAAAATTTTTGGTTTTGTAGTTTTTAATAATTAGACTTGAAAAGTTATATGTTTTGATAATATATTTTGATAATATATTTTGATAAATTATAAGTTTTGGGTATCGTCTAATTTGGGTTGAGAGAGAGTAAAAAGTTGTAAATTCTTGTTTTTTTTGGCAAAGTGGTTAATGCAATATAACAAACTAGCTAGACAAAGAGTAATATAGGGGAAAAATATTTTCGTATTAAATCTTTAACCAAAATTTGGTGGTGTTTTTTGGTTAATTAAGTTCTTAAAAGTACTTTTGACAATTTCCCATAATTTAAACATATGATTGTGGGATTTTATTATTTTCCCGTATCTTGGGCAACTTCAAGGGCTTATCTTAAGATGGTGAGCCAAAAAAAACAAAGGTTTTGGCTTGGCATAACGTTATATTATAGGCGGTATTTTTTTTTAATGTTTTTTTCCCCTGCAGGCAAATAATGGATCTAAGAAGATGTAAAATAAATGGAGAACAAGCTGCAATCAAGAAAAAAAGAGGAACAACAAGTGTTAGCCGCATACTCGAGTTGCCTACACAATTTATTTTCGAGAAACTCTCGAGGCTCCCTATTGATTCCATATTCAGCTGTAGATGTGTATGTAAGGCGTTTCTGAAGGTCCTTACAGACCCTTATTTTGCTGAACTCCATCTTAATAAAGCGTTTAACGTTGATCATAGTCTGATTGTTTAAAATAATTATTTTCAATCCGATTTATCCTTAGCCTACGTTCACGATTTTGAAAAACCCTCTGATTTTCCGTCCTGGAATACCGATCAATGTAGCAACTCTCGTCCTTGGTGAAACTTAATTGACCAAACCGACTATCTTATCCCAGTCTGAGATACAACATATTGCTTCGATTGTCAGTTCTTGTAATGGATTGCTTTGTCTATCTTATTATGCACAAGGGTTTACCTTTATTTTTTATGTTTGCAATCCAATCCTTGGTGAATTTATATGTCTACCCCAGCATAGGACCAACGGAAACCAGGTTGCTGGTTTTGGTTTTTCTCCGAAGACTAACCAATACAAGGTTGTTCGATTTGTTACCATGACTTGTTGTGAGATGTATACACTTGGCACGGATTCTGGAAAAGAATTGAGAATGCGCCTTATCCAGAATAACCGCTAAAGTCTATTGTAAACTTTAGCAACTCCGTTTCCTATAACAATACATTGCAAGATCATTATGTTCGAGCATCCACGACAATTGTGTTAAATTGTTTATCAATTTACATGATCAAACTCATTTTAATGAATACTATATACCTAGATTGTTTCTGAAAGGACTTAAACTTAAGACATAATTAAGTTCAATCACTACTGTATATTTTTTGACATTGTTCTCCAACAATGGTAGATAGGCAAAAAAATATAGGATGAACAAAAATTATAGCTATCAATACAAATGGTTTTTCATACAATATACTGAAAAATAAAGCACCAAAATATCATGATAATAAGAGCTAATGATCCTCCTTGGAGCTTTGGTGGTCGTAGCAAGTTAACAAGGCTAAATATTTCAGCAAAGGGTATACTTTTTTCGACTGCTTTTTGCTTTACCAAACGAAGGTTTTGTTGGTAGGATTTGAAAGAAAAAGGTTGTAAAGAATGCTCGTTTTATTCTAATGTATAATTAGGAGTATGTAGTAGGTTTGCAGTGCTGTTTTCAGTATTTTAGAGGCCCCAATCTATTTTAAGAAATAGGCCTTTACTACAACCATGTTTGTACTATACTATTCATTAACAATTACAAATTATGTAAACAAACATCACTTAATTAGGTTTGCACTATACTTAATACTATACACTATATTATACCGCAAAACTAACTAATAAATCCAGAAAATCATTAAAAAAGTAACGATCACTAACATATATAGATGTTAAATAGATTTATAGATCCAAATATGACCATCCACTACTATGAGCTTTATTTGATTTATAGATACAAATTATGCAAAATCAATCATGTTTTATAAAATTGGGACCAAATAAACGAGTTCTTTGTATTTCAACTAAAAATGCAGAGACAAAGCAACATATATTGAAAAATATAAGTACCTTTGATTAAATGATGACAAATGAATTCCCTTTTTTCTATCATAGTAAACAAAGTTTGATTCTTTATAGATTTTATTTGTTTTTTAAGCAATATAGTTAATGTATGTTTTTTTTAAAATACTCTTATAAAATTAGTGGCCCCAATTCTATGATTGTTGAATTGGGGCTTGGAACCGTTCTAGTAGGTTTGTGAAGCTATTTGAGCTATTAGCAGTTGTGTTTTTGTTGGTCTTGGACTATTGGTGGTATAATATGCTTGATTTTCAAAATAGTAATATTAATAATAAGAGCAAGTGTGTTATATCAATTACTTGAGATCCTAGCTAAATATGTGACGCCCCGGATTAGGGTAAACCCGAGTCGTGAATATTATTTAAAAGGAAAATATTTAAATAACGAAACATTCAGTATGTCATTCGATAGTACGCTAATCAGTAGACCCAAATAAATACTTCAAGACATGCCGATAATCACATTTGATTCCCTGAGTTGGCCTAAGGGTAGGCAACGGGGCTCAAATGTGACAAACGAACAATACAATACGTTTTTTTTTATTTAAATTTCGGCATGAGCTTCGCATATCTATTTGTTATCTATTTGTTTCCAATAAATTAGACCTGTTTGACAACAAAACATAGATACACATAAGCAACAACCTTTAACTGTAGGGACGCATAAGCAACAACCTTGCCATCTTGCATTAAAATTGCTCCGAGACCTTCATTCGAGGCATCACAATAAACACTATACTCCACACCTTGTTCTGGGATGATGAGAATAGGGGCAGAAGTTAGGCGACCCTTCAATTCCTAAAAAAAAATCTCACACTTTTCGTCCCATTCGAATTTAACGCCTTTCTTCGTTAATCGAGTTAATAGACCCGCCAAACGAGAGAAATCTTGTACGAATCTTCGATAATAGCCCTCAAGTCCCAAAAAACTTCGGATCTCGAACACACTTCTTGGTTGAATCCAATCAGTTACAGCCTTAATCTTAGAAGGATCAACCGATACTCCACCTGTAGACACTACGTGGCCAAGAAACTTCACCTCTGACATCCAAAACTCGCACTTGGAAAACTTAGCATAGAGCTTGTGCTCTTGTAAAAGAGTAAGCACAATACGAAGATGATTCCTATGTTCTTCCTCAGATGAAGAGTATACCAGAATATAGTCCACAAACACCACGACAAACTTATCCAGAAAGGCTCTAAAAACACGGTTCATCAAGTCCATAAAAGCAGCAGGTGCATTTGTTAACCCGAATGGCATCACTAGAAACTCATAATGACCATACCGAGTACGAAATGCAGTCTTAGGAATATCCATCTCACGAACTCGAAGTTGATGGTATCCTGAGCGAAGATCAATCTTCGAAAAACACTTCGACCCTTTCAGCTGATCGAAGAGGTCATCGATTCGTGGCAGAGGATACTTATTCTTTATCGTAACTCGATTCAGCTTACGATAATCAATACACATACGCATACTACCATCCTTCTTCTGGACAAATAATGTTGGCGCACCCCATGGAGACACACTAGGACGTATAAATCCCTTACCTAACAAATCGTCCAACTGTTCCTTTAACTCTTTCAGTTCAGCTGGCGCTAAACGATAAGGAGCCATAGCAACAGGAGCAGTCCCTGGTGCTAAGTCTATAGAAAACTCCACCTCACGCTGAGGAGGAAGTTCTACAAGATCATTAGGAAACACCTCGGAAAACTCACACACCACCGGAGGTAGCTCGACATCGGTAGACACTTCATCACTAACCGATAAGCTAGCTAATAACCCACCCAAGTCATCAACAATGTTCCACGACGGAGAAAAACGACTACATCGGTCCCCAGAGAAAATAATACGATCACCAGAAGGAGTAATAAAAGATACACGTCTACGCTCACAATCAATAATGGCCTGGAAGAAAGATAACCAGTCCATACCAAGAATAACATCAAAGCTAGTCATATCAAGCACAAGAAAGTCGAACACAAAAGGGTGTTTAGAAATATAAAGCACACAGTCATGACATATGCGATCAAGCGGAACACAACGATGAATAGGAGTTTCAACCACAATAGCAGGATCCTGAATACTGAATAATAAACCCATAGATAAAGCAAAACGAGAGGAAATAAATGAACGAGAAGCGCCGGTATCAAATAATACATTAGCCCAAGAAGAGCTAATAGGTAATGTACCTCGAATAACTGAAGGTTCACCCCTGTCAGTATTAACTTGAGGCGGGCGAACGCACGAGCTTGAGTACCCTGAAAAGATTGAGAAGACTGGTGCTGCTGATAACCACCACGACTAGAACTCTGAAAACCACCGCGAGTTGCCATAGAATTATGAGGAATAGGAGCCTTAGAACCGGAATAAGAAGGCGCAATCGAATAGTTCATAGTTGGAGTAGTACGAATAGGAGCTGAGAAAATGGCACTAGTTCCCCTTGACATGCACTGACTCTGAAGATGTCCTAAACCACCACACTTATGACACTTAGCCCTAGGACAGTCTCGAACCCTATGAGCCCGAGAACCACCTTAACACTTAAAAATGATACCATATACACACGGCATACAGAGTACAACGAAAACATGAAACAAACTAAATGCCTACAAATCCTACTTGTCTACACAAATATCAATCCTTCTTATCCCGTCGTAATTTAGTTTCAGTCACTAACAATCATAAAAACAATCCGTTGGAAGGCACCACCACAATCCTCGATCAATACATGTAGCACATAAAAAATATTCCTATATAATCACACCACGAGTAACACACGACTGGATACAAAATATGTCCACCAACTAAAACTGTTCACATTCAACAAACACGAAACCGTTTAACAAGAACCATATGTATCCATTAAAACGGATCAACTCACAATACAATATAAGTCAACCAAACTTAAATGTAAAGAAGCAACCAAATACACCACATGGATTTTGAAAAATGCAGATTTTCTTAAAATGTCTTACACCACCAAGTATCACCCATCCCCGTGTGTGCCTATCCTACCCAACATGCAACCAAGTTAATCGGAACCCGGTTAGCTCTGATACCAAGCTGTCACGCCCCGGATTAGGGTAAACCCGAGTCGTGAATATTATTTAAAAGGAAAATATTTAAATAACGAAACATTCAGTATGTCATTCGATAGTACGCTAATCAATAGACCCAAATAAATACTTCAAGACATGCCGATAATCACATTTGATTCCCTGAGTTGGCCTAAGGGTAGCCAACGGGGCTCAAATGTGACAAACGAACAATACAATACGATTTTTTTTTAAAATTTCGGCATGAGCTTCGCATATCTATTTGTTTCCAATAAATTAGACCTGTTTGACAACAAAACATATAACAAAATCGCAAAGCGATTATCATAATTCAACATGAATAAGTCAAATTCAACCCAGCTGACATTATATACAATAACGCAATCTAACATATACAAATGTACATGATAGGTTACTCTAACCAAAAGAAAAAAAACATTCACGTTTCAAACGCTTACTAGGCGAACAAAGTTCAAAATAAGAAAACGCCAAAAAGAGTAAACAAAAGAGTAGCGTGCACGCGATAAGGTGTAATATGATAATGATCCTCAGACAAGAGCTCTACACGCCACCGTCTCCGTCAGCACCTGTACATCGATCGTAACAAAATGTACAAAAAAACAAGGAAAGGAGATAAGAAAACAGCGTCGCTTTAAAAAAAAAACGACACGTGCTACTAAGCACGTACATACAATCCTATCATATCAAATATGCTACCTTGGCAAACAATAACATAGAACAATTACACGAAAAAAAACACATCGACATGTATGACTCGCAAATACAAGTAAACGAACATATGATCGAGATCACCGCATTAATAATAAAATAAGATAAAACAAAACACAACAAAACAAAACAAAACACAACAAAACAAAACAAGACTCCACGAAAAAAAAACAAAGTCGGGATTGCCTCACATGTACCCACTTTTAGAGCCACTCTGCTTTAGGACCCAAAGTGCAATGGTTCCCTCACCCATATTCGGACACTAACACGTGGCCAAGAAAATATGGGGCCGGCTTTAAGGGGACTAACCCTATGGTACTGATATACCTAATCCTTGCGCAAGTTTTCGGGATCTCACCGTGAGCTGACACAGCTCCGCCTTAACACTTGGTACTGTAATCCCTAAAATAAATATAAAAGACTCCCAAAAATATAAATGGTAAAGTCCACCAAACGAAAATAAAATAAATATCAAATAAATATCACGCACTATATCACCACCGTCACATTTTTGTTCACAATTCTTTTTCAAATAAAAATGGTAAAATCACCATACATAACATAATCACCATAAACAATATGATTAGCATAAATAAAACCATGGAAGCATGTTACACATACACAATACAATAACATGATGCAATACACACTAACCAACCAACTAACCATTTACTTAGCCTAGCATACAACAAACAACACATAAAAACCGCCTTTAAAGCGAAACTATATTCTTCCCCCTTACCTATAAAAACGAGAGCTCGTTTGTAAAAATATCCCAACCTCAAACCGAAAACCCACCGAACAATCAAAGCTAGATATGGACAGCCCACTAATCGCCCTCAAGTAGTCCCTAAACGTAATTAGAATGAGCTACGGATCAATAAAATTGATGTAAATTCGGATTATTAATAAAACCCTAAAAATGGGTTTTGATAAAGGTGAAAATCAGCGGAGCAGACTTATACAGGTAGATAGATATCGAAGAGTAGATCAAAATAGTGTATTTAGTCGTGAAAAAAACGGAGTCCGAACGCACCGGAAATAGCCCAAAACATAGTTGTCCTCAAACTCGGAAACCACCACCGATACGACCTCTCGTCGTGCCTGACCAGGTTGACCTCCGGTTGATTTTGCCGCTGGTCTAGTCCCTCTGCTACTCTCTCTCTCTCTCTCCGTATGTATCTATGTGTATATGTATGTAAATGTGTTGTATATATGTATATGTATCATTCGGTGTATATGTATATATATATATATATATATATATATATATATATATATATATATATTAGGTGTAAGTATAACTAATTTACTAATTAGTCCCATAACTATCATATACACCTATCTTATTAACAAAAACAATAATAAACTCCCAAATTTCCGAGACGTTACAAAATATATAGCCCACATAGTTCAAATCTTGATGCCCACCAAGTGTTCTACTTCCAAAATGATGATTATTTGGTTACAAAAAGAAATTGATTCTATAAAATACAAAATGATTTTAGATAAGCTGTTATCATAATTTTTTCTGATGATCTAAGGTTTTATTTTTAAAATACAATTTGTTGGCGACTTTGGTGCTAAGTGTTACATTTACGTAGAATATTAAGCTAAAAATTTACTCATTGAAGTGTGTTGACATGTGATACAAACGGTATATGATATGGGATATTGGATGGATGCGTTTTTGGTGCCCTACTTTTTTTAAAGCATCATGTCCTACTTTTTCACGGAAGCAGAGTACCTGATTCTAAGTCAGAATTACTCTGCTTTTCCCAACCATTGAATATGTATTTTATTAATACTGTATTGATAAAATAACAGATCCAATGGTCTAGGAAGCAGAGTAACCCTGACTCAGAGTCCGGTACTCTGTCTCCCTTTTTCACCCATTGCATCAAAAATCAATTCAAGGGACATAGATAGAGGAAGATACATAGATAGAGGAAGATATAAAGATCAAACCCAACCCTACCTCTCTTATAAACCCTCTTCACATCTTTCCTACAAATTTCCTTCACTTCTTCATCTCCGTCCTCCTTCTACCATGTAAGACCTTAATTTAGGTTTAATCACTCCGACAAACGTGCAATTTTTTTATTCGTATGTCTACTATACTCTAAGCACTACCAACTACAAGCCGGCAAAAAGTTCAAGAAGGGGGATTAAAAACTCAAGAGATTCTCCAAAAACGGGATTTAAAAGCTCGAAAGCTTCTCCAAAAAGGAGTTATTCGTTTCCCAAACCAGTGAACTCAAGGGACATAGATAACAGTTTCTGGTGTAATATTATTACACCAAATGCACTAAATTGATTAACGGTTTTTTTCAACAGGTTTTCCTCCATGTTGAAACAAGCTTCTACCATTTACCCACCGAATTTTTTTCAGCTTTTCAGTAAGCAATTTGAGTTGATGATACTTGTTTGTTTAGATAAGAAAGAAATTGTAGATTACCCACACGTCATTATGGCTACGCAAGTGACTACGAAAGGTGAAAAGTTATACAAGATAAACTTTAATCCGACATTAATGATAATTTCTTGTACATGTTGTCGTTTCGAAATATGGGGACTTTTATGTAACTCATATTTTGAAAGTATTGCAAGAGTGGGGAGTCGATGAAATTTCAGATAAATATATCTTAAAAAAGGTGGACAAGAGCTGCTAAAAGTAAACATTGAGAACTAGCCGATCAATCTCCTCGGATGAGCAATATTAAAAACTGGATAAAATGGATTCGGAATATAGGCGGGTTGCACATCCTGTTGTAGGAAGTAGAGGCAATGACGAAATGTATGAAGGTGTTCTTAAACGAATAATTTGATCTTCACTTCTTTATTGATGAATGCGTAGGTTCCTAAGGGAAAGGGAAAAGAAGATGAAACTATTTCATTGACACCGTTTGATCCTATAAATGTGCAAAACGGGGTTGTATATAATAACCGTGGTTAAGAGAAAGATTGTTCAAAAGCGAACTGGAACTCACCGAATCGTGAAGCGCACGGAGGGAAAAAAAAGGGTGCAGTAATGCTTCAAACTATTCAACAAAAGAAAAGAAAGTCACAATCGCCATCCGAGTTATATTCACAACACTCCTTTTAATATATACTTAGGTGAATAGATTTCCTCAAAGCATAACAGATTTGTCATTTCTCTTTTGCAACGTAAATAAAACACTACTGGATAAGGATGACGATGACAACAATATCACTTGTCTAACTTTGTGAAGAATGCTAACGGGAAAAAGGAAACAAGGTTGTTTGGTTGCCTTTTTCCTGGCTTCATTTTTTCTTTTATAACAAATACCGTCGATCAATGTCGTGTGTATGGTATGATTTAAGCATGTAATGTTGAAAGATGTTGACGAGGGATCCAAATCCTCGTATTAAATATGTATGTATTTATTCTGGAACCGTTTCTACACCATATTAAATATGATGCAGTTTTTTTTTTTAATATTTGATTTGCAATTATGAACTTGCAGGCCATTACTTGGTTTGTCTAGCAATTCTACTTAAAGTAGTGTATTGCAGTCAATATATTCTGCGATTTCAAGTATATGAATCTGTGTAGTAACTATAAAGATAGAGTTTTGATTCATGTTATGGGATGATTCTTGTGCTGTGTGTGTATGTATAGAATCCTTGTTTTAATGGTTTTTTGTTTTGGAAAGAAATGACAAAATAAATGTGTCTTTTGGAATAAAATTAAAAACCATGTATCTGGTTGGCATTTTCCCTTAATATATATCGATTGGAGGGTGCAATTTTGTGGGCAAAAAAGAGTTCGAATGGAAAGCCAACGGAATTAGTTTCGGAATTAGTTTTTGGCTTCCTGTTAAAACCGATATAGTTTTCTGAACTTAGGTACATACTTTTGAATAATTGTCTTACGTACTTAATAACCCAAATACGTTGATTTTAATTGTTGTATACTTGAGATTTTATAATACAACATCAGATAAAAAGTATTATATCAGGTTTGATAAACAAAGTGAAAATATCCAGATTTTCGACAATTTTCATATATTGTATTTCATTAAAAGCAAAAAAGCACACAATAAGAAGACATCAATCAATATTTCAGTACTTGAAAGGCAATAAACTTTGTTACATTATTAGACTGTGTGTTCAAGAACACACAACTTCAAAAGAAAAATAACAACTCCGAGCCTTTTCTAGCTTGCGGTTTCATCACAGGTAGGCTCAATTTCCGAATTTTTGCTTCGAGTCTATAATCAATTCAGAAAGGTCCTGTTGTCACAAAATTGTATTTACATTGTGTTATAAGTACTAAAACTATAGAAAATACAAAGCCAACCAACAACATTATATGATAATTTAATAAATTTAAAATATAAATAGTACCTTGTCTATTTTCATCCTTATAGAGCACTTCATAGGAGTACCTCTCAACGATACTAATTTTTCCACTTCGAAAAACAATTCTTCATCATCACTCTCAAAGGACTGTGCGACAGTTTGCATCCCAAGGATCTCTTGTCTAACGGACATGATACGATTTGCCTTGCAAGGGCACCCTTCGTATATCTCTGTCATTTCACAAAAAATATAATCAAAATTTTCCGCAAGTGTCCTCAGTTAAAAATATTCATGAAAATAAATGAGAAAAGTACCATGAAATATGCAAATTGGCATCGGAAAGCATTTGCACTTTACGTAAGCCAGGTGGCATTCCCGACTACAAGCACCACAATGCATAATCTTCTTGCTATACCGAGCAATCCTAACTGTAGCTCCTCTCTCTGTGATCTCATCGCAAGCAAAGTGATGGAGCTTTAGTAAGGCTGCGAAGTTGATCTTCATATCCCTATAAATATACGACTCTAGCTGTGATTTTCTGTTTTCGAACATATACATTGCTTCTTTACATAAGAGCTCTTGATATGGAACGATCTCGGGCCTGATATAAAGAGCACGACGTTCACTTGCTTCATCTCCGAAGGGAAACCAATGGGGTGTAGCAAAATGCGTTTCTTCCCAACAATTAAACCCTGGTTCAAGTAAAAAAAAAGGTCAAACATTTTAAAATATCTAAATACTAGAATGGATAACCGAAAGTCTTTTACAATGCTAGTTTTAACTTGAAAAATTATTATAGAACATCACTAAGAAATTGCAAGTTTTCAAATGCTAAATTAAAAAAGACCAGATACTTAAGAATCATTAGTGTTATCCTGACCAATTGCGCGAACACTTTGCTAAGAAATTACAAATGTTCAGATGCTAGATAGAAAGAAAAACGATATTCAAGTTAATTATTAGTGTGACCTGTGAAATTCACACAAAACTTTACTAAGAAATTGCAGATTTTCAAATACCAGATTGAATAGAACAACATTCTTAAAAAATATTAGTATTAACGTGGTAGATTTCCATAAAGAATTGCTAAGAAGGAGAAAAAAGAACCTTGTTAGATACTGTTGTTATCATGATTAATTCCTATATTATTACTGCTACCATGTTAGTTTTAGTTATAGATTTGCTAAGCAATTGTATTTTTTCAATACTGCAATATGAAGATAAAAAAAGCTACATAATCAGCAGTGTTACCATGGTTAATTGACATATGATAAGCCTTGGGAAAAGTGATGACGAATTCCCCGGGATACTGCACCGTTTTGAAAATCGGCACTTCGTTTCTGAGCATTACTTCAGGGGAGAACAACATTGCCTTGAAGTTGAGTATATCATAAGGTTCGTATATTTCAAGACCCCCTTCCGGAAATACAACCTTTTTAACCACCTCCTCGAAATCGTACGCTGCACTTCCTGGGGTCCCATACCAAGTTCTTGGTGCACCATAATGATGATACTCGATACTTAATTTCCAAAAAGAAAGAAAATAAATAATCCATTTCCCACGTCAAAATAGCCAATAAAAATAAAGTAAACAGACGATCGAGAACTACCTGTATAAGTTGCCTGGTTCGGCCGACCAGTAAATGTAGCTAAACAACATTCCCAGGTAAAGCAAGGGATCTGTTACCCCCTGTTAAAAGTGAAAAAGGATCTCTATATTAAAATGTGCATGTGACTATAGCGATTAATGGTAACCCCTAAATTAATTAGTAACGACATTACCTCAATTTCACGGTTCAGAAGACGCAATGATGACTGGTCCAGGCGGGAAAAATTCTGGTTTCATTTAACATAAATAAGTCAGGATGTATTATTCAAGAAAATTTTAAACTAGGGTTCTTCTTAATTAGCAAACTGGCTTTTATTTTAAGGGTACAAGTTATAAACCTTAAGGTTCCATTTGCTTCTCCCAAGTGAATCATTAGGATCCGAAGAGAAAGCGCTTGTTCTTAGCCCGTTGACGTACTCAACGTTTCTCCCATTCTTTTGTGCAATCTTCTTCCAAAAATCTCTTTCTACTAGCGAAGGAGGAAGTGGCACGGATAGTTTGTATCTATGCTCGTATTGTTCATTTGCCATCGTTGCAAAACTATCAACCGTATGGTCTCTGTCAAGGAAAAGAAAAGACATAAATGAGTAATCTCCAGTATGTACTAATTGCAAAAATTATTAGAATCAAATTTAAACTAGAAAATGTACTCATATATATAATATATTATTTATATACCAGTAACATTTTCATGAATAAAAATTACCTTTGACTCTTGATTACAGTTTCTCTATACCTAGCATCCAGAGGTAAACATTCAGCTCGAAACTTTTCGGTTTTATTCTCCTTCTTCAGCACCAATGAAGGCGGAAGAGAAGGACCTACCGGAGATACAATCTTGCAAATCCCTGAAATTATAACAAAGGAATAAAATAAATTATTCTCATCAGACAATATTATTAATTAATTTTCCATAAGAATTTTATATGAATTAAGAAGAAAAAAGAGTACCAAATTCAACGGCCTCCGCCGAAATTTTCTGAAGATAACCCATTGGATCTTCAAACTCTTCTCTAGAGGGAAAATAAGTCGGACAGAACTCAATATCATCCGTCCAATCAAAATCATCCACGCCAATCACCTCCGTTTTGTCTTTGGATACACAATTAATTGGTCTTTTCCCTCTAGTTTTTGATGACTCCCCTTTCTGTTTTTTCGGAGGAGAAGATTTGGAATCTTTTTCGAAATTTTCCAGTGATGCACTCTTGTGTTTCAGACCCTTTGGTCCTGTCTTGGACTTGTCGTTAATTATCGATGTAGGCATTTTTTTAGGAACGGATGAAGAACCCTCTGAATTGATGGCTGATTGCAACTTCGCATCCAATTTATACTTAAGTTTCGGTGGCAGAATCTCGGAGTTGCTGAAGTTGGTCGACATCTAGATAAAAAATAAATCCAATATTTAAAATCACACAGACAAAGAATAAAAAAACTCTTTTGCACATGAATGCAGGTTTCGATTATTTCAAATAGCACCGTTTCCTGGTGTAAAATAGTAAAAACTCTAAAAGAACAATGGAAAAAATTATTTTTATTGATGGAGAATAATAGAGACCTTGCGGAAGAGAGAATGTAAACTCTAAAAGAACAATGGAAAAAGTATTTATTTTATCAAACAGAATAAAACAAAGTGGTAGTATATATATATATATATATTGATTAATAATCGGCGGGAAATTGTAAACGGTATATTTTTTGTATTAACAGATGCTTTGAACCGGTGTCCAAATTTAACAACGTTTCAATTTTTAAAATCTTTTGGTCCGGCTATTAACAAATTTATGCCCAGTTATAGAATGGTGTATCAAGCACAATATTTTATTAAGTGGTAACAAATATTTTGTTCAATTATAATGCATGGTGCTATAATGTACACATTATTCGCATTGTAGTGCATAACGAGCTTACTTTAAAAAAATACCCTAAGCGAATTTTATACAATACTTTAAGATGTCAAATTCTTTGTATAAAAACGATCAAGCATTTTATACAATACCCTAAGCGAATTTTTATACAAATTTACAAATACAAAGAATATTCATATGAATTCCACATCTAAATGTTCAAATGATTCTGTCATCTGAATCACTCATGTGATCTATATTGTTTAATAAACCAAGTATTAATTAATCATTTGCTTTGCCTCTATCCTGACTTTTAACATATAACTTAACTTTACAACTAATGTATTAAATATTGTAAAATATGATTGTGCGAATGAAATTATTTTTAAAGTAAATAGTCTACTAATTAAGTAAATAATTAACCACTCCAATTTAATTTCATACTTTCAAATGATTCAAATAATTTGAATTAACATTAAGCGAATTTGGTTTTCTAGTGCCTTGAATTATAGTAAATGCTAAATGTCTATCCATTAATTTCATACTTTAAATAATTTTAAAATGGATATGCATTAATTCTAGACACTAGAAAACAAAATGCGCTTAATGGTAATTCAAACTAGCTCTCTCGATTGTTCGGGTATCCGACCAGGTCGGGATTGTACAATCCTGATAATTTTTTGGTAAATAAATGATTAGATGAGAATGCACAAAATATTGTAAAACTTTGCAAAAGGTTCACAAAATTGGTATACATTCTTAAAGTACATATAAAACCTGATGAAATATGCAGAATGCCGATAAAACATCTTTTAAAAATGCTAAAAACACTAAAAACTCGCATAAAAGAAGTTGAAAACAGTGACATATTATATTACCATTCAAGTTGACGAGGGTACAACAAAGGGTTTGAAAAATATGAAAAGGAACAGTGAAAACTAACAAAAAAAAAGTTTTCATTAATATCCCAAAGTGCGAAAAAGTGCTCAAATGGTAGATTAGGTTGCCACTATATAACTTATGGTTCCCAAAGATATCGTATACATCACACAAGATAAATATACCATGGTTACATATTTGTTTTCGAAACACGATAATAATCATAAAAAGTCAAACAAGTTAAGATGTTATCAATGAAAACCAAATAAGTTCCATGACCATCTTGGCTTTCGAAATCAAGACCCTAAAAGACACTGGGTCCGTTTGACAACATATTTTTTTAATTGATTTTTTTTTGATTTTAAAAATCTGTGAGGGTTTGTACAGTCAGATAATTTATCTTCTGAAAATCATATTTTTAGGCTAAAAAAGATTTTAAAAAATCTACATTTTCAAAACATTTTCATAGGAATTTTAAAACATATTTTTAAAATTTAATTTTTGACCAAAAAATTTGTTACCAAATAGACCCACTATTTCCTTTGAGTCCGTTTTTACAAAACAAAAAAATAAGGTCATGTAACTATAAAGGAAATGGGTTAATACCCAATTGGTACCATGTACTATCAAATTTTAAGGATCGCTACCTTTTACTTTCAAAATTACCAATTAATACTCTGTACTACGTAAATTTAGCCGGTTAGTACCTTGCCGTCGAAAATTGACGACGACGTTAGTGTCATGTCACAATTTTAATGTCATTTTACTCTTTTTCCCTATGTGTTTTCAAATAAACTACAAAAATATAATTTCCCTACTTATTAATATAAATTAGTAAAAAAATAAACTAAATAAGTATAGTAAAATGTGTAAAACACTAAATTAAATAAAAACATATTCAAATATAAACACCAAACAAACTCAAAAATTTAAAAAGATATTCAATTATGGACAAATTGTATAAAAAAAGCACTCTATATTTTCAAAATATGTAAGATAAATTATACGGGTTTAAATTATAATACTATAAATATAAAGTGGAATTATAAAGTAAACGACATCATATTTAGCCAACTAATGAATTATAAAAAAAAAGACTCTTAATTGAATACTAAACATATAAAAAATAAAAACCATCTAAAATATTCTAAACTTGTATATATAAACATATATATACATCCATATATACATTTTTATCTAAACAAAATACATGTATATATACATAATAAATATTGAATACATTTGTACCTAAAAAAATTCATTCATATATACATAATAAATATACATGTGTACCTAAAAATATGTATGCATTTATACATAATAAATATATATATTTTTACCTAAAACAATACATTCACATATGCATAATAAATATACATGTGTGCTTATTTTTAAAAGTACAAGATAACGATTGTTAAAACTTGTTAGTACATATTACCAATTGGGTATTAATCCAAAGGAAATAGACAATAGTAACAAGAAAAAACTAACCATTTAAAATTCACTTACTTGTGATGATTTCTTGACAGTCGTTATAAAACTTGATTTCTTCTTATATATGTTGGTTCCTTGTTGAACTAACGTTTTGCAATGGATCTACCGTTTTGCAATGTGAAGATGCTCTAAATGGATCTACAATTCTTCTTGTGACGATTTCTTGACAGTCTTTATTAAACTTGATTTCTTCTTATATATGTTGGTTCCTTGTATGAACTAACGTTTTGCAATGGATCTACCGTTTTACTATGTGAAGATGATTTAATTGGATCTACAATCCTTCTTCCAAATCTAAAATAATTATAGCTATCAACCATAAAAAATTCTTTTGTAAAGATGTCTTTGACTTTTTTAAAAGTATCGAGAAATCATATCCATTACTCAAAAATATTAAGTTTTAACTTTATTGTACAAAAAGATCGTCTATGTACTTATCCCCTTCATTCATAATTTTTGTTTAGTTTTGTCCTTTCCTTATTTGAATCATTAGTAAAAAATTCTATTTTAGTTTAATATGATCATGTCATTAAACATCATTTCTGTCGATTAGCAAAACAATTGTATTGATAGAACTATATTTTCCAAAATCGCTCAATTTTGATATTTAAATCGCAATAAATTGTTGAACCTTGAGTTCAATAATTGATTTTGATTATACGTGTGATTATATATTAATGATTTTTCGATTTCTCTATTCGATGATATAATGTTTTGTATTTTTCAGAAATAGAAAATGTATATTCCAGGACATTAAAATGATAGAGTATTCGATAACGAAGCCAACGGTTCAAACGTAAGTAAATTTGAAAGCCGAACAAGGAAGTTACGAGCATTTCAAAGTAGAAATTCGGCACATAAATCTTCAAGTGCACCAACTGGTGGATAATACAGAACCCACCAGTGGGTAAAGTGGATAGAACAATGAAGATTTCCTCAGGTACTACCTGCCAGTGGGTATACAGGACCCATCAGTGGGTTAATATTCCAGAACCAGCAAAGATTTCACCCACCAATGGGTCAGAAAACACCCACCGGTGGGTCAAAGTGTAGATCACAAAAAACAGCTTTTTAGCTTTTTCAACAAGTGGTTTTAACCATTGGATAAAACTCTTAACCACTCTAAACGGTCATGAGAGATCCAATAGACATTTTTGGTCTACAAAACCCCCCCAAATACCTCTCATAAACACACCAATAACACACCCAATCTCCATAGAAATTCAATATAAGATCAATGTAAGAAAAGGCTTTATACTACATATTTCTCACTTGTGTTTATATAAATTCTTGAGTGTAATATTATTGTAATCATATAAACACCAAGATATTATTTGTTAGTGAGTGATACACTTTCGATTCAAATTGTAGAGTGAATTATAAAATCATTTGTGAGTGAGTGATCGGGTAGAGGCTTTGTAAGCGAGTGTTGCTTAAAAGCTCTAGGTCTTTTTATTCGGGATACTCATAGAGTGAGGGGGAGCTTAATCGGTCGATTAGCTCGTTGGGTTGTAATCTTAGGAAGAAGATTATAGTGAAATACTCGGTAGCGTGAATACCGATTAGAGGACTAGGCGGGCTTGCCGAACCTCTATATATCGTTGTGTCATCTCTTCTATACTCTTTACTTTCTGCATCTATATTATTATTTGTGTGAATGATTTAACTTTAATTTTTATTATTATTACACAAGTTTATTGATTGCGTAGCTTAATCTCGTTAGTTGGGTTGTTAGTTGTGCTTAAGATTTAATTCCACAAAAAACGCCTAAAGGCTTATTCAACCCTCTAAGGTTTAGCCGCTTACGGGTCAATAATTGGTATCAGAGCCGAGGCTCTTGCATATAGAAATCTAGCAATTTAACAGTAAAGATCTCGATAGCTAACGTACTTAGTTTCGCTTCCGGTATTGCTTCATCGCCCAATACTCCACCATTTTTTGATGGGATAAATTATTTCTATTGGAAGGATAGAATGTGTATGTTTTTTCAAAGTTGCAATGTTAAACTTCCGAATATAGCGAAAATCCAATCCTCGTAGAGGAATTAAATGACGCTCAACTACAAGCCTATTTTACTAAATGACGCTAAAGCGATGTACCCTATTGTTTGTGCTGTTTTACCTAACGAGTACAACAAAATTTCCACTTGTGAAATGACTAAGGGTATGTGGGATAAGTTAGTGGTTATGTACGAGGGAACTAACCAAGTTAAGGATTGCAAACTCCAACTTTTAGTACACGACTACGAGCTTTTTAGGATGAGCGATTGAGAAACTATTTCCAATATGCTTGCTAGATTTACCACTATTACTAACAGATTAATGTCTTTTGGTAAGTATTTATCTTGTAAGGAAATGGTTTCAAAGGTGATTCGGAGCTTACAGAAAGAATGGAAACCAAAGGTCACCGCAATTCAAGAGGCGCATGACATGAACACATACACTCTTGATGCATTGATGGGTTCATTCATTACTCACGAGATCACCGTAAATAGTCACAAGCCAATCTCAAAAAACAAGGAGATAACTTTCCATGGAACAACTTGTGAATAAAATGATGAGCTATCCGATGACGACAAAAATTCAATGCAAATCATTCGAATCGTCAATGAAGTACTAAATATTAAAGGCAAACACAAACATAAAGGTAAATCGTCAAATAATTCAATTATTTCTAACGATTTTGTTTGCATTGCTTGTGGCAAGGAAGGACACATGGCGAGAGATTGCGCCAAGAATCGCAAGAGCAAAGGCAAGAAGAAAATATTCGCTTCAACCTCTAGCGATAATTCCCACCAAGATGAAGTTGTTTATCTTGCTTGCTATATGACCATAGAAGACAACAATGAACTCAACAAACCGTTTTCAAGTGAAAGCGAAGCCGATGATGTAAATGATCTATCGTATGATGAATTACTTCATATGTGCGATGTTTACTCCAAAAAGTTACCTAAACTTATCAAAAAGGTTGACTCTCATAAAAGGACAAATTCTTCTCTCAATGAAGAGATAAGATCGTTGAAAGAGATGACATTGAGCATAAGTCTAGTCCGAAATCGTCATTTTTTTTTTCATGATGTAGATGACAAAAAAAAAGACTTTACAAACTGAGATCAATTTTCTTAAAAATGAAGTCTCTAGACTTGCTAAAACTCTTTCAAAATCCCCTTATTTATATTGCGACTTGATAGAAATTTTTGAACAGTTAAAGGATGCTTTCGAGAAAGTTAAAAGCAAAAACAAGGTTTTGAATTCTCTAGCGTTTAACTTAAATGACAAGGTCAAGGTTTTAGAAAGAGAGAATGAAACTTTGAAAAATAAAAACAACGACCTTGTCATTTTCATTGAAAAACTTGATTTAATAATTTCAAAGTTTTCTAAAGGGAAAACCGTTTTGGATGAGATATTGAGTTGTCAAAAAGATGAAAATGACAAAAGCAGTTTGGGTTTCGATTGCAACATTTTTGGTTCAAACAAAACCCCCTTCGTCAAAGCATCTAACCTTTCTAAAACTCCTACTCCACCTAAGAAAGAAGTTATTTTTACTAAAAGGAGTGCTTCCAAGATTTTTCAAAAATCGTTTAATGATAGAAAATGTTTAGGTTTTCAAAACAAATTGGATACTCCGAAAAACTTTTCCGAAACTTCGTATAGTTCTCGTTATGCGAAAAATTCTATGCATTGTGTACATTGTAGTAGAAATGAGCATATTTCTTCTAGATGTCCTTATCATTTTTGTGTGGCTAGAAGCGATTTAAAATGGGTAGTAAAGACCCATGTCACTAACAATGTCGGACCTAAAATAAATTGGGGACCAAAGAACAAAACATGTGTTGTAGGTATCTCCGTTAAAAAGGAGAAAATCAACAATTGGTTGACAACACTGGAAAAATTCGTGGAAGTCAAGAAAATCAAATCCAACAAAAAGTGGAAGGCATACCAACAAATGGTACCATATACTCGGACTCAGAAATGCTCAATGCAAATGCCATTAGAGAGCGGACTCGACTCACATATTCGGTACATTCTACTCGAAAATATTTACATATATGTGATTAGATGAGTCATATGAATCATGATAAGATTTTTCATGTTATTTCTTTGAAAACCCAACTCCAAATTTTTTTATTGCATTTTGATAATGCCAAAGTGGGAGAAAAATGATATTTACAGAAATTTGATTTGTTAAAATGGAGGAGATATATTTATACTTGTAAAGTCATCATTATTTTGTCATAATAAAAATGGGGGAAGATTGTTGAACAATGGGTTCAATATGATTTTGATTATACGTGTGATTATGTATTAATGATTTTACGATTTCTCTATTCGATGATATAATGCTTTGTATTTTCTAAAAATAGAAAATGTATATTTCAAGACTTTAAAATGATAGTGCATTCGATAATGAAGTCAACGGTTCAAACGAAAGTAAATTTGAAGTCCGAACAAGTAAGTTACGAGCATTTCAAAGTCGAAATTTAACACATAAATCTCCAGGTGCACCCACCGGTGGATAATACAGAACCTACCAGTGGGTAAAGTGGACAGAACAATGAGGATTTTCTCAGGTACTATCCACTAGTGGGTATACAAAATCCACCAGTGGGCTAATGTTCCAGAACCAGCAAAGATTTCACCCACCAATGGGTCAGAAGACACCCACTGGTGGGTCAAAATGCATATCACAAAAAACATCTTTTTAGCTTTTTCAAAAAGTGGCTTAACCATTGGATAAAACTCTTAAACACTCTAAATGGTCATGAGAGATCTAATAGACATTTTTGGTCTATAAAAAACTCCCAAATACCTCTCATAAACACACCAATCACACACCCAATCTTTATAGAAATTCAATACAACATCAAAGCAAGAAAAGTCTTTATACTACATATTTCTCACTTGTATTCATATCAATTCTTGAGTGTAATATTATTTTAATCATATAAACACCAATATATTACTTGTTAGTGAGGGATACACTTCCGATTCAAATTGTAGAGTGAATTATAAACTCATTTGTGAGAGAGTGATCGGGTAGAGGCTTTGTAAGTGAGTGTTGCTTAAAAGCTCTAGATATTTTCATTCGAGATACTCATAGAGTGAGGGGAGCTTAATCGGTCGATTAGCTCGTTAGGTTATAATCTTGGGAAGAAGATTATAGTGAAATACTCGGTAGTGTGAATACCGATGAGATGATTAAACGGGTTTGCCGAACCTTTATATATCATGGTGTCATCTCTTCCCTACTCTTTACTTTCCGCATCTATATTATTTTTGGTGTGAGTGATTTAACTTTAATATTTATTATTATTGCACAAGTTTATTGATTGCGTAGCTTAATCTCATTAGTTGGGCTGTTAGTTGAGCTTAAAACTTAATTCCGTGAAAAACGTCTAAACCCTTATTCACCCCCCTCTAAGATTTAGCCGTTTATGGGTCAACAGAAGCTATTAAGTCACACAACTCACCTAGACTACATACCTCACTGATGACATGTCATATGACCCAAAATTAATTAAGAAGATCTCTCATACAATATGTGTTCTATTTAGCTCTAATATGTCCTCTCTCTATCAACTTGTATTTACTGGTCTAAAATAAGACCAATAAATACAAGCTTGTTAATCTTTTCAAAAAATACCAAAAAGGCACTACTTTTCAAACCTTATTATAAAAAACACAATGCTAAATTTTTTGTTCTATTTAGCTCCAATTTGTCTCTCTAAAAATCATCACATTCCACTTCAACCCTCTCTTTGCTCAACTAAAATTTTATATATATACTCATATCCCCCAGTTTTTTATGGATTGGAGGCAACGGTGGTGGTCCTTCAGAGCTCTAGTGAGATCGTCAGGGCTCTTGCCAGGCGTCGCGGCCACTGCCAACCACTACTCAACTTTTTATTTAAAAATCAAAAAATTGTGTATGCACTATTTTGGATGTGTATGCACTATTCTGTAATATGTGTACACTTTCATGGATGTGTATGCACTTTTCGGGATTATGTATGCACTTTCGTGGATGTGTATGCACTATTCTGGAATGTGTATGCAGTTTCATGGATGTGTTTACACCTTTTCAGATTGTGTAAGCACTTTTCGGATTGTGTATACTCTTTTATGGATTGTGTATTATTGTGTATGCATTTTTCTTGATTGTGTATTCCCTTTACTCGATTCTGTATGCATTCCGGATTATGCATATACTTTTTTCGGATGTGTATACACTTTTCTCGATTGTGTAAACAATTTTATGGATTATGTATGCACTTTATTTATTGTGTATGCACTTTTTTTGACTTGTTATATACTAATAGGAACGTAAACGGAGTAAAAGGATATGTCAATTTGAGATGACTAATTGCCACAAAAAAAACTCTTCAAGAGAGGAAGTTTTAAACAAACTAATTTTCTGCTTAATTCTAATATATAATTTAACACATTTTATATAGAAAATACATGAATTTGGGGAGAACTAATACAAAATTGGCTATGTAACTGCTTCCTAACCATTCCCGCCAAATGTTATAACATTGTTACATGTCATCAATCCGACATAAGGCTATTGGTGAGTGATATGAGGTTGTAAAAAAGACGCTGCCCACCCACACTGCTACAGCTCTCTCTCTCTCTCTCTCTCTATATATATATATATATATATATATATAGATTTTTAGGCTAAAAAGTATTTTTTAAAATCCACATTTTTAAAACATTTTCATGGGAATTTTAAAACATAATTTTAAAATCTAATTTTTGACCAAAAAATATGTAATCAAATGGACCCGGTATTTCCTATGAGTCCGTTTTTACAAAACAAAAAAAATAAGGTCATGTAACTATAAAGGAAATGGGTTAATACCTAATTGGTACCTTGTACTATCAAATTTGAAGGATCTCTGCCTTATACTTTCAAAATTACCAATAAATACCCTGTAGTAACGTAAATTTAGCCGGTTAGTACCTTGCCATCAAAAATTGACGACGACCTTAGTGTCATGCCGCACTTTTAATGTCATTTTACTCTTTTTCTCTGTGTGTTTCAAATAAAATACAAAATATAATTTCCCTACTTAATAATATAAATAAGTAAAAAAATAAACTAAATAAGTATAGTAAAATGTGTAAAACACTAAATTAAATAAAATAAATATTCAAATATAAAAACAAAACTAACTCAAAAATTTAAAAAGATATTCAATTAAAGACAAATTGTATAAAAAAATCACTCTATATTTTCAAAATATGTAAGATAAATTATACGGGTTTAAATTATAATATTATAAATGTAAAGTGGAATTATAAAGTAAAAGACATCATATTCAGCCAACTAATGAGTTATACAAAAAAAATACTCTTAATTGAATACTAAACATATAAAAAATAAAAACCATCTAAAATATACTAAACTTGTATATATAAACATATATAAACCTATATTTACATCCATATATACATTTTTATCTAAACAAAATACATCCATATATACATAATAAATATTGTATACATTTGCACCTACAAAAATTCATTCATATATACATAATAAATATACATATGTACCTAAAAATATTGAGAATATTTGTTAAAATTTTAATTTAAATTACAAAAGAAACAAACAATATGTAACTTCATAAAAAAAAATATGGGCAAATTTTCGGAATAGATGGAGTATATAGAAACCTTCTAATACCACTTTTTTGGTGAATTAGTGAGAATCATTTGATCAATGTATATGTAAGTGGATCAACAGAGCTCATTAAGTATTTAAAGTGTATCAAAATGTTTCTATCTATGGTAGAACCTGTAACATCGGGACCGGTAGAAAATATTGTTATAAGAAGGTTATTTCTAAGTATAAATTGATATATTAAAAAAATTAAAAAAATACTTAAATAAATGTTCCGTATAATAAAAGGTATATGCGTAACTAATTTAACTAATTACCACAAATATTCAAGAGACAAATACATGTATCTATGTAACAAGTCAAACACATAAATTCAAAAGAGTTGAAAAGTAACGAAACTAGTATATTCATGAAGTTAATAAAATTTAACTAAATACATATATATTTGGAAAATTAAGTATATGTATTTAAAAAGGTCTAAAGTTTATCTAAATTTTTTTGTTACATGTATAAATACTAGGTATAATTTTACATGTATTTTAAATCGTTTTAAGTTTAGTGTAATGACAGACAAATTTATTAACGCGTGACCATAAAAAATCATGAAATATAACAATATGCAGATTATTCTTATTTTGAATTGGGGCGAGTTGAGACCTATCATTTTTATTTTTATAGAAAGTTTATTATTATATAGAGTATTATTATAAAGAGGTTATAGGAATCTACATAAATTATAATATTATATCATTAAGGTATGCTTACTATTGAAATAAAATGGAGAGTTGTTGAATAATTATATGGGTCCAGTGCATGAAATTAAGTGCAACCGACTTATAATCAAATCGTATACAATGTTATATAAGCTGAATTTTCGTATACAATGTATATGGTCAATTTCATACAAAAGTGGTGCTTAAAATGCAAGCTAAGACTAAAGTGGACAACTTACACTTTGACAACCAATTCGTTCAACTCTTGTCGGTTAATTTACTGAAAATTATAGAATAAAATGTACAATATTCATTATAAATTTATTGTATGCATTCCGGATTATGTATGTACTGTTTTTACTTGTAACAGATGATCAATTTCAGATGACCAATCTCCACAAAAAAACTCTTAAACAGAGGAAGTTTTAAACAAACTAATTTTCTGCTTAATCCTAATTATATAATTTAACACATTTTATATAGAAAATACATAAACTTAAAACTGAATTTGGGGGGAACTAATTCAAAATTGGCTATGTAACTGCTTGTTAACCACTCCCGCCAAATGTTATAGCATTGTTACATGTCATCTCCGGTATAAGGCTATTTGTGAGTGATATGAGGTTGTAAAAAAGACGCTTTCCACCCACACTGCTATAGAGCTCTCTCTCTCTCTCTATATATATATATAGAGTAAATAGCTAGCGAAAATGCATAGTAACGGAGATAGATAATAATAATAAAAAAAATAAGAAAAAAGAGGAATAATTGTAACGGAGCTATTCGGTTTTTTTAGGATGCCGCTCACGAGGTCGACGATGACAACGATGATGATGTCAGCAGAGGGTACAGTGATTTCGAAGACGACTGTGGTTTGTTTTTATTTTATATAATAATCATATGAAAAATGTGACATATATGTTCGAAAAGTGAGAAAGGTTAAGAATCCAGTTAAACTTACAGGGTTAAAAAATATTGTGTTGAATTATAACTTGTGTTATGATAATGCAAACTTACAGGAGTATATAGTGATAGGTGGCCTTAAAAAAGTTTTGTGTTGAATTTTGTGATAGAGCTACTTAAAAAGATTTCGTGCTATCATATCTCGTTAAAAACCGAGATATACACAATCCATTTAAATCGTGATTTATTCCACTAAAAATCACGACTGATCTCTCTACCATAATCCGAATATACAATTCGTTTCAATTGTCAAACATGTTCATTATCTCCCCACGTAAAAATTAATCAGATACTCATTTATTAAATTAAATCACTGACTGATTTTTTATTTAATAAACGTATTATCCGTAAGCCTGTCCGCTTAACTTATTTGTCGTATCGGATTATAAATCCACATGCATGGTTTACACGAACAAAATTTATAAGCTTACTCAAGGGAGTATCATCAATCCCTTACGGGACGTAGATTTCTTTTATTACTAATAAGCACTGATACGAATAATGTTGCCATCCAACTCATTAAGTTTATTGACTCGTGACAAATCTCACAATGTATGAATCAAAATGACAAACACATCCATATATATCTAAATAGAAATACAGGAATTAAGAGCATAAACAATAACCATGACCATGAGTTATAAAAATTATTTTCTCTAGTCAGTCACCAAATAATTATTTCGTAACAGTCCTGTTTAATACACATAAAGTGCACTAGTAAATGCAGTTGTAATTTATCCGTTCTCTGTAGTCAAGACAGACCTACTAAAACCACACACTACAACTCTACTAATGGTGTGTCCATTTCCATTTAAAGTTGTAAACATGTAACTTATATTCTATTAGAACCGATAGTCTAATCTTCCATGTGTAAGCTATACTCTACACACTAGACCATCTACTAAATAGGATAATAGACACTTATTTAGTCATTTAAACAATAAGGATAAATAACAATTACTCATATTATTCTCATTAAATAGATCAATTCAAAACATTGTCAAATAAAAATACAAAAACTGTCTTTTAGTATATTTCTAACAATCTCCCACTATAGACTTAAATTCATGCTGACATACATCTCACTCCCATCTTCTCCACATGCCTACTAAAAGTATTCGTCGAAGACTTTTAGTGAATGTATCTGCTAGGTTGTTCGCCGATGCAATCTTAGTCACCACCACATCTCCTCTTTCTATGATCTCTCGTATAACGTGACACTTCCTCTGGATGTGCTTAGCCTTCTTGTGTGTTATAGGTTTCTTCGCATTCACAATCACCCCACTATTATTGCAATAAAGTGTAACAGGCGATTGTGCAGAAGGTACCACACCAAGATCTAAAAGAAAGTTACGGAGCCACACAACATCTTTAGCTGCCTCATTGGCAGTCACATACTCGGCTTCCATAGTTAAATCAGCAACGCAATCTTGCTTGATACTTCTCCAACTAATGGCTCCACCTCCTAATGTGAACACATTTCCAGAGGTTTTTTTTCTGGAATTCATATCTGACTGAAAATTTGAGTCAGTATACCCAGTAGGCACTAGACTATCCGCACCGTAAACCAACATGTAATCTCTAGTTCTTTTCAGATACTTGATTATATGCAGTCCAATGTTCCTGCCCGGGATTAGACTAAAATCTGCTAACCATGCCAACATCAAAGCAGATATCAGGTCTAGAACATAGCATTGCATACATCAGGCTTCTTACTGCCGAAGCATAAGGAATTGCATTCATCTTATCTATCTCAATATGAGTTGTAGGACACTGATTGCTTGATAAATGTATTCCATACTAGAAAGGTAAGAAATCTTTCTTGGAATCCTGCATGCTATAACGGGTGACAATATCAACGATATAGGATGCCTGAGATAAGCCCACCATTCTACGTTTCCGATCACGTATAAGTTTGATCCCGAGAATGTGACTGGCCTCTCCCAAATCCTTCATATCGAATTGTCCAGATAACCATATTTTGACCGCCGATAATACTCCTACATCATTTCCGATTAGTAGTATATCGTCAACATATAGTATTAAAAACTCATCAACACCTCCATCATGCTTCATTTAAACACATGACTTGTCATAACTCTGATTAAAACCATAACACTTGATGGCTTGGTCAAACCGATTATTCCAAGACCTCGATACCTGCTTAAGCCCATAAATGGACCTCTTAAGCTTGCACACTAAATGCTCTTGGTCCTTTGCTATGAATCCATTTGGTTGCACCATATAGATGCATTCCTCAAGACTTTCGTTAAGGAAAGCTGTCTTGACATCCATTTGCCAAATTTCGTAATCGAAATGAGCCGCAATGGACAAGAGAATCCGGATAGACTTTTGCATGGCTACCGACGAGAAGGTTTCCTCATAATAGATCCCTTCTTTCTGAGTACACCTTTTCCCAACAAGCCTTGCTTTAAAGGTTTCCACCTTACCGTCTGATCCTCTCTTTATCTTATAGATCCACTTGCATCCGATGGGTTTTATCCCCTCCGTGGTTCTACAAGCTTCCAGACCTGATTAGAGTACATAGACCCCCATATTAGCATTCATTGCCTTTTGCCAAAGTTCTGTATTTTTGTCCTGAAGTGAATCTCTGTAGTTAACTGGTTCGGTATTCAACCCTTCCGGGATCCTCTCGAAAGATTCTTCCAAGAGTGTGTTGTAACATCCCGTATTTTTATAAATGGTTTTACTTATGATTTAATTTATCCAAAAACATTTTATACAAATTTTATCAAAAAAATCGGTGACTCGACTAATTTTTAGCCAAAAATAGAAACTCTTCCAAAAACTTTATTTTTAAAACCTGTTACTAATTTTATAAATAAAAAAGGACCCAATAGATTTGTCTAAAGATTTGTTATTTTTGAATAGTAAAATAATATTTTTGGATCATGAGTTAACTTTTAAAACTTTGGGGACCAAATAGTTTGCTTCCCCAAACTCTCTCAAAACAGTTTTCTAAACCTCTTTTCAGCCCACTTTCAAACCAGAAAAATCAAAAACAAGAGACAAAAGAGAGAAAATAGAGATTTCAAAGCTTAAGAAGAAGAAGAAGAAACCACGTTAGTTGATTCTTACTGGAAGCATCTCCTCTACGCGCTAAGGTAACGGGGGTTATCCATTGCGACTAGACGAGGGTGTATGTTAGGGTTGGGTCTTGCGTTTATTTTAAATTGGAAGTTTTTGCCTTTTATCTCAATTATGTTCTTAAATTGTTAATTGGGTTTTATTTGTTATACCTTTAATTCACTTATTTGAATTGTAGAAGTTGAGAAATTAGACTTATTTAATTTCGAATTAATGAGATTATGGATGGGTTTGCTTGTTTTATGAGTTGATTATATGATATTATAGTTGTTGATGAAATTGGGTAAATTTATGTTGAATAAAGATGAATTGCAGTTTATGCATACAAGGTGTTTGTTAAAATGCCTGAATGAGATTTATGTTGTTGGACATGTTTGGCTAGTTGTGAATCTAGCACCTATGCTTGTGGGTTTTGTTGAATTACGTTAAAGTGACGTATGAGAATGTGTTAATTGAATAGTATAAATATTATTGGCCGAGGCCTTGATATTTATTTATTAGCAATGGTCTGTGTCTCTTCCTATACCGGGGACATAAGACGGCCGAGGGTTATAGGGAATGACTCATCTTACGGACTGGGACAAGTGGCGTGAAGAGGTCCTAGTGTGCACTTTTATTTATTTTTATGTCAGCAATAATCTATGTCTCTTCCTATACCGGGGACATAAGACGGCCGAGGGGTATAGGGAATGACTCGTCTTACGGACTGGGACGAGTGGCGTGAGAGGTCCAAGTACGCACTTTAAATCTATTTTTATCTTAGCAATGGTCTATGTCTCTTTCTATACCGGGGACATAAGACGGCCGAGGGGTATAGGGAATGACCTACCTTACGGACTGGGGTAGGTGGTGTGAGAGGTCCATATTTGCTATAGATGTGTGTTGAACTTATTTAATTTATTTCGTTGTACGATGTTATTTTATTTCTTTTTATACATTGTTATTGTGGTTGTTGTTGTGAGTTCTTGCATTTATGGGATGGAGCGACGGTATCTTGTGTGGCGCCGTCCCGTCTATGTATGTGCGTGGGACTCACCGTTACAGTTTTGTCTTTCAGGTACTACTTAGGTTGACACATTCAGATAGGAGCATTAGCGAAGTATCGCATGGGCTCGGGGCTTCTTTCAGTTGCTTTCCTTTTTCTTAGATTATATTTTTGAGGTTGTAGCCTACGGGAAAATTACTTTCGTTTGTTATTTTTTATAAATCTTTTCAAATCTTCTTGTCTCGTAGCCGCGTTTGGCAAACATTTTTATTTAATTGTTCATTTAGCTCGCAACTCTTTTTCTTTTAAAAGTAAATTTTGTACCAGCATGTTCTTTTTCGTTTTGTTTAAAAAGGTCACGCCTTGATGTCCATGTTTTACGGATTTTGGGGCGTGACATGTGTACATTACTGGAGGGTTTATAGTCCTCACACTATGAAGAGGTATACTAGCATTATCTAATGGTACTGGCTCTGTGTCTTGTACTATTTCTTATTCTGTGGGTAACTTAGAAATCTACTCATACAAGTTCACTCTCATCTACTCTAAAACAATGCTACTTCTGGGTTTGTGGTTCATAATAAATTCCTCTTCTAAGAATTGGGCATTAGTGCTAACCATGACCTTCTGATCCTTAGGACAATAGAATAAACCACCTTTCGTTCCTTTAGGGTACCCAACAAATAAACGAACATCTGTTCTCAACTCTAACTTGTCAGTCTTTACCTTCAGCACATTTGCCGGAGTACCCCACACTCGAATATGTCTTAGACTAGGCTTACGCCCAGTCCACAATTCTGTGGGTGTAGTTGGTATTAATTTTGAAGGTACCAAGTTAAGAACATATGCAGCAGTTTCTAATGCATGTCCCCAAAATGAATCCGGTAAATCCGAGTAACTCATCATTAATCTAACCATATCCATAAGAGTTCTATTTCTCCTCTCTGCTACACCATTTTGTTGTGGCATACCAGGTGCAGACAACTGAGAGGTGATATCTTTCAGTGATAAGTATTCCAAGAATTCTCCGAAGAGGTATTCGCCACCACGATCAGATCATAGTGTCTTGATACATTTTCCAATTCACAGACTGGAAGTGCCTCTACTTCCAATGAGCCTTAAGACCCATCTTTAACCAGTCTTGTAATTCGATATAGATTAATATGACCTAAGCGCAAATGCCAAAGATATGTTTCATTCATTTCCGAAGGACTTTTCCTCTTACATGGTTTACGATAAATAATGTTATTAGATTCCCTTAGTTGCATAGTAGGTAAGCCATCATTAATAATAAATAAACCATTCACTAATGTACCAGAACAGATAACAAGTTTATCCATTTTAATAATAACTGAATCAATAAAATAAACTGAATATCCATTTTTAACAAGACTAGAAACAGAAATCAAATTCCTTCTAATCGAAGGCATATAAAGAACGTCTTTTAAAATTAAAAGCTTATTACTACGAAATGAAATACTAATGCTTCCAACTGCAACTACCGGCACTCTCGTACCATCTCCCAGAAATATGAAAATCTCCCCATCACTAAGCTGCCTGGTTGTCTGAAACGCCTGCAATGAATTGCAAATATGATTAGTGGCTCCCGTATCAACACACCAAGAGGTGTCAGATAACACCGCTACACAAGTTTCAACCACAAGTGAATAAGACTTACTTTGTTTCTTAGGACACTGTGATTATGCTCAGTTTGCTTGCATTTGAAACACTTTCCCTTGAGCTTCTTTACCACACCGACTTGTCCCTGTTGAGGTACAATAGCTTTCTGAACCTTTTTTTTGCTTCTTCTTACCTTTCGGTTTAGAAGCAAAAGCTTTCTCAGCAGTATACACAACCACATGCTTCTTGATAAGCCACTCAGCTGCTTGCAATTATTTAAGGAGTTGTGCCAACGTATAATTAAGATTATTCATGTTATAGTTAAGGCAAAACTGCTTAAAAGAATCTGGCAGTGACTGGAGTATGAGATCGACCTGGGTTTCCCCGTCAATTTTAGCTCCTAGGATCTCTAGTTCATTAAGAAGATTAATCATCTTAAGAACATGACCCTGTACTGGGGTGCCTTCAGCCATAGTTGTGTTCATGAGTTCCTTCATCGCTGTCTGCCTTGCGGCACGACTTTGGTTCTGAACCATCTCCCTGAGGTTAGCCAACATATCAAAAGGCATGGCCATAAGCTGATGCTGATGTTGCAGCACATTTGACATAGATGCCAAAATGTAGCACCGCGCCATCTCATCAGCCTTCATCCACTTACGATAGTCCTGACTCTCCTCCTCAGTTGCATCCAAGGGTGGAACCTTGGGGTAAATCTGAGTGAGAACAAACTTGTATCCCTCAGCAGTTAATACAATGTCCAAATTTCTTTTCCAATCAATATAATTAGGTTCAACCAATTTGTTTTCCTTAAGAATAACCATAAGTGGGCTGAGAGACATTTTTAAATCCTGAGAATAAAACATGTAACAAATAGAAATGAGTAATTTTAACATTTTAATTTCTAATCTTTAAAATAAAGTCCCTCAACTAATATTTTAATAGAATTAGGCAACAGCCTTATACACTTTAAATTAGCATGCTTCGATGGGAAAGTTAACATACTATTTAACTTTGTATAGATAGATTCATTAATTTATTAATTATGTTACCTAAACAATAAACCTTGTTAAACACAATTAAATAGTGGCGTCGCTTTGGTCCTATAAATTTAACAGCACTTACTCGATGGGCAGGATACTATTAATTATAGCTACGTGTATAACCATTTAATGACAACTACATCTTTTGTGCTTATTAGTAAATCCCTTCGATGGGAAGGTGAAGAACTAATCACAAATAGTAGAGTTTGTACTAAATGATCCGCAATTAATCCAAACCGATGGGAAAGTGATCAATCGCATCATTTACAAACCATTAATGGAGACCGTAGGATTTATACGAAATAAAATCATTCTCCCACTTAGTTATTTATAAAAGAGGGTTTTACTAATGTTGATATGTATCTTATTCAATTCTAGCAATTATCATATACATGATTAACAAATAAAATCCATTTTCTTATCTAGTTATTATGTATAAATTACTATTGAATAGCATATCAATCATATTAATATCTATTACCATGTTCTCCTTTAACATACATGGCAACATAAATATTTCACATATATACAAGATATGATCATGCAAGAGAACAACAATATATTTTAAACATGCAATCGATTAAGATAAATACAAACATAAATCTAGTTATCATGATCAAGAAGATCTTCAAGAATCTTCACCAAATCTTGTATTGCCTCCATGACTCCATGTCTTGCCTATGACGCGGATCGACCTGCGCCCAGGTCGCGGGGTTCCCACATGTATCTTTACACCTTGGAGAAACACATGTATCTTTAAATAGAAAAAACTTCCATGCCTCCAAATGGAGAAACCACATGCATATTAAACAGTAAAAACTTGCATGCCTCCAAACGGAGAAAACACATGCATATTATACAGTTACCAAAACATTCATATAAACACATATATGATTATGATAACCAGATGGACTCTTATCTGCAAAACAGAGTTAGCAAATCTACCATCTATTCCATAACATGTATAAATCTCAGTTTTAATGTGGATAACATGGCCAGATAACAACGTACACAGTATAACATTCGGATCTGAGGCCAATTGATAGAAAATCAGTTTGCACATCAGAAAAAGCATGCCTAGATTCTTAGGTTTAGTATGAACGTATATTATCAATTAAATCCTGTTTTACCGTATAGGTTTAGATCATACCGAATAACAAAAGGGAACAGATGACGGTTGTGATGGAATAAATTCGCCTAAACTCTTCTACCTTATTCCTGAACTAGCATCTTGCTCCTTGAAAGATGGTGGGATCTTTCTCTCTCTAGGCAATCTCGAAATATAGTTATGAAAAACTTATTCTGCCAAGAAAAGGGGCGTGCTACATGTAGGATAAGGTAGGGACTTATAGGCTGATTAGGATAAAGCTCCTTAAAAAGATTTTGTGCTATCATATCTCCTTAAAAACCGAGATATACACAATTCATTTAAATCGTGATTTATTCCACTAAAGATCATGACTGATCTCTCTACCATAATCCGAATATCCAATTCGTTCCAATTTTCAAACATGTTCATTATTTCCCCATGTAAAGATTAATCAGATACTCATTTATTAAATTAAATCACTGACTGATTTCTTATTTAATAAACGTATTATCCCTAAACCTGTCCGCTTAACTTATTTGTCATGTCGGATTATACATCCACCTGTAGGGTTTACACGAACAAAATTTATAAGCTTCCTTAAGGGAGTATCATCAATCCCTTACGGGACGTGGATTTATTTTATTACTAATAAACACTGATACGAATAATGCTGCCATCCAACTCATTAAGTTTATTGACTCATGACGAATCTCACCATGTATGAATCAAAATGACAAAAACATCCATACATGTCTAAATAGAAATATAGGAACTAAGAGCATAAACAATAACCATGACATTGAGTTATAAAAATCATTTTGTCTAGTCAGTCACCAAATGATTATTTCGTAACAGTTCTGTTTAATACACACAAAGTGCACTAGTAAATGAAGTTGGAATTTATCCGTTCCCTGTAGTCAAGACAGACCTACTAAAACCACATACTACAACTCTACTGATGGTGTGTCTATTTCCATCTAAAGTTGTAAACATATAACTTATATTCTATTAGAACCAACAGTCTAATCTTCCGTGTGTAAGCTATACTCTACACACTAGACCATCTACTAAATAGGATAATAGACACTTCTTTAGTCATTTAAAGAATAATGATAAATAACAATTGCTCATATTATTCTCATTAAATAGATCAATTCAAAACATTGTCAAATATAAATGCAAAAATAAGGATGTTTTTTAATATATTTCTAACAGTAGCATGACATAAGTTATTTTAGTAGAGTTTCTTGTTTGCATAGTAATTCTTTTCAAGTGCCTTATTTTTTGCTGAAGCTAGTCCTCTTCATCCTTTTTTTTTTTCGTTTTGGTTTTTTGCTTGTTTTGAAGTGATGACAAGGATGCGAAACCGTTTGATCTGCTGGGAAATTCTGGTGGTTCTTCAGGTAAGCACCTACACCTACCTATGTATTTTTTTTTAGAGATAAGCATGTTTGCCTATCTTCATATTGTTTCTTGTCAGTTTATTCAAGGCCCTGCAGAAATTTAAAATATTTTGAGGGCGTAAAAATCTAGAATCTAACATTGTGTGAAAGATCCTCTTAGAGAAGAAAGATGTGACTTGTCAAAGAAAGAAGAAAGGATCCATGCTTGGGTAAATCTAATGTTGATAGATAATTATTTATACGTTGGGGTTCTTAAAATTGATGTGCAGGCAAACCTTTATTGTTTAATAGCAACTCAACATTTTTAATTTTCAAAATCAATTACTGGGAATTTTGATTCGGAAATAATCTTTGGAGAACCCAAGTACCCATAAATTCAATGACTAGATTTTGTGGAAATGTCGCCGCTGTGCAAAAGGGTAGGAATGTTTAGATCAATTTCTTTTTCTGACATTGGCTCAATATGATGCTTATAGATTTGTTACTTTTGAAGATTGAATGACGGGGGCAGGAACATCTATAGACGGAAGGTTAGTTTATGATATTTCCATATAACTCCTCGTTCATTTTTAGATTTTCTTAGTCTTAAGTCGATATTAATGGCTACTTTTTATTAACGCATCTACTCTTTTGATTAAAAAGAAATCTCACTTTTTAGCCGCCGTGAACTTACTTAGTAAATTTGTCCAGTTAAATCATTTTAACTTTGATTAAGTGGTCATGCTGCTCTTTTTCTTAAATGCATATTGTTATTCTTTCTATTATTATTGCAATTCTTTTGCTCCAGTGGGCCATGTTAGTGTCTACTTATACCTACCTCTGTTTCTGTTGAGTAAATATATTTTCACTATTCTAACAGTGCTCTTTACACTGCTTGTGAGAGCAGTGAGGAATTTTTTTGCACTTTTGTCATGTAGCGTTTTTGTCTTCACTGCTCTCACAAGGAGTGTAATAAAGAGTGTTAGAGTATTGAACGTAATATTCTCGTTTTTACTAGACTGCGTTTATCAATATCTTGTAATACTTTATCTAAGGGACTAACACCATGCATTGATTATTATTGCATTGAAGAGTGAAGAATGAAAATGTATATTTAGTGCTATTATGGCCGTTTCAGTTTTTGGACTGCTTGTATATCACTAAGTGAAAATAAGAAGCCTTGGTTACTGTTATTGCTTGTGTATTTTCCGAACAACATAAGTTAGATTGTATGCCATTTCGCAGTTGAGAATCTCATGATAAAGTACATTCGTATCTGATCTTATCTTCTGGATATCCTTGAAGTTCAAACGTTTTGTTCTCCATCTTAAGTTTGTGCTCACCCTTTTCATCTGAGACATATTAGTGCATTACTAATTTACTATCATATCAATAAAATAATCTCTCTCTTATCATTGTTTCCAATGTTCCCACTGCATCATTTTTGGTTAGTATATGCCAACTGTACTGAAAGTGTAGCAATTGTTATGCAGAAGCTCTTGGCTGCTTTCCCATCTTCAGGTCCTTCTGCCATGGAGATTGATGAGAAAGGTACTTTTTCGTTTTGTACTTTTCACTATGAATTTGCAAGATCTCTATGTTCATTGTCTCTTGCCACTCAATGACTTTCTTTTAGTGCTGATTTATTTATTTTGTTTTTGTTTTGAAGATGAAGGAGGTGGTGGTTGGGGTAGTAAGCCGGCGTTGAAACCAAGTGTAGGTTGGGGAAACACATCAACTGATCCGGGAGGCTCAGCCCAATTCAAGAAATGGGTCAAAAAAAGTTAAGCTCAAGTGATAACACAAAAGCAGTTTTTTCACAGCATCTAAGTCAACTTTATCGAAAAAACTGCTTTCATAGGTAGACTAAAAGGCACTGAGTCTATTACCATTAGAAAGATAAATGAATCTAGTTTTCGAAAATGTAAACATTGCATTTTTCGGAATTTTCTAGAATTAGTTATGAATTTTCTAGTAAGCACTGTTCAGAATATGCTTATGTGACTCTAATTTTGGATAGATTTTTGTGACTTTGAAAATCGTGAGAGACAAATCCATTGAACCTAAGAGCTAGTATAAATAGGGTGGCTAGTTCACTTTTAAAGGATAGAAAATTTTGATAAATATAAAACTCTCTTTTTTGAGTATTAACATGTTAGAACAAAGTTGTTCTTCTAGTGTTCTCTTATCTCCTTGGTGGATTCCATCGGGTGACGAGCAACTTGTTTTCTTGTTTATCATCTCTCTCTTCCGAATCTGGCGTCATCAACTGATGAAAAACATGTCGCAGATAGTGCACAAGCTGGAGGTTGGGATAAACCGCCGAAAACACCCTCAGAAGATCAGGCTTGTTATTGTCAAGGTGCTGGAGGTTGGGGAACTGGTGAGGGAAATTGGCGTCAACCACCAAAAATGCCTTCAGAAAACCAGGCTGGTTCTTTGCAAGGTGCTGGAAGTTGGGGAAACAGTGGGGGACATAAACCAAAAACTCCCCCGACGATCAAGATGGTTCTTCTGAAGACACTGGTGAAAGTTGGGGTTCAAAGCCGATCACCGCCCCATAAATGATGCTAATTCAACATGGGGCTCGAAGCCTAACACAGTGCCTTCAAATGATGCTAATTCGACATGGGGAAAGATAGATAATAATGCATGTAACGAGAATAGTTCTGGTAGGGGGATCTAGTTGGGTTTTATTGATGGGATGTCACAATTCAATAAGATTTTTGTTCATAAGTCATTACTTTCATAATATTTTTAAGTGTAAGTCACCTTACAAGAGATAAAAAAAAAATATTATTTTCGTAAATTTTTGGTATATTGTTTTTTAACTTAATAATTCAAACAAACACTAAAAAAACTAAAAAAAATAGCTTTAAAGTATTTTTTACACTTTGATATATTTCTCGTGTAGATTATAATATATTTTTTTAAAGTTTACAACAACTTTTAATCTCTTTTTGTACATTTTAATATTTTTCCGTATATATTATAAGTTATTTTTGAAGCTTAAAAACAGCGTTTGATCTCTTTTTTATTGGGTTGGGTGACTGTAAGTGAAAAATGTTTCGGATCAGAACCTCCATTTAAAAAGCAGTCAACCAAATACAGTGACTAGCTTTTGCGCAAAAATAAATTGAGCTTGAAAGTTGCATCCAAACAAGGCCTAAATGAAAACGCTAAGATTCAACCCTCTTTACCACACACTCATCAGGCTGTGGCACGTCACCAGGTAATTCAACCACGCCTTCCAAGTACCCCATCACGTCTCTCATACTTGGCAAAGTAATCCATAAGTTAAGAAAAAAGTAATTACACTTAATGCTTATAACTTAAAAAGTAACTTATAAATGAAACATAGTAAAAATATGTAAAACGAGAATTTTTTGCTAGTAAAAAGTTAACTTATTTTAAGTAAATATTAAATCGCAAAAAGTAACTTACAGAAAATATTTACTCAATTTTTTTATTTCTAATACAAAGTAGCTTTAATGTCTAAATGGTGATTGATATTTGGTCTCGTTCCTGGTAGTGGCAGTTAAATGCCTTGCCGACTATTAAAAAATATTTTAAAAACACTTGTACATCAAAAAGTACTTGTAAATTTAGCTCATGGATAAATAAAAGTAACTTATTGCATATTAGTTCTAATAAGTTGAAACTAATTTATTTATAATTTAGTACTCTTGAAATAAAACTTAAAATTAATATATAAGTTAAACAAAAATTACAAGTTAATTTTGAGAGTAACCTTTAAGTTGAACCAACATTTTTTTCTTGCCTAAGACAAAAGCAATAAATAAAATTATGTAAAATCTAACTTAATATGTAGAAAGAAGAAATAATATGTACAAAGGAGTAACTTCTTATATATATAAAATAACTTTGGACTAAAAAGTATTTAATATGTAAAGGTAACTTGTAAGTATTGCAAAATATTAACAATTTTTATGAATAAAAAAATTTCCGCAAAAGTTTTCTTACATCTCCTAAATAAGCAGAAAATATGGGAAAATAAAACTTTTTCGGCATAAAATATTTTCCGATGAAACAAACAGAGCCTAAGTTCCACTATACATTTACCAAAACACAATTACAAGAGCATTGTTCATAAGACTATTTACAAAACCACATTAGTCATATCATTAGCATCCTCGTTTTGATCGAAAAGAAGTAAACAACTTATGTCTCGCCTCCGCCGCCATTGTGCTCATCTCTTTGAACATTCCGAGCACTTCCTTTTGCCTGCATTCTCGCCTTGCCTTGGCTGCGTTGTCCTTGAACTCATATGTATGGCATGAAATTCACTAGTCAATGATGGGCATACTTGAGTTGATCAACATCTGCTGTATCCTATTTGAAAAAGGGCACTCTCGAGGAATCCGTCTGCTGGATATTATGTTGGACAAAGACAGGCATGCTCGACACGATCTCTTGTTTAATATTATCTTGAAAGTCATCACCGACAAGGGTGTCCTGGATCAATTTGTGCATGCACGAGCTCTAATGTATATTCTCGAAAAATCATAGGAAGCCTTGTAGACTTGGTCGTGCTTGGGAAGGATCCATCTTACCACATTAAGGAGACTCAATTGCCGATCCCGTAGACACAACCTTTCCGATGCACCCCATTTCATCAAACACCTCGAGAAATATCTTGTTCTCATCAATCGAGTCCACCGACAGCCCCTCCTCTATTTTCTCTAGCTTTGCCAATCTCTCCTCAATTGTTCCGTACATCTTAGACAGAATATAACATAGGAATAATTAAATGCGAATACACTATTACCAAATGAGAACCAGTTGAATTCAGAGAGTTACTAACAAAAGTTAGAATTACGGGATCTTTTATTTCTAAAGTCATAATTAATTTTGCACTTCATTTCATCTAAATATATAGTACTTAATAATAGGTATAAAAATATCCATGAATATCACCCCCTTCGTTCTTCTCTTCATGTCTTAAGTCGCATATGAATTGTTTGGAATTGGTTCATAATGAAATAATTATTATGTCCAATATATATATATATATATAATTCTATTTCCCAACTATGCAATATTGACTTTCTCCGCTTTGGATAGATGTCAATGTCATTATTGTTTGAAGAATTAGAAAATTAATATATTCCGTACTCAAGAAATATTATTTCACCTAAAAAAATAATCTATTTATTCTAATTCTTGTCCGAGTTTAAGCTTTGGGTATGCATCATTGCTCATTGGTGTTACATGTATATATTTTAGCATTAAAAGAAGGAAGTTGATTAATCAAAAACAGAATTCTACAAAACGGTGGATTTTTGTTAAAATTAAAACAGCACAAGAACTAGAAAAAGCAGCCAACAACTAATCTTAGCATCCTATTTGTGGTGGTTATGGTGTACCCTATTTTATCATATATATAACCAAAGAACCAAAGAGAACTTTGTGGTTGAAGGGCATCCACACCTATTTATTTTTTTGATGACCTCTTAGAACTTGTTCGAGGGGCTAACGAACTTGTACTAGCGGCATTGTTAGTTATAATAACCTCCCGATGAAAAATTAATTAATTAAATAAATAAATATATATATATAGGGGAATGATATATGAACATCATGAAAAACACCCAACTAGACACTTTTTCGTAAAAACGCTCCAAATCAAGATTTGGTTAATGCAAATCTCAATGGTTTCACGACGAGAACACAAATATGCGTCTTGTTTTTTTTTTCTGAGATGTATAATGACATGTTTTGAATTTTTAAATTTTACCATAATTTCGAAAACATGTCATTATACATCTCGAAAAAAAAAACAAGATGCATATTTGTGTTTCCGTCGTGAAACCATTGAGATTTGCATTAAACAAATCTTTATTTGGAGCGTTTTTACAAAAAAGTGTCTAGTTGGGTGTTTTTCATGATATTCATATAACATTTCTCATATATATATATATAGACACAAACGGACACAAGTTTTTGTCTGATGTGTTAGTATATATGTTAAATGCGTTTTTAATGTCATATTTTCTTTTAATAAGTTATTATTATGTGTTTTTTTACTCTTTTGTTTAAATAGTACTTGAGGGATATGACTTGAAATCTTATACAAAACTATAGGGGTCACCACCCAAATTCTTTTTATAAACACAAAACCCTAGAAACAAGAAGGGACATCTTGTTTAGGGCTGCCACCATACATTTACTACTGAGTATATAAAAGATGTAGCTGCCAAATAAACCTAATAAATTACAAGCTATATTACTCTCTATAATTTTGAGCCATGAACTCCGCCGGTGATAACGTACACTGGTATTTCTTTGCCTTTTTTTTTTCCATCTATATCTAATATCCTAGCTATATATACGGTTTATTGATATGACATGGTCTGGTCATTTATTCGATCATTTGATTATTTTTATCAACTTATTAACAATATAAGTGTGTTAAGTTTTCTTGGTTCCAATTCTTTATTACAAACATGGAATTGATTTTAAAAAGAGAATGAAATGAAATGAATTCGGGAATTACAGGAAGAGAGAGAAAAAAAAGGTTAGGTTTTTAAGGTTTTTGTTTTAGTTTTTAGGGTTTGGTTTTATCATATGACTATTTCCATCCATATGCATATTTCTTCGTAGATTTGGAATCATTTATGTTTTTCCCGGTTTAAGTATATATAGCAAGTGTCATTACGTAACAGTTATTTATAACACTAATCTAATCATTATAGTTCAGAAATGATGTAGTTTTCAATATATATTTAACTTTCCTCGGGTTATTCATCTATTGCAGGCTTTTTAATGTTGTTCTGGATCTTGTTGACAAACCTAAATGGTACACTTGGAAACACATTTATAAGATCGTTGTTCATTTCATTTCATTTGAAGAATTCTCCGCAGGCGAGAAGCTGGGAAGGTAATAAATTCACAGGCATTCTCCTTTTTTTGTGTTTAACATTGCCATTAGTAGATTTATATACAGATCTCTTTCTAAAAGGGCCACATCTTCTGAGGATTAGAATCAATTTCAGGATGTTGATGGCAGTTGTTCTCCTTTTCATTAGTAGATTTAACATAACACGAAAACGAGAGAGTTGAAATGCAATGTGATGATTTTTAGAGAGAGAAATTTGAGCTAAATAGAACAAAAAATTTGACAGTGTGTTTTTTATAATAAGGCTTGAAAGGTAGCGCTTTTTTGGCATTTTTTGAAAAGATTAACAAACTTGTATTTATTGGTCTTATTTTAGACCCATAAATACAAGTTGAAAGATAGAGGAGCAAATCTTCAACACATATTGTTTCAGAGATATTCTTAATTAATTTTTGGATGGGCCATATGACATGTCATCAGTTGGGTATGTAGTCTAGGTGAGTTGTCTAACTTAATAGCTTTATTGCGATTTAAATATCAAAATTGAGCGATTTCGGAAAATATAGTTCTACCAATACAATTGTTTTGCTAATCGACAAAAATGATGTTTAATGACATGATCATATTCAACTAAAATAGAATTTTTTACTAATGATTCAAATAAGGAAAGGACAAAACTAAACGAAAATTATGAATGAAGAGGATAAGTACATAGACGATCTTTTTGTACAATAAAGTCAAAATTTAATATTTTCGAGTAATGGAAATTTAATGAATAGGCTTTCTCGATACTTTTAAAAGGGTCAAAGACATCTTTGCAAAAGAATTTTTTACAGTTGATAGCTATAATTATTTTAGATTTGGAAGAAGGATTATAGATCCAATTAGAGCATCTTCACATTGCAAAACGGTAGATCCATTGCAAAACGTTAGTTCATACAAGGAACCAGCATATATAAGAAGAAATCAAGTTTTATAAAGACCGTCAAGAAATCGTCACAAAAAGGATTGTAGATCCATTTAGAGCATCTTCACATTGCAAAACGGTAGATCCATTACAAAAGGTTAGTTCAAACAAGGAACCAACATATATAAGAAGAAATCAAGTTTTATAAAGACTGCCAAGAAATCGTCACAAGTAAGTCGTATTTTAGATGGTTAGTTTTTTCTTATTACTATTGTCTATTTCCTTTTGATTAATACCCAGTTGGTAACATGTACTAACAAGTTTTAAAAATCGCTATCCTGTACTTTTAAAAATAAGCACACATGTATATTTATTATGCATATGTGAATGTATTTTTTTATGTAAAAATATATATATTTATTATGCATATATGCATACATATTTTTAGGTACACATGTATATTTATTATGTATATATGAATGGATTTTTTTAGGTACAAATGTATACAATATTTATTATGTATATATGCATGTATTTTGTTTAGATAAAAATGTATATATGGATGTAAATATAGGTTTATATATGTTTATATATACAGGTTTAGTATATTTTAGATGGTTTTTATTTTTTATATGTTTAGTATTCAATTAAGAGTATTTTTTTGTATAACTCATTAGTTGGCTAAATATGATGTCGTTTACTTTATAATTCCACTTTATATTTATAATATTATAATTTAAACCCGTATAATTTATCTTACATATTTTGAAAATATAGAGTGATTTTTTTATACAATTTGTCCTTAATTGAATATCTTTTTAAATTTTTAAGTTAGTTTGGTTTTTATATTTGAATATTTAATTTATTTAATTTAGTGTTTTACACATTTTACTATACTTATTTGGTTTATTTTTTTACTTATTTATACAGTAGGGAAATTATATTTTGTAGTTTATTTGAAACACACAGGGAAAAATAGTAAAATGACATTAAAAGTGTGGCATGACACTAACGTCGTCGTCAATTTTTGACGGCAAGGTACTAACCGGCTAAATTTACGTTACTACAACGTATTTATTGGTAATTTTGAAAGTAAAAGGTAGAGATCCTTAAAATTTGATAGTATAGGGTACCAATTGGGTATTAACCCATTTCCTTTATAGTTACATGACCTTATTTTTTTGTTTTGTAAAAACGGACTCATAGGAAATACTGGGTCCATTTGATTACATATTTTTTGGTCAAAAATTAGATTTTAAAATTATGTTTTAAAATTCCCATGAAAATGTTTTGAAAATGTGTTTTTTTTAAAATCTTTTTTAGCCTAAAAATCTATATATATATATATATATGTATGTATAGATATATATGTATGTATAGATATATATATATATAGAGAGAGAGTTATAGCAGTGTGGGTGGGGAGCGTCTTTTTTACAACCTCATATCTCTCACCAATTACATAGCCTTTTACTCCGTTTACGTTCCTATTAGTATATAACAAGTCAAAAAAAGTGCATGCACAATAAATAAAGTGCATACACAATTCATAAAAATGTTTACACAATCGAGAAAACTGCATACACATCCGAAAAAAGTATATACATAATCCGGAATGCATACAGAATCGAGTAAAGAGAATACACAATCGAGAAAAACGCATACACAATAATACACGATCCATAAAAAAGTATACACAATCCGAAAATTGTTTACACAATCTGAAAAGGTGTAAACACATCCATGAAACTACATACACATTCACAAAAATGTATACACAATCCCGAAAAGTGCATACACATCCATGAAAGTGTACACACATTACAGAATAGTGCATACACATCCAAAATAGTGCATATACAATTTTTTGATTTTTAAATAAAAAGTTGAGTAGGGGTTGGTAGTGGCGGCGACGCCTCGCAAGAGCCCTGACGATCTCACTAGAGCTCTGACGGACCACCACCGTTGCCTCCAATCCATAAAAAACTGGGGGATCAAAGTATATATATATATATAAATTTTAATTGAGCAAAGCGAGAGTTGAAGTGGAATGTGATGATTTTTAGAGAGAGAGATTGGAGTTAAATAGAACAAAAAATTTGGCAGTGTGTTTTTTATAATAAGGTTTGAAAAGTAGTGCCTTTTTGGTATTTTTTGAAAAGATTAACAAACTTGTATTTATTGGTCTTATTTTAGACCAGTAAATACAAGTTGATAGAGAGAGGACATATTGGAGCTAAATAGAACACATATTGTTTGAGAGATCTTCTTAATATTTGAATGGGTCATATGACATGTCATCAGTCGAGTATATAGTCTAGGTGAGTTGTCTGACTTAATAGATTTTGTTGGCCCGTAAGCGGCTAAATTTTAGAGGGGGGTGAATAATTTGATTTAGCATTAAGCGAATTTGGTTTTCTAGTGCCTTGAATTATAGTATATGCTAAATGTCTATCCACTAATTCCATACTTTAAATAATTTTAAAATGGATATGCATTAATTCTAGGACACTAGAAAATCAAATGCGCTTAATGGTAATTCAAAATGGGTACCCGACCAGGTCGGGATTGTACAATCCTGATAATTTTTTGGTAAACAAATGATTAGATGAGAATGCACAAAATATTGTAAAACTTTGCAAAAGGTTCACAAAATTGGTATACATGCTTAAAGTACATATAAAACCTGATGAAATATGCATAATGCCGATAAAACATCGTTTAAAAATGCTAAAAAACTAAAAACTCGCATAAAAGAAGTTGAAAACAGCCCAATCAACATTAAGACATATTATATTACCATTCAAGTTAACGAGGGTACAACAAAAGGGCTTGAAAAATATGAAAAGGAACAGTGAAAACTAACAAAAAAAAAACAGTTTTCACTAGTATCCGAAAGTGCGAAAAGTGCTCAAATGGTAGATTAGGTTGCCACTATATAACTTATGGTTCCCAAAGACATCGTATACATCACACAAGATAAATATACCATGGTTACATATTTGTTTTCGAAACACGATAATAATCATAAAAAGTCAAACAAGTTAAGATGTTATCAACGAATACCAAATAAGTTCCATGACCATCTTGACTTTCGAAATCAAGGCCATAAAAGACACTGGGTCCGTTTGACAACATATTTTTTTTACTTGATTTTTTTATTATTGATTTTAAGAATCTATGAGGGTTTGTACAGTTAGATAATTTAGCTTCTGAAAATCATATTTTTAGGCTAAAAAAGATTTTTTAAAATCCACATTTTCATGGGAATTTTAAAACATATTTTTAAAATTTAATTTTTGACCAAAAAATCTGTTACCAAATGGACTCACTATTTCCTATGAGTCCGTTTTTACAAAACAAAAAAAATAAGGTCATGTAACTATAAAGGAAATGGGTTAATACCCAATTGGTACCATGTACTATCAAATTTTAAGGATCGCTACCTTATACTTTCAAAATTACCAATTAATACCCTATACTATGTAAATTTAGCCGGTAAGTACCTTGCCGTCGAAAATTGACGACGACGTTAGTGTCATGTCACACTTTTAATGTCGTTTTACTCTTTTTCCTTGTGTGTTTTCAAATAAACTACAAAAATATAATTTCCCTACTTATTAATATAAATAAGTAAAAAAATAAACTAAATAAGTATAGTAAAATGTGTAAAACACTAAATTAAATAAAAACATATTCAAATATAAACACCAAACTAACTCAAAAATTTAAAAAGATATTCAATTATGGACAAATTGTATAAAAAAAGCACTCTATATTTTCAAAATATGTAAGATAAATTATACGGGTTTAAATTATAATACTATAAATATAAAGTGGAATTATAAAGTAAACGACATCATATTTAGCCAACTAATGAGTTATAAAAAAAATACTCTTAATTGAATACTAAACATATAAAAAATATAAACCATCTAAAATATACTAAACTTGTATATATAAACATATATATACATCCATATATACGTTTTTATCTAAATAAAATACATGCATATATACATAATAAATATTGTATACATTTGTACCTAAAAAAATTCATTCATATATACATAATAAATATAAATGTGTACCTAAAAATATGTATGCATATATACATAATAAATATATATATTTTTACATAAAAAAATACATTCACATATGCATAATAAATATACATGTGTGCTTATTTTTAAAAGTACAAGATAACGATTGTTAAAACTTGTTAGTACATGTTACCAATTGGGTATTAATCCAAAGGAAATAGACAATAGTAATAAGAAAAAACTAACCATTTAAAATTGGACTTACTTGTGACGATTTCTTGACAGTCTTTATAAAACTTGATTTCTTCTTATATATGTTGGTTCCTTGTTTGAACTAACGTTTTGCAATGGATCTACCGTTTTGCAATGTGAAGATGCTCTAAATGGATCTACAATCCTTCTTGTGACGATTTCTTGACAGTCTTTATAAAACTTGATTTCTTCTTATATATGTTGATTCCTTGTATGAACTAACGTTTTGCAATGGATCTACCGTTTTACAATGTGAAGATGCTTTAATTGGATCTACAATCCTTCTTCCAAATCTAAAATAATTATAGCTATCAACCGTAAAAAATTCTTTTGTAAAGATGTCTTTGACCTTTTTAAAAGTATCGAGAAAGCATATTCATTAAATTTTCCATTACTCGAAAATATTAAATTTTGACTTTATTGTACAAAAAGATCGTCTATGTACTTATCCCCTTCATTCATAATTTTCGTTTAGTTTTGTCCTTTCCTTATTTGAATCATTAGTAAAAAATTCTATTTTAGTTGAATATGATCATGTCATTAAACATCATTTCTATCGATTAGCAAAACAATTGTATTGATAGAACTATATTTTCCAAAATCGCTCAATTTTGATATTTAAATCGCAATAAATTATTGAACCATGGGTTCAATAATTGATTTTGATTATACGTGTGATTATGTATTAATGATTTTACGATTTCTCTATTCGATGATATAATGCTTTGTCTTTTTCAAAAATAAAAAATGTATATTTCAGGATTTTAAAATGATAGAGCATTCGATAACGAAGCCAACAGTTCAAACGGAAGTAAATTTGAAAGCCGGACAAAGAAGTTGCGAGCATTTCAAAGTTGAAATTCAACACATAAATCTCCAGGTGCACCCACCGGTGGATAATACAGAACCCACCAGTAGGTAAAGTGGACAGAACAATGGGGATTTTCTCAGGTATTACCCACCAGTGGCTATACAGAACCCATCAGTGGGTTAATGTTCCAGAACCAGCAAAGATTTCACCCACCAATGGGTCAGAAGACACCCACCGGTGGGTCAAAGTGCATATCACAAAAAACAGCTTTTTAACTTTTTCAACAAGTGGCTTTAACCATTGGATAAAACTCTTAACCACTCCAAACGGTCATGAGAGATCCAATAGGCATTTTTGGTTTATAACCCCCCCCCCCCTCTCAAATACCTCTCATAAACACACCAATCACACACCCAATCTCCATAGAAATTCAGTACAAGATCAAAGTAAGAAAAAAATTTATACTACATATTTCTCACTTGTATTCATATAAATTCTTGAGTGTAATATTATTGTAATCATATAAGCACCAAGATATTATTTGCTAGTGAGTGATACACTTTCGATTCAAATTGTAGAGTGAATTATAAAATCATTTGTGAGCGAGTGATCGGGTAGAGGCTTTGTAAGCGAGTGTTGCTTAAAAGCTCTAGGTCTTTTTATTTGGGATACTCATAGAATGAGGGGGAGATTAATCGGTCGATTAGCTCGTTAGGTTGTAATCTTGGGAAGAAGATTATAGTGAAATATTCGGTAGCGTGAATACCGATGAGAGGACTAGACGTGTTTGCCGAACCTTTATATATCGTGGTGTCATCTCTTCCCTACTCTTTACTTTCTGCTTCTATATTATTATTTGTGTGAATGATTTAACTTTAATATTTAATATTATTACACAAGTTTATTTATTGCGTAGTTTAATCTCGTTAGTTGGGTTGTTAGTTGCGCTTAAGACTTAATTCCGTAAAAAACGCCTAAAAGCTTATTCACCCCTCTCTAAGGTTTATCCGCTTACGGTAGCCGCTTACGGACTAATAATTGGTATCAGAGCTGAGGCTCTTGCATATAGAAATATAGCGATTTAAGAGTTAAGATCTCGATGGCTAACGTACTTAGTTTCGCTTCCGGTATTGCTTCATCGCCCAATACTCCACCATTTTTTGATGGGATAAATTATTTCTATTGGAAGGATAGAATGAGTATGTTTTTGCAAAGTTACAATGCTAAACTTCCGAATATAGCGAAAACCCAATCCTCGTAGATGAATTAAATGATGCTTAACTAGAAGCCTGTTTTACTAAATGACGCTAAAGCGATGTACGCTATTGTTTGTGCCGTTTTACCTAACGAGTACAACAAAATTTCCACTTGTGAAATGACTAAGGGTATGTGTGATAAGTTAGTGGTTATGCACGAGGGAACTAACCAAGTTAAGGATTGCAAACTCCAACTTTTAGTGCACGACTACGAGCTTTTTAAGATGAGCGATGGAGAAATTATTTTCGATATGCTTGTTAGATTTACCACTATTACTAACAGATTAATGTCTCTTGGTAAGTATTTATCATGAAAGAAAATGGTTTCAAAGGTGATTCAGAGCTTACCGAAAGAATGGAAACCAAAGGTCACCGCAATTCAAGAGGCGCATGACATGAACACATACACTCTTGATGCATTGACGGGTTCACTCATTACTCACGAGATCACCCTAAATAGTCATAAGCCAATCTCAAAAAATAAGGGGATAGCTTTCAAAGGAACAACTTGTGAAGAAAATGATGAGCTATCCGATGACGACAAAAATTCAATGTAAATCATTCGAATCGTCAATGAAGTACTAAATCTTAAAGGCAAACGCAAACATAAAGGTAAATCGTCAAATAATTCAATTATTTCTAACGATTTTGTTTGCAATGCTTGTGGCAAGGAAGGACACATGGCGAGAGATTGCACCAAGAATCGCAAGAGCAAAGGGAAGAAGAAAATATTCGCTTCAACCTCTAGCGATAGTTCGACCAAGACGAAGTTGGTTATCTTGCTTGCTATATGACCATAGAAGACAACAATGAACTCAACAAACCGTTTTCAAGTGAAAGCGAAGCCGATGATGTAAATAATCTATCGTATGATGAATTATTTCATATGTGCGATGTTTACTTCAAAAAGTTTCCTAAACTTATCGAAAATGTTGACTCTCTTAAAAGGATAAATTCTTCTCTCAATGAAGAAATAAGATCGTTGAAAAGAGATGACATTGAGCATAAGTCTAGTCCAAAATTGCCATTTTCTTTACATGATGTAGATGACGAAAAATAAGACTTGAAAGATAAAAACAATGATCTCGTTGTTAAAAAAAGGTCTTTACAAACCGAGATCAATTTTCTTAAAAATGAAGTCTCTAGACTTGCTAAAACTCTTTCAAAATCCCCTTATTTATATTACGACTTGATAGAAAATTTTGAACAGTTAAATGATGCTTTCGAGAAAGTTAAAGGCAAAAACAAAGTTTTGAATTCTCTAGCGTTTAACTTAAATGACAAGGTCAAGGTTTTAGAAAGCGAGAATGAAACTTTGAAAAATAAAAACAACGACCTTGCCATTTTCATTGAAAAACTTGATTTAACAATTTCAAAGTTTTCTAAAGGGAAAACCGTTTTGGACGAGATATTGAGTTGTCAAAAAGATGCAAATGAAAAAAGCGGTTTGGGTTTCGATTGCAACATTTTTGGTTCAAACAAAACCCCATTCGTCAAAGCATCTAACCTTTCTAAAACTCCTACTCCACCTAAGAAAGAAGTTACTTTTACTAAAAGGAGTGCTTCCAAGATTTTTCAAAAATTGTTTAATGATAGAAAATGTTTAGGTTTTCAAAACAAATTGGATACTTCGAAAAACTTTTCCGAAACTTCGTATAGTTCTCGTTATGCGAAAAATTCTATGCATTATGTACATTATAGTAGAAATGAGCATATTTCTTCTAGATGTCCTTATCGTTTTTGTGTGGCTAGAAGCGATTTAAAATGGGTAGTAAAGACCCATGTCACTAACAATGTCGAACCTAAAAGAAATTGGGGACCAAAGGACAAAACACGTGTTGTAGGTATCTCCGTTAAAAAGGAGAAAATCAACAATTGGTTGACAACACCGGAAAAATTCGTGGAAGTCAAGAAAATCAAATCCAACAAAAAGAATGAAGTTCCATTGATCGATAAAAGTGGAAGGCATACTAACAAATAGTAACATGTACTCGGACTCGGAAATGCTCAATGCAAATGCCATTAGAGAGCGGACTTGACTCACATATTCGGTACACTCTACTCGAGAATATTTACATATATGTGATTAGATGAGTCATTTGAATCATGATAAGATTTTTCATGTTTTGTTATTTCTTTGAAAACACAACTCCAAATTTTTTTATTGCATTTTGATAATGCCAAGGGGGAGAAAAATGATATTTAGAGAAATGCGATTTGTTAAAATGGAGGAGATATATTTATACTTGTAAAGTCATCATTATTTTGTCATAATAAAAATGGGGGAATATTGTTGAACCATGGGTTCAATATGATTTTGATTATACGCGTGATTATATATTAATGATTTTACGATTTCTCTATTCGATGATATAATGCTTTGTCTTTTCCAAAAATTGAAAATGTATATTTTAAGACTTTAAAATGATAGAGCATTCGATAACGAAGCCAACGGTTCAAACGAAAGTAAATTTGAAGTCCGAACAAGTAAGTTACGAGTATTTCAAAGTCGAAATTCAACACATAAATCTCCAGGTGCATCCACCGGTGGATAATACAGAACCCACCAGTGGGTAAAGTGGACAGAACAATGAGGATTTTCTTAGGTACTACCCACCAGTGGGTATACAGAACCGACCAGCGGGTTAATGTTCCAGAACCAGTAAAAATTTCACCCACCAATGGGTCAGAAGACACCCACCGGTGGGTCAAAGTGCATATCACAAAAAACAGCTTTTTAGCTTTTTCAACAAGTGGCTTTAACCATTGGATAAAACTCTTAAACACTCTAAATGGTCATGAAAGATCCAATAGACATTTTTGGTCTATAAAAACTCCCAAATACCTCTCATAAACACACCAAGCACACACCCAATCTCCATAGAAATTCAATACAACATCAAAGCAAGAAAAGACTTTATACTACATATTTCTCACTTGTATTCATATAAATTCTTGAGTGTAATATTATTGTAATCATATAAATACCAAGATATTACTTGTTAGTCAGTGATCCACTTTCGATTCAAATTATAGAGTGAATCATAAACTCATTTGTGAGAGAGTGATCGGGTAGAGGCTTTGTAAGTGAGTGTTGCTTAAAAGTTTTAGATCTTTTCCTTCGAGATATTCATAGAGTGAGGGGAGCTTAATCGGTCGATTAGCTCGTTAGGTTGTAATCTTGGAAAGAAGATTATAGTGAAATACTCGGTAGTGTGAATACCGATGAGAGTATTAAACGGGTTTACCGAACCTCTATATATCGTGGTGTCATCTCTTCCCTACTCTTTACTTTCCGCATCTATATTATTTTTTTGTGTGAGCGATTTAACTTTAATATTTATTATTATTGCACAAGTTTATTGATTGCGTAGATTAATCTCGTTAGTTGGGTTGTTAGTTGCGTTTAAGACTTAATTCCGTGAAAAACGTCTAAACCCTTATTCACCGCCCTCTAAGATTTAGCCCCTTATGGGCCAACAAAATCTAATAAGTCAGACAACTCACCTAGACTATATACCCGACTGATGACATGTCATATGACCCATTCAAAAATTATTAAGAAGATCTCTCAAACAATATGTGTTCTATTTAGCTCCAATATGTCCTCTCTCTATCAACTTGTATTTACTGGTCTAAAATAAGACCAATAAATATAAGTTTGTTAATCTTTTCAAAAAATACCAAAAAGGCACTACTTTTCAAACCTTATTATAAAAAACACACTGCCAAATTTTTTGTTCTATTTAGCTCCAATCTCTCTCTCTAAAAATCATCACATTCCACTTCAACTCTCTCTTTGCTCAATTAAAATTTATATATATATACACTTTGATCCCCTAGGTTTTTTTGGATTGGAGGCAACGGTGGTGGTCCGTCAGAGCTCTAGTGAGATCGTCAGGGCTCTTGCGAGGCGTCGCCGCCACTACCAACCCCTACTCAACTTTTTATTTAAAAATAAAAAAATTGTGTCTGTACTATTTTGGATGTGTATGCAATATTCTGTAATGTGTGTACACTTTCATTGATGTATATGCATTTTTTCGGGATTGTGTATGCACTTTTGTGAATGTGTATGCAGTTTCATGGATGTGTTTACACCTTTTCAGATTGTGTAAGCAATTTTCGGATTGTGTATACTTTTTTATGGATCGTGTATTATTGTGTATGTGTTTTTCTCGATTGTGTATTCCCTTTACTCGATTCTGTATGCATTCCGGATTATGTATATACTTTTTTCGGATGTGTATGCAGTTTTCTCGATTGTGTAAACACTTTTATGGATTGTGTATGCACTTTATTTATTGTGCATGCACTTTTTTTGACTTGTTATATACTAATAGGAACGTAAACGGAGTAAAAGGCTATGTCAATTTGAGATGACTAATTACCACACAAAAAAAACTCTTCAAGAGAGGAAGTTTTAAACAAACTAATTTTTTGCTTAATTCTAATATATAATTTAACACATTTTATATAGAAAATACATAAATTTAAAACTGAATTTGGGGTGAACTAATACAAAATTGGCTATGTAATTGCTTGTTAACCACTCCCGCCAAATGTTATAGCATTGTTACATGTCATCTGTCCGGCATAAGGCTATTGGTGAGAGATATGAGGTTGTAAAAAAGACGCTCCCCACCCACACTGCTATAACTCACTCTCTCTCTCTCTATATATATATATATACATACATACATATATATATACATATATATATATACATACATACATATATATATTTAGATTTTTAGGCTAAAAAAGATTTTAAAAAATACACATTTTCAAAACATTTTCATGGGAATTTTAAAACATAATTTTAAAATCTAATTTTTGACCAAAAAATATGTAATCAAATGGACCCAGTATTTCCTATGAGTCCGTTTTTACAAAACAAAAAAATAAGGTCATGTAACTATAAAGGAAATGGGTTAATACCCAATTGGTACCCGTACTATCAAATTTTAAGGATCTCTACCTTTTACTTTCAAAATTACCAATAAATACGTTGTAGTAACGTAAATTTAGCCAGTTAGTACCTTGCCGTAAAAAATTGACGACGACGTTAGTGTCATGCCACACTTTTAATGTCATTTTACTATTTTTCCCTGTGTGTTTCAAATAAACTACAAAATATAATTTCCCTACTGTATAAATAAGTAAAAAAATAAACCAAATAAGTATAGTAAAATGTGTAAAACACTAAATTAAATAAAATAAATATTCAAATATAAAAACCAAACTAACTTAAAAATTTAAAAAGATATTCAATTAAGGACAAATTGTATAAAAAAATCACTCTATATTTTCAAAATATGTAAGATAAATTAATTATACGGGTTTAAATTATAATATTATAAATATAAAGTGGAATTATAAAGTAAACGACATCATATTTAGCCAACTAATGAGTTATACAAAAAAATACTCTTAATTGAATACTAAACATATAAAAAATAAAAACCATCTAAAATATACTAAACTTGTATATATAAACATATATAAACCTATATTTACATCCATATATACATTTTTATCTAAACAAAATACATGCATATATACATAATAAATATTGTATACATTTGTACCTAGAAAAATCCATTCATATATACATAATAAATATACATGTGTACCTAAAAATATGTATGCATATATACATAATAAATATATATATTTTTACATAAAAAAATACATTCACATATGCATAATAAATATACATGTGTGCTTATTTTTAAAAGTACAGGATAGCGATTTTTAAAACTTGTTAGTACATGTTACCAACTGGGTATTAATCAAAAGAAAATAGACAACAGTAATAAGAAAAAACTAACCATCTAAAATACGACTTACTTGTGATGATTTCTTGGCAGTCTTTATAAAACTTGATTTCTTCTTATATATGTTGGTTCCTTGTTTGAACTAACCTTTTTTAATGGATCTACCGTTTTGCAATGTGAAGATGCTCTAAATGGATCTACAATCCTTCTTGTGACGATTTCTTGACGGTCTTTATAAAACTTGATTTCTTCTTATATATGTTGGTTCCTTGTATGAACTAACGTTTTGCAAGTGAAGATGCTCTAATTGGATCTATAATCCTTCTTCCAAATCTAAAATAATTATAGCTATCAACTGTAAAAAATTCTTTTGCAAAGATGTCTTTGACCTTTTTAAAAGTATCGAGAAAGCCTATTCATTAAATTTTCCATTACTCGAAAATATTAAATTTTGACTTTATTGTACAAAAAGATCGTCTATGTACTTATCCTCTTCATTCATAATTTTCGTTTAGTTTTGTCCTTTCCTTATTTGAATCATTAGTAAAAAATTCTATTTTAGTTGAATATGATCATGTCATTAAACATCATTTCTGTCGATTAGCAAAACAATTGTATTGATAGAACTATATTTTCCGAAATCGCTCAATTTTGATATTTAAATCGCAATAAAGCTATTAAGTTAGACAACTCACCTAGACTACATACCCAACTGATGACATGTCATATGGCCCATCCAAAAATTAATTAAGAATATATCTGAAACAATATGTGTTGAAGATTTGCTCCTCTATCTTTCAACTTGTATTTATGGGTCTAAAATAAGACCAATAAATACAAGTTTGTTAATCTTTTCAAAAAATGCCAAAAAAGCGCTACCTTTCAAACCTTATTATAAAAAACACACTGCCAAATTTTTTGTTCTATTTAGCTCAAATTTCTCTCTCTAAAAATCATCACATTGCACTTCAACTCTCTCTTTTTCATGTTATGTTAAATCTACTAATGAAAAGGAGAACAACTGCCATCAACATCCTGAAATTGATTCCAATCCTCAGAAGATGTGGCCCTTTTAGAAAGAGATCTGTATATAAATATATTAATGGCAATGTTAAACACAAAAAAAGGAGAATGCCTGTGAATTTATTACCTTCCCAGCTTCTCGCCTGCGGAGAATTCTTCAAATGAAATGAAATGAACAACGATCTTATAAATGTGTTTCCAAGTGTACCATTTAGGTTTCTCAACAAGATCCAGAACAACATTAAAAAGCCTGCAATAGATGAATGATGTAGTTATTTATAACACTAATTTAATCATTATAGTTCAGAAATGATGTAGTTTTCAATATATATTTAACTTTCCTCGGGTTATTCATCTATTGCAGGCTTTTTAATGTTGTTCTGGATCCTGTTGAGAAACCTAAATGGTACACTTGGAAACACATTTATAAGATCGTTGTTCATTTCATTTCATTTGAAGAATTCTCCGCAGACAAGAAGCTGGGAAGGTAATAAATTCACAGGCATTCTCTTTTTTTTGTGTTTAACATTGCCATTAGTAGATTTATATACAGATCTCTTTCTAAAAGGGCCACATCTTCTGAGGATTGGAATCAATTTCAGGATGTTGATGGCAGTTGTTCTCCTTTTCATTAGTAGATTTAACATAACACGAATTTAATCGTCATTACTTTCGAAAATGATGTAGTTTTAAGTATATATTTGACATTCCTCGGTTATTCATCTATTGCAGGCTTTTTAATCCGGCAAGAAGTCGCCTACGAGGTGGCAATTGCCCGTCTGAATCGGAGTTTTTTCCATCACGGAAGGGGGTCTTCACTACACCGTTTTGAAAATCGGCACTTCGTTTCTGAGCATTACTTTAGGGGATAACAGCATTGCCTTGAAGTTGAGTATATCACAAGCTTCAAAGCTTATAATATACTCAACTTCAAGGCAATGTTGTTCTCCCCTAAAGTAATGCTCAGAAACGAAGTGCCGATTTTCAAAACGGTGCAGTATCCTGGGGAATTCGTCGTCACTTTTCCCAAGGCTTATCATGGTAACACACTAATGTAGCTTTTTTATCTTCATATGTAGTATTGAAAAAATACAATTGCTTAGCAATGTTGAAATAATAAATTGTTTGGTTCAATGTTTGCTTTAATGCCATGAACCTTTCGGATGCATGCATAGACCTTTGATATAGATGCATGAATAAGTTATGTCTTTTGATTTTCTAGAATAAATGTTCATAACTCAAGACCTTTGATGTTCTCTTGAGTTTAGTATAAATAGGTGCTCTACTTCCATTTGTAAGTACACCAAAATTTAGTTTGAGTTTGATATTATAAGAGTTCTTTCCCTTTCTATATTTTGCGTTCTCATTTTATGTGAGTGAGTGGTCGTTTCGACCCAACAAGCAAATCTATAACTAAAACTTACAAACAGTGCTGTTTTTCGATTTAGTATTGTGGGAATTAATCATGATAACACCGGTATCTAGCAAGAGTCTTTTTCTTTCTTCTTAGCACTTTTTTTCGCACAGTCATGAAAAATTAACCATGTTTGGTGGTAATACATAGTACGTATAAACAAGAACTTCATTTTCCGTTTTATATTTAGTACTTCAAATTGTACAATTTCTTAGTAATTCTTTATGGGAATACACCATGTTAATACTAATAATTATTATTAATGTTGTTCTATTCAATCTGGTATTTGAAATTTTGCAATTTCTTAGCAAAGTTTTGTGTGAACTTCACAGGTCACACTGTTAATTAACTTGAATATCGTTTTTCTTTCTATCTAGCATCTGAACATTTGCAATTTCTTAGCAAAGTGTTCTGGCAATTGGTCAGGATAAAACTAATGATTCCTAAGTATCTGGTCTTTTTTAATTTAGCATTTGAAATTTACAATTTCTTAGCGATGTTCTATGATAATTTATCAAGTTAAAACTAGTATTGTAAAAGACTCTCGGTTAAAACTAGTATTTAAATATTTTAAAATGTTTTAATCTTTTTTTTTACTTGAACCAGGGTTTAATTGTTGGGAAGAGGTGCATTTTGCTACACCCCATTGGTTTCCCTTCGGAGATGAAGCAAATGAGCGTCGTGCTCTTTTATATCAGGCTCGAGATCGTTCCATATCAAGAGCTCTTATGTAAAGAAGCAATGTATATGTTCGAAAACAAAAAATCACAGCTAGAGTCGTATTCTTATAGGGACATAAAGGTTGGTGAGCCTGAATTTAGGGTTTCATATAGATAGATAGATAGATAGATAGATAGGTAGGTAGATAGATAGATAGATAGATAGATAGATAGATAGATAGATAGATAGATAGATAGATAGATAGATAGATAGATAGATAGATAGATAGATAGATAGATAGATAGATAGAGAGAGGAGATGAAAGATGAACCCTAAACATTACTAGTATGGGAGCCTGCAATTGACTTAAGATATCTGATGCTTTTCAATTGTAGAGTCAGAAAGCAATATGAAAACGGAATCTGAAAGCGGCATGAAGATATCTACGGAGGCTCTAGGCCGGTCGAGGAACTGGAAAAAGAAAAGAAGAACAAGTGATTTCTGATGCTGGTGGGTCCATGTCAAACTTGTGATAGGTATTTGCTTAGTTTAAAAACTGTTTTTCATTTTGGTTTTGCTACCAAGATGATAGTTTTGAGACTTGCTCACAAAAATTTGGAATCATTTATGTTTTTCTGGTTCAAAACAGTTATTTATAACACGAATGTAATAACTATTAATTTCGAAAATGATGTAGTTTTCAGTATATATTTGACTTACCTCGGTTATCATCTATTGCAGGCTTTTTAATGTTTTCTTTGTTGAGAAATCTAAATGGTGCTCAAACTGTAAAATAGGAATAAGGAAAATAGAATAAACAGACAAGATAATTATTTCATTGGTGATACACATATAAATACAAGAGTATTCCTCAATTAGTGGAAGATAAAATAAGGTAATAATCAATCACAATCTTTTTTGTAACTAATTGATATATATCTATACAAAGTCAAACAACTTCCTAACACTCCCCCTCAAGTTGGAGGAGAGTGAACGTCTCGAATTCCCAACTTGCCAATCATGGAAGTGAAAATATTTTTGCTCAATGCCTTAGTTAGAACGTCTGCCAGTTGATTCGAAAAAACAACATGCTTGGTGATAATCGAACCATCTTGAATTTTGTCTCGTATAAAATGGCAGTCCATCTCGATATGTCTTGTTCTCTCATGAAAAACAGGATTAGCGGCAATGTGTAGTGCCGCCTTGTTATCACAATAAAGTATAGCTGGGTTGGAGTGCATCACACCAAGATCCATAAGAAGGTTTCGTAACCAAGTCAACTCACAACAAACATTAGTCATAGCTCTGTACTCTGCTTCGGCCGAAGAAAGTGACACCGTTTTCTGTCGCTTCGATCTCCAAGAAATTAATGAGGACCCAAGGAAAACACAATATCCGGTGGTAGATCTTCGGGTCATTGGACAACCAGCCCAATCAGAATCGCAATAGGCACGTAACTGAAAGTCATTTGATGAAGAAAAAAACAAACCCTTTCCAGGGGCATTTTTAAGATAACGAACAACTCGTAATGCAGCATCCATGTGAGATTTACGTGGTTCATGCATAAACCTACTTAATATGTGAACAGAATACATAATATCCGGCCTTGAAATAGTCAGATAGATAAGTCGCCCGACTAGTCTTCGATAACGTGCATGATCATTAAGCAGATCCCCTTTATCACACAATTTGAGGCCATTCTCCATTGGATGGTCGACAGGAGCTGCACCTAATAGTCCAGCATCTTTGATAATTTCAAGTGCATATTTTCGTTGGAAAATAAAAATCCCATTGCCTGACCGAGAGACCTCTATACCAAGAAAATATTTTAGATCACCAAGCTCTTTTATGTGAAAACAATTATGAAGGAATTTCTTAAGAGATTGTATTGCAGGAAGATCATTCCCGGTGATTAATATGTCATCAACATAAATTAATAAAGCAGTGAATGATTTTCCTTGTCGTCTCGTGAATAACGAATAATCTGATTTGGACTGAATAAATCCCACAGATTGAATAGCTATAGAGAACTTAGCGAACCACTGGCGAGATGCTTGTTTAAGACCATATAAAGATTTATGGAGACGACACACCAAATTCTCCCCCTGTCGTCGAAGTCCACGAGGAGACAACATATAAATTTCTTCATCTAAGTCACCATGCAAAAAAGCGTTGTGGACGTCCAGCTGGTGAATAGACCATTCTTTTGCTGCAGAAAGAGCTAGCAAACAACGAACAGTGACAATTTTAGCCGTAGGAGAAAAAGTGTCCTGATAATCAACACCTTCAACTTGTGTAAAACCTTTGGCAACCAATCTTGCCTTATATCGTTCAACAGTACCATCAGACCGGTGTTTTATTTTATATACCCAACGACATCCAATCGGATTTTTACCAGCAGGTAAAGAGGTAAGTGACCAAGTTCGATTTTCTTCAAGAGCTTTAAGTTCGATTTTCATGGCTTGTTGCCATTTGGGCTGTGTAACTGCTTCATCATATGTTTGTGGTTCAATTTCCTGATCCACATGAGCTACGAAATTTTTATTAGAAGGAGTAAATCGATGATAAGAGACATAATTACTCAACGGATACCTGGTGCTTGTGCTTGAACCTGGAGACGATAAAGACGATGGTTCAGAAGAGAGTTTCGTGACGGGTTTCCAAGAATAATCTTGAAACTTAATTGGTGGGACAGATTGACGTTGAGACCGTCGAGGAGGAATTGGAGAAGCATCGATGTGAGGCAGATTTGTAGGAGTAAGAGATGGCGCTTGTTGTGGCTCGGAAAGTATGTTAGATTGACTGTTGAAGAGAGTTGTTGTCTCGACTGAAGTTATAAAATGTTCGTGTTCCTGATCATGTGGCGCGGGGCTGGTTTGTGGTTCGCTTGAGGCTATGACAGATGGATGACAATTGGGTGTGTCGTAAGTAAGATGAGATTTTATTGAGGATGTAGAATGTCCAGTAGGTAGGGCAGTGGGCACAGATTGGCCCAAACGAATTCCTGGGACAGGTTGCTTAGTGTCGAAAGTTGTGTGGTATGGGAAAATTGTTTCGTGGAAAGTAACATCGCGACTTGTAAATATTTTATGCGTGGTTAGGTCATATAGCTTATATGCTTTTTGGCCAACCGGGTATCCAACAAAAACGCATTTTATGGCACGAGGAGAAAATTTATTTGTAACACGATTATTTTTGGCAAATGCTAAGCAACCAAACACACGGAGATGATGAAAAGTTGGGATTTTTGAATATAACCGTTCAAACGGTGTTTTGAAAGAAATTATCGGTGTAGGTAAACGATTAATGATATGTACCACTGTTAAGACACATTCGCCCCAAAATTTTATATGCAAGTTTGATTGGAAACGAATTGCTCTTGCAACTTCGAGGATATGGCGATGCTTGCGTTCTACTACCCCATTTTGTTGGGGAGTGTCAACGCATGATGTTTGAAAAAGAATTCCGTTTTCATTGAAAAACTTTTGAAGAGAAAGAAATTCTCCACCGTTGTCACTACGCACAGTTTTAACAGACGAATTGAATTGATTAGAAACATGTGAGAAGAACTGTTTTAATAAAGACTGTGTCTCATGTTTATGTCTCATTAAAAATATCCAAGTAAACCGAGAAAAGTCATCAACAATAGTAAGAAAGTAATGAGCACCAACAGTAGAGGGATGGCGATAACTGCCCCAAATATCACAATGCACAAGATCAAATATTTTTGAAGATGAAATAATACTTGAACCAAAAGGGCAACGAGTTTGTTTCGCTAATGGGCAAACATTGCAAACCCTATTCAAAACAAAAGGAATATCAAGAAAATGTTTAGCTATGAAACCTAAACGAGATGAAGAAACATGACCCAAACGGTGGCGCCAAATATCAGTGGTGGAAGCTACTGTGTTACAACGAGAAGGCTTTGGAGTTGTTTCGGTTGTAAGTCCCACCAAGTAGTAGAGCCCGTCACGTTCTCTACCCAAACCAATCATCTTCCTCGTATCCAGATCCTGCAAAACACAAAAAGAAGGATAAAAGGTCACTGAACAATTCAATTGATACGTCAATTTGCTAACTGACATCAAATCAACTTTAAAATCAGGAACGCATAACACATCTTGCAGTTTGTGAGTAGAACTCAATGGCAATGATCCTACTGAATTAATTGGTGCTCTTTCACCATTTGGCAATAAAACAGGTGATAATGATCGTAATTTATCATTATTACGAACTAACAATTTTGACGAAGAGACTATATGGTCTGTCGCACCGCTGTCGATAATCCAATGACGACACGAAAATTTAGACAAACCTGGAGTACTGATGACATTTGCTTGGGGTGATGTACCCAAACTACCTTGGTTTGCTGCAGTCACATTACCTCACTGACTTGGTTTGTTGCAGTCACATTACCTGCTCCTCTAAATTTTGTCACTTTAGTTCTCGAATTTCCAGAAGGGAACCCATGAAGTTGATAACAAGAGTCGACGTAGTGTCCGGGTTTGTCACAGTGAGTACAATGAGGCCTTCTATTGTTTGAAGATCGCTTATGGTTTGGATCTCCTTTGTTAAAGTCAATTTGGTAGTCATTCACTCGACTCGGCTGGTTGTTTCGATCAAGTGGTCGAGCCATTGGTTTACGAACAACCATCGCTGCTGCAGCTACTTCCATTGGTTGTTGAAAATTAGTTTGGCTGAGGTTTCTTTGTCTTTCCTCGCCGGAGATTGATGAGTAAGCTTGACGTATGGAAGGAAGCGGGTTCATCAATAAAACTTGTCCACGAATAGCGTTGTATGAATCATTGAGACCCATCAAAAACTGCATCAATTTCTGTCGGTCTTGTTGTGCTCCACAGTGACATAACTCGGAATAAGAGGCGAGTTCATCCCAAAGAGATTTAAGTTTTGAATAATATGCTGCTACTGACAATTGGTCTTGCCTAAAATAGGAAATCTCTCGTTGTATCTCGTAAATACGAGGAGCATTGCTTTGAGAAAAACGTTCACGCAGGTCTTCCCAAATCTCACGCGCCGTTGAATAATAGATGACGCTGTCCGTGATATCGGCAGCAAGAGAATTAACGATCCAAGACTGGACCATATCATTGCATCGCGACCAGGACGCATAACCATCAGGATCATTCGAAGAGGAAGGGATAACAATAGTCCCGTCGATGAATCCAAGTTTATTTTTGGCGTTAAGAGACTTTAACATAGCCCTATGCCAAGATGAATAGTTCTCTCCAATCAATGGTTTGGTGACGAGAACTAGACCAGGATTATCAGAATGATGAAGAAAAAAAGGATTTGGGGCATTAGCCTGGTTTGATTCAACCAAAACTGATTCAGACATGTTGAAGGCTTGGAGATTGATGTTTCGATTCAGAGAAAAAAAAATCAGAGTTTGAGATCGTGCTCTGCTCTTGATAACATGTAAAATAGGAATAAGGAAAATAGAATAAACAGACAAGATAATTATTTTATTGGTGATACACATATAAATACAAGAGTATTCCTCAATTAGTGGAAGATAAAATAATGTAATAATCAATCACAATCTTTTTTGTAACTAATTGATATATATCTATACAAAATGAAACAACTTCCTAACACAAACTTCACGGGAAGGTAATAAAATCATGGGTATTTTTTTTTATGAAACTTTGTCACTAATAGATTTATCTACCATCACAAAAACAGTTATTTTCAAAGCACCTTATGCAAAATGCAGTTCCTATATGTTATGCAGGTGCTAGGGATTCAAACCCCTCATATGAAGTGGCATGATATGGTGCATCATAGGCAAAATTTACTTTTCAGCCATGGTCTATTTGATTTGGAGAGCTAGAATATTGCAGTGTTTGAGGGGAAGAAACTTGGGGCTCATTGGATAATAAACCAAACTACAACTAGTGTGGAAGCTAGAGTGAGGTTTTGCTAGCTGAAGACCTAAATATTTTTCGGTTTATTAAAGTTTATCAGTTGTTGTATGAGAGTATACGTTTTTCGATTATTTTGCTCCCAGTTATTTAGTTTTACATCAACCTTGCCTTGAATCTAGTTCTTTGTTGTAAATCAGGGTTAGGTCCCGTTTTGTTTTGTTTCTATAAAATGCTTACTTACCCAAAATAAAAAAATGCAGTTCCTTTTCCCATTTGAAGCCATTGTTTAATTTTCTATCATGCAACTTGTATTCCTTGTGACGCCTGCATGTGTTGCAAGTTTGGTTTGTTGTCTTTGGTTAATATATATTCATTCTTCGAATAGAAAATGCAGTTCTTTTGAGATAATTTTTCAAAGAACTTGTTCCTGTACTTCCAGCAATAATGTAATAGTGATTGAGAAAGATATACAATTGGAAAAACAAGTGTCAAATAAGCCTAGGACTTCCTTGGAGATAAACTCAAGCTTGCTAATACAAAAAACAGTAACCCTCAGGTAGCTACAGCCGACAAAATGTTATAAATAGTCTTTCCTGTAATCTGAACCTTAACTGTAATAGTGACAAAATTAATCGTATCAATTAGGAATAAAACAAACTGCAACTAAGATGAGTTATGATATATCCGTTTACTTACTGATATACCAAAGTGAACCATGTAAAAATAGAACATCTAGCTATTAAAGAAATTGCTTCAAATGACACTGGTTCCATCATAAATAATATTAATTTCATGATAATGGTGAAATTAAACTCTATTAAAAGTGTCCCTCTCAGTGCTCGAAACACTTACCCCTGCCAAGTGCTGGAATCTCAGAAAATATATTTTCAACAATGACGAGCATGGAATTTAAAAAAAAAAACGGATGTGTCTTTGGCTTGTTTGGATGTTTGGAATAAATTACATTAAAGTTAGGGGGCTAACTGCATTGCCTCTCCGCCTACTAGGTAATCTGTTGTCTAATTTCACCTGACGGTTAGATGTTTGGTTCTATTTTAGTTGGTGCTGCTGTTTTTTTTTTGTTTTTTTTTATAGACTCTCTATTGATTACCCCAAATCAATAGGGCAAGGATGATGAAGATTAGTTTTGAAGGATGCCATATTCAAAAGAAAAATCAATGTTTCAACTGTGAAGTTGTTTGGAGCAAGAGTAATCGATGCAAGTTTTTCGATGTGCTTCAACTTAGGAGATTCGCTAATCATGTGATCCAAGTTTTTAGAAGATGTAAGATGCTGAAAATGCTTAACACTGCATATCAAGTAGGTATTCTGATAAGCTCACTGGCCGAAGGATTCAACAACGATCAAAAAATGCTGAAGTCCACTAAGATACCTCAACATTCTCGAACCCTTACCTTCTTTGCAAATATCAACTGCAAGAGAGTTATCTTAGCCTCGAGTTATTTCTCCTTTTCTTTGCCTTTTCCTTATTTCATTTTAATTCAAAAACAATGTATTAATTATTTATTTTGTTGTTTCTTTTAGCTACCTGCGCATGTGCAAATAGCTAACTCTATTCTTGTTTAGTTCGGTGTTAATATATGCTTTTTTTTTTGGAAGGTAAGTAATTATATTAAAAACAGTAAGAATAAACAAGTTCCTTGCGTAGCACAGTTTGCTAGCTAAGGCCAGAATAGAAAACAGTTACGAGTTCTTTATACAAATAACTAACTCGAAATTCTCTAGAAATAGAGAATTGTTAGAATACAAGGCTTCCCAATTAGTAGACTTTTTCATTAGAAATTCTTTAGCATAGAAATACATAACAACAATTGTACTGAGAACGAACTCAGACAGCAACTCATAATCTCAGCTACTTGAAATCTAATATAACTGCTAGGACAAGCTCCTCTCTTCTTTCATCAACATTTCTTTCTTACATGGGTTTGAAACCTCATATAAATCCTAACAAAGAAGAAAACACTTACGTAGTATACAAGTTCAAATCAACAACGATTAGTAATTTCATAAGACTGGCGCAAAGAATACCTTGTGCATTTACAGCCAAGGCAGTGCTAAACAATCTTGTAAAACAATCCAAATTGTAGGCACCTAGGGCAACAAAACAACAAAACAAAACTCCTACAAGCACAGCAGCCTAATTAGTGAGTTATGTCAGGGTTCCAGGCATTAGCAATGTAGTAGTTCCTGTAACTTTTAAGAATCCCTTTTAATTTACCAATCTTGACTTTAATAATAAAATCAATTCGCTGCAGAATAGTTGCTATATCAGAGCTAACATAACCGTATTTTCTATTATTTCTCTCCCTCCAAATAAAATAAACAGAGGAAGAGAAAATAATTTTCCCAACCATAGCAGCTAAATGGTCGCCTTTGAACATATTATTGACCCACACAGTGTTAATATATGCTTAGTTTCAAAAAAATAAAAAAATTACTACCCCATCTTACTATGTTGAAATTATAAGTTGTTTGGTTTTATTTGGTCCATTAGTTTATTTTTGTTGGGCTAATAAGTTTTTGGGGCTTCTATGTAATTAGAATAAGCTAGCCCAATTTCTAGATTATTCTACAAGTTCTAAAAGTATCTAGAATAGTACTTGAGTAGAATATTATAAAGAATATGCTTAGAAAATTCTAGAGACGATTTTGGACCGTCAGATTGTTTTGATCTCCACCGTTGTTTGTGGTGGAGAAATAGTATAAATAGGTGGTACTTCCACCATTTGTATGACCACCAAAAAAAAAAATATATATATATATAAAAAGTTTTTTTCCCCCTTTTATATTTCGGTTCGTGTGTTTTCGTTTTTAGCCTTCCCGATCCCTTTAAATACTTCCCAACAGTGGTATCAGAGTCTGTCGGTCCCAAAATGGCCGGAGGTATGACCCCCTTCATCCCCATACTTAAGAAGGATTTTTACGATAATTGGAACATACGAATGAAAGTGTTCCTCGGTTCCCAAGACGTATGGGAAATCGTAGAGAGCGGGTATGACGAACCTGGAGTAGGCGCCACCCAAACTCAAGCCCAAAGGGAGGCGTTGAAGGAATTGAAGAAGAAGGATCGGAAGGCTCTCACCATCATCCATCAAGCTTTGGATGAAGTGATGTTTCAAAAGGTGGCGTGTGCAACAACGAGTAAACAAGCGTGGGATATCTTGGAAAACTCTTTTAAAGGAGTTGACAAGGTGAAAAAGGTTCGACTACAAACCTTACGTGGTGATTTTGAGGCGTTACGTATGAAAGCCTCTGAATCGGTTGACGACTATTTTTCTCGAGTTCAAACGATCGTCAATCAAATGAAAAGATGCGGAGAAGATTTAGATGACACTCGTGTTGTCGAAAAAATTTTACGGTCTTTAGATTCTAAGTGGGATTATATTGTTGTGGCCATCGAGGAATCTAAACACGTAGAATCTATGACCGTGGATCAACTTTTGGGCTCGCTCCAAGCCCATGAAGACAAACTCAACAAAAGAGTTGTCAAAGAAGAGCCGCTCGAACAAGCTCTCCAAACGAAGTTTAGCATGAACGAGAAAAGTTTTGGCAACCCGAAAAGCCAACGAGGAAGAGGCCGAGGTCAAAGTTATGGCCGAGGTGGTTACAACTATTTCGAAAAGGAAGAAAGGAGACAAAACTCTTACCCGACGAGAGGCCGTGGAAGAGGGGGAAATTTTAATCAAAGTGGGAAACCGAGGTATGATAAATCTCAAATAAAATGTTATAAGTGTCAAAAATTTGGTCATTACGCTTCAGAGTGTAGATCCGGTTCTAATAAAGTTGAGGAAAGATCCAATTTTGCTAAAGAAAATGATGAACGGTCTACACTTTTATTTACGCATAAAGGAAATGAAAATGGAGAAAATAATACGTGGTATTTAGACACGGGAGCTAGCAACCATATGTGCGGAAATAAAAATATATTTACCGAGCTTGATGAAACGGTAAATGGGGATATTTATTTTGGTGATGAATCTAAAATTCCGGTAAAAGGAAAAGGGAAAGTTTTAATCCAATTGAAAAATGGAGAAAATGATTTTATCTCAAATGTTTATTATGTGCCAAATATGAAATCTAATATTTTGAGTTTGGGACAACTTTTGGAAAAAGGCTATGATATCCATATGAAGAATCTTAGTCTTTTATTGCGAGATAAAAATGGAAATTTGGTTGCAAAAGTCCCGATGTCGAAAAATAGAATGTTTTCGTTGAATATAAATAATGGTGGGGCTAAATGTTTGAAAGCGTGTTTTAAAGAAAAAACGTGGCTTTGGCATTTGAGATTTGGTCATCTTAATTTTGGGGGATTAAAGTTGTTGAGTAATAAAAATATGGTGAAAGGTCTACCCCATATCGATCATGTTGATGAACTATGTGAAGGATGCTTGTTTGGAAAACAACCGAGAAAAAGTTTTCCGAAAGAAGCAAGTACAAGAGCTAAAAAGCCGTTAGAACTTGTACATACAGATATTTGCGGCCCTATTAAGCCAAGTTCTCTCGGAAAAAGTAATTATTTTGCCCTTTTTATTGATGATTTTAGTCGAAAGACTTGGGCTTATTTTTTGAAACAAAAATCCGATGTTTTTGATGCTTTCAAAAAATTTAAAGCTCTTGTTGAAAATGAAAGCGGCCAAAAAATAAAGGCTATGAGATCGGATCGAGGGGGAGAATTTACCTCGAATGATTTTGAAAAATATTGTGAAGAAAATAGAATCTTTCGTCCTTTGACGGTTCCTTATACCCCACAACAAAACGGGGTTGTTGAAAGAAAAAATCGATCTCTTTTAAATATGGCCCGTAGCATGCTTAAAAGTAAAAATGTTCCAAAAGAGTTTTGGGCCGAAGCGGTTGATAGTGCGGTTTATCTATCGAACCGTTCCCCGTCTCGAAGTGTTTGGGGTAAAACCCCCGAAGAAGCATGGTGTCACGCCCCAAAATCCAAAAGACACAGATATCGAGGCATGACCTTTTTAAAGAAAAGAAAAGAGAACCTGTTGGTACGAAATTAAAAATTTTAAAAGAAATAAATTACGAGCTAAAGGAACAATTGACAAATAAATAAAAATGCTTGCCAAACGCGGCTACACGACCAAAAGGTTTTAACAAAATTATATAAGAGGAACTAAACAAATGTAATTTGCCCGTAGGCTACAACCTCAAAACTGTTCTAAAATAAAAAGAAAGCGAAAGCCCCGAACCCATGATGTTGCAATGCAACAGCTCTTATCCAAACATGCCAACCTAATTGGTACCTGAAATACAAAATTGTAACGGTGAGTCCCACGCACATAACTAGACGGGACGGCACAACAAATACCGTCACTCCATCCCATAAATGCAAGAGCTCACTAATCCTACGACTATGATAACCGACGTATAAAGAGAAATATAATGACATTCTACAACTACGATAAATTAAATAAATTAAATACACATCAACATCATACATGGACCTCTCACGCCACCTACCCCAGTCCGTAAGGTAGGTCATTCCCTATCCCTTCGGCCGTCTTCTGTCCCCGGAATTAGGGAGAGACAGAGACCATTGCAACATAAAAGTAGATTTATAGTGCGCACTTGGACCTCTCACGCCACTCGTCCCAGTCCGTAAGACGAGTCATTCCCTATCCCTTCGGCCATCTTATGCCCCCGGAATTAGGGAGAGACATAGACCATTGCTAACATAAAAGTAAATATAGTGCACACTGGGACCTCTAACGCCACTCGCCCCGGTCCATAAGACGAGTCATTCCCTATCCCCTCGGCCGTCTTCTGTCCCCGGAATTAGGGAGAGACAGAGACCATTGCCACTACAGCTAAATCACAAGGCCTTGGCCAATAATATAAAATCATTCAAATAACACCATCTCATACGTATAAATATTAAGGCCTCGGCCAATAATATTATACTATTCAACTAACATAAACTCATACGTCACTTAACGTAATACAACATAACCATAATCATAGATGCTAGATTCACAACTAGCCAATCACTTCAACAACATAAAAACCCATTCAGGCATTTTAACAAACAACTTGTATGCATAATATAAAACTCATCTTTATTCAACAATAATTTACTCAATTCTATCAACAACCATAATAATACATAATCAACGCATATAACACGCAACCCATTAATATTATCATTAATCTGAAATCAAAAGACTAAATCCAAAATCAAACAAGTGAATTAAAACATCCAACAAATAAACCCAATTAACCAATTAAGAACATATTTAAGATAAAAGGCAAAAACCCCCAATTAACAATAATCGTAAAACATAATACTAACATACACCCTCGTCTAGTCGCAATGGATAACCCCCGTTACCTTAGAGCGTAGTGGAGATGCTTTCGGTATGAGCCCGCTAATGGTGGTTTCTCTTCTTCTTCTTCTTCTCTCTTTTCTCTCTTTTTCTCTCTCTTGGCTGATTTTAGGTTTAGAAAAACTGTTTTTTACAAAGTTTGTGGAAGCGAACTATTTGGTCCCCAAAGTTCTAAAAGCTAACTCTTAATCCAAAAATATTGTTTTACTACTCAAAAATAACAAATCTTTAGAAACAAATCTATTGGGTCCTTTTTATTAGTAAAATTAGTAACATGTTTTAAAAATAAAGTTTTTCGGAAGAGTTTCGGTTTTTGGCTAAAAATTAGTCGAGTGACCGGTTTTTGGTAAAATTTGTATAAAACGTTTTTGGATAAATTAATTTCTAATTAAAAACACTTATAAAAATACGGGATGTTACACATGGAGCGAAAGAAAGCCGGTTATATCTCATTTGAGAGTTTTTGGGAGCATTGCGTATGCTCATGTCCCGGACCAAAAAAGGTCCAAACTAGATGATAAAAGCGAAAAGTTTATTTTCATCGGTTACGATTCGAGGGCGAAAGGCTATAAGCTATATAATCCGGACAATGGGAAATTTGTCGTGAGCCGAGATGTTGAGTTCGATGAAGAGGTAACATGGGAATGGTACAAAACGGATGAAGACTATGATTTTTTCCCTTATTATAGCGATGAAGATGATGAGCAAGTTGAAAGATGATGAGCAAGTTCAAATACTCCACCTTCATCACCCCAATCACAAGGCCAAGTATCCCCGATTGATGAAAGTTTGAGCGAAAGACCACCGCGTTACCGGACCTTACAAGAGTTATACGAGGTAACCGAACCTATTGATAATATTACTCCTTTTTGTCTATTTGCGGGTTGTGAACCTATAGGTCTTGGAGAAGCAATGCAAAATAAAAATTGGAGGAATGCCATGGATGAAGAAATGAACTCGATAATAAAAAATGATACATGGGAATTGGCGGATTTACCGAAAGGCCACAAAGCTATTGGCGCTAAGTGGGTTTATAAGGAGAAAAAGAATGCAAGAGGAGAAACCGAAAAATATAAAGCAAGATTGGTCGCAAAAGGATACAACCAAAAGGCCGGCATCGATTACGACGAGGTATTCGCTCCCGTAGCCCGTCTTGAAACTATAAGATTTTTAATTTCTTTAGCCGCTCAAAATAAATGGAAAATAAATCAAATGGATGTGAAATCGGCATTTTTAAATGGCAACTTAGAAGAAGAAGTTTATTTGCAACAACCACCGGGTTATGAAATTAAAGGGCATGAAAATAAAGTTTTAAAATTGAAAAAAGCGCTTTACGGTTTAAAACAAGCCCCCCGAGCTTGGAATACTAGGATTGATAAGTATTTCCAAGAAAATGATTTTATAAAGTGTCCCCATGAGCATTCTCTTTATGTGAAAATGGATAAAAATGGTGATGTGTTGATTGTTTGCCTTTATGTTGATGATTTTATTTTTACGGGAAACAATCCAAAATTATTTGAGGATTTTAAAAGGGTAATGAGTCGGGAATTTGAAATGACGGATATTGGGCTTATGTCGTATTACCTTGGAATTGAAGTGAAACAAAACGAAAAGGGAATTTTTATTTCGTAAGAAGGTTATGCAAAAAATATTCTTAAAAGGTTTAAAATGGAAGGGTGTAAGCCGATAAATACGCCGGTGGATTGCGCTACAAAGTTGTCGAAATACTTTGAAGACGAAAGTGTGGACCCAACATTTTTCAAAAGTTTAGTTGGAAGCTTATGATACTTAACTATTACGAGACCGGATATTTTGTATGGAGTTGGTCTTATAAGCCGCTATATGGAAGCTCCAACTTTGATGCATTGGAAGGCCGCGAAACGAATCCTCCGTTATATAAAAGGTACGGTTGATTTTGGGTTGAATTATTCGTTTTCTAATAATTTTGAGTTGATTGGCTATAGTGATAGCGATTGGGAAGGCGATATAGACGATCGAAAAAGTACTAGTGGATTTGTTTTTTATATGTGGGATACGGCTTTTACTTGGAGTTCGAAAAAACAACCCATCGTGACACTTTCTACTTGTGAAGCCGAGTATGTTGCCGCTAATTCGTGTATTTGCCATGCAATTTGGTTACGAAATTTATTAAAGGAATTGGGGATGCCACAAAATGAAGCGACAAAAGTATTTGTTGATAATAAGTCCGCGATAGCCCTCGCTAAGAATCCCGTGTTCCATGACCGAAGTAAGCACATCGATACGCGCTATCATTTTATTCGTGAATGTATTGAAAGAAATGATGTTGAAGTGAAGTATACGAAGTCCCAAGATCAAGTTGCGGATATTTTTACAAAGGCGCTCAAGTACGAAGACTTTCAAAGATTGAGAAATTTGCTCGGACTTACCAAACAAGCTTAAGGGGGAGTGTTGAAATTATAAGTTGTTTGGTTTTATTTGGTCCATTAGTTTATTTTTGTTGGGCTAATAAGTTTTTGGGGCTTCTATGTAATTAGAATAAGCTAGCCCAATTTCTAGATTATTCTACAAGTTCTAAAAGTATCTAGAATAGTACTTGAGTAGAATATTATAAAGAATATGCTTAGAAAATTCTAGAGACGATTTTGGACCGTCAGATTGTTTTGATCTCCACCGTTGTTTGTGGTGGAGAAATAGTATAAATAGGTGGTACTTCCACCATTTGTATGACCACCAAAAAAAAAATATATATATATAAAAAGTTTTTTTCCCCTTTTATATTTCGGTTCGTGTGTTTTCGTTTTTAGCCTTCCCGATCCCTTTAAATACTTCCCAACATACTACTCCCTCCATTCCCAATTAATTGTCCACTACGAAACTACGTGCAATTTTGACCGGTCAATAACATGTATCAAAATTGTCGGAATGAAAATTTTCAAAAGTTAATCATATAGTTCAAATATTAAATTATATGATTTAGTTTTGAAATTTTTCATTTCGATAATTTTAATACATGTTATAACTCGATCAAAATTGCACGTAATTTCGTAAAGTATAATTAATTGGGAACGGAGGGAGCTTTTAACATAGGTACTCAAGATCAAACTTCTCCAGTTTGTTACCAAACAAGCCACTTCACATCCAACCAAATCACTCGGTCCAATTAAGTCAAGTCGTCGTAATTTCGTAATCTGCCTTATAGGTGGAGTATCAGAATAGTAAAGGTGGTAAAATAATATGCAATTAGTTTAACCACATGCATTATAGGTTTGGTACCAAAGTACAATAAACGAGTTTTTCCCATATATATAGAAACAAACCAACAACAAACAATAAGGACTTGTTCGGAAACGAACATTTAGAAAGGATGTAAAAGATGTGGGAAACGGGTGGAGACATTGTTTCGCCGGAAGGAGCGAGACGGGTTGCAATGTTTCATCTTTTCATTTAGGTATTGGATTTAAGTATATTTCTATTTTACACTCGTTTTTTTTTTGCTTTACTTTTCTGGGGTGGAATATTTTTCGTGACTATGTATTTTATTTATGGAGCCTCTTATGTTTTAGTACGATGTATATTGATTACTAGGAGACAAGTGTAATGTGTTTTTAAGGTCGTATTTTACTTAAATAAGTTCTTATTATATATATGTACCTATCCATCATTTTATTTTCGAGATGACTTGAAATCAAAGATGAAACTATAAGGGTCACTAGCCAAATTCTTTTTATGATCACAAAGCCCTAGAAATAAGAAGGGAAATAATATTTGTCTAGGGTTACTGCCGTACATTTATCCTATAAAACACGTACGTAGCTACCACGTTAACCTAATATCAGGTTCAGGTGATGGCAGTGTTAGCGCCTGGAGCATTCGAAGTGGCAAAGAAGTTGCTAGTTGGATGACTACTGAAACTGAGCCACCTGTTATAAATGGGGAGCAGGAGGCCTTATGCTTATCACCGGTTCTTCTGATATGATGTATTCATCACAATATAGTCAATGATATGAAGCTATCCGAGGAGAAGCTTTTTAAGGTTTTTTAAGTTTTGAATTGATTCAAAAGGATTATCTACAGTTTGAGAAGGCATAAGTTGCACTTTACATGTTAGACATTAATTGAACAGCTTGTCTGTAAGATTCAAGTTAGATGCGGTTTGTCTGCGAAGTGGGGTATCTCTTCTTGATTTAATGCTCTTCCGAGATCAAAAATTGTCTAAACAGAGGCAGAATTTTAGGGTGCTTATAAAATTTTACCCTCTGCCTAAGGGTAGGTAAATTTTCATTGCAACGCTGTGTAGCGGTGTTCTATTTATCCCAAGTTGGATTATGTCAAATGATGAAGATTGGGTAATCAAATATAAGTACAAATATGACGATTGTTGTTCATGGCAATTCTGTGTTTTGTTTTTGATTGTCTTTTAGTGTAAAGCAGTATAGCCTAAATCCGTTGTTAATAGCATTGAGATGTATGCAAATCACTGATATTAATAAACATGTTAATTTTACAATGTTGCCATTTTTTGTAAACGTTCTTACTCTTGCCTTCACCAACACGCGAGAAGGATTGATTTAATTCATATTTACTATAAATTTCCAGTGTGACGAAGAAAAAACTGTCGTGTTTAATCTAGGCAACATCATGTTGATTTGGCATTTGAAATTAGCATAACATTTGTCGATTAAAGTAACCTTGAGATCATTATGTAAGATATATAAGGTTATGCCTCTTGATCGAATCTGGGACCTTACAAACAATTATCCAAAAGTTACTTGAAGTTTGGAAGAAAATGAACGCTTGTGTTTTGTTTGTTTTATTAATTGTCCTCTAATTGTGTTATACTTTGTTTTTAACTCATAATTAAAACAAAAGATAACAAATAACTAAATTACTTTTTTTCGGTAAATGTCGGGAAAAAAAATGAATACCTCACAGGGGAAAGCACCTCATTGCTTCCATATGCACCGATTTGCTTCCCCATTCTACCAAGACAGCGAAGAAACCCAATAATTTGTTTACCTGTAATATCTCGTATTTTTATAAGTGTTTTTAATTAGGTATTAATTTATCCAAAAACGTTTTATACAAAATTTTACCAAAAACCGGTCACTCGACTAATTTTTAGCCAAATACCGAAACTCTTTCAAAAAGCTTTATTTTAAAAACTTGTTATTAATTTTACTAATAAAAAGGACCCAATAGATTTGTTTCTAAATATTTGTTATTTTTGAGTAGTAAAACAACATTTTTGGATTAAAAGTTAGCTTTTAGAACTTTTGGGACCAAATAGTTCGCTTTCATAAACTATCTAAAAATAGTTTTTTCTAAACCAAAAATCGGTCCACTTCTTTCAAAATCAAACCTAAAATCAGCCAAGAGAAAAGAGAGAAAAAGAAGAAGAAGAAGAAGACGAAGCCACTTTAGCGGGTTCATACCGGAAGCATCTCCTCTACGCTCTAACGTAACGGGGGTTATCCATTGCGACTAGACGAGGGTGTATGTTAGGATTTGGTTTTGCGTTTATTAGAAATTGGGGGTTTATGTCTTTTATCATAATTAGGTTTATAAATTGTTAATTGGTTTTAGTTGTTATATTTTTAATTCACTTATTTGGTTTTGGATTAGTTGTGGATTTAGACTTTTGATTTCAGATTAATGATAATATTAATGGGTTGCGTGTTATATGCGTTGATTATGTATTATTATGGTTGTTGATAGAATTGGGTAAATTATTGTTGAATAAAGATGAGTTTTGTATTGCGCATACAAGGTGTTTGTTAAAATGCATGAATGAGTTTTTATGTTTATTAGACTTGTTTGGCTAGTTGTGAATCTATCACCTATGTTTTTGAATTATGTTGTATTACGTTAAGTGACGTAGGAGATTGTGTTATTTGAATAGTATAATATTATTGGCCGAGTCCTTAATATTTATACGTATGAGATTGTGTTATATGAATAGTATAATATTATTGGCCGAGACCTTAATATTGATACATTAGCAATGGTCTCTGTCTCTTCCTAATTCCGGGGACAGAAGACGGCCGAGGGGATAGGGAATGACCTACCTTACGGACTGGGGTAGGTGGCATGAGAGGTCCATGTTTGCGATAGATTTGTGTAGACGTTATTTAATTTATCGCGTTGTAGAATGTTATTGTATTTCCTTTTATACGTCGAGTATCGTAGTTGTAGAATTTATGAGCTATTGCATCAATGGGATGGAGTGACGGTATTTGTGGTGCCGTCCCGTCTAATTATGTGCGTGGGACTCACCGTTACAATTTTGTTGTTCAGGTACATTATAGGTTGAGTCTTTTGGTTAGGAGCTTTAGCAAGGCATCACATGGGCTCGGGGATTCCGCTTTCTTTTCAGTTATATTATCTTTTGAGGTTGTAGCCTACGGGCAAATTCATTCGTTTATTTTATCTCGTCTTGTAGCCGCGTTTGACAAATACTTTTATTAAATTGATTTATTATTCCTTTAGCTCGCAAGTCTTTTTCTTTTAAAATTTTTAATTTTGTACCAACAGGTTTCACTTTTCTTTTATTTAAAAAGGTCATGCCTCGATATACGTGTTTATGGAAATTGGGGCGTGACATTACCAACCTAATTGCTTACACAATGAGAACATATAAGTTGTATACTTTGCTATTCATGTGGTGTGAACTCACTGCTGTAAAAGAATTTTCCTCTATTCCTTCTTTCGGTCTATAAGTAACGAGGAAGAAATGAATCGACAAGAGTTAGCTCCAACTTTTAATGTGGAAAAAGAAGGAAAGAGAGTTATAACAGTATCATTTTCCCCAACTGGAGTTCATCTTACAACTTCTTGTGTTTTTTATTGGGTTCATATGTAGATTGTTTTTCTTTCAAAAGATTGCTACATTGAGATTGTTTATAATCTAGCTTGTTTGCCGTATTAGGAATAATTTATGTAGTGTAGTACACATATTTTCAATTGTTATAAAACTCAACCTAGTTATATATTAACAACCTAAAAACAAGTTATTATAAATTTATAAGAAGCTGTTTTTCCTTTGAATAAATGTGTTTGTCACATTCACGATTTTTGTTTCCAATAAATTAGCGCGTAAATATTTGAAAGTATGTAACGCTTCCGTTTCCCACATCTATTTAATTTTTACAACCATCTCATATATCGACATCTCCAAAGAACCTTAATGGAAAAACGATATTAATATTTTGTTTTTCCCATATTAAATCATAAATCATAAAATATGCTACTAGTTTGATCACTTGCAAAATAGGTTTGATACATGTTCGAGGGCAATCGTGCCCATTTTTTTTTGTAGCCTCTTAGAACTTTCTCAAGAAGCAAAGGAACTTGTACTAGCGCGTATTATTAATTATTTACACACACGCAAACTTTATTATGATATGCTAGTTGTAACGACCCGGGCCCCACGGACCGAACCGTCACGCCCGTATCAACAATATTGTCCGCTTTGGCACAACTTCCCAGGAGTATCACCCATCCTGATACTACTCTAAGCTAAGCACGCTTAACCGTGGAGTTCCGTCCTCGCTATTGTGTCGCACGGCTTTAAAAGGCCTTGTTGATAGGAAATGGATCTTTAAGCTCATATACCACACGAGTACTCTCATATCTGGGCGATGTGAGACTAACGCACAACACCGCAACACAGAAATTCTTTCATGGAAATCTGGGTCGTCACACTAGTTATTAAGAGATATGTTAAATGTGTTTTTAAGCTCGGATTTTCTTTAAATAAATTATTATTATGTGTACCTACTATAATTTTCTTTTCTTTTGTTTAGATGGTACTTGAGGGATGACTCGAAAATCTCAGCCAAAAAAAACTATAAGGGTCACTAGCTAAATTCTTTTTATAATCACAAAGCCCTAGCAACAAGAAAGGAAATAATATTTGTCTAGGGTTGCCGCCGTACATTTACCCTATAAAACATGTACGTAGCTGCCAAATAAACCTAATACATTTCAAACGAATATTACTCTCTAGAAGTTGGAGCCATGAATGCCGTCGGTGATAACGCTGGTATTTTTTTGCCTTCTTTTCTCTATAGGTCTTGATATAGATGTTAATTGCAGCGTAAGATTTTGTTAGATTTTCTCTATAGGGTTTTAAGGCTTTTGTGTTTGCTTTAGGGTTTTGCTTTTAATTATCATGATTATTTCCATCCATATGCATATTTCTTCGTAAATTTGGAACCATTTATGTTTTTCTGGTGTAAGTATAGCAAATGTCATTAGTTAACAGTTATTTATAACACTAATTTAATCTCTATGAATTCGAAAATGATGTAGATTTGAGTATATATTTGAGTTTTTTTGGTTATTCATCTATTGCAGGGTTTTTAATGTTGTTCCGGCGTTTGTTGAGAAACCTAAATGGTACTCTTGGAGACATGTTTATACGATCGTTGTTCATTTCATTTCAAGAAAACTTTGTGGGAAGGTAATAAATTCACGGCCATTTTCCTTTTTTTTTATCAAATATTGCCATTAGTAAATTAATTTACCATCATAATCAGTTATTTTTAGAGCACTTTATGCAAAATGCAATTCTTTTTCTGAAGCCTTTGTTTAAGTTTATATTCTCTATTTTCATTATAACTTTATTAGCTAAACTTGAAGATTAGTTTTTTTCTGTTAATTGCTAGCTGAGACAGAGATATCATGTAGCTTGTATTCCTTGTGACGCATGTGTTGCAAGTTTTGTTTGTTGTGTTTGGTTAATATCATGTAACTTATTCTTAAAAACTAAGAACTGGAAGAATAAAACCGAAAACACTGGAGGAAGATGGTGAACTTAGGCAAGAGAGAACTCACTACCAAGGCGTTATAAGCTCCCACCGTTCCCCACTTGGGGCCAACAGAGACGACTCCGTTGTCTTCCGGTCATCGTAAGTCTCCGGAGCCCAAGTTGAGCAAGAAGAAAAAAAGGGTATTCATCGAAGATGAAAACTCTCTGTCGAAGGTGGCATACGAAGGGATGAGAGAGAAGAAGGGAATCCGAGGCCGTGGAAACTGAGAGAGAGGAGAAAGAGAGTGAAGGTTGATAGTGATCAGGGTGACCGAAGTCCTGGTTTGGGTAATGCGGGACCTGATTTCAAATCAAGTGGGAAGTTGAGGGAGCAAAGGCCGGAGTTTTTGGTGTGTTTATCGAGAAGTGAAGTTGAGGAGGATTTTGAGGCGATGGTGGGTCACCGACCACCTAGGAAGCCCACAAAGTGAAGTAAGGCCGTCCAGAAGAAACTAGATAAATCTTTCCTGGGCTGTGTTAATAGAGATTACACCTGATCTCGACAAAGTCGACCATGCGGAAACTGCAAAGAAAAAGTGCCTGGATGCAGCGGCAACCATAGGAAGGCAATAAAAGTTCCAGCTTCATCTCACGGGTCTGCATTTGTGTACATCGACCTCTTTTTGTTATAATCAGTATACAGACTTCGGTTTCAATGTTATGTAGTGGTGTTCTATTTATCCCAATTTGGATGATGTCAATTGATGAAGATTGTTGTTCATGGCATTTCAGGGTTATGTTTTTGCTTTTGTTTTAGTGTATAGCAGTATAGCCTGACTTCGTTGTCAATAGCATTGAGATGTTTGTAACTCATTGATATCAATAAAGATGTTAATTTTACAATCTTACTCTTGCCTTCACGGGCTCGTGATGAGCTTAATTTAATTCATAGATACTATAAACTTCCGGTCTGACGAAGAAAAAATTGTGGCGTTGAATCTAAGCATCGTCGTGATGATTTGGCATTTGAAATTAGCATAAGATTACTCGACTAAAGTAACCATGAGATCATTGTCATAAGGTTCCGCCTCTTGGTCCCTCCTGTTTTGTTTGTTTTCTTGTCCTCTATTTTTGTTTAGTTTGTTTTCAATTCATAATCTAGAACAAAAAGTAACGAATAACTAAATTTACTTATTTTGGGTAATCCCGTGGAAAAAAACAAATACTTCACAGGGGAAAGCACCTCATTGCTTCCGTATGCACCGATTTGCTTACCGGTTCTACCAAGACAGCGAAGAAACCCAATCAACCTAATTATTTACGCAATGAGAACATAGTTGTCTATTTTGATATAATGCTATTCACTTGGTGTGAACTTACTTTACGCACGTGTAAAAGAATTTTCCACTATTTCTTGTTTCTGTCTCTGTGTAACGAGGAAGAAATGAATCGGCAAGGGCTCCAACATTTGCAGGAATAAGAAGGAAAGAAAATAACAGTATCATTTCCCCCAACTAAAGTTAATCTTAGAACTTCTCGTATGCTTTATTTGGTTCTTATCTAGATTGTTTTTCGTTTAAAAGTGTTACATTGAGATTGTTTAGCTTGTTTGCCTCTACTTTGTACTAAGAATAACTTATGACCATCTCGTAGTTGTAGAAAGGTTTCTAAGAGGTAAAGACCCACATTTTCAATTGTGCGAACACTCGAATTAGTTTTATATTACTAACCTAAAAGTTTAAAAAAAAAATTGTTATAAGAAGTTAAGTGTCCCAAAACATAGTTACCCAGACTTTTTTCCCTTTTTAAGAAATGTGTTTCTCCTTTTGCGGTTCACAATTTTTGTTTCGTGTAAATTAGCTTTGTATATATTTGAAACTTTTCATCTTTTTCGTGTTTAACGCTTCCATTTCCTGCATCTCTTTCTGCTACCGCCTCCTATACCGATATCTCCAAACAGCCTTAATAAAAAACAAAATATTAATATTTAGTTTTCATATTAAATCATAAAAATAATACTACTACTAGCTGGATCCCCACTAATTCTCACATCTCAAATATGATCTGTTCGATGAACTTACAAACTGAGTGATTTCAATTTATGTCTCCACCTTCTCATTTTAACCAGGAAACCATGAAGATCATATCTTGTATCCGGCGGATTATTTTGTGTCTTCTATCTCTCTAATGAAGCTCAGTTGGAGGTATTTGTTATGAAGGAATATGGCAAGGAGGATTCTTAGACTAAAGAGTATACAGTTAACCTCATGTTTGATTTCCTATGGCAATCTATACCCCTATAGTTTCTATGAAGTTGTTGAACAATGGGGATGTGTTGTCTCGTTATAATTACTATAGTCTAGTTTATTACAGTTCCCGTAAAGGAATATTTCGAGAGATAATGGCTCCTGGATACTACAATGTCGTAGCTCATGCTCCAAGTTTTATTTCGCTTAAGAACATAGTACGAGCAGTACAAGTGGAAGTTGTTTCCCGAATAAACGAGTCTGTATTGGAATGCAAGAAACGACCAATTGGAACCAGTTTATCTACCTCTGCGGTGCCTAAAAATCCATACACTCGGTTTAAGGTTCATATGGTATATTATAGTGGTGACGGCGAAGGGGTGTTCGGAGTTTAAGAGAGGCCACCATGGACACCTGGTCATCAATTCCATATGGCGATTACATATCGTATGGTTCAACAAGTGTTCTACCCCGACGTGGCAGGTCTTGATCGTCACATATCAGAACAATTGGCTCGGCCTGTTGACCAAATCACCCATTTTCGGTTTTTTCATGAGGCCAGTTTACGAAACATGCGTAGTGCTTAAGCTCAAGCTCAGCAGGGTGCCCCTGTGGGAAGAGAAGAAGAAGCGCAAAATGGCTAATTCTGGTGGAATCAAGTTTAGTTCAATGTGGTTGCTTGTTCATTGATTATTTCTTTTCCTTTTTGCGTCTTCAAATATTATGTTTTAAAACTAAAATTAACCAGTTCCTTTTGTGCTTATATATGCTGCTAAATCGTGTCTTGTGACAACATCACAGAAAGTATGCCCTCGTTTGGTTGGGGGATTGTTAATCCCGGGACTATAAATTCTATGGGATTACAATAGTATTAGAAATGATGATAGTATTTCTAATCCCGGAAACTAATCACATTGCTTGTTTGTTTGAATAAATGTGTGATTGGACTATTTTATAAATTTTACAATTTTACCATTTCTCTCGACAAATTTAAACAAAAATATAGTTTTTTATGTATCACATGTAAAATAAAAATCACTATTTAAATATAACTATTATATATATATAATTAATATATTGAAATAATAAAAATCATATAAGTATTACATATTTATATTTTTTTATTAAATAATATAATATAATATAAATATTTATATATATATGTAAATAAAAAATATGTATACATAATACATAGATATTTAATATTTATACATAAAAAATTTAATATATAAAATTATATATATAATATATATTATTTATATATATATATATATAATAATATATATTATTTATATATTTAATATTATTCATATACATATATTTAATATTATTCATATACATATATTTAATATTTATATATAGTTTTTTATATTTAATATTTATATATATATATAATATATACATATATATATAATTAAATATTTATATATATGTATATATAAAATATATTTAATATTTATATATTTGATATTAATATATATATATATATATTATAAATATTATATAAATAAATAATATATATTATTTATATATTTGATATTATAATATATATATATATATATATATTTAATATTATTCATATACATATACATATATTCAATATTATTTATATACATATGTAAATAATAAATATGTATACGTAATTTATACATATTTGATATATATATATTTAATATTTATATATGTATATATATAATATATTTAATATGTATATATTAATATATTCTATTTTTTCTAATAGAAAAATGAGGATAATTTGGTCATTTTAAACAATTGGATTGTACTAAATTCTAATACCACCATAGGAAAATATTACAAATGATGCACTTTAGCATCATTTCTAGTCTCACCTGTTGGTTTTGGTACTATTTCGAATACGATAATTGAAAGGACAATAAAGTAAAAGACATGAACGCAATGGAAATAACACTTTATTTCTCACAATTGGAATATGAATTACAATTCCTGACTCGTACAGAATTTAAATTAAACTGCTGGACTGGTTTGACAATAATACAAACTGCCGGACTGTTTTGATAATAAAACAAACTGCCGGACTGGTTTGACAATAAAACAAACTGCAGGACTGTTTTCACAATATAAAAACTGTCGGACTGTTTTAACAAACTACCGGACTGGTTTTAACAAATAAAAAACTGCAGGACTGTTTTGACAATATAAAAACTGCCGGACTGTTTTGACAAACTGTCGGACTGGTATTAACAAATAAAAAACTGCCGGACTGTTTTGTAAATAAAACAAACTGCTGGACTGTTTTAACAAAAAAGAAACTGCCGGACTGTTTTAAACAAACTGCCGGACTGTTTTAACAAATAAAAAACTGCCGGACTGGTTTTAAACAAACTGCCGGACTGGTTTTAACAAATAAAAAACTGCCGGACTGTTTTGTAAATAAAACAAACTGGACTGGTTTTAACAAATAAAAAACTGCCCGGACTGTTATTAAATAAACTGCCCGGACTGTTATGTAAATACTGGAAATTAAAGTACATGAAAGTAAATTACAGAATAGGAAAGACTGAAATGTAAATTACAGAAACTAAAGGTACTGGAAAGAAAAATACAGAAGGGAAACAGTACTGAAATTAAATGGACAGAATAATAAAGGACTGAAAAATAAATAACATAAATTAAAAGAAGAGGCAACTGCTGAGCAGTTTCCCTTAAACAATATTTCCCGAACCACCTTTAAAGGTTTCTGGTTTCGGGACTTTGTTCCCAAGGTACAACTTCTATCTCAGAGTGGCTCGTATGGAAACCGGCACCGAACCACAGGTCGAGCTGTTGGTGGTGCGGTTCTCTCTCACTAAGTGTATGCTTATGCTGTGAGTTGTGTGTATGAAGGTGTGTTAGAATGAGAGGGGGAGGGCTGCCTTTTATAGGCTCTATAGAAACCGCAGCCATAATTGTGGTCATTAATTCCGGGAGTTACACCCACAGAATCCACTCAATTTAATTCTGAAACCGCAGCATTTAATCTCATTCATTGCTGACGTTTCTCTTGCTGGAAACTCTAGGGACTCCTTTTGTATTTTATACAAAACTCCCTATTCGGGTTTGGACCCAAGACCCAAGACCCAAGACCCGAGACCCGAGACATTCCCCAAATCCCAAATCCCAAGCCCAAGCCCAATACACACTAATACTCTTAGGTGTATGTGGACATGTTAGTTTAATAACTACATGGGTTGGTATGGTATATATATTGTAAAATTAACTCTTAATCTTCCAATATGTGATTATACTAAATGGTTTTTCCATTACCATTTCGGTTTTCCAGATTTTCCAGATTTGAGCTCCCGAGGTACCAACTTTGAAGCCAATTTGTATTCACACCCATTCTCCGAATAGGTCATGTGATATACCGTTACGAAGCTCGTCACACGGGCTACTCAACCACGTTGAGTACGGTATAAACAACTCAGCGCTGTTACACGAAATAATGACTCGAAGTTGGTCCAGTGACCATTCGGAAACACCCATGTTTTCACATGTTTTTCCAACAATCCCCCACATGAATGCAATTGGCTGAAAATAAAATGCTCCTAAATGCATACGAGAGAACCGCAAGAGTTCACTGCATAAGGACAGGTAGCGCGCGCTTTGAACCTGCCGTAGTGACGTAAAATCTGATATGCTACTATTGGGTAGCCTTTAAGCCTTGAAACCTTTAGCGTTTGTGCATACCAGGGTAATGCGCACACAGTGTCCTCTCTACACCACTTACTAAGCCCTTTGGTTGTTGTCCATATTTGGCCGTGGACTGCCTTGGCAAAATTCAACCGAGTGCTCTAGTGATTTAGCCCATGGCTCATCACATAGTATCGGCCATACACACTCGTCATAGGTGATGTCAAGTCAAGGGTGTCCTGACTCACCCCTCTCGATCTTCGAGATACTTGTTTTCATTAAGAGCCTCATGCTCACCCTTAAGATGGTCTAGGTCTATCACTCTTTCATCCTAGAAATGGGCTGGGAACTTAAGTTCCCGAGTGCTTTGTTCGGTCACCCCCACAGTTCGGTTTTCCCGTTGAACCCGAGGCTGGAGAATCCAGTTCGGGTTGGGTTGCCTCTGAGGAGGTTTCCAGTTTGATGGGCTTCAACCCCATTCCCCTCGATGAAACTTCAACTCCTACCTGAGTTAAGCCTTTTGTAAATGGATCCGCTATATTGTCTTTAGATCTCACAAAATCTAATGACACCACACCGTTAGCTAACAATTCTCTTACGGATTTATGTCTCCGACGAATATGTTGGGACTTTCCATTATACATATGATCCTGCGCCCGTCCAATAGCCGACTGACTATCACAGTGCATGCTTATTGCTGGGACAGGTTTCGGCCACATTGGAATTCCTTCCAGAAAGCTTCTCAGCCAATCAGCCTCTTCTGTTGCTAGATCCAACGCTATGAACTCGGATTCCATAGTTGATCTAGCTATGCACGTCTGCTTGGATGATCTCCATGAGACAGCTGCTCCTCCCATCACGAACACATATCCGCTAGTGGATCGTGTACTGTTGGAATCCGAGATCCAGTTTGCATCAGAATACCCTTCCAGTACAGCTGGATATCTGGTATAATGCAACCCTCGGTCTCCTGTGTATCTCATGTATCTGAGAAGTCTCATGATGGCCTTCCAGTGTTCCTCATTTGGATTACTGGTGTACCTACTCAGTCTACTCACTGAGTTGGCTATGTCTGGTCTAGTACAGTTCATGACGTACATCAGACTGCCTATTATTCGAGAATATTCCAATTGTCTCACACTCTCCCCAAAGTTCTTTTTCAGGGTGGTTGAGATCTCTATCGGAGTTCTGGATGTAGCTCTACTATCTTTATCAAATTTGTCAAGCATCTGCCTGACATAGTGAGTTTGAGATAGCGCATATCCGTCTGATGTCTTGGTAATTTTCATACCAAGTATAACATCAGCGACACCCAAGTCTTTCATCTCGAATTTTTGTGACAACATTTTCTTAGTGGAGTTGATGTTATCAATACTCCCTATTATAATCATGTCATCTACGTAGAGGCAGACTACCACGTAGTCCTTTTCATTACCTTTCACGTAGACGCATTTGTCACATTCGTTTATTCGAAAACCGTTTGATAGCATCACTCTATCAAATTTTTCGTGCCATTGTTTAGGTGCTTGTTTAAGTCCATACAAGGACTTCACAAGTTTACACACCTTGTGCGCTTTACCTGGAACCACAAACCCTTCCGGTTGTTCCATGTAAATTTCCTCTTCCAGCTCACCATTCAAAAACGCCGTTTTAACATCCATTTGATGTATTTCCAGATCGAACAATGCTGCGAGAGCAATGACTATCCGGATTGACGTCTTCCTGGAGACAGGAGCATAGGTGTCGAAATAGTCGACACCTTCGGTTTGTCTAAAACCTTTCACTACAAGCCTTGTCTTGTATTTCTCGATTGTTCCATCGAGCTTTCTCTTCCTCTTGAAGATCCACTTGTGTCCTAGTGGCTTACACCCGGGTGGTAGATCCACTAGTTCCCAAGTGTGATTTTGTAATATCGATTCAACCTCATTGTTGATTGCTTCCTCCCAATATTGGGCTTCCGGGGATGACATTGCTTCTTTGAATGTCGCCGGTTCGCCTTCTATCATGAAGGTTACAAAATCTGGACCGAAAGACGTTTCCTTTCTAGCCCTTTTACTACGTCGAGGCTCTTCTTCTTCTTCCTCCAACGGTTCACTTGCCCCCACATTTTCCTCACTGTGTGACTCCTCAGTCTCTACAGTTATGGAAGACTTGCGGGGAAAGATCTCCTCGAAGAAAGAAGCTTCTCGAGCTTCGATGATAGTATCTACATGCACATCGGGATTATCCGACTTGTGCACTAGAAAACGATAAGCACTACTGTTTTGTGCATATCCTATGAACACACAGTCTACCGTCTTTGGCCCTATTCTCGTTCTTTTCGGAAGCGAGACAAGGACCTTCGCGAGACAACCCCAAACCCTTAAGAATTTATAGCTCGGCCTATGGCCTTTCCATAGTTCATAAGGTGGTTTATCACGCTTCTTATGCGGTAGCTTGTTCAATACATAGTTGGCGGAAAGCAGCGCTTCCCCCCACATGTTCTGGGGTAACCCAGAACTTATTAACATAGCATTCATCATTTCCTTGAGCGTTCTATTCTTACGCTCAGCAACCCCATTCTGTTCCGGAGAGTATGGGGCTGTCGTTTGATGTATAATGCCATTTTCTGCGCATATCTGCGCAAACGGTGCTTCGTATTCACCGCCTCTATCACTCCTCAACATTTTATCTTTTTATTGAGTTGATTTTCTACTTCGGTCTTATAAAGAGCGAATTTCTCTACCGCTTCGTCTTTACTTCTCATTAAGTAGACATAGCAGTATCTAGTACAATCATCTATAAACGTGATGAAATACTTTTTCCCTCCTCGCGTTTGTATAAACTTTAAGTCGCATACATCCGTGTGTATTAGACCGAGAGGTTCAGTACTTCGTTCAATATGTTGATACGAAGACTTGGTTAATTTTGCTTCAACACAAACCTCACATTTATGTTGTTTATCAAATACAAAATTAGGTAGTAGATTCAGTGATATTAATTTCTTCATAGAATTAGAATTCACATGACCTAATCTACCATGCCATAAATTAAATGAATCACAAGAATAAGCAAACGAAGTTTTATTGGCCACTTGGACAACATTCACGATTACATTATTCTTGGTACTGTCCTCAGCCTTAGTACCCTCAATAGCTAACTCGGCTTTAGGAGCCGGAGTACCAACATTTAATTTAAACATGCCGTTGGTCATATAGCCACGGCCTACATACATTCCGTTCAAAGTGATTACAATTTTTGCAGATTCAAATACAAGTTTAAATCCTTTGTTCACCATCACGGACCCGGAAACCAGATTCTTGCGAATTTCCGGCACATGGAGCACGCCATTCAGTGTGAGCTCCTTTCCCGATGTCATCTTCAGCAGCACGGTTCCTTTTCCTTCCACCCTGGAAGTAGCCGAGTTCCCCATGAAGCAGCTCTCATTGTCCACGGCCGTATAGGTCTTGAACATCCACTTGCTGGCACAGATGTGACTAGTGGCGCCTGTGTCCAGCCACCATTCCTTTGGGTTGCTCCCCACCAGGTTCACTTCAGAAACCACAGCACTCAGGTGCATGTAGTCTTGTCCAGCATCATCTCCTCCCTCAGCCACATTAGCCTGAGCAGGTGCCCTCTTCCTCCCTTTCCCTTGGAACTTCCTCTTTGGGGGGGGTTTGGGCTTGTCGGTGCGCATCTTACAATCCGCGGCACGATGGCCCGGTTTGTTGCACACAAAGCAGTCTCCCATGAATTTCTTCTTGAGAGAGGCACCGACCCCGCTGTCAAAGCGTTTCCGCTTAGACACAGCGTCCTCAACCACATGGGCCTTGGCAACCGCTTTGCCTGCTCCGCCACCGCCTTTCCTTCCGGATCGGCGGTTGCTTTGCTCAACATTGAGCCTTTCAATGAGTCCCTCCAAGGTCATAGCCTTTCGCTTGTGTTTCAGGTAGTTTTGAAACTCTTTCCAAGAAGGTGGCAGTTTCTCAATCATTAATGCCACTTGGAAAGGTTCGTTGATAACTAACCCTTCAACCTCAAGCCTATGGTATATGAGTTGGAGTTCCTCAACCTGCTCGATGACACTCTTCCCATCAGTCATCATGTACTCATGAAAGTCCGTGACGACAAATTTCTTTGCGCCAGCGTTATTCACTTTGTACTTTCGTTCGAGAGACTCCCAAAGCTCCTTTACAGAAGCCTTGGGCTCGAATACACTGAAGAGAGTGTCATCCAGAGCACACAGGATGTAGTTCCGGCATAGGTAGTCGTCGTGTTTCCACGCTTCCACCGCCGAAACCGTCTGCACGTCCTCATCGTCCTCGCTTAGGACGGGTGCAGACTCCTTAAGAAAACGGGTCAGATTAAGGGCAGTTAAATAAAACAGCATCTTTTGCTGCCAACGTTTGAAGTTGTTGCCCCTAAACTTTTCCGGTCTCTCCAGTTGAGAGGTTGGCAACATTGGCATCGCCGGCGTTGCCGGAGCCTTGCCCTTTGCCCTGGCCGCTGCCACAAGCGCTGCTTTGGCCGCAGCCTTAGCAGCAGCATGTGCTGCGGCCGCAGCCGCAGCCATAGCATCAGCCTCTGCCGCAGCGGCGTCGGCCGCAGCCTTTGCCGCAGCAGCTTCGGCCTCAGCCTCAGCCTGGGGCCCCCCACTCGCAGCGCTCGCAATGTTATGGCTACTGCCAATCACAACTGCGTCCTGCACGAATCCCGAAGGATCGATGGGTGTTTGATCCTCATTAGTCATCTGAAATGACAAATTTAAAACCGTTTAGTTTCTCGCAAGAAAACTAAAATTCTTAATCGCAAATACTAATTATAACTTAATTAGATTGCTTCAAAAGAATAAAACAATAAAAAGATATTCTAGCGTGAAAATCAAATCACTTTTGATTTCACTAAGAATTCTTTATTATATTCTAGAATTAAAAGATTAAATCAATTCGGATTTTATTCTATTTGCAAATTTCAATTTCTAGTAAACTAGCAATGATTTTGCAAGAATAAAACCGAGACGTCAACAACAATAAAATAAAAACAAAAGTCCTTTTCTATTCGAAAATAGTAAAACCAAATAATAATATTGTTTAAGATTGTTGGTTTTGGTACTATTTCGAATACGATAATTGAAAGGACAATAAAGTAAAAGACAGGAACGCAATGGAAATAACACTTTATTTCTCACAATTGGAATATGAATTACAATTCCTGACTCGTACAGAATTTAAATTAAACTGCTGGACTGGTTTGACAATAATACAAACTGTCGGACTGTTTTGATAATAAAACAAACTGCCGGACTGGTTTGACAATAAAACAAACTGCAGGACTGTTTTGACAATATAAAAACTGCCGGACTGTTTTAACAAACTGCCGGACTGGTTTTAACAAATAAAAAACTGCAGGACTGTTTTGACAATATAAAAACTGCAGGACTGTTTTGACAAACTGTCGGACTGGTATTAACAAATAAAAAACTGTCGGACTGTTTTGTAAATAAAACAAACTGCCGGACTGTTTTAACAAAAAAGAAACTGCCAGACTGTTTTAACAAACTGCCGGACTGTTTTAACAAATAAAAAACTGCCGGACTGGTTTTAACAAATAAAAAACTGCCGGACTGTTTTGTAAATAAAACAAACTGGACTGGTTTTAACAAATAAAAAACTGCCCGGACTGTTATTAAATAAACTGCCCGGACTGTTATGTAAATACTGGAAATTAAAGTACATGAAAGTAAATTACAGAATAGGAAAGACTGAAATGTAAATTACAGAAACTAAAGGTACTGGAAAGAAAAATACAGAAGGGAAACAGTACTGAAATTAAATGGACAGAATAATAAAGGACTGAAAAATAAATAACAGAAATTAAAAGAAGAGGCAACTGCTGAGCAGTTTCCCTTAAACAATATTTCCCGAACCACCTTTAAAGGTTTCTGGTTTCGGGACTTTGTTCCCAAGGTACAACTTCTATCTCAGAGTGGCTCGTATGGAAACCGGCACCGAACCACAGGTCAAGCTGTTGGTGGTGCGGTTCTCTCTCACTAAGTGTATGCTTATGCTGTGAGTTGTGTGTATGAAGGTGTGTTAGAATGAGAGGGGGAGGGCTGCCTTTTATAGGCTCTATAGAAACCGCAGCCATAATTGTGGTCATTAATTCCGGGAGTTACACCCACAGAATCCGCTCAATTTAATTCTGAAACCGCAGCATTTAATCTCATTCATTGCTGACGTTTCTCTTGCTGGAAACTCTAGGGACTCCTTTTGTATTTTATACAAAACTCCCTATTCGGGTTTGGACCCAAGACCCGAGACCCGAGACATTCCTCAAATCCCAAATCTCAAGCCCAAGCCCAATACACACTAATACTCTTAGGTGTATGTGGACATGTTAGTTTAATAACTACATGGGTTGGTATGGTATATATATTGTAAAATTAACTCTTAATCTTCCAATATGGGATTATACTAAATGGTTTTTCCATTACCATTTCGGTTTTCCAGATTTTTCATATTTGAGCTCCCGAGGTACCAACTTTGAAGCCAATTTGTATTCACACCCATTCTCCGAATAGGTCATGTGATATACCGTTACGAAGCTCGTCACACGGGCTACTCAACCACGTTGAGTACGGTATAAACAACTCAGCGCTGTTACACGAAATAATGACTCGAAGTTGGTCCAGTGACCATTCGGAAACACCCATGTTTTCACATGTTTTTCCAACATCACCTTCACTAATAATCCCACCACAATTGATCTTTCCAAACAAGGTATTTGTGGGGTCACCATCATTTACAATCCAATCCCATTGCCAAGTAATGAAAACAAAAAAGGCCTATATATCGACATTCTTCGAAAACCACAACAGATGGTGCTTCTGCGTTTTGCAGAAACGTTACTTCTTTTTTGTAAGGTGGATATAACTTACTCGGTATCATAGAGATAAGAGATCTCCTAAGACTAAAACCTGTAGCATCTCCGACTTGATTTGTTTATTCAACCTGTTACTGTTTTTTTCTTCCCCTATATATCCTTGCCTGTGAAATTTCATGTATGGGTGGATTATACACTTTAGCAAACTTATATTTAGTTTAACGCTCGGTACCTCTTAAATCAGTTCAAGTAGAACGCTTAGTGAAAAAAGTTCTGGTGGCTTATTGTTGATATTGCCTAATCGATACTAGAAATACAAAATCTGAGTATTGTGCTTTTAATTAAAACTGATATTATATTATAAACACATACTTCATCGATGCAGTTTGATGTCAATTTCGCAAACTGAGAACATTTTGGTGAAAGAAGATACAAGTTATTGGCGGTTCATTAAAATAAATAATGTGTTTAACGACATTACATAGATTGCATTGGTAAATACATACACGTGAAACATATGCACGAGTGACGCTACGATGCTTCCCATAGGCCTCAAAGTCGCGACCCATATTTAGCAGAAATGCTCGGATCCTCCACAGTCTCGTCAAATCCAATGGCTCTCAACACATCTGCGCGTAAAATCTTTCTAATATGAGCATACACTTGTCCGTCCCACCTTCTCTTAACCAACTCCTCCCCCAATTTGACTGCAGCTTCAATTGTTGCCTCGGCACCTTCGTATGATGCATCAACGATTCCCATCTCAACTGCCACATCAGCCTTCAACTTCTTAGCCGCCAATGCCACGTCACGTACAGCTGCTGGTGATTTAACCTTTTTGAAAGAAAAAGAAAGTTTCAGACGTTATGTACCAGTTTACCACAAATCTAAGACGTGCAAAACACAGCTTGTTAGTACATTTTAGTTTTTCTACTTTTCTATTACTGCTAATGAAATTGAAACAGACCCACTCACTCATTTCTTGGAGATATTTTTAAACTATGACATTAATGCTTGAATGCAAAGTTAGGCAACATGAAAGAGTCATTTAACATGTGAATAATGGGGAAAAAAGGTCCCCTTCTAAGTTATTAAGTAGGCAACATGAAAGAGTCATTTAACCAGTTGTTTCTTCGGGAACCTCCGATAAAATTGGGATATATTTATACCAGTTATTACTAATAAAAAACAGATATGAAGGAGTATTTTGTTTTTTGCAGATCAGTCTCGATAACACTTCAGATACACTTTCAACATGGTAATATTCTCCTGATTACACATACTAAAACAATGATTAATGTTAATAACTCTTTCTTATTGGTATACAGTTGATGTTAACTCTAGTAACTAATCACAAACCGCATCAACAAAGCCACAAACAGCGACCAAGTTGAATGTTATTCGAAACCACTGGAACCATTACTGTAATTAACCCTGTTAAAAAGCCACAAACATGTACAAAATTTTCTGCAATTAAAAAAACCCGAACAGGTATCCAAGCTGTATTTTATTCAAAACTAAAGAAACCATTTGTATAATTAACTTTAAAACCCATCATAAACCGGTAGAGTACCATAGACCCGAGAACAGCAACAAACCACTAAGGAACCTGCAACCCAACTCACTCGTGATAAAAACCCTCTCTCGTAACAACTTCCACTTTAATAGAGCGAAAATTATTATGAAACTAGGGTCAGTTAAAATCAATAAGAAAATAGATAAAGATCAACTTTTAGTAATTATATTCAATAAACACATCTCCTTTGGTACATGATTGATGTCAAAGTGTTAAATCTTTCTTTTTGTTCCATGATCTTTTTAACTCTAGTAACTAATCACAAAAAGGTGCAATACCTTAGACCGGAGAACAGCAACGAACCACTCAGGAACAGGTAAGCTGATATCCAACTCATTCATATACAAAAAGCCTCGCTCTCTCCTCATCACGACGTAGTCATGACTCATCACCAAAACCATCCCAGCTGCCGACGCGTGTCCATTTACCGCCGCAATCGTCGGAACTTCTAACTCAGCAAATTCCCTCACCAGCTCCCGTAACTTACCTGACACGATGCCAAACCAGTCTCAGCTATATAGTTTTTTTTTTTTTTTGTGCAAAAAAAAAATACTACAAACTATAGAACTTAGTTTTATGAATTAAAAATTCAGTTCTTTATTCTTTTGGCTTTCAAAAGGTCTTTTTTCTTAAAAAAAAAGGGGGTTTTTTATTAAAAAAACCATCACCATAAACACTTAAACAAGGACCAAGTTGAATATTGTTCAAATTTGTGGAAATCATTACTGTAACTGACCTTATTAAATAACCCAAACCTTTATGCAATTAAAAACTCACAAACAAGACCAAGTTTGTAAACCACAAAAACAGCTACAGATTGGCAAACTGAGGATCAAGAGTGAGTTACTTCGAATTTTAATTTTTCACTACGACTTTTTTATAATTTAAAATTATTTTCGTAATTATTTCTAATTTTCTAGATTTCCAACAACAACAAAATTAAAAGAAACACCAACTCAGAAACTATAAATTTCAGTGCCGAATCCATTCACATAATTCATGCCAATTAAAAATAACTAAGGATACCCGGACTATATTTTCAACAAATTATAATAAAAATTAAAATACGCTAATTTCGCTAAAATGGGTCTAAAATGCTAATCTTTAAATATTTAAATAAAAACATACAGAAAACTTTTACATTTTCATCAGTTCTTATTGAAATTCCCCCTACATGAAAATTCTACATTTTCATCATTTTTTTATTATCAAAAGGTCCCCCAACTGTAAAAAAAACTACACATATTCATCATTTTTTTATTAGAATGCGTGGAGAAGAATAGTACTCCCTCCGTCCCAAAATAAAATAAGTGTCCTGCTTCGAAACCGTGAAATTTAAGTACTTTAACCAATTTCTCCCAAAATTCAACAAAAAATATCAAAAAATCAAAAAAATCAAAAAAATCAAATAAAAACGGGAAAAAATAAGTTTAGTGTACCGTAATATCATTGTTTAACGATTTACGTACTGGAGTACCAATTTTAACAATTAAAGTATCAAACTACGAAATTTGTCACAATTGAGTAACTACCGTTAAACAAAATGATGAAATTGCACTCATATTCTATAGTTTATCACATGTTGAGTGCAATTCTATCAACATCAGTCAAAAATAGATCTCAAATGTGAGATAAATTGAATGCAATTTTATCGATTTATTCTAATAGTCACTTAATTGGATAAAATTTCGTAGTTTGGTACCTCAATTATTAAAATTGGTACTACAGTACCTAAATCGTTAACCACCGGTAATATAGTAAACTAAACGTATTTTTTCCAAAATAAAAACTATTTCTTACTTGAAATATGAGATTATAAGTGTAATTTTGATACTAATTTAACCATCAAAAAGTGATATTTCGAAAAATAAAAAAGAGAAAATTTACTATAAAAAAATCGAAAGTAGACACGTAAGCACAACACGTATTTCGACACGAATGGAGTAAAACATAATCACTAATTAATTCATCCGTTCCTATTTAATTGTCCATTACGAAATTACGTGCAGTTTTAACCGGTCAATAATTTGTATCAAAATTGTCGGAATGAAAATTTTCAAAAGTTGATCATATAGTTTAAATGTTAAATTTTATGATTACATTTTAAAAAAATTCATTTTGACAATTTTGATACAAGTTATAAACCAGTCAAAAGCAATTAATTTCGTAATTGACAATTAAATAGGAACGGAATGAGTAAGTTATTGTAACACTTACGTGACATGGCCCGAACACGTGCGGATTGATCATTTTGACCCGACTTGGCCCAATTAACATCATACCCATTTGAAAAGAATTTACCATAATTAGTAGTGACAAGGGCTTTAAACGGGTTCGGGTCGGATCTAATTTGTTGTATAGAGTTTTGTATTTGTGAAATTCGGGTCGGGTTTAACCGGTGCTCTTCATCGGGTCCGGTTAAGGTCAATATGTATACATTCCCTCTCTTCTCTAATGTGCACATTATTTTTATTTTTATTATTTTTAATGTTTTTTTTTGTGTAGATTGGTTTTTTAGACAAATATATCTACAAAAAGTACAAAGACATTACGTCATTAATCATCACTTTGCTTTTTGGTAGGACCACTTTTTAAACAAAAAAAAACAATTAAAATAGTCATATTATAATTATAGTAATACATTTACAATTTATCATGTACTAAAAACAATTAAAAATGGTCATATGTACAGTTGCAATTTTAATATAAATACATTTTCATCGTGTTTTTTTTCAAAATACAGTAAAACCTTTGTACAGTCGTATCATTGGAGCACGAGAAATTATTATTATAGTGAGGTTATTTTTAAATGTATGTTACATATAAAAAAACATATATTTTTAAAAATAAATTTATAAACATAATATAAGATATATGTATAACATTAACATAACCAAGACGTGAAAGGTATAAAATTTTAGTTTTAATGTTATTAAAAAAGAAAACAAATACATGTATATAATAATGTGTAACCATATAAATGGATCTGATAGACGATAGTATATTATAAAAAATGTTGGCCCGTGCGGCTAAAACCTTAGAGGGGGTGAATAAGGTTTTTAGGCGTTTTTCGCCTAATTAAAATCTAAGCAACTAACCACCCAACTTATGCAATTATAGGCTTAAGCGTTTTAACAAAAGTTAATGAATTTCTAAAATTCCTAGACGCAAGCAATAAATAAGCAAGAATATAAGTTGCGGAAAGTAAAAGCAAGGGAAGAAAATGACACCGTGATTTATAGAGGTTCGGCAAACGCGCCTACGTCCTCTTCTCGGTACTACCGAGTATTTCACTAAAATATTTCTTCCGGATTTTACAAACCCTATCGAGCTCAATCGACCGATTGGCCCACCCTCTACCCGGGGTTCCTAGTCTTGATACAAGTGCAAGAGAACACGACTATGAGTCAACGACTCCCCCTCAATTTATGAGTACCCGAATGAAAAACCTAGAGCTTTTAAGCTTCACTTGCTTACAAAGCCTCTACCCGTTCACTCGCTCACAAATGAGTTTATAAAACACTCGATACAAATTTTGTTACAAAAATGTAACTACACTCACTATTCTAATTGCTTCTTAAAAAGCTAATTTGTGAGTTGTTGATGATGATCGATCTTGAATCTCTTTCTCTTTTATTTTCCTCTTTCTCGAATATATATGCACCAAAATGGTGATATTAGGGTTTTAATGAGAGGTTGAAGGAAGTTGATTGGTATTGTGATTGGTTGATTTGGGAGAGAGATTTGGTTGGTATATATATGTCAAACAGTCTGTTTTTCTGTATATGACCGTTGGAAGTGGTTATGGCTATTTTTCAGTGGTTTAAGCTATTTCCCAGAAATTGCTGAAAAGCTGTTTTCGAAAACTGCAGAAAACGATCGGTCGTTTTCTACAGTCGATCGGTCGTTTTACAGAAAACGATCGGTCGTTTTCTGAAAACGATCGGTCGTTTTTATACTGGACTCACTGGAAGAAATTGGACCAAAAACGATCGGTCGTTTTTGTCCAGTCGATCGGTCGACTGTAATCCTGGTCCCGTAAATCTTCGAATGCTCATAACTCCTTCGTTTTAGCTCCGATTTTGGTTCCGCTTGAACCTATGGCTTCGTTATCGAATGCTCTATCATTTAAAGACCTGAAATATACGTTTTCTATTTTTGGACAAGACAAGAGTTATATCATCGAAATCGTAAAATCATTAAACGCATAATCAAAGTAATAATCAAAATCATTATTGAACTCTATGTTCAACAAAAAAGATTCGGTGGTACATACTACATATCACACATGACTTATGTATGTATCGTCAATATGAATGTGATACATATCACATGACTCCTATGTAGTTTTAGTCAGTAAACCGTTTTATCTTTTTGGATGAATAGTTTGATTCAGCGTAGGAGTTTCATCCTTTTCAGGCGATGATTGTGATCATATTGAACAATGTTAAATTACATTGATTTTGTAGTCTCTTGCTTTTCGCAAAGTTTTTAAATTAGATTTGTAACATACACATGACGAAAGAGTTGTTGAAACTTACCTGATAGTTGCGCTTAAAACGATAATGCAATCGTAAAATAAATTCAATAAACTAAAGACCGTTAAGAGTGAAAATTAAGTAAACAATAGATAACTCTGGCCTTAAGGTTAGATTGACTTACATTTTGACCTGAAAAAACTACATCGGAAACAATTTTTATAAGAAAAACATAACTTACTAATATCTTTATGCCTCTTTTCCATTATATTTGGTTTCATACCAATTTGTGAGATGGTCAAAATTTATGTTTTACTCAATAAATTGAGATTTATGTGCCTTAGTCACTAGTATTGTGTCAAACTCCTTTAGACATTTCAGTAAACACCCGGTGAACATTCTGATCTATAATAATGGACCCTAAGTCAAATTAATTAAAATCGAACCCTAATTTCGACCAGCAAATAACACGTACATATGCTTAAATAGGTTAATTATCAAAATGAGAAATGAGAACTCACCTAAGTTCGAGAAGGAAGTGGTTGGATATGTTTGTGAGATAAATGACTTTAGAAATTGATTTATCTAAGTTATCTCTATCGACAACAATAAGCAGGTGAAGTTCACGAGTAAATCACTTAAGTGAAATAAATATTGGAAAACTTTTGTGTTTGTTAAAAAGTTGGTCAAATTGTACCTTATATGTAACACGAGTAAATATATTTTCACTCATTTTACACTTATCCATACACCCCTTCCTTGTGAGAAGAGGGGACGTGTAACGTTTTCATTCTCACTCATGTCACAAGAAATGTATAAAGAAGTATAAGAGAACCGAACGCAGATTTACTCGTGCAACTCCTAGGAATGGAAAACGGACTGGATCTAGATGATCCGACCTGATCCGAAGTTAATATTATTACGATTTGAAGTTAATTTTTTTTAAATTTGAAGTTTTTTGTACGATCTCATCTATTCCGACGAACATCCGAACCCAAATGTATAATTATTATCTGATCCCGATCTGAGATCCAGAGTGACATCCAAGTCCAAACATATTTTGTACGATCCGAATGGATCTTAACCGGATGCGAACAGGTCGGATCGGATCCTTACCAAAAAAGATCCGTTTGTCATCCAACTTCCCCTTATTTTATAAGTTGTAAAAGAATAAGGACTTGTTTCTAATTAGTTAAAACCATTAAACACCTTAAATTATAATTTCTAAATTATAAAAAGTAAACTTATTTGCCAGTCAGTTTCTCTCTCTTTATATATATAGGTATATGTTACAAACCCTAATCGAAATTAGGCCTTTTTGATTCTCTTTAAATATCACAAATTCCTCTTCTGGGTTTTTAATTCATTACTTGAAATTAACAGTGTGTAGTTTTAATTTAGTTTTTGATGTCCATTTGTTCCATATTCTCGTGACATTTTTCCTTTTAAATCATTTCAATTTGTTTGTCCGTTTCTATAATGATTAAAGATTATTCTACTATTTAGTATACTCTTTATGTCACACCACATCAATTAATTTCAATAAATGATGTCTCACTGGGAAAATTTCGGAAATTTAACCAAAAATTGGTTTTTATATATAGAAAATTTGTGTTTTGAGCTAGGAGAAACAACCGAGATTTAGCTAGCAAAATTTGAGGTTTAGATAGCTGTACTATAAATATAATTATATTGGCTTGTACAGTAATACCTGTTATTATGGAGTTTATGCATACATACACATATATACATATATATATATATATGTGTGTGTGTGTGTGTGTGTTTTTGTTTTATGCTTCTTATAGAAAATTTGTGTATCGAGCTGGCAAAAATTGAGGTATAGCTAGCTGAAGTAGTATAATTATTTCGGCTTGTACAGTATTACTAGTTATGGAGTTTGTGCATAAACACACACACACACATATGCATATAACTATACATATATATATATATGGTTTTTTTGTCTCCTGCTTCTTATAGAAAATTTGTGTATCGAGCTAGCACAACTGAGATTTAGCTAGCAAAAATTGAGGTATAACTAGTTGAAGTAGTTTAATTATATCAGCTTGTACAGTAATACCAGTTATGGAGTTTATGCGTACACACACACACATATCTTATACATACGTGTGCTTTTCTCATCTCGTGCTTCTTATAGAAAATTTGTGTATCGAGCTAGCACAACTGATATTTAGCTTGCAAAAATTGAGGTATAGCTAGCTGAAGTTGTATAATTATAACGGGTTGTACAGCAATACCAGTTATGGAGTTTATGCATAAACACATACACACATATACATATTATATGTTTTTTTCGTCTCGTCCTGCTTATAGAAAATTTGTGTATCGAGCTAGCACAACTGAGATTTAGCTAGCAAAAATTGAGGTATAACTAGCTGAAGTATTTATCGGCTTGTATAGTAATACAAGTTATGGAGGTTATGCATAAACACACACACATTTACATATACATAAATATGTTTTTTTTCGTCTGGTGCTTCTTATGGAAAAATTGTGTATCCAGCTAGCACAATTGAGATTTAGCTGGCAAAAATTGAGGTATAGCTAGCTGAAATAGTATAATTATATCGGCTTATATAGTAATACCACTTATGAAGTTTATGCATAAACATATACTCACACACATATATATTTTTGTAATCATACACACACATGCATATGCATATATATGTTTTTTTCATCTCGTGCTTCTTATAGAAAATTTGTGTATCCAGCTAGCCTAACTGAGATTTAGCTGATAAAAATTGAGGTATAGCTAGCTGAAGTTGTATAATTATATCGGCTTGTACAGTAATACCGGTTATAGAGTTTATGCGTAAAAACACACACATACATATACAAATATATGATTTCTTTTGTCTCGTGCTCCTTATAGAAAATTTGTGTATAGAACTAGGATAACTGAGATTTACCTGTTAAAAATTGAGGTTTAGCTAGCTGAAGTAGTATAACTATATCGGTTTGTACAGTACAATACCAGTTACGGAGTTTATGCATAAACATACACACACACATATAACTATACATACATATATATATATATACATATATATATATATATATATATATATATATATGTTTATTTTGTTCCGTGCATCTTATAGAAAATTTGTGTATCGAGGTAGCACAACTGAGATTTAGCTGGCAAAAATAGACGTATAGCTAGCTGAAGTAGTATAATTTTATCGGCTTGTACAACTAATACCAGTTGTGGAGTTTAATCTCTAGGTATAGAGTCGCACAAAAGTACTGGTTACGTAATCATAGCTATGTGTTTTGAGGGTACTGAACTGAGTTTTAGTCTACTTTTAATTGTTCCTAAAACAATTACAAGTGCTTTAATAGATGATGTAGACCTTATTTGTATCTTTCATTTTGATTTCAACACAGACATACACAATACACGCTGCCATTACCTCATTAGAGCAATTGTTTTTCACACATCCAGGTCTTTATTTTCCTCTGTTTATCTGATAGTAATGTATTTCAACTGTTATCTCTGCTGTAGTTTTGGGTTTCTTTTTAAGGGGTTCTAGTGCTTGTATGTGGGTTTCAAAAGTTGCATTTCTTTGTTTGGTTCTTAATAAGATCTCCAACACTACTGCCTCTTTTTCTTTTTAGGAAAAGCTTTTTCTTTTGTGCTTATTTGCAGTAAAAGAAGTGTTGTTCTTTTGGGTCTTTCTTTTGCTTATGAAAAAACCGCAATAAGTGTCTGTTTGGTAACATCTTTTTTCTTAGCAATCTGCTTAAAAAAAGCTACGGGTGTTTGGTTTGTTAGCTTTTAAAAAGCTAGATTTTGGTTAACAAAAACTCAAAAGCTGAGAAGTTAGGAATTTGCAGTTTTTTTAAGCTTTTTCACATTAAAACCTATCAAAAATGAGTTCAATTCCTAGGTACAGTAGCACAAAAGTATTGGTTACGTAATCATAGCTTTATATTGTGGCATTATATTACAATCTTATCAGCTGCATTAAGCCTTGTTTGGCAACAAATTTTCTGGTAAAAAATCAGCTTTAGAAAAGTTGTTTAAAAATTCCAACAGAAACCGGATTTCTGACTTATAGATTTTTTTGCGTAAAAATTTGATTTTGAAAGCTAAACAATCTAACCGTCCAAACATCCATTGATTTTTACAAATAAATAATCATCCTGGAAATTCTATTATCAAATGGAGCTCAAGTCTTGAAGAATTAGCTTGAGTCCTAGACTAACAGTAGATAAATTGGCATGGTGCATCATTTGTAGTTATTTTCTTTAGTAGAAAAACAAAAACTTTGATGCAAATAATGGGCGAAGCAGTTGAAGCTTTGGTTGTTAGGCATAACAAGCGTCAATTTGAATTAGTAATACTCTATGCTAATAATCTTATAAGTTTGATAGACGCTATTTTTTTTCTTTATTAAAAGTAAATTGTGATCTTTGTTACATACTCCAAGGTATAGGGAGAAAAACAATGGGCTGAACATGGTTCATCAAACACTTAGAAAACTAATTACTAATGTGTTGTATTAACATTTTTACGATGAAAATGTGTTTGAACACAGCCTTTGAACTAACACAATCCATACAGGGGTGTCTTTAAGGGAAAAAGTAAAACTTTTGTTGAAGTAAATTATCGTGTCTGTTGACATAAGGTGAATGTTTGACGCCTTTCTGGATTGGGTTACCTCAGCTTATTTTCGTCTTTTTTTGGCTTTTTGCTCAAAAAATTTCAAATCTTTAGTACAAGGAGCGGGTACCAGGCACTGCGGAACTATTTTTGTTCCGTTGTTGAAAATTTAGTAGTGAGAGACCTGGAGAGGAGAAAGTTAAATTTTGACATGATCAGTAGTGTTGGTTCTTTGGGTCTTCATTTGCTCATATGTGCGTTTTACGATTTTTGGAACTGGTTATGTCTACGTTTTAAGCCTTTATGGGTTGATTGCGGATTGCAGGTTTTTGAACTTGATTTAGATTTAACTCATTTACCCTTGCAAAGTTTAATGCATAGAACGAACGACCTTTAGAACTTATTACACCACTTTTGCAGGGTAATGTATAGATAAATCTTGCTTCTTGTGATCTCTAATGCGTATTAGTACCTGGAAAAGCAGATGCATGGGAAATTTAAAGTTTCAGCTTTTCAATTAACAAAAACGTAAGTTTATTTTTTATTTGGTTAGCAGCATGCTACATCCTTTCCACAATTGATTTTGTTTTTGAGTATATGGGCTGAATTCACCCAATACTATGTTTAGTTAAATTCTACCATTTTGCCTAACATGTAAGGTGCACAATATTCAGCTATCATGCTGCCTAAAATGTAACGCGTTGGGGAGATACCCATACTATATTCATTTTCTGATATTTAAATGAACGACTTCATAGTTTTCTCAGTTCGTTAAACTGATGAACTTTTTATCGCCTCTTTAACAACTATAATGAAACCAATTTATGATTTTAAATTGCAGTTTAAAAGCCTTATTATGGCTGGAGTGCTGAGATTTGGTAGCCTTGCACCAAAGACGAAGAATTTCATTGTAGCTGGTGGATTAACGAGTTTCGTGTTTGGAGTGTATTTCTACACCATGAGAGCTGTTGGTGGTACTGATGAACTTCAGGTAGCTATCGATAAATTTGAAGGGGAGAAAACCAATAATCAGGCTTGAACAAGTTGTTAGTCTGATATGAGAACCGTAAACTTCTTTTGTTTGTTTAAATAATGGTTGGATGAGTAGCCTTCCTGTCAATGAAGTTGGTGTATGTGCTTAGACTTTGTGAATTTGAGTTGCCTTGGTAAAATTGTTATACTTTATCGAGAATGGGTTAGTATTTTGAGGTATTTTGAGGTATTTTGTGATGTTTGTATGGTTGCAGAGTCGTTGGTAGTATCGAAACATCTTTTCTTCACTCTGAATGATTGCCAATATTCTCGTCAAATACTGTTGCTTAAGATGGAATTGAAAAGGTTGGAGATGTATGTTTGCATCTCTATGGACTACAGTTTTATTTCAAATGCTTTTTATTGATAAAATCTAGGGATTGCATTCCTAAAAATGCAAGTTAACTTAGAAAAAAATCACGCACGGTGAAGATAAGAGTAGTAGTAATTCATGCTATCAAAGGAGAAATATGCAACGACTTCCAACACTTTTAGGTTCACTCTTATGACGAGTTCATTGAAATGGTCGATTTAGACCCTGTTTGTTTTGGTAATTTGATGAGTTGCGGATTTTTTCATCCAAATGTGCAACTTATAAGTGGTCTGGATTGGACCAAATTGGTTACTACCTTTAATTCGATACAAACTCTTATGGGACGGTACGTAGTATGTATGCCATTTCAAGTACCATGCGACAATTGAAGTACCGGTTACGACATGTTAAGTACCGTTGATTTTTTCCGTCTTCGACTTTTTGGGTATGACATGAGTCAGGAAGGGTACCCTCGTTGTTACCTTTTCGTACGACTGATTTTTTTAAAAATAAAATAAAAACTAATTAAAACATTAGTTTATTAATACGAGAATCTGAATATCTTATAATTTACAAATATAACAAGTTCAACTAAATCATATTTAGATATTAGTTATGATAATCATATTTACACAAAATCGACCAGCTTACTCTAAGTCGTGTTACAAAGATCATTTTTCTTTATCCTTGACGCACTTTTCCCATATCGTATACCAAAATTTTCAACTTTTGATGTTCTAAATGTTCCGCACACCTTAGTCCGTACTGGAAATTAGACAAAAAAAATTCAACATTTTGCGTTGTTTTTTTCCAAACAAAATATGTTTGGCCCGTCATCCGAGCCAAGTGCATGTTTCTTTCGACTTGTTTCTGTATCACGATACCTGTATCCGTACTTAGGGCTGGACAAAAAACCGGAAAAACCGAACCGAACCGATAACCAAACCGAAAAAGACCGAAACCGAAAAACCGAAAAAATGTCGGGTCGGTTTCGGTTTTCAGTAAAACCGAACCGAAAAAGATCGAAAAAAACCGAAAAAACCGAAAAACCCGAAATTTGACCGAAAAAATCGGTCCGGTTCGGTCCAAAAAATAAAAAAATCGAACCAAAAAATATGCTTGGTTTTGGTTTTGGTTTTGGTTTCGGTTTATCAAAACCCAAACCGAACCGAACCCAGCTCGTACCTGTATCCGTAATGAGAACCAAATAGAAGTATGATTAAAACTATAGACAAGCATTTGGTGTAATATATTGACCAAAAGAAATGAAATAATTTTAAGTTAATTATTATAATAGTAGTAGAAGTATATAGACTAGGGTTTGTAACACAAATCTCTTCTTTTGAATGTTAAGAGATACAAACTTTCTCTCTCTATATCTAACTGCGGCTCCCCTCCTTAGTCGCTTCTCTTTGGTATTTTATTTCATCTCTATAATTACATTTTTATACTAATATGTATATATATATGTGTGTGTTTGTGTGTTTGTAAAAATGTTTAGTGTAAAATTGTGTATTAGATTGTGGTTTTGATAGTTGGGTTTTTTTTTGTAATGAAATGGGGATTGATTTGATTTTTGATTTTTTTTTTGAATTTGAATGTTTAATTATGATATTTGTCACTAGAGTGAGATTGGGTATTTTCCAAAAACAAAAACTGGGTATTTTCCCTAGTGGATAAGTTAAAATGAAAAAAAATATATATGGATATAAAATTGTGTATTAGATTGTGGTTTTCTTTAGTTGGGTTTTTTTCTTGTAATGAAATGGGGATTGATTTGAATTTTGATTTTTTTTTTACTTTTTTGAATTTTAGTGTTTAATTATGATATTTGTGAATTGGGTATTTGTGAATTGGATATAAAATTGTGTATTGGATTGTGATTTTGATAGTTGGGTTTTTTTTTGTAATGAAATGGGGATTGATTTGATTTTTGCAAAAACAAACCTTTTCTTTTTTGAGTTATAATGTTTAATTATAATATTTGTGAATTGGGTATTTTTTTCCCTAGTTGATAAGTTAAAAAAATATGGATATTGAATTGTGATTTTGATAGTTGGGTTTTTTTTTTTTGTAATGAAATGGGGATTGATTTGATTTTTGCAAAAACAAACCTTTTCTTTTTTGAGTTATAATGTTTAATTATAATATTTGTGAATTGGGTATTTTTTTCCCTAGTTGATAAGTTAAAAAAATATGGATATAAATTTGTGTATTGAATTGTGATTTTGATAGTTGGGTTTTTTTTTGTAATGAAATGGGGATTGATTTGATTTTTGCAAAAACAAACCTTTTCTTTTTTGAGTTATAATGTTTAATTATAATATTTGTGAATTGGGTATTTTTTTCCGTAGTTGATAAGTTAAAAAAATATGGATATAAATTTGTGTATTGAATTGTGATTTTGATAGTTGGGTTTTTTTTTTGTAATGAAATGGGGATTGATTTGATTTTTGCAAAAACAAACCTTTTCTTTTTTGAGTTATAATGTTTAATTATAATATCTGTGAATTGGGTATTTTTTTCCCTAGTTGATAAGTTAAAAAAATATGGATATAAATTTGTGTATTGAATTGTGATTTTGATAGTTGGGTTTTTTTTTTTGTAATGAAATGGGGATTGATTTGATTTTTGCAAAAACAAACCTTTTCTTTTTTGAGTTATAATGTTTAATTATAATATTTGTGAATTGGGTATTTTTTTCCCTAGTTGATAAGTTAAAAAAATATGGTTATAAATTTGTGTATTGAATTGTGATTTTGATAGTTGGGTTTTTTTTTTTGTAATGAAATGGGGATTGATTTGATTTTTGCAAAAAAAAACTTTACTTTTTTGAGTTATAATGTTTAATTATAATATTTGTGAATTGGGTATTTTTTTTCCCTAGTTGACAAGTTAAAAAAATATGGATATAAAATTGTGTATTGGATTGTGATTTTGATATTTTTTTAATGAAATGGGGCTTGATTTGATTTTTGCAAAAAAAAAAAAAAACTTTATTTTTTTGAATTTTAGTGTTTAATTATAATATTTGTGAATTGGGTATTTTTTTTTCCCTAGTTGATAAGTTAAAAAAATATGGATATAAAATTGTGTATTGGATTGTGATTTTGATAGTTGGGTTTTTTTTTGTAATGAAATGGGGATTGATTTGATTTATGATTTTTTTTTTTTTTACTTTTTTGAATTTTAGTGTTTAATTATGATATTTGTGAATTGGGTATTTTTTTCCCTAGTGGATAAGTTAAAAAAATATGGATATGAAATTGTGTATTGGATTGTGATTTTTATAGTTGGGTTTTTTCTTTTTGTAATGAAATGGGGTTTGATTTGATTTTTGATTTTTTTTTTTACTTTTTTGAAATTTAGTGTTTAATTGTGATATTTTTTCCCCTAGTGGATAAGTTAAAAAATATGGATATAAAATTGTGTATTAGATTGTGATTTTTTATAGTTGGTTTGGTATTGAAAGTTTTTTATTTTATTTTATGAAGTGAGCTTGATTTTATTTTTGAAATAGGAAAATATCTAGTTAGGTGTTTTTATTTTATTTTATTGTTTGATTATGATATTTGTCGCTAGAGTGAGACAGGATATTTTTTTCCTAGTGGATAAATTAAAAGGAAAAAAAACATGGATATAAAACTGTGTATTAGATTGTGATTTTGATAGTTGGTTTGATATTTGAAGTTTTTTTTATTGTTATGAAATGGGGATTGATTTGATCGTTGAAAGAGGAAAATATGTTTAGTAGCGTGAGACTGGGTATTTTTTTCCTAGTGGATAAAGTTGAAAGGAAAAAAACATGGATATAAAATTGTGTATTGGATTGTGATTTTTATAGTTGGTTTGATACATGAAGGTTTTTTGTTGTTATGAAATGGGGCTTGATTTGATTTTTGAAATAGGAAAATGTATAATTAGAGTTTTTTTTTGTGTGAATTTTATTGATTAATTATGATGTGTCATTAGAGTGAGACTTTTTTTTTTCCAGTGGGAAAGTTACCAAAAAAAAATGTATATAAGTTTAAGGGAAAATAGTATGAATATAAAATGTCCATGTGTAATGACAGGTCAGTGATTGTTATGCAATCTGGATAAATTAGAAAATTATAAATGAGTGAATTAACAGTTGTGTTTTTATGTCATTTATAAAATGAATTTCATGAGTTGCAGTTATTTAATATACAGTGATAGAGACTATATGGCTTGATTGGTTGCTGCAATTTTTTAGCAAATCTGACTTTATCACCGTTAGAAATACTCGGATCAAAATTTAAATTTTAGCTTTTCCAAGCAAAAAGCCTGAAAAAAACCCGCTTTTTAGCTGGTCATGGAAATGCAGTCTAGCTCGTACTCGAAAACCAAAAATAGATAGTTAAAAAGGGTACAACCAAATAGGCCTTGCTGAGAAGTGTAGGAAATGAGTATATATTGCATATTCATGGTGTAGACTGCAGATCCTTTGATGCTTTCAGATAATTCTCTGCTTTTTATGTGTGCTTTATGAAATTTACTGGTAGTCATTATAATCATGTATTCATTCTGTATTCCAACCAAGCTTAAATAGACTTATAAGAAGATTAGGTCCTTGAAATTCCTCCCCAAATTTATTTCTCATATTCTTTTACATGTTCCACATTGGCCCAGCCTTAATTATCTCCCTCCTCTTTTGGAGGGGATCCATGAGAAAATTATGATATTATGGGCATAGTTGTTGCCAGTATTTTGCACCTTCTTTGGCTGACTTTTGGTTCCTGGTCTAAGTTATGGGCTCTGCTTTCAACAAGGTTTTTATGTACATACTTTAGGGTGGACATTTCCCGGTTTTACGATGTCACAGTTTATTATCATTAGAGAGCCTGTTTGTGTTCCTTGCGGGTTTCATTTGTTTGCAACTGTTACATTTTAAAAATTTGCCGAAAGACTGTAAAGGTTAATGATTTTTTAAATCCCCCGCAGACCCATTTACAAAGATGGTGAGAATCAGTGTTCTTAATGATGCCCTCAAGAGCATGTACAATGCAGAGAAGAGGGGGAAGCGCCAGGTCATGATCAGACCATCCTCAAAAGTGATCATCAAGTTCCTAACCGTGATGCAGAAGCATGGTATGATTCTCAATTTTTAGCTACAATTTATCCTCTTTTTAACTCTACAAAGTTTTCCTTTAGCGCAATTTTTGTAACCTTGCAAATTTCACTTTTAGTTCTTAGTTTTGAGTTAAGAACTGTTTCGTTTTCAGTTAGTATAATGTCCATGTGTGTGGTGCTTGTATTCAATGGTGAAATGCACAAACATCATGTGGTGTAAGCCGTGTAGGCGTTTGTCCAAATAACCCTCGTCTAGTATTTTTTTTAACCTCTGTGTAGAACCTTTTCCGTTAACTGCTATTATATGTGCGTAGCTATTCTGGGGGTTTATTGCCAAACTTTTTACATGAGGGTTAATTGCAAAAACCGGAAGTGCATGTGGTTAAATGCAAAACGCGTATAGAACATGAAGCTTATTTGTATTTAACCCAATATTCAACAATAATATTAACAAGTTATTAGATATATAATGGGTCTGATTTAATATTTTCTATGAAATGAAGGGTTATTGAAGGTTTGACACCATTCATCGAAAACTAAAAAAAATAGAAATTTTTAATAAGTCCTACTTGGTACCTTAACTTTGTGTTTTCTGTGTAGGTTACATTGGAGAATTTGAGTATGTTGACGATCACAGGTCTGGGAAAATTGTCGTTGAACTTAACGGCAGGCTAAACAAATGTGGAGTTATCAGTCCTCGATTTGATGTCGGTGTTAAGGAAATTGAGGGATGGACCGCTAGGTTGCTCCCTTCAAGACAGGTAATCCCTTGAATTTTTCACCAAAACTCTATATTCAATTGTGTTTCCAATTGGTATTTGTGCTTATACGTCGAAGGGATAAACATGTATTGCATTATTGAAACAAATACAATAGCACCTCAAAAGTAGGTAATTATTATTAAATGATATTTTAGACTAGTATGCCAATTTGTTACTAAGAGAAATGCTTGGAGCTATGAACTGACTTTGTTTCCTTTCATGCATCGTTGATTAAAACAACCGCATGTGAAAATTAGTAATTCTATAATTGTCTGCATAACATGAATGCTTGGAGATGTAATTGTAACTTGGACGAGTACTACGTGATAATGACATGTTTTATTGCAAGCTTTTAAGCTCTTTTTTTTTGCATTTTGCATTATGCTCTAAAAGCTTGATTGAAGCTTGATTAAATTTGGTTGTTCAGCAGCCTTATCTTTTGGCTTTGAGCAAGTTAGTTGCTTTTAAGCTAAATGAACCAAGTTTTTTTTTTCTGCAACCAACAAGTCCTAAGCGTGACTGTTCTATTCTTGATGCTAGCGACTTTTGTTATTAGCTTAAGTTATTTGTTTCGTGATTTGCAGTTTGGTTACATCGTGCTCACTACTTCTGCTGGGATCATGGACCACGAAGAAGCAAGGAGGAAAAATGTCGGTGGGAAAGTGTTGGGCTTCTTTTACTAGGGCTGCATTATCTATATTAGTCCAGTGATGATTTTGGAAATTTGTCTGAGTTCTTTTTGTGTATTTCCGAACCTGTTTATCTTCAGGATAGTTTTGTTGTGTTGCAATCATGGTTAGAGTCCAAGTACCAAGTTTTCATCCGCTTTTGTCCTTTGGAGATTATATTGTTATTGAATTTATTTCACTATTACGATGAAAGACCTTAAGTCGTATGAATTGGTAGCAATCTATTCACCGTTTTTCTTCGTTAAAGATTGAAATACCCCCTCCGCTCCGAGTGGCTTATCCTTATTTCTAGTTGGAAGTTGGCATATTGTTTGTCTATTTTTACAAGGTCAAACTAATAAGTATTCTATGTTCCTATTTTACCGTTTTTTGCCCTTTTCGCAAATGAAAGTCATTATAGAAAAGTGCTACCTCACATAATAAAATGAGGGGTTTAATTGGTTTTTTTTAGAGTATTATTCGCAGTGTCAATTTAGTTTCGTCCCAGTTTCGTTATTACTTTGTCATGAAAAGCAAGGCATAAAATATTGACCTTGTTAAAATAGTTGGTTTCTTGCGTTTTTAGTGGTTTGTTTGCTTAAGGACCCTTGGCTTTAAATATTAATAGCAATTGATTATACTTTAAATACTGTGATTAGCTACTCTAGTTCTTGCCACGTAACATACATCTTTTGTTAGGAATTGCATTGGTGTGCGTTTCATTTAGATTATAGAATACAGAACAAGCTTACTTGCGGTTGCTTATCTATCCACAATCTTTCGAGAAAGGTCAATTTTTTTCTCGGCCAAGAAAGAATTGCTAAGTCGGTGACTTCAAATCAACAGATAACAATCGATTTATTCTTACAGACCACATTTTCCTTGTCACAATGTTACGCGCAAGGGCAAATATATAATGTGATTTTGTATAGTGAGTATTGTAAATTGTGATAAAAATAAACGGTGATAGGCAGTACAAAAAGTGTATAAAAATTAAAAAGTTTCAACCACATATTCCGAAAGAAACACGGATATGAAACAATTTCAAGACTCGATTCAAAAAGTGTCATTTCCACTTCACTCAGTAATCATATGTCGTCAATTTTTGTATTCTGGAAAATAGTTAGATTACTTTTTCAGTCAAGACTATGTAATTAAAATGAAAGTACAAACCATTAAGTTATCCAATAAACTGAAACCTGGGTGCTTGTGGGAAAAGCAATATAAAGTAAAGTACTTTTGAGTTGTGAATGTATGAGAAGGATAGCATTTTTAACACGACAAGTAAATCCAAATATTATTCCACCATCAACCTATAAAAAGAAAGAAAATTATTGGAGTACAAAAAGTTGTATATATAAAATAATTTGTCAATTTGACACATTCTGATAGTTGTTTGCTCAATATTTGATTTAGCGAATGACTTTGATGTCGAATATACTTACTCATGTGTAAATGGTTTTAGTGTGTATTTTGTTACTTTTCTGTAACATTACTTTTTTATCATTTATAATGAAAATTTTATGAAGTTCGATATAGATGTGTTTGTTTCTCTTTCACTACTTTAGTAAAAATCTTAAATGTTTTTCTTCCCATTAGATTTTGAACCACTAATTTCCTTCCTTGTGCTTCATTCTTGGCTACATACATTTCTATTATTGATGCAAAAAATTTATGTGACTCGCTTGCTTATATTTCGTAAATACAAGGATGACATATGCTAAATTTTATGTGACTCGCTTGCTTGTATTTCGTAAATATTTTTCCCAATTTCACACATAACAAAAATTTGGATTATATGTTGAATTTTTTTATGTATGAAAGCGGGGGAAAAGTTTTTCTAGAATGACATATTTTTGTGCAAAATTGTCAAATTAGCCTCTCAAATTAATGTTTGTCAAATTAGTCTCTCAAATTAATGTTTGTCAAATGTCACGTGACATGATTTCGTGATTTATTAAGACGGTGGTACCTAAATTGAAAATTTATTATAGTGTGATACTTAAATTGGAAAATTTGAAAGGTGGGTATCCAAATCGTTAACCGCACTATAGTTTGGGGGTGTAAATGTATTTTTTCTCTATGTGAAACCCAGGTTGCAAACTAAACCTTTCAAGTTTTAAACATGGTCACTAATTTCTGAAATTTTCCTGCTTAACACTAACACTAACAACATGCTAAATTACAATTTCACAAATGTTTTGTAACAAATCAGGCCCTTTCCTAGTGCCTCAAATTTGCGAGCAAGCAGTATCATTGCAAATGAAAGACCACGATAGATATTTTAACAATGTTTGATTGTAGCTTTTCACTGAGACCTTTTCGCTTTTTTCTTGAAAGTCCGATTACATTTGGTTGATTAGCTTAAAAACCAGGTTTTCTTGTTTCTTTGAGCTGAAATGCCTTGAAGCTTGAGCTTGAAGAACCCATCTTTTCCAGGATGTCAAAATCCAGCTTATGTAACTCCTCTTCTTTTTAGCAAGAAGGCAAGAGCCCTTTTTTTTCATTATGAAAATTGAAAACATATACAAGTTTCCATTCGTAAACGTTCTCAAAGATAATGAACCAAACAACAAAAGAACCACACACTACTATATCAAAATCACAGGCTCACTGAACAAATAAAATCAGGTAAAAACAATAACCTATCTCAGACAACTGAAAAGTGGACAAACCATAAGGTTTAAACAGGTGGTCATCTCTTATCTGCATAAAAAACACTAGCTACTAAAAAATAGGACGTTTGAGAATCCGAGATTTACAAACATTACGCATATGACATAACATGCCCGTCAGACTGATCTGCAAATACAAATCATGCATATCATGGTTCGTGCATAACTTAAATTTTAATGAGTTTATGGATATTTGGATAATTTAATTAATACTTATCTAATTATCTTATGTCATCTGATGAAGAAGGTCTTGTGGCCTCTTTTTTTATGTCTGCTAACAGGATTGCTCCACATGTGTACACAACCAGTAACTTTTGTGTGAAGCTAGTACTAATTTTTCTATAAATACAACTTGTATATAAGTTTTTTTTCTTTTCATTAGCATATCTTCTTAACCTGAGACACATTATATAGTGAGAGAGTAGCTATGAGTCATATGACTTATGAGGAGCAATAGTAAAAAGTTAAGGTAAAAAGTGAGTCCAAAATGTTGTGTAAAAAAGGAAGGCCATACATGGCTGTGGTACTTGTACAAGTAGGATTTGCAGGTATTGCAATAATCGCTAAATTTGGGTTAAATAATGGGATGAGTCATTACACATTTGCGGTCTATCGAAACCTTGTCGCTGGCCTTGTCTTTGCTCCATTTGCTTTCTTCTTTGAGAGGTCTCTCTACAAGTAACTTGTATTTTTCATTTTATTGAATATAGAATACTGATATCTGCACGCTTACATGTCTTAACGTGTACAGAGTTATATGTTCTAGAGCCCAATATTCAGTATATGAAGTTAAGTTGAGGATCCTTTTTCATTAAAAAGATAATGAATTTAGGCCTGGGTGCATCTAATCGTTGCACTTGCACATAATCGTTGAACATAATTAATATCCCAGTTATGTTTCTTCTTTTAAGTAAATTAGTTTCTTTGATAGCTACAGGTCATTTTAACTGGTCGTACAAAAAGGTGACAGTACTACAGTTGTAACTATTCTTCAGCAGGTTAATAGAAATTTTTGTATTAGAAATTACTGAAATTATGACAAACATGTTACTAAGTTTCAGCTGTTCAAGTGTTATTGACTAGAAAAAAAAGATCTGGAGCGTTATGTGCAATAAACTTGTTTATATAATTATGCATGATATAGTATCAACGAATTGTACTTAATTATTCTGATTACTGCAATAAATGTACAGGAAACTGAGACCAACATTGACGATTTCCATATTCTTCAAGATAATGTTACTCGGCTTGTTAGAGTAAGTATACACCGGTTTTATTTTCTCTGCTCGGTGATTAGAATGATTATATAATTTTTGACTGAGATGTGTTTATTGAGTAAATAGATGTGAATATAAACTTATCTGTACATTGTGTCTCTGACCACAGGCCCGTCATAGACCAAAATTTGTATTATGCTGGAATGAAGTACACGACTGCTACTTTTGCTGTATCCATGGTCAACGCTTTACCCGCAGTAACATTTGTAATGGCTTGGATTTTTAGGTAAGTTTCTTTTTTGCTTATAAGTCATCTAACAGTCATATATCGAGTTGTTTGGAATAAAATTTGCCGATATCTTTTCATCTCCTAGGCTGGAAAAGCTAAATGGATGCATGTTTTAGCTCAGGCTTATATAAATCTTACAGTTTAGTAGTGCTTTCTTTTGTTTGGCATTGCTTTAAACTTTTACTATGGCCTCCTATGGTTGCAGAACTTGAGCCTCACTTTTTTTTTATTAGACTCTATTTGACTGACCATCTTAAAAAATGAAGATTTATATTGAAGGGTAGACTTATTTTACAATTTTGGTGAATTTTCTGTGTAGGTTGGAAAAGGTTAACTTCAGGAGAATCCACAGCCAAGCCAAGATTGTTGGAACACTGGTAACAGTTGGTGGGGCTATGATCATGACACTTGTCAAAGGGGCAACCATCGGATTGCCATGGTCTGAAACTAAAAATAATGTCGAAAATATTAATAACTCGAATCCGCAAGAACCTATCAAGGGTGCTATAATGATATCAGTTGGTTGTTTATGCTGGGGTAGTTTCTACATACTCCAAGTATGAACTATTGATTACTTTCAGTGTACAATTTCAATATGTTGTTTTTGTTTTGCAATTTTTAGTCTCGTATTAGCTTTTTTGGTTTGTTTATCGTACTGGCATTTGGTTGGTTGGCTTAAAACTTGAGCCTTTTTGGCGTTTTCTATTTGAAAAACTAGAAGTCTTAAGCTGATATAGCCTGCAACCAAATAAGGCATCGGTTTCAAAACAAGGAACATTTCGCGTAAAGGATGCATCCAAATAAGTTCTTAACATAAAACTTGAAAGATACCGCTATATCTTGTAATATGTATGCATACATTTATCTATGTTTTGCAGGCATATACATTGAAATCGTATTCGGCTGGCCTGTCTCTTACCTCCTTAATATGCTTGTCTGGTACGCTACAAGGAGCTATACTGACCTTTATAATGGAAGAGGGGAAAATGTCGGTTTGGGCATTGAAATGGGATATGAAACTACTGAGTGCAGTTTATGGTGTAAGAAACTTATTTGTTCCTCATCAGCGATTTTAAAAGTAAAAGTGTAGCCAGACCGTTTTTGCAATAACTTTACTAAAACATAATATTTTTCACAAAATCTGCCCATTGCAACATGAATGTTCATTGTTCATACAACTACAATAGTGCTGAAAAATAAGTCGCTAAAGTCAATATTCCTGATTTAAATCCTATCATGACAAACTACTGATAGAAAAAGTTTGACGAGTAAATTAGTCGTGAAGGGATTACTAGAGATGACTAAATCAAGAAGATATATCACTTTCATATTTACAGTCCTGCCATCTCGTAATCAATACCTACTTAAATACTGAAATAACTTTTTAATTAAGACAAATTTTGGATTCATTTTTGTATTTGGATATAGGGGGTGGTCTGCTCCGGCCTTAGCTACTACATTTCAGGACTAATTATGCAGACAAAAGGACCCGTTTTTGTAACTGCTTTTAACCCTTTAAGTATGGTGATGGTGGCCATATTCGGTTATTTTTTTCTATCTGAGCAACTGTACTTGGGAAGGTAAAAACACAGTTTTGATTACTTGCAATGATCACTGTAAATACTATTTGAACTCTTGACGGATGATCAAATGTAAATATAAACTAAGCACGAACTGAGTGGTCGTAGATTTATTTACAGATTACTTGGAGCAGTCGTTATAGTTATCGGATTATATCTTGTACTATGGGGCAAGAGCAACGATGAAACTATATCAAAGTTGGATTCTGATCAAGGTAAAACAATTGGTCACAACTTCGATGGAAAACTAGATAATGAGGAGTCATGTGATGAGAGCTCAAAAAAAAGTTTAAGGATAATCTCAAGCGATGAAGCAGTCTAAACCGCAAAGTTATATATATAAACTCTTTTTCCCCTGTGTATGTACAAAGTTTCACATGTTCTAATTTACTTTAGAGAAAGATTTGTTAAAACTTTGCAATTATCATGTGATTGAAGAAGCACTTGTATAATTATTTTTTAAAATAAATAAATTAGCATACTACTTTAGGAACTTGCGTTAGGCTATATATCGGAGATCTTTATCATGAAACGATTTAATTTTAGATACTTACACAAACTGAGAACTTTATATGAAATCGTGTATGAGCTATCGATATCGTTTTTGTTGATGATATGTCATTACCATCATCTTATACATCAATCCGTGATTAAAATATTTCAGCACTTCATTAGTATCATTGTTTTCGTATGATTAAGACAAAACGGAGCGGAACGCAAACTCATCCTACTTATTACTTTGCCATTTCAGTCAAAAAAATTCAGTAAGAATAACTAGTTCCTCACAAGAAGATATCATTTGATAGTAAGTAAACTTTCAGTCTTTTACTCGAGCAGTGAAAAAACATTTGTCAAACGGAATTCGAGCGTAAGGTGATTTCATGTGTACTGGTAATTTAGGGGAAAACTCTAGACACGGTACTTATTCAAGATAGATCTGAGTTTTTAAAACTCCAGACACGATATTTATTTAAGATTCGAGTTTTTTTTAGTTAATAGCATGATTAAGTTCTACATATTCCGATGGTTCCTACTTCTGTTCACTGCAAGAAAAAGTTAAGATAACAACATATGTACTCAAAGCGATCGATTAACATTGCGTTTTGTGTTTCGAGGGTGTTGCATATATTCAAGATTCTTTAAATTGTTGGATTCAGACATTCGGATCGTATGGAACTACATTCATCTATGATTCTTCAATTTATTGGATCTACATTTTACCATATCTTTTCTTCTTTTCCAGAACTTGGACTGTTAACATGTAAACGCTTTCACTTTGTGAAATTCTTCGTATTGATCTTTGTATAGAGCGAGCACTCATCGATGTTTTGAGCCCGCATGTTCTCTTAGCATTGAACTTTTTTTCTGATGGGATTGTGCTTGTTGTAAATGTTTTACTCACCTCAACTGATGGAAGTGATCTTCTATATGGATTACACGGTTTGGTATAGGATAATGTATATATACATAATTAGTTTCTATGTTATTTATGTATCTCAAGTCGTGTTTCATCTCTGGTGTTTGTGCAAGAAACTCTTAGTTTCTATCTTGATTCCTTTCTACTTTTCTCGGCTATGGTGTTTAATCTTGAAGTTCCAGGCTTGTATCTAGCGTTGCTTGTACGTACGTATGGTTACTTTCGTTTCTTGTTGGTTGATTAAGGATGATTCTTTATTGAATTGAGTTGGAATATTACCTCGTGTTTTAATGGATCCAATGATGAAGACCGTTATATCTATAATTTATTAGTATTGTTATCGATATTTATGTTTAATAAGGATTGGGCATAGGCTATGTTAGAAGCTCAAACCCGCGCTGAAGCTCATTCGGGTTATCTCTTAGTTCGTTCGGTGATGGATATGAATGATAAAGCCAAGTTATGAGTTATTTCTTTTCTCACCAAAGTCTCCTAGATTCTCATCCAACTTCTTATATATTCTCATGCAAAATTTCACGTCTTTTTGTTATTTTCTTTATTAATCAATTAAGTGTCCGATGAAAAAATCTAGTCTCAACTAATCACTCTAGTTTCTAGAATTTCAGTAAAATTTTAGTTTGTGACGTTTGACCTATCTTAGTGGGATGTGCGCGAGAGTCGAAATCTTACATGGTTCAGTCCATTTTATCGTTCTACCGTATCAAGTCGGAATGGAGAGTGTTTTCAGCTTTGATATAATCTAATGAGTTATTGATTAATTGCTACAATTGTTTCACTTCCTACAACAAAGGGAATATATATGTCAAAAGAATTTTGCATTTAGTTATAGGCTAAAAGCAAGGGACTAAACCCTAATCTAAGATTGTTTTCAAGTTTAATGTGACAAATATGAAACAACAAGATTCACTGTTAGGAACTTCTAGTACATTAATTATACATCCATTCACATGCCACCGCAAAATCCTATCCATTGTATTCATTTAGTATATTTTTAGATTTATTAATAAATGTTAGGTTTTTATTATATGACATAACCAAAATAATAGTGTATTAGATTCACGATAGTGTTAATCGTTCGGTGTTCACTTCAAAATGCACTATTATTTAGGATGTGTCAACCAATAATATTTTTTAGTTTTAATTTTAAATTTATTTTAGTGTAGATATTTTTGGTTTCATTAACATGTGTTAGATTTTCAGTATTTTTTAGTTTTAATTTTGAATTAATTTTAGAATATATATTTTTGGGTTCATTAATATGCGTTAGGTTTTTAACATGTGACACACCCTAAATAATAATGAGCTAGATTCACGGTAGTGTTAATCGTTCGATGTTGATTCCAAAACATTAGAACAAAAGTATAACATACAAAATTACATTATTTAAAAAAAAAAAAAAAATACCAAAATACACATTTTACTGCCTGAAAAATTCAAAACAGACTGCCTTAAATTTTTCAGGACAGCAAAAATACATCCGTAATAACACTACATATCAAAATTAAATAAAGCTATAATCATAGATCAATTGACAAATCAAATTAGTAAACAAATTGTAGTGTGAAGCAGCAGTTCCCCCTCAATTAACTATTCAAAATTAACTACTCCCTCTATCCGAAATCCGAAATTGTTGACACCGATAAATAACTCATATATAACTTGTCGGAATCGAATTTTTCAAAAGTTAATCACATATTTCAAATGTAAAACTATTTAAACAAATTTTAAAAATTTAGATATCAACAATTTAATCACGAGATATTTAGCTGTCAAAATTACACGTAGATACATAATGCATCAATATTTTAGGACGAATGGAGTATTTTCCAAACCAAAATGTAACGCAATTCCAAATCGAAATATCAAGCCTCATAAAAAGTACTCCCTCCGTTCCCATTTAATTGTTCATTACGAAACTACGTGTAATTTTGATCGGCTTATAACTTATATCAAAATTGTCGAAATGAATTTTTTTTAAATTCAATCATAAAATTTAACATTTGAACTATATGATCAACTTTTGAAAATTTTCATTCCGACAATTTTGATACAAGTTCTTGACCGGTCAAAATTACACGTAGTTTCATAATGGACAATTAAATAGGAACGGAGGGAGTACCTCCTGTATTTTTTCCATTCGAAATCATCTTAAAAAATTGGGTAATCCCGAGACGCTTGAAGTCACCAAATAAATCCCTTAATTTGCCATTTTTTGGCCAAAATTACCATTAAGATGCACCATATATACTAAGATATTATTATACAGTTGATGCTACATTTTTATTTAATACACTAGTGTGGTAGTACTAGTAGTATCAATTATGGAGTCTTAAACCTACATTCTAATTATAAGTTTATTGTTTTCAAGTTTTCTTATTTATTTCATAAGGTTTTTTTTATGTCTTCCAAGGATTGTAAGTTTGTTTTTAATTCTCGTTAGTACTGCCTTTGTATTTTGTTGCACTTCTTATGGGGGTTTTCATCTTCATTTTATGATTAATTAAATGGGTTTTTTTATGAAACCATGAGGTTTCGTAGAAATATAAGAGAGAAAATAGAGATCGATCTCACGCCATAAGCCACAATCAACCGAAATAGATAAGAAAACAAAGATAAAATTAGTGTTCAACCATTTTCATAAATCCAATAATCAATAACATAATGAGCAGTACACAGGTTTATAAGTATTAAATAATACCCATAATAAAAGAAATAACAAAACTGGTCTTCAAACATCAATAAAAATAACAAATAGGTCACTTAATAATAAACTGGCACATAAATAATAAAGTTTTTTTTCCACCAAATTATATAAAAAGTATTCGTAATCATGTACTTGTCCGATAGGATGTGCATCATGCATAGTTTTAGTGTATGTTTTAGGGTTAAAAAAATTCAAATCTTTTTGTGGAAAACAAAAACAACCAAATCTTTGATGTAAATCTCAATACATTAATGAGTTCCTAAAACTAAATAAACCATGAAAACACTCATTTTATTTCACCAACAAAAATAAAACGAAGCATGACTAACATGAAATATCTCTCCCTTTTTATTGTTTTATTTCTAGCTGCCCTACAAATAAGCCTTGCAGTCAAGTACACCGTCACCAATAAAGCAGCACATACTTAGGGTGGAATTCGATTTAATAACGTAATCGGACATGACTACACCAAAGATACCATTAAATCGGCCACTTTATTTATCAAAAACGCCTTTCAAAAGAGTTCAGGAGAAGATGCAGGAAAAAACATCGACACTGTGAAGGTATTGATCGAGACCTTTAATAGTAGTGTAGCCTTCACTGTAAACAATGAGATACACGTTAGTGCCAACTACATTGAAACGTACTCCGGAGGTGACCTCTTAGTAGAGATCACAGGCATTTTGTATCACGAAATGACTCATGTATGGCAATGGAATGGGAACGGGAATGCTAATGGAGGGCTTATTGAAGGAATTGCAGATTATATTAGGCTTAAATCCGATTTTGCTCCGTCCCATTGGGTAGTGTCTGGGCAGGGTAAGCGTTGGGACCAGGGCTACGACGTTACTACCCGGTTTTTAAACTATTGTAGTAGCCTAGATGCGGACTTTGTTGCTAAGCTTAACAAGAAGATGAAAAACGGTTATAGTGAGGATTTTTTCGTCGAGATTTTGGGTGAGTCTGTGGACAAGCTCTGGATGGATTATAAGATTAAGTTTCACTAAATGATGATATGCCAAAGTGGAAGGGAAAGAATATTATTTGGTAACAATATGAATAAAACTTAATGAGATAAGGGAGACTTCTTATATGCAATAAATACACTGAAGTCCAAGAAAAAACTCGAGAAATTGATCATGAATGCTCTCTGCTGGAACGAAACCAAGCCAAATATGGCCATAAAAAACGTTACATTTCTTGTATTCGCCTATTCTTCGTCATCTCTGGATATATTATTCTATCCCTTTAGGAACCTAAAATACGTAGCACCCTAGTTTATTCCACTTAATGCCAAAATTAAAATGATAAATGGCGACTTATAAAAGAGTAAAAAAAATAAAAAAATCTAAAAATCTGTCACGGGGAGTTGCTCATGTGGGCTATCACCAATGAAAACATTATCGTAGACAATAGCGGCTATTGCAGCGCCGAAAAATGGACCGACCCAATAGACCCAATGATGGGCCCAGGCCCAACTAACAACAGCAGGCCCAAATGACACTGCCGGGTTCATGGACCCACCATCAAATGCACCGCCAGCTAGAATATTCGCCCCAACTATGAACCCGATAGCAATAGGTGCGAGTATGCCTATGTCACCTTTTTTTGGATCGACCGCTGTGGCGTATACGGTGTAGACCAAACCAAATGTCATCACGATCTCGAATACAAGTGCGTTAGATACGGATACGTGTGGGGAGAGAGCAAATGCTGGCGTTGTCTGCAAAATGAATATTGAAATGAAAATTAGATTTTATATCCGACAAAGGCAGGCATCTGGTTTGTTGAATTAATTGCTCGCATTAAGCTCAAATTTATTCGTTTTTCTTTTGCTAATAAAAATGTATTTGCTTGGCTTGCTAAAAAGAAAATTTGATTTGCTAAGCAGTTTGAAAAAATTAGAAGCTTATTTGCTGAAAAGATGCAGGCAAACAAGCCCTTTGCCATAAGATCAATCATAGTATTATAGGTTTAAATCTCACAATCCTTTATAGTAGTATATATAACTATAATTAACCGAAGAGTGTGATAAACATTATATTAATAATAAGAATAGGTACTTACTAAAATAACTATAGAAATGGTAATGCAGATTTTATTTACCAATCCACCGGTAGCGAACCTAAGAAGCAAGCAAGCAAAGACCGAGCCGAGCAGTTGTGCGATCCAATACAAAATGCTTCTCATAAAAGAGATGTGACCTCCAAGTAACGCACCAAATGTAACCGCTGGGTTGACATGGCCGCCAGAAATATTTGCTCCGACGGAAACCGCAACAAATAACGCAAAAGGATGGGCCAAAGCTGCCGCCACCAGACCAGATGGTGTTGCGGGACCGTTATGGGTGAGCTTATCTGCCATTGAAATATTATATGATGTACCTTGTGTGACTTATTATAAGAAAATGAGTAAACACATGTTTGTTTTTCATGGAAATCCGACAACTGTTTTTAACATAAATATAATATGAAATGAAAAGGTTCCGTGTCGAAAACATCTTCTCAGTGAGACGAGATTCAACCAGCTTGTAAAAGTTATGGTACATCACTTTTGAGTTCCTAATTAATCCAAAATAGAGCATTTGCGAGGCACAATTATTAATTTAATAATAGATCTCAATAATCATAATCTTGATAGTTTATCTGTTTGAAGATCAAAAACCTACTAAAAGCCATGCCGGACCCTTCTCCAGCAAACACAAAAATAAGCATCGAAAAGAACTCGGCTGCAGCAGCTCTTAAAGCAAAAGGGTGACTCAGCTCCCTGCTCGACCCTATCGAGATTTTACAAAGCGGCATTTCGTCTTCCTTTTACTTTACTTCTCTTCTTTTCTTCACTTAACAAAATCCAATTGAATTGAAGTTTATCATAACAAACCCTTACTTGCTTGGCTTATTTCTAGTTCACTACATTAGTGTAAGCTCCAACATATATGTAGAAATGTATGCATATGCATACATAACGCCTATAGAACCGGTATAATTGTTGGCAAAGAAATATGGGCCATTTGTATGAACCTATTTTTGGTCATGATTTTGCAAATAACTAATGTAGTGATTTAGTGTAGATGGTGACCAACCAAGTGACATGGACAATCCAGATTGATTATAGTCCAATTTAAAACTAGTAGCATGGAAATAATATTAGTGGTCAATTAGTGTTCTTGTGAAAAAGCCACACTGTTCTCTCCAAGTGTGAAAAAGAGTAAATTTAGTACTTGTCCCAAAATATTGGGGATTTTTGTATCTACGTGCAACTTTGATCGGCTAATATATCCTGCGTAAATTGTTGAAAATTAAAATTTTAAAATTTGTTCATATAGTTTAACACTTGAACTGCGTGATAAACTTTTAAAAAAATCGAATTAAACAACTTATATATGAGTTATTTATCGGTCAAAATTACACGTAATTTTATATAATAAGTCGAGACTGAGCAAGTACATCTCTAAGGAGGAAATGTTGTTCAAGTTGTTGAAATTTATCTTCATGGGTTTTCTCACCTTTAAGTAGAAAGGTTGATTATTTAGAAGTGGGGAAAAAAGTTGGCTTCTTTAAAAATAAAAAATGTTAGAAAATGTTAAGTCTCAATTTATTTTTATAAAAAGTTGCCAGGCAAAATTATTCTCTAGGCAAGGTCTAAGCTCAGGCCATATGACTACTGGAAAGATGAACTTTTAAGTGGGTATATAAAGGAACATTAACAGCTAACGAATTATTGGAAAAAGAAAGCAAAAGAACAGCTAATCAGAATAACAATGTTTATCAAGATTATTAGATCATCACTTGATAACATGCACAACTGACTCACCAACTTCATATGCATCAAAATGCTTAAAAAATAGTGAACTGATTAGAAAAACTATAAAAAAGAGATGGTAGTTCTTAAAAGATAGTCATAATTAGAAATGAATAAAGAAGCTAAAAATCATTACACCCTTTTTATTTACAAATTCGGAATCAGTCAATACCTTCACCTCACTCACTCTCTAAAGGACTTGATGTTTTTACACAAGAAAAAATAATATACAACCGGAAAATGGTGAGATTCACCATACAAACTTCTACAGCAAGCAGCGGAAGGAAAAGATGAGCAACCATAACAGAGAGAGACTACAACCTGAATCCCTATGCATAGTCTATAATTAACAAATCCATTTACGAAAAGATAAATTACCTAACAAATTTGAAGGTTGCCTTAAAAGAATATGAACCTAATTAGCCTGAGACACTAACTCAAATCTGAAACAAAACTCATTTCACAGATACAATTTCCACAGTCGAAACCGCCACGAGAACCAAATCAGTGCCACCTCTTAGTTATAAATTGAGTAAACCCTTGGCATTTTGATTACCTTCCCCACCGATATTGTACAAATTTGCAAAAGGGTAGATCCTTTTACATACAAATACAAACTACAATACAATGTGGACACCATTTTACACAAGTCGATGTTGTCTCAAACCTCTCCCAAAATGAGGTTGCATTAACCGAACGTACAATCCATTTTTTGCCATTAATGAATCATGTGTCCCTTCTTCTACAATCTTTCCACCATTTAATACCACAACATTATCAACATGTCTCATCATTGCTGCTCTATGGGCTACAATGATAGTCGTTTTATTCCCCATTATTAGGGTATCAAGAGCCTCTTGCACTACTCGACTAGACTCAGACTCTATCGACGAACTCGCTTCGTCTAATAGCAAAATAGGTGCATTTTTTAATATAACTCTAGCGATAGCAATCCTCTGTTTTTGTCCAGGTGTAAGATCCACACCCCTCATTCCTACATGTGTATCGTACCCATGTGGCAAACTACTTATAAAATGGTGAGCATTTGCTATTCTAGCGGCCTCTTTCATCTCGGCTTCACTTGCATTATGCCTTGCGTAAATAATATTCTCCCTTATTGTAGTAGAGAATATAATCGGTTCTTGTTGAACAAGGCCCGTGTGGCTTCTCAACCATCGCAGATTAAAAAGTTTCAGATCTCGACCGTCCAATAAAACTTGTCCAGCTACAGGGTCGTAAAATCTCTCGATCAATGATATTATTGTGCTTTTACCAGAACCGGAAACTCCTACAACAGCCACCGTTTGTCCACCATTTATTTTTAAACTAAAATTGCTTAATACCAACATTTCTGGCCGTGTCGGATACGAAAAATCAACGTTTTTCAACTCAATGCTTCCATAAACATTAGGGGGTTTTAAGGCCACATTATCATCTGGGTCAATCTTAGGAACTCGGTCTATGATTTCAAATACCGAAATAAGCGATTTTCTCCGTTTAAGAATATATGGGGCCAAACCAAAAGGCTCTACTAAAGCAAAAGTAGCAAAAGAGAAAACCATGTACTCTTTCAGAGCCGTATGTAAAGTCATGTACTTGTTTTTAACGGAATATGCGGTGTACCACAGTAGAAGAGCATTGCAAGCGAAGAGAAGAAATTGCGAGAAACCAAACCCAAAACCGATAGCGATTCCGTGAAGAAAACTTTTTCTCAATATCCGGTTTAATTGTGATCTGTAGAGCTCCATAACCTTGTTACCAGCACAAAATGCAACAACGGTGTATATATTTCTCACTGCATCTTCGAGGACCAATGAAGCTTTTCTGTGCATCTCTTGTATTCCCTTGGAAAATCCACCAAGCCACAATTTCTGCGAAATTACAAACTTGGATGATCAAAAAAATTGAAACTTTAATATATTAAGAGAGGCGGATTAGAATTTCAACAGTCAGTCTACCTATTGGGCAATACAATTGCCACAGGAATAAATTTACAAGATAAATTCAACATTTTCAGAATACGGTAAATGGAGATGGCTTGACAAGGCTAGAGCAGGTGTGATGAGCTTATTTTATGATAAAAGAAACAGTAAATGCAAATAAACGCCGTGTACAATGGGTGTTTAACAAATCCATATGTACCTTCTTAACTTGCACTTAGTCCCCCACGTACTTACAAAACTTTGCAAACGATTTCTAAGGGAAAACTTTGTACGACTGGCTCATTTTGGATGATTGCTGTTTTCATCCATGTATTTTCTTAAAATCTATGCATGCAATATCTTGATTGTTAAAAAGTAACTAAAGTCATATAAAAGCGAAAACTTACACCTTATAACCTTTAAAATTAATTGGTGCAAACCCGCATTCGGCTACTTCCAATGCATAGGTCTTAACAAAAACAAAAAAGGATCTGGGAAAGAATTATCAAAAGCAGACCATCTAGCACAAAGTTATGTCATTTCAGATTTGGATATGGGGGCGATTGCCAAATGCGTATATATTTCTTTGGGTAAATACAACTTAGGATAGTAGTTATTTGCAGAAATGCTCATGGTGCATAAGATCCTGGACAACAGAGATATTAACCTGAACTAATAAGACTAGATAAAACACTTCTCCCGGAGACCATTTTCATAGGTATAACTCTATGAGATAAATCAAACATAACCGTGTTGTTTGACAGCAAATCTCAGTTTTTGGCTTTTTGAGAATTTTAGCAAGATGACATTCGGATAGTGAGCTTCAAAATTGAACTGGTTAGCCTTCAAAATTAACCCACTTTTGGCTGTAACTTTTAAGCTCGGTTCTTTTTTCGGCTGTTTTGCTCAAAGCCGGACAACTTCGGTTTAACCAGCTTAAAACTTTGTAAAAATTTCCTCCGAAGAAACTAGAAGCTTCTAGCTGGATGAGGCTAGCTTCTTTTCTATACTTGAAAAAAATAGTTTATTTCCATGAAAGCTTTAACCAAACAAGACTTAATCAGCTTAAAAGCTTTTCGATATTTTAAGCTAGATGATATTTGGATCAGAAACTTCTAAGTTGACCTGGTAAATTGTCTTCATCAAAAACTGTAATAATCTTTAAATTTAAGGCCTCTTTTGGCTGTATTGCTTTGAACCTACTTATATTTGTTTAACAGCTTAAAACTTTTTTATAATTTTGCCCCGAAAAGCTAGAAGCTTTGAACACGAATGGGACTACCTTCTTTTCTATACTTAAAAAGTATAGCTTAATTGCTAAAAAGGTGCAACCAAACAAAACTTTAATCAAAATATCTCCAAATAGATGAGACAGAATGTTGGGTAGAGTTACATCGGGTATCAGATTAAGAATATTGCTTGAAATATGATGGATAAGTAAGCATGTAGTATCCATGTGGAGAGTTTTGCTTCTTATCTAGAGACCGGCGCTCACCGACTTGGTCACCGGATTTTATAGGCTACCTCTCCATTCTTATATAGTTCATTAGCCAACAGAAATATTAATATGAACTACTACACAATAACCCTAGTAGATATAACACTTTTTGTAGAGAGAGAAATGTAATTAGAGTGCAAACCTGGGCAACAGCAGAAATCATAAGGATAGGAAGGGTTCCCAAGGCAACAAGTGCTAATCTCCAGTGCAGAAACACCCCAATTAGAATAGCTACTATAATTGCAGCACTGTCTTGTATGAATATAGACAGACGATTGCTAAATGCAGCTCTTACGAAAGTAGCATCATTTGCTAACCGCATGGATAAAGTGTCAGCACTGTTTTCCTCCTCATCAAACCATCCAGCTTCATTACGTAGCATTGCTGAAATATTAAAATAATCACATATAAATTGAACCAAAGATGGAGCACAAAAAGTTGCGATTTGTATACAGATGGCAAGAAGAAAGCTTAAGCTTATATTAAGTGCAGAACTATAGATGTCAAGGGTAATAAAATTAGTAAGGTAATCTACAAATAACCGAGTACTAAGGTTGTTTTGTTAAAAACCTCCATGCACGTCCACCCTTGCAATTAACTGCATAGAGTATCTGACTTTTGGATCAAACCCCATGTGTAGATTTTGCTTGATGGTCGTTTTGAATGATATTTATGTTGCTATACACGTATATCGACAATATATAGATATCTTTAATGAAAAGAGACATTTTAGAACAGTCTCACGGTAAGAAAAAAAAAACTCTATTAAGCGGAAATCCGCGATTGTACAAAAAAAATGGTGTGAAAACAGATTTTCTTACATAAATTAAAAACATATCCAAAACAGACCACCGGAGGCAAAGTTATTTCAACTTGAAAATAAGATACCCCATTCGAAAATACATGGGGGTTAATTTCATATTACCCTATTATTTGATTCTGAATTAAGAAAACATAGCACTATACTATTTACAAACAATAAAAGTACCTGAAAACATCATTCTCCTAACCCGTTCAGTCATTTTCTCACCCATTATCCCAAAATAGAAGTGCTGTAAGAAATTAGCAACCACTGTCACGACACCCATACAAGCGATAATTAAGCACCACTTGTTTACCTCCTGTTTCATGTGATGGTTTCTATCATACTCGATAACAATGAGCGAAATTACATACGCAAGTAACGGACTAAATGAACCAAATATAGCAGCACCAATGCTCCCAAGAACAGCATAAAGCCATTCGGCTAAGCTAAGCTCCACAAGCCTCCAAAACGACGGCGATTTTAGATGCTTTTTATGCTCGATATTTTTTGTTTTCAAGGACTTGCTCTCATATTCATTGAGTGGTCGACTAAATGTTTGTGAATGAGATCGCTCGTTTTTTGGATCAGAGGTTAAGAGCGGTGAGACAGGAGATTCAGGATTTGAATTATTAGATATATCTTTTTTTAGAGAGAGAACATCGATTCTTGGTAACTCCGGAAGCCTCATTTCAAAACTATCTTGCCTTCTAATAACCGGTTCGTTTTCTGTAAAATCTAAGGATGACCCATTTTCGCCCATTTTCTCGGTTGGTGGGCTTCGATCTATTGGGGATTCCTGTGAACTGAAGGCAATATCGTTAGGGTGAAATGTGTGTAGACCAGATCTCTGAAGAGATGGAGATTTAGCCATTTTTGGAGATGATGATTCTTGAAAGCTTTGACTTTCTTGTGAAAAATCTTTTTCCATTTGAAAAGCCGTTACTTCTTTATAGCTCCGCAACGGCATCCTGGATAAATATAAATAGTAAAAGGAAAAAAATCAATAGGGATAATAACATACAAAACTCCAAAAGATCATATGCTATTAAGTAGGGTCTAAATTATAGTTTTGTTCACCCTACTACGACGATCTTCGATTTAGTACACCCAAATAATAACCTAGTTTTCATTATTTCACCAGAACATCATTCTATTCTCATTTAGAACACCAGATCGCATTCTTCGTCAATTTCAGTGTACAAAATCAGTAAATCATAATAGTTGGGTGTACAGAACTGAAAGAAGAAGAAAACTAAAGCAAAGCATGCACGTTACGTCACATGCCATCCAATTTTACAGAGCAAGTGACAGAAGTGAATGAGAAGAAAAACGAAAACCAGAGCACTAATAAAATTGGGGGTATTAAATTGAAGAATCATGATAAGACGACGTAAATAAATATAATTAACCCCCTAAAATAAGGAAATCTTTAGCACGTAATGTAGATTTTCAAGTTACTTTCTATATTGCAATACCTGCGAGGAAGTTTTGCGGCTTCTTCACACTTTAGAAGCTCCGCATATAACCCATCCAAGGTTATTAACTCATCGTGTGTTCCCATCTCAACTAATTGTCCCTCTTCCATTACTGCTATATAATCGGCATTTTTTATGAGACTAAGCCTTCGAGCAATTATTATGGTCGATCGTCCTAACATTAATAGATCCATAACCTCTTGAACAGATCTTTCGGCTTCGAAATCAAGCCCTCCGGTCACCTCGTCAAGTAGAAGAACCGACGGACTTGTTAGAACTGCCCTAGCAACAGAGAGCTTTATTTTTTGTTCTTCTGTTAATGTCAACCCAGCTCTACCCACCTAAGAAACAAACCAACAGACATATAAACTTATCAGAAGGTGCCACAAACAGCATATAAATCTGTAACTATTATAGGATAAATGTATTAAACCCCATGTAATATGAGTGTTTGCCAATAACCAGATCTACTTCTGATATTTGTGATTAACCTTCATGAAATATCTAAATTCTTCAATAAACTCAGTTTTAAATGCTTTAACTTTGTGTTCGTCAGACCATTTCAGCAATTTTTTCCTTGATACATGCTTTTGTTATGGCCTATGCATATAAAAGTGCGGATAAAGAAAAAAGTCATTTGGTGCAGTTTTACGCTGAAAATATCCATAAGAGCGGAATTTACGTTTTTAAAAAATTTATAGTGTGAAACCGCATACTGCTGCTGACACTGCATAGATAACGACTATAAACATAATAGAAGACAAAAGAATGGATATGGGGATTGTTTGCAAAACCTAGATGATACATGGGGGTTAATTGCAGGTATCGGAAGTAGAGTTACTTCCCAATACCCATAGTATATTGGGTTATTTTCTGTTTACGCAAGATAATTACCTGTGTATTATATCCTTTATCGAGTGAGCTAATGAACGTGTGCGCATGGGCTATTTTAGCGGCTTCTTCAATCTGATCCAATGTTGCATTACGACCATAAGCAATATTATCTCTTATACTTAAACTTAGCAATGCAGGTTCTTGAGTGACTAGACTGATTTGGCTTCTTAACCATTCCAGTTTAAGGTTCTTTATATTTTCTCCATCTAGAAGAACTTCACCTACAGCACATAAAAAAGAAACAACACAAAAACAGGTGTTTAGTCGCATATTTACCGAAGAGTCCTTGATTTCACCAAGAGAACATTTTTTTTGTATACCAACCTATTAAAATTCTCAATATAGACACTAATCTATACTAAACGGAACAAGTCGTGGACCAGTCTATAAAAGATCACAATTTAGGTCACAATCTACGCATAATCCAAACAATAAGTACACCAGCCTATTCGAATATGCAGAGCTTAGAAGTCTAAATTCTTGATTTTGGTGTACTAATTAATCGATTCCGTGTAGATGAGTGGTTATATAACTACAATTCTTGTGTCCGAATTGCAAAGTCGGTTTAGTAATTGGGAATGAGGATAGTATGATGTGCTAATTTTTAAAAGCTGATAGGTTTGTGTAGAAATGTCATATTTTCCCTTTCCCCAAGCATGTGAAAATATCTGTACATATAGTTCTAAATATGTATATAGTACAAAGAGTGCTGACTTGAAAGGCCAATCACACTGTTAAATTTACCTAATGTAGGGTCGTAGAAACGTTCCATGAGGGGTATTATACTGCTTTTTCCAGAACCATTTCGGCCTACAAGTGCCACTGCTTTCTTAGCCGGTATCGTTAAATAAAACCCACTCAAGATAGGAATTTCCGGACGAGATGGGTAGCTAAAATACACATTACGGAACTCAATATTTCCTTGAACAGGTGGCAAAGTACTGCCATCATGATTTACAGAAGAAGATGAACGGCTTATCATTTCAAAGAGTCTGTAAGCAGCAATTCTCCCTTGCTCAAACGAATAAAAGTTTGTTGCTGCTTGATTCAACCCTCTGGCAAAAAAACCAATAGAGAAGCATTATATTCAAGTTGAACCAAAAACCACATAACTGAGAACTCTATCCATCTCATAAAAACATTAAAGAAACAGAGGACCAGCCTACCAGTAAAAACACACGAGGAAATGTAACTTTTGCACACCAACCTATTAGTTTTTGATATATAGAATATCATAATATTAAAATTCAGAAATTATAGAATGATCTGCAAAAGATTGAACAATTACTACACCAACCTGTCAGAACTCACAATCTAAATACCAAATTTACACCAAATCAAATAATTAGTACACCAACTTACCGGGGAAAAAAAACAAGTACTTCAAAGTTAAAACATGGTGTAACTAATTGTTCGATTTTGTGTAGCCTGTACACCAGTAAGATCAAACAATTAGTACATGACTGCTATGAGTTGAAAGTTCAACACCGGTATCTTGCTTGTTCATTTTTGTGTAGATTGGTGTTTAGAAAGTTCAACACACCGCTGTCCTGGTTGTTTCTTTTTGTGTAGATTGGTGTTTTAAATTGTAAAATTTAAAGTGTTGTGTACTAATTCTTAAAAGTGATAAGTTGGTGTACAAAAGTGATACTCCCTCAAAACACAATGTACTTCACACGTATAAACGATATAATACAGATGAGAGTCACTATGGAAGTCGAGTAAGAAATGTAAAGTGGTGAAAGCCAATTGGTACATCTTGATACAGAATCTTAGGGCTAGATCTCGTTTAGATTTTATAGCATAAGCTGGCTCAAACCATCAAATCATTGCCTAAGGTCTTGTTTGGTTAGAATTACCAAGTACAGTTGTTTTTTTCTTAAAAGCTGGACCAGATTTTGTTCTTCAGTATGATAGAAAAGTTAAGCTCGATGAACTTAACTTAAAAGCTGCCACCTAAATAACCATAAATATCCTGACCAACAACTAATCATCAACCTAAATAAAGTTAAAAATCTCACTTACTGGGAGAGACTGATACATCTTTGGACCCTTAAGGTGGTTGGTTCCTGATTCGAATTCCTTTCTAAATTTGCTAGTAAAGTTATACAAAGGCATATACAAAACAAATTTCTGGCCCTCAGACAAATAAAAACTGGGATCGAGGAACAAAGGTATAACACTTACAGGCCACTTAAAATCACAGCAAAAAGAGCAGTTACAATTTCACCACCATGTGCTTTTCCATGTGTGACCAAGAACCTCCCAACCCAAAGTTGTAACGCACAAGAACAGATAGCAAGCCCATATGTGAAACCGAGTCCAAGTCCTTGTACAAGGCTTATCAATATCCCGTATCTCAATGTTGCTTGTAATGAAGTCGCATAAGAGTATTTTGCCAGTGTTTCATTTGTAAATGCATACAACGTCCTAATATAGGATACCGCCTACAAATTAAAAAACAGATCACAAAATCTCCATTAGATGGGAAAGGAGCTATTTAAAATAAGAGGCAACTAATTCTAAAATTATTCTCTTTCTAAAAGCAATTCTTAGCATGCATCATGGGACACTGCCGAGAAAGAAACATCATTCTCTCAATCTCTACTTTCTCTGTTGTTTTGCTCTTTCCTTTCCGCTCTATACCAAAGTTCAACTATTCATTTTTGCTAAGTTTCTTAATTGGCAAACTGTAACACGTTTTGTTTTTACACTTAAACTGGATCCTAATTCAGATCTCCTCTGCTTCTGTTTGTAAAAGTTTCATAAGCAACCCAACTCTCTTGCTTGCTCTCTCAATATTACTCTAATTTTCTATTTATTGTTTTAATATGCTAATAGGGAGAACCAGACCACAAGAGCAATCTTCATCACTTTAATATGCCAATGTTTTACATCTTGTTATTGTTATTTTAAAATATTAGAGCTTTAAATGGAGTTAAACTAAAAACAAAAGGGATCTTAATTATCTCCAAATTGATTCAGGGGTTTTCAAGTCGTAGAAGTGAAATTATGTTTTCCCATAAAAAAATTGCTGAGTTGAATTGATTACAGATAACAATTCAGGTTTCGACATATACATCAATTTGTGGTGTGCGGGATGAGAAACCTAAGGGACTAGATAAAATGAGATATAATTGTGTATACACCTCATGGGTATCAAACTAAAGAGAAAATAAGAAGATACTTAATTCCTCACTCTATTCTCCACATCATCGACTTAGCTGATTGAAATTGCATTTAAAAGGGTCTGTCCTCACAAATAACTCAGCTTATTTACTTTTCTGTGTCTCATGGTGTGGCAAACTTAACCTATATTGGGAATTAGTTTTTGAAAAGACAGCAGTTTGGATATTAGTCTGTTCAATAGTAATGATTTGGTAAAACTCAAGAATAACATAGACCTACATAAAATTCTATGAAATAATATGAGGAAGCATATCATACGCGACATAATACAATTTTTACAAGAGAGATTAAGTTTATGCTGGTGTTCATCATAAGATTATCTCTCTTTAATACATACATTATTTTCTGCAAAACAGGTGCATAAGCAATGGATGTGTGTAAAATTAATCTCAAATATAAACCACTTGAAATAATTCGAATATATTATCTCGCACACCACTTCTTTTAAATGTTTTACATGTCAGATTAACAACAAAATCATAAGAAAGGTAATACGCAACAGGTTCAGAAAGTTCTGACAACCAATAAAACAAACTTTTACAGATCCAAGAAGTAAGGAAAAAAATATTATATTGAGTACTTAAATCAAATTCATTTGCATAGATTAGAAATAGTCCGGTCAAAATGCTAGACACTCTAACCGAAGCAAGCATGACTGGCAAAAGGTAGTCAAATCAACTATTGGGCCCCAGTGTTCATTGATATTTGCAATTAACCTCAATACGATTTTTTTAAATCAACCCAATGACTACTTTGAAAAGGTCATAACTTTGTGTTTGATGGTCTGTTTCAGGAAGTTCTTTTTTTTTTGATACATGTCTGTGAATATGTATGCAGCAAAAAGTAGTTAACCAAAAAAAAGTCATTTAGAGCTTTTCAACTTTAGATAGGTCTCACTCAAGCAAAACATTGTGTTCTTATAGAAATTTGGTGTCAAGACCGTTTCAGTATCCGATGTATAGATGTCAAAATGATACTACATACAATCGTTATTAAATACCTACCATCGGGCATCAAGTTATGCAGTTTTGAAGATGAAAAGGGGGCTACTTTTTAAACAGAAGATAGTATCATAGTATACGAGTTATTTGCAGGTTACTAAAGTACACAGAGAATTATTTTCAGAACACCCAAATTACATGGAGTTATGCAGTTTTGAAGATAAAAGAGGGGGTTACTTATAAAGAGAAGATAGTACACTACGAGTTATTTGCAAGCTACTGAAGTAGACAAGAATTATTACAGAATAACCAAGTCAATGTTTGGTAGACTGTATAGAATTCTTGGTTCAGTTCTCGACCTTAAGGACAGAAAAAGGGAGTGTTCTTAGGTTCAGTCATTAACCCATCGCCCACGCTACAACCTAAGTTAATGCAACTACTTTTAGAATAGATTAGTAATTCAGTGAAAAGTCGGGGGAAAAGACCTGCTCGGCAATGCTAGCTGCTTCAGCATAAGCATCTTGAATGTTTTCCGCAAGTCTGTGGAGAAAAATATTTGAGATTCCACCAGCAGCAACAATAAATGGACCTGTGAGTAATGTTAGTAATGTAATTTCCCAGCAGTTGACAAATCCAATCACTAAGCCGCAAAAGAAGGTAGCCATGTTGTGAATATAATTCCCAACCTGTATATCATCCAGAACACGTCAAGTTAAGAGTGTTAAACCATCACTAGTTATGACGTAAAATGAATATACATAAACTAACATGGGTCTTTTGCTGTTTTGGACACTAAACTATCAAGTTCATTCAATGTTATACACAGCCAACAACCTAACATTTAATACTCAATCAGTACACTCGTGTCAAATGTTAAATCTAGCATGCAGGTTAGTGTTAAAAAGTGATATTTGGCCAATAGGTTATTGTAAGTGACAATTACCAAATCGTAAGTGTACAGAAATAGGTTATTTAAAAAAAATCCTTTAAATAAGATGGAGGTGCCCTGAATTCGTTTGGTCAAGTGTTTGAAATGTTTCATTGAAAGGTTCCAAAATCGAGAATTCGTGATAGATTAATGTAGAAAACAGTAAACGAAAAACAATTAGCATTGTCATGTTGGCACCTTTTCACTCAGAGCAGACTGGATGAGCAGCACATCACTCAATACTTGACTTACAATATCTCCATTGTTCCCATACGTGTCAAAAAAACTCATGTCTTGATTTAATAATACTTGAACATACTTCGATCTAATTACAGCTGTCTGTCGTTCTCCGGTAAGAATCCAGCAAGAGACCTCTGTTGCACAAAACGGCTTAAGAGAAAATAACTTAATTTATGAGACAATGAGAAACAATAATGAATACCCCACTGGCTTACCTATCCACCCGGATGCAAAAACACCCGCCGCGATATACATAATGGTCCATGTAAGCTGCAGGAATAGCACAATAATTAACCTCATTAGTTTTTCTCGACAATTTTTTTTAGTGTAGCTAGCTAGGGAGTATATCTTTTCTTTAGATAATTTTTAATTTCTAAAAGTCGAAAGTTGATTTGTGCAAAAATATTACGAAGTTGCGCCCACTCCAACAATAAGTTAAAGGAAGAAAAGAAGAAATGGGAAACTACAAGACACAGACTATCAAAAGGCAGTCATATGTGGGTCGGGAGATCCAGCCCCACCTTCAATTTCTCTTTAGCAGCTTTTTTCTAACGAGAAAAAAGGCAGTGAAATTAAAAGTACACGACCATCAAAATCAACTCATTACCATCAGATTCAAAAGGATTAGGTGTTGGTGGAAAATACTGTCTAACCTACCAAGCTACCCTCTATAAAATTAAAGGCTAAATTGTGTTCAGGTGGATATGATTTTTTAATGATAGAGCAATAGCTAGCGCGATTAAAAGTTATTTACAGGTCAATGAAAAAGGATCATACCCAAAATTATAACTATTTACAGCTCAATGAAATTAATAAACAGAGAGAGAGAGGGAGGGGAGGCGAAATTTCCCATTTTAAATGTAAACCTTTCCGAGAAGAAGGAAAATAACATAAGGAAAAGTTTTTGGGAATACAATTCTATAAGATGAATCAATATAATTGGCGAGCACTCATCCACTTATCTACGCATCAAGAAAGAAAACACTCATAAAAAGCCTAATATTTGCATAAATGCACGACACGGAATTACAAAATTGTAATTGCAACATGAATGGACTAAGTTATTGCAAAATATCTTATTTGTTTCTATTACCAACCAAATACAGTAAAAACTACAAGAAGAAAAAATGAGCTCAGAAATAGAGCAAAACAGGCACCTTGCTTTCCTGGATAGAAAAACAGGCCCCCTGGTTTTTTCTGTAATCTCAAAATAAGCCAACCTGCGTAAAAGCCACCATCCAGCAAGCTCAATTACAACAACGATTACACAGCGAGCTCAGTTGTTAGTATCGGATATTTAACTCCCATAAAAGTTTACAGTTACCTACAACATAGACTTGCATAGATGCAGAACTACTCCTAATTCCCAAAAGAAGGCTATCTATAGGTTATGTAGCTTAAATTTATGAATTCATTCCCAATGAAATAGACATCTCAAATTACTAATGTGTGAACCTCAAAACTCCAAAGACAACAGTATGCATAAAATTATGATGCTAACATCTATGAATTAGGGCTGGGCTGGGTTCGGTCCGGTTCGGTTTTTAGCAAAACCGAAACCAAGCATATTTTTCGGTTCGGGTTTTTTCGGTTTCGGTCTTTTTATTTTTTGGACCGAACCGGACCGGTTTTTTTCGGTCCAGTTTCAGGTTTTTTCGGTTTTTCGGTCTTTTTCGGTTCGATTTTATTGAAAACCAAAACCGACCCGAAAATTTTTCAGTTTTCCGGTTTCGGTCTTTTCGGTTCGGTTTTCCCGGTTTTTCGCCCAGCCCTATTAATTAGTGCTGTGCATTACAACAAGGGTGATGCTAGAGACACAACTTGCACACAACTGCCACACTCCCTAGTTAATGAAAAGACATATTTATCCCTCCAAATATACATAAAATACTATCTATAATTTGATAAACCAAAATATAAATATTCAACAAAATAAAAACTCAACCTACTAAAAACCCAAATAAAAATATAGTAGAACCCTAGTTGAGCCTACCCTAAATTTAAATATTAATTAAAAATAAGAAAATTTATTAAATCTAGTATTACTGATATATATATATATATAACTCACACACTCCATACATGTATATTTGGAGGGATAAAAATGTATTTTTTAACAAAAATATATTATTATACATGTAAGGGAGTGTGAAAGTGAGTGTCAAAGTTGTGTGAATATCTTTTTCCTTACAACAATGATTTAGTTAACGAGCTCGACATACTGAATTCGGATTAAACTTCCAATTTCAAAAGACAATATTTATAAGATTTTGATTGTTACCTACAATCTTGACCTCAATCACAACAATGATTGCATAGCAAACTCAAGTTAGGACTACTTATAGGTTGAACTCTAACTTCAAAAAAAAAAAATCTCCTCAATTATTAGTTTATTACAACTACGTAGCCAGCTCAAAGTAGTAAATTTTCTGATTAAATCCTAAGTCCTTCAAAAACAGCAGGTATGAGAATATGAAACTTCTACAAATTCGCATTCACTGTTTAATAATATTAGAAACAAGCCATCAGCTGACAACAGTAGACAACGTTTCTTCTCACTCAGACAATGTGTTTTTTCCTTGAAGGTTGCATCCAAACAGTCCCTCAACCAGAACAATGATTATTAGTCCTGAACTACCAGTTAAAAAGGTTAAACTTTTTAGAAGAAGCAGACACGTGTAAATACAGAAGTAAAGTTCGAAAATAAACCCTATCACAATACTTCCACCTCATGCTCAGATAACTAATTTCCAAAAAATAAAAAAATTAGATATAAAAATATGATACTCACATCTATGAATTCACCATAGACCTCAACTACAGAAAATAGAAGGAGAAAAACGCTAAGCTTAAAAGCTAGAATCAACCAACCGCATAAGCACCGTCATACTACTGCCACCGCATACACATTTACAACAAAGATTATAAAAATCATACATTTTCAAATAACCAATCTTGTCAGAATTAAAAAATGCATAAGATAGCTCCACAACAGTTTTTTAAGAGGGGAAAGAACAATAAGCTTGATCGATGCAACTAAACAAACCCTTAAACATAACCATACTACTTACTTCCATCACATACTCAATCACCACGATAAAAAATAATAAAAATAAAAGTAACATGGCCAGCTTGAAATTACTAATCTTGAGGTTAACTCCTAAAGCTTAAATTCCTATATAGAAATAGAAGTAAAGTTCTTCAATTTGTTCAATTCATATATATATATAAAAACTTCTAGCTTTGAGACCATAAAAAAAAAAAAAAAACTACAAATTATAAGAGAGAGAAAGAAAACTAAGCTTAAAAAGGTGCAACCAAAAAAAACCCTAAAGACTATTATCACACTACTTTCATTACATACTTAATAACAACAACAATTATTAGTTATTACGTAACATAAATTACTATTTTTGGGCTAAAACCCTAATTACATACCATCCAGCTAAAAGCTACACCTAAACCCCTAATTAAAATATATAATTTATATTAGACAAACATCAGCTTCGTAAAACTACTAATTCTCTCTCCTCTTGACCTAAAACCCTAACTAAAACACACTTAAGCTGCACCAAAATCAGAAAGATTACTATCAACTACACAGAAACCAGAAAATGACACTTACCTCTATAAATTCATCGTATAACTCGTCCATACTTTCGCTCTTCCCGTGCCTCAACAGAAACACGATCCTGGCAAAATAGTGCAAATAAACGACCAAGCGACCATAAGCACCCAATCGAGCCGAACGGCGCACGCAAATAACCAGGAGAAGGGCACGGCGGAGGGGGGAGGTTCGAGGTTGTCGGGATCTTCGTCGGAGTCTGAGATTGGGTTGTTGTTGTTATCGGAGTTGAGGTTTGTGGTGTCGAGGTACGGTGAGAGGGGTTCTGGTGGTACAGAGACTTCGGAGACTGGAATTAAATATACATATATCTATATATTGCCAGCTAAAATTACTACTTCTCACCTAAAAGCTTACTTAAATTACATTTAGCTACACGAAAATCGGATATATTACAATCAGGTACTCCAAATTCAGAAAATAACACTTGCATCTATAAATTCATCATAAAATCCATCCAAAGCCTCTCTCCTCTGACCTAAAACCCTAACTAAAACACACTAAGCTACACCGAAATCAGAAAAATTACAATCAACTACACAGAAACCAGAAAATGACACTTCCATCTATAAAATCATCATACAAACCATCCAAATCCTCACAAAATACTAAAACTGACCTAAAACCTTAATTAAGTTACACTAAGCTACACAGAAACCAAACAGATTGCAATCAACTACACACAAATCAAACAAACTACAATCAGCACCACAGAAACCCCAAATTGACACTTAAATCTATAAATTTATCATACAAACCATCCAAATCCACACAATCCTCGCAAATTACTAATACTGACCTAAAACCCTCACTAAAATACACTAAGATACTCAGAAACCACACAAATTGCAAAAAACTCCACGGATATCAGAAAAATGACAATCAGCTCCACAGAAACCAAAAAATGACACTAACCTCTATAAACTCATCATAAAGAGCATTCGCATCCTCGCTTCTTGAGTGCCGTAACAAAAGCACGATCCTCGAAAAGTAGTGCAAGTACACCACCAACGCGGCCCCGTGCGCCGCCGCAGTAACCGATCCCAACACCATAAGCACACAATCGAGATGATCGGCGCACGCAAATAACCGGGAGAAGGGCACTGCGGCAGGAGGTGGTTCTAAGCGGTCGGGATCGTCTTTGGAGTCGGATGTTTGGTTGTTGTTGTTGGCGGAGGAGTCGAGATACGGAGAAGGTGATTCGGGGGGGTTCGGAAACTTCGGAAACAGGGGTTAAATATACATATATCTATATATTACCAGCTTCTATAATCAGCTTAAAATTACTACTAGTGACCCAAAACCTTACTTAAATTGCAGTTAGATACACGAAGATCAGATAAATTACAATCAGCTACCCAAAATTCAAAAAATGACACTCACATCTATAAATTCATCATACGAACCATCCAAATCCTCTCAACTCCGACCTAAAACCCTAACTAAAATACACTAAGCTACACAGAAAACAGAAAAATCACGATGAACTCTATAAATCCATCATACAAATTACTAAATACCGACCTAAAACCCTAACTAAAATACACTACGCTACACATAAACAGATAAAATTACAATCAACTACCCCAAATTTCAGAAAAACTACAATCAACTACCCCAAATTTCAGAAAAACTACAATCAACTACACAGAAACCAGAAAATGACACTTACCTCTATAAAGTCATCATAAAGAGCATCGGCGTCCTCGCTCCTCGAATGCCGTAACAAGAGCGCGATCCTCGAAAAGTAGTGCAAGTACACAACCAAAGCGGCTCCGTGCGCCGCCGCAGCGACCGATCCCAACACCATAAGCACCCAATCGAAACGATCAGCGCAGGCGAATAACCGAGAGAAAGGTACGGCGGCTGGAGGAGGTTCAAGGTCATCGGGATCGTCTTCGGAGTCAGAGATTTGGTTGTTGTTGTTGTTGTTGTTATCGGGGTTGTTGGCGGAAGAGTCGAGATAAGGAGAAGGTGATTCGGGAGGTTCGGAAACTTCGGAAACAGGGGTTAAGGGCTGGATGTGAGGTGGGGACCACCCGAACAAACCCCGTGACCCCATAGATATATATATATATATATGGGTTTATGTATGTATAGATATATAGATATATATATATATATATATGTGTGTGTGTGTGTATGTATAGGTTTGTGTGTGTATAGGTGGCAAAGTGGCGGAGAGAGATAGAGAGAAAGAGAGAGAGAGAGAGAGATTTGACTTGTGGGAGAGAGAGAGAGAATGGGTAAAAGGAAAGGGGGGGGGGGTCTGGTTTGATGTGAAGGCTTTATTTTTATTTTTACTTTGTAATCAATGGGTTAGTTTATACAGGCTGGGTCCGATCCGGTTCGGTTTTTAGCAAAATCGAAACCAAAATCGAGCAGATTTTTCGGTTCGGGTTTTTTTTTTGTCTTATTATTTTTTGGACCGAACACAACCGGTTTGTTTCGGTCCGGTTTTGTTTTATTTTTGGTTTTCCGGTTTTATTTTTGGTTTTTCGGTCTTTTCGGGGTTTTTTCGGTTTTTCAGTTTTTTTCGGTTTGTTTCGGTTTAATACAGCAGGCCCAAATGAAACCGACCCGAAAAAGTTTTGGTTTTTCGGTTTTTCGGTTTTGATCTTTTTCGGTTCGGTTTTTCCGGGTTTTCGCCTGGCCCTAAGTTTATTGATGATTTTTTTACTATTTTAGACTTTAAAAATATGTGTATGTTTTACAATTAAGATTATTCAGCTTCTGAAAATACTTTTTTTAGGCTAAAAAATCTAAAAAATATAGATTTTTAAATTTTAACTTTTGAGTGAATTCTCAAAAACATGTTTTTAAAATATGATTTTGTATCAAAAAATATGTTACCATACATAGCTACGGATGATTTTTAGTTTTTACTGTAGCACCTATTTGGTGAAATGAATTTGGTTTGGCGGTACTTAAAATCAAAGGGAGTCGTTTATGAGAAACTCGTGTTCGGCTTTTTAAAATCTTGGTTCGTATCAAAATTATAATACTCGTGTTGAACCTCGGACTCGTTTAATTATTTTAATCTATATTTTTATTAGATATATTCTTCCTTGTACATGTAAAATTTATACGATATGTGATGATCCATAAAATGCCATTCACTACATACAATGAATTTATTTAATTAAGACTTAATCAATTTATATTTGAAGTTTTAAACTCACAATACTTATTTGTGTTATTAATGATCTTAATATAAATTTTAGCTAATACAAAAGAAAAAATTAACCGAAACGATGTTAAACGTGTCCGAAAACCTAATCGATTGGACCCGTAAATTGGCTCGGCTCGAGCTTGTCTGTAAACTAGCCGAGTATGAACAATATTTAAGGGCTCATTTGGTAAACGAGCCAAGATTGGACAGAGCTGGATCCGGCTTAGCGAACTCATTTGCAAGCCATAGTTTAGCCTACACAAGGATACACCCCGTCTATTCATCTAAATAGTTCATATTAGCTTAATGGTATATCAATGTTTGTTGTTTGGCAATAGTCTTAGTTTTGTTAGTTTTTAATGATTTTTTTATTAAAAGAACCTGCAGGTGTTTTGTAGATTAAATTTTTAGCTTTTAAAGCCTACCTTTGAGATAACAAAAAATTAAAAAAAAAAAAAAAGACTAAAAAAAGAGAAGATATGAATTTGCGGATATTTTAAGTTTTTTCACATTGATTTATTAGAAAATAAAACTTTATAATATAATGTGTTTGTATATTTACAAGTGATTTATAAGTTAAAACAGTTGACAAATGACTTATAAATAAATAAAAAGTTATAAGTAACTTATGAGTAAAAAAAAGTTACAACGGTGTCAAACACTACAATGCGCCTTTTTTTAAGTAAACTTTTCCTTTTTCTTATAACGCCAAACATGGCAATGACGGATACATTTTTAGCCTCATGAGGGTAAAAATGAATTTGACAAAATTTCAAGGAAAAAAATCTGTAATTTACACAAAAGCTTTAACGGATAAGTTACATTTTTCTGCTGACATAAGGGCAAAGGTTGTATATGCAATTTATTAAATTTTGTGTAGCACAGCTCTTTTGCTCAACTCCAAAAATTTCAGCAAAAATGGAATAAATATACAATGTGTGTGTTTTTAGTTAGGAAAAGTTATTGACTCAAAGTCAAAAATCTGCCCAAAACAAAATTGGAAATACCTGTGACATGTTTTTTTTGTTAACATAATCTTAAATCCTTATTCTGTTTTTAGATATTTAATCTTATTTTATTTATGCTAATAGATTTGGATACCATCGGTTTACTTATATCACCAATTTACCTTAAATATGAATAGATTGTTCTAAAATTATACACGCATCAGTTTTCTTATCTATTACGTAAATATACATGAACTCAAATATCACCTAAATATAAGGCACGAAAATGTTTCCTTATAATTAAAATAATAATTTCTATTTGTTACTTTTCTTTTATTCTCTAACATTTATTTGTACTTTTTACATATAAATTAATAAAATAACAAAAATATAAGTTGCATAGTTGTGATAGAGAAATTGATAGAAAAACTAATAATTTGAACGTTTCATTATAAGTTGTAAAAGTGTATTTTTTATTTTAAATACGAGGAAACGTCTAACTTATTTAATGTGGTTGCTCTAGTAAATTAATTTGGGTTGACAAAATTGATAGAATTATATTAAAATATAATAATATTTAGTTATGATAATAAATTTTACAGAAAACCTGAAATTGGACAGAGTTGGTTTTAGACCTGACAAGTAGATTGTGTCTCAACAAAAATTTAAAATAACTAGGAACAAAAGACGTCTACCTTATAAAACCTAAGATTATGGGACAAGAGAAATCATTACTTTTCAAAAACTTCAAATTGATGATTAGTTTTTTTTTTTCCAGTAAGCTCGACCGGGTTACGATTCCGCTCACTGACTCTGAAAAGTTACTTCCATCTTCCCCCTCGTGAAATTCATTGGCGTTTTCCAACTTGATTCGAGCAAAACTTTATATACGTTACATACGAACATACTTAAAAAAAAAACAATCCATCTATGGTGGGTCGTTTTTGTTACTAGTTACTTAATTGTTAAAAGACAAAATAATTTTGTTGAGATTTACAAAAATAAAAAGTTCTGATGACTACATCAAAATGATAATAAAAATTGCCTAATTTTTTTTAATTAACGTTTAGTAATACAAGTGTTTTTTTTTTCTTTTGATATCTAATGAAACTCAATCCAACTGGCATGAGAGATATGAAGAAAAGCACATTATTATTATTTTTTATTTTATTTTTTATTTTTTGCACATGATTATTGGTAACCTTTTTAATACCATTTGCCAGTTCATTTATGCTGTTTTGTTCCCTTTGCTTTACTTGGATATACTATGATTATTTTTTAATTAATTGGTTTGTTAAAGTTAGTTCAGTTATTTACTTAACGGCAAAAAATATCAATTTAGTTCATATCAAAAGATATGCCTTTGCATATATTATATTTTAACAGATTGTACATGTGAATATGTAATTACTGATATTCAACCAAATATATATACTTAAATTTATACAGGATTTAGTTTCAAAGCAAAGATATCCCATTTTCAAATATTATACTATCAAAAGTATGTAAATATAAGTGGATTACCTAAGTGAGGGTTATTTATTATGAAAATAAAAAATGATGGTAATTAAGATACTGGCCTTGTTTGGTTGGTCGAAAAGTAAGTTACTTTTTACTTTTACTTTTACTTATTGAACAGGTTGTTTGTCTGCCACTTTAAAAGTTTACTTTTATAAAAGTAAACCATTAAGTATACTTTTGGGTTTACTTTTACTTTTACTTATCTTAGTTTGTTTGGCCGTCATCTCATAAGTATACTTTCGGTGAAAAGTAAATGTCTATAAGTAGACTTTTTAAAAGTAAGTTTGATGATACTTTTTAAAAGTAAGTTTGATGATACTTTTACTTTTGATGATACTTTTAAGTAAGTTTTAATCTGAATGTGCTTTTAAAGTACAGTTCAAAACCTAGTTCATATCATCATTATATTTTCCTAATTTTCTATTTTTTAATCTTTAAATAATAAAATGTTTTTTTGCTAGTTAATTATTTTGCATTATTCTATTAATCGAAATAAACAAGGGGTAATTCCCTATAAGTACCTCATATCAAATTATATTCCTCCTAGATAACTTGATAATTTTTAATTATTTAGTTTATTTACTAAATTGTCATACAAACCAAAATATAATATACATATTTTATCTTTCTACAAACCCAAAAAAATAGTTTTAAATTACAACAAAAAAAAAAAAAAAACACAAAAAAATTATAAAAATGAAAAAAATCACAAAAAATATAAAAAAAAAAAAAATTATAAAAAAATTATAAAAAAATCACAAAAAATCATAAAAAATTATAAAAAAAAAAAAATATAAAAAAAATATAAAAATCACAAAAAATAAAAAAAATTATAAAAAATCACCAAAAATTATAAAAAATCACCAAAAATCACAAAAAATTATAAAAATTACAAAAAATCACAAAAAATGAAAAAAATCACAAACTTTTAAAAAAATTAAAAAAATATATATATAATTTTTTTTTGTCAATATAACACTTTTTATACCGAAAAATCAAAAAAAATATAAAAAATCACAAAAACTTATAAAAAATCACAAAAAATTAAAAAAAAAATTAAAAAATTAATTTTTTTTTATTTTTTTTATTTTTTTTTGTAATTTTTTTAAAATTTTGTGATTTTTTCATTTTTTATAATTTTTTTGTGATTTTTTTATTTTTTTCATTTTTGTGATTTTTATAAATTTTTTTAATTTTTTTTTTAATTTTTTTAAAATTTTGTGATTTTTTTGTGATTTTTTATATTTATTTTTCATTTTTTGTGAATATGAACTTATGGAGGTACCTAGGAGTAATATAAGTTCAAAAGTGGTATCTATTGTGCATTATTTGAATAAACAATTCATTTTTACTCAAAAAGTAAAAGTAAACATATTTTACCAAACAACATTTTTAATGAAAAGTATACTTTTACGGTGTTCACCAAACAGCATTTACTTACTAAAAAGTAAAATAAAAAGTATACTTTTCAACCCACCTACAAAAAGTATACTTTTGAAAATAAAAGACGCGGCCAAACGAGGCCACTATAATGCCACTGAAAAGGGATCATGCAATTTGAGTAAGGCTAAAATATGGGAATTAGTAGGAAACCGTCGGCCTATATGACTACTTCATAAACCGTTAGCATAAAAAGATGTCAAATGCATAAAAAAAATTAAATTTTGATTAATATTTAAGTTTAGGGTAGGCCTCTCTAGCTTTCCATATTTTTATTTGGGTTTTTAGTGTATTGTACAATTTGTTTTTAATTTATCAAATTCGAATTTGTTGAAAATAGAAAAAATAATTTAGTTATTGAAAAATATTATCTAACCATCTATTTTTTAATCTAACAGTGGTTAAGGTGACTGTGTCAAAGAGGTACTCTTAAAATATAGATCGTTTTTGCTGCCCTAAATTTATTAGGATAGCGTACCCTGAATTCGTTTGACCCATTTGATCAAAAAACAATATAATCAAAGAGGTAAAAGTTAACAAAAACTATTGATGGTTATGTGGGGTTTTTTAATAACTAATTAAATTTTTCTATTTTCAACAAATTAGAATTTAATAAATTAAAAACAAATTGTAAAACACACTAAAAACTCAAATACTAATCAAATACTCGATACGATTAATAATTAGTATTTAAGTTTAGGGTATACTCTTCTAAGGTTTCATATTTTTATTTGGCTTTTTAATGTGTTTTACAATTTATTTTTAATTTATCAAATCATAATTTGTTGAAAATAGAAAAATTAAATTAGTTATTGAAAAAGACCGCATAACCGCCCATAGTTATTGAAAAAGACCACATAACCGTTCATAGTTATTAAAAAAAGACCACGTAACCATTCTTGGATTGCTTTTTTTTTATCCAAATGTTTCAAACAAATTCAATATAGGTTATCCTAATAAATTTAGTACATCAAAAACAGATCCCAAAATATAGATGTTAAATGTGAGTGGTGAGCTGTATATACGAACTGTAGGGCACGTTTATTATTGAAAACATTTAAAAAACCAATTATAGTAAAACCTTAATTAATTATTAATTTAGTTAGGATCTATAAAAAATTATTAATTTAGAGAGATATTAATTAATTATTAATTATTTTAAATAAGTTTTTATTGATACAATAAATATACTCGTTATTACTAATATAAAACTCATTATATGTTACTCGTTAAACTTGTTAGTAAAGTCTAATACACTGTTTTACTTACTAATATATAAATGTTGTTACATCCTAAACCGTGTAGAAAAGTAAGAAAATACATTAAATTAGGCATGAGCTCAAAATAAATTTTAAATTTTAAGTGAATCAAATGATATTTCATTGAATCGTCCTAGTAATGTTTGTTAATTTTAAACAATTATTAATTTATGATTTTGTGGGGATAAAATATTTATATAATGTTTTTCAAAATTTTATTATATTATTAATTTATCAAAGTTAGTCATATTTTACATTGACCCAAGTCGGGATCGAAAAAAATATTATTTTAAATAGTTTATTAATTTACCGAATATTAATTTATAAATGTTCTACTGTGTGCATGTTTGGCATCAATTTTTTTGTTAACTTTTTTAGCTTTTTGATTTTAAAAAGACACATGCATTTGATATCACTACTTTTTTTGGCATTTAAAAATATAGATTTTGGAGGAATATAACTAAAAAAGTTAAAAACAAAAAATGCACACATTTTGAAGATTCTGGTAGGTTTCTCACCACCATTTTAAGAATTTAAATAAATATTGATCTTGTCTCAACTAAAATTTTATTTGTATACTTGATGTATTACTTGATCCTTAAAATATGATATTTTCAAAATTTGTCAAAAAAATGTTTTATAAAGTTATTTTGATTGAAAAAGGTTATTAGCTAATGCTAAAAATCAATATTTTAAAAGTTAGCATTTTAAAGTTTTTTACCAAATACTCATGTATATTTTAAAAACAAGTTTTTTTTCCTACTGCTTTCTGAAAACAGTTTTTTTGACTGAAAAATATGATAACAAATGAATCTTGTACCCTAACGTGTGTTTCTTTTAATATGAAAACATGATTCTCTAAAAGTTTCAGCCTTCAAAAATAGGGTCAATACAAACTAGAATGTGCAGTTGAACCATATCACTATCCAAAGAACTTGTCAACCAAATATTTTTAAAACCTTTGATCCAAATATTAGAAAATTGGTCAATATAGTCTGATATATACTATAATGAATAGTAACAATCGCCAGGATTTCAACTATCGGCAAAAATTCAGTACAACTGATTAATATAAACCATAATATCAAATGAGCCAAAATATTAAGTGGTCAGACAACTTTTTATTTCAACTTTAAATATATCGATATCTGAACTCAGATTATGTATAGAATAAGAGTGATCGGAAAACAAAGCTATCTAAACTCGACAACCTAACTTCGATCCTATTTGTACAACAATTGCGGAAACCAAATCATTCATTCTTTAAATTATAGAGATGATTCCATTTCTTCCAGTTTTAAAAGGCCAGCAAGTATAAAGCTAAATTGCTAAACACAGATTATCAAAGTCAAAAAAGAACAACTGATCAAGTCAAAGTTGCAATAATCCTTGCTTTGATGACATGTATTTCAATTAATAAAGGAGAGAAAATAAGTAGGGTAAGCCAGAAAAACCGAACCCAACCGAAAAAGACCGAAACCGGATTTTTTTCGGATCGGTTTCAGTTTACAATAAAACCGGAAAAACCGAAAAAGACCGAAAAACCGGTCCGGTTCGGTCCAAAAAGTATAAAACCAATACCCAAAAAAACCTAACCAAAAAATCTGCTCGGTTTCGGTTTTGCCAAAAACCGAACCGAACCCAGCCCTAAAAATAAGTACTGTAACTTTTCCCGCTGTCTTATAATAAGTAATTTACTTTTTCTGAAATTGCAACAGACCCAATATTTAATAACGTGCTCAGATGCTCACATTTGTCTGGAAAAAAGGCAAAAATTTAGACTATCGAAAAATCATAACAAAAACGAGATCCAACAAAAGATATGCTTGGATTAAGTATTAATTTAGATAGGAGAAGTAATGAAACTCTAGTACACATCAAATGTATAAGGACGGATAGAAAGGCCCAAAAGGCCAGCAATACCAGCAAAATTGTCACAAAACTAAGAAAACAAATTTAGACCGGAGACGATCAGACAACAATGAATCAGAGTCTCTTTAGATGATGCCAATTTTGTTAGCCACGTCCAAAGCATCGTAGTCTGGGGTCAAACGAACGTAAGCCTTCTTATGTCCATCCGGCCTGCATCACAAACATAATGTAGCAGAAGAATTACTAAGCGTACACGAATGCATGTATATATATTTATAATAATAATAATAATAATATTAATAAAAGACCAAAAGGGTAATAATTATCTCATTAACCCAGAGGTGACTGTTTACTCATGACAAGATGCTAAACTTTTATATCTAACCAATCTATTCTATATATTCAAACAAGGGTGAGCATAACTAACACAGGTAATAGGTCATAAATCTTCAATCACTTAGCAGATCAAACTCGAGAAAACATGAGGCAGAGTTCACAAGTGTTGTATGAAAAAATGCTATAAATGATACTGATGACTTGGAAAAACAGATTGCCAAAGGACTAGATGCATTGCCTTCCTGTCTCTCAGAATGTCAACGATTTTACACTATTCTCCCTCAGAAATAGTAATGCACTGTAAACCTGGAACATTATGAATGTTACGGACCCCTTGTAAATTTTTATACCATGTTTTAATCCAAAATCTTTGCATTACAAATAAAAGAAGGCATAAGATATCTTATGCATAAATATACAATGGATTAATCAAACTTTAGGAAGTAACCACATGACAGAAACCATTCAACTACACCTACATGAAAGCACACGTTAAATTATACGGAAGCAATACAGAACGAACACATTTTATGCCGATGCTTTCAGTGATTTTGATAGAGACGTTCTTCGATACTCAAGGAATAAGTAGATGGTAACAAAGTGGCAGAAAATGATCCGTAATTGCTGCTAATCTAAATGACTCAAAATATTGCTTTTTTAATATATATATATATATATATATATAAGCATCACTCTCACAAGCTACAGCAACACGTTATGTAATGATAAAATATTACGAAAAGACAAGATCATAAATTCTTCAAACATACAACGCAGACAAAGGAATGCACAATACGCAGATCATAAGTATATATATGCTATTTAGTATATATATGCTATTTAGTATATATACATATAACAGGGTAGACACAATATAACTCACCTCATCAGAGTATTCACTTTCTTAGCCTGGATGTCATACATTTTCTTCACAGCATCTTTGATCTGCTTCTTGTTAGCTCGGTGGTCAACAATGAAAACCAAAGTGTTGTTGTCTTCAATTTTCTTCATGGCAGATTCAGTAGTTAATGGGTACTTAAGGATCTGATATTGATCCATTTTGTTCCTACCAGGGGCACTCACACGGGGATATTTAGGGTTCCTATCAAGTTTCAAAGTCTTAGGTCTGTGGAAAGTCACAGTGGTGCGGATTTTCTTCACCTTTTTGACAGCGGAAGAACCTGTTTTCACAGCCTTGGCTGTCTTCAAGGCCTGCGCCTTCGGGTCAGCCTTCTTACCATCGCCTGTAGAGAGAGACACTATGTTTAGGTAATGGGCATACATTTTTATGGGAAACCAGATTAATCAAGCTACAACATACAAAACACAAACCGTAAATGAACAATAAACAACTTCATTCTAGACAGGAGAGACAGTAGGTTAATACAATATGAAAGTAGATGTCTAAAGTAAAATTACATCAAAATAAACTTTGAAGTGAAAATCAAATCTATAGCATGTTAGCTTAGAGAGCATAAACTGAAATTGAATTCTAAACTTCCTTTTCACTCAAATAAATCAAATTCAGAAAAGACATGTGATGTATTAGTTAAAAATGAAAACAAGGAATAAGGATTTGAAAAGGCTTTACTATGTACAATAAGTTTCTCTAGAAAATGCTATTATTTCATCACTTGTTCAATTTAAAAGTAAGAGCAATGGTCCTTATAATGCACTTATGTAACAAGGCAAGAATAACATAAAGCTCCCTTTTACAAAAGGCATTACGAAGTCGTAGCAAATGGTGATATATTACGAGGCCCAAATAATCTTTACTCTATCCAAAAAAAAAGTATTCGCCTAAATAAAAATCATCATTTGTAAGACTCTTTGCTAAAAGATTTTCAATAGAAAGCATTGCACCGCAAATAAAGAGTAATTGCAAACCTTATTTCCAGCAAAACAGACTAGCTATACCAAAAGTGGTTAAGAAAACAGGAATAAACAAGCCAGAATCAGCGAACATCGTATAGCCAAATAAGAGAAATGTCCTTGCAAAATGCAAAAAGCTAAAAATCATACTACATCATTAAACCAGGATTTTAAACCCCCCATTCAAAAGGCCCATTCCTAACCATAACTCATCATAACTTTTCGTCAGAGCATCATGGTTCAATATTAACAACTACAGAAAAGCTGTCACTCAAATATAAAAATGCTCACTCAAGTCCACAGATTGAACAACACATCCAATGATTATTTTACAAAAATAGCAACATACTGATTACAATTTACGAGCAGAGTATGATAATAAAACTTATAGGGGAACATGTGACACTCAAAAATTTAAGATAAACGGCAAGGTATTACTGAAAAATATATATAATAAGAAAATATACACCAATATATGCATTCCTTCTAGGCAAAAAACTTCTAGTAATGTAATTAGTGCATTAGTTTTAATGTACCATACAACAAACAAAATTATTACTCCTAATGTCCACTATGGGAAACAATACATTTTGGAACGTTAATTGTTTAAATGACCGATTCAAAATTTATTCTCATAGTTAAACAGTTTAATCAATGTAAATATATTTTTAACAATTAAAGCACTAAGTAGAGTCGCAAATTGAAGTTTTCGTAAAGTGGACACTAAATACAGAACGAGGAGTAGTTTAATATCGATAACAAGGTATATTTTATTTTACTGTTACTGAGAAAACATATAAAAAACTGAGTTTCTAAAAAATGGTTATCTAAGATTATTAACAACAAATCTGAACAACATAAAACCTATAATACCACAAATCACATAAGAAACAAAAAACAAAACCAACTAAAAAGAAAATACTATTAATAACACAGAATCATTTCATTACTAATTAAAAAAACATACCTTTAGGAGCCATTACTGAGACTCTGCTAAAAATCCAACCTGCAAAACAAACAAAAAAGTTCAAACAATCCTAAAAACCGGCAAATAAGTACAAAATGAAAAAAACTAAAGCAATTCTTCAACACCCAATTAAGATATATACATAACAAGTGTAAGTCTAGCTGAGATTTAGCAAATAATTCATGTGAATTAGTTTTCAACCTGCATTTTTGTTCTTTCAAAAACACCTAAAAACTAACCAACAAATGCAAAAATGAAAAAACTAAAGCAATTCGTCGAAACCCAATTGATATATATATATATATATATATATATATATATAAGAGAGAGAGTGTAAGTAAACCTGAGATTTAGCAAATTATTTATGTGATTAGTTTTCAACTTGCACAAAAAAACCCTAAAAAATAAGTGCTAAAATGAAAAAACTAAACCAATTCATTAAATCCCAGTTGAGATATATAAATATAGAGTGTTAAGTATATATTCATGTGAATAAGTTTTCAACCTGCAAAAAATTAATTCAAAAAAACCTAAAAACAGCCAATAAGTGCAAAAATGAAAAAAAAAAACTAAAGCAATTCGTCGAAACCCAATTGACATATATACATATAGAGTGCAAGTATAGTTGAGATTTAGTAAATTATTCATGTGAATAAGTTTTTAACTATAAAAAAAACCTAAAAACTGGTCTATAAGTACAAAAATGAAAAAACAAAATAAATTCGTCGAAACCCAATTTAGATATATACATATAGAGTGTAAGTATAGTTGATATTTAGTAAATTATTCATGTGAATAAGTTTTCAACCTGCATATTTTTCTTTCAAAAACAACTAAAAACTGGTAAACAAATGCAAAATGAAAAAACTAAAGAAAATCATCAAAACCCAATTGAGATATATACATATAAAGTGTAAGTATTGTTGAGATTTAGAAAGCAATTCATGTAAATAACTTTTGTAAATTCTGGCCAATAAGTGCAAAAAAAAATCAAAAGAAAGCCTAAAAACTGGGCAATAAGTGGGAAAATGAAAATTTAAACCAATTTGTCGAAACCCAATTGAGATATATAGATATAAAGTGTAAGTAAATGTGAGATTTAGCAAAGAGAGTTACCTAGAGAGAGAGAGAGGGAGAGAGAGTAGCGGCTGAGAGAGATTGAATTAGGGTTTTGAAATTTGTTTTATTAAAGTAAAAAAACGATGGTGATTTAAAATTACTTAAATACCCTTTTGTTTTTATTTATTTGGTTTTTTTTATAGTGAAATGCGTTTATCTATATAGTCCTTTAGCAAAAATTGATCAAACGAAAAAAATAAAAATTTAAGAATGAATAACGTAAGGAAAAAATATAAAATACTTTGGGATCGGTTTGGGTTGGTGAGGGTAAGGGGCAACCGAGACCAATATTTGGAAAAAAGTTGCGAGTGGGTTTGGGTCGTGTTGACAAAATTTCAAGAGAAATGCGGGTTTTAGGGAGCGTTTTTTTAGAGAGATACGTTTCCGAAATTAGGATATGTGGATGAATTCTGAGACTAATTCGGTTTTGATGAATAAATAAAAAGTAGGTCAAAAGTTATTTTTTTTTCTAATTACATTATCTATTTAGAAATTTATCCAAGCTCACACCACATCTATCGGCATAGAACTATATAACTGTCACACCGCCAGACACTCATTGACCGTGATGCTCACCATAACACACTGTTGTATCTCTTTCGCTCCCACTCTCATGGTGGTTACGTAGACTCACCCACTTTTCTGCTCTAGTTGACGTGCAACTATTCCACGAAAGTGGTATGGTGGGGCTCTTTGACGCCAGCCCGGATCGATTCAAGCGCCACCGCGACGATGGAGCTAGGCGGGGAATACGAAGAACTTGTTTGGAATTTTTAAAAATATGTCTTTTTTATTATAAAATTCTGAGTAATTCCATAATCTATATTCATCCCACAAAATATATAGTTCAAGTGTGATACTTTAGTCTAAAAATAATAATCTGTTAAGTTCAATGTTGAAACGTGAAATGTCATATATTGACTAAGATGTCCATGTGACATGATTTTCTTTTTAATCATGTATGTTTTTAGAGATCCATCCAAGAGAAATTAAAAAACTGGATTTGGACAGTGTTTTTGAATAAACTATAAGACACTATTTTGAATTAAGGAAGTGTTATCGTTCTTTTGATTATAACGATTGATTCCGATGTCCGATCGAGATGATTTGTCTTTTAAAACCCTGTAAATTTTGGAGATTTATCCATCCCAATTTATAAAACTCGATTCGATATTATTTATGTGAACAAGTAGTTTCGTGAAAGAAGTGTTTTGCATTTTGTTTGTACTTTATGTGATTTATATAAACTTTGTAAGACTAGGTTTAAATGTTTCTAATATTTAAAAGAATGGTGATGAATAGTTGATTGCTTCTTGCTTGAAACTTGGCAAGACTTGAGTGGATTTGGGAGATCAGAGGACTAATTAATTATTGGTGCATTAATTATACACTTCTTAATTATAGGGTTATTGCATGTAATTTAATATTTGTAATGCGTGTAATTCAGGTAATCTAATCCTTTGAGAATTAGCAAATGCATGAAATAAATTAATCATGTTGACTTCCAGTAAGGTGAAATGTGAAGCGTTACAAATTCTCAAAACTTTATTCAATAAAAATATTTTCAAGCATAACAAGCATCTTATTATATACGAAATTTTTTCAGTAAAATTAAAGTTACGACCTTTATTTTTTGTACATAGTTATATATGTTAAAAATAAAGTAAAATATTATGTTATCTGAATCGTTATAAGATAAAATGAAAATAAAAAGTGCTGTGTCCCCTATATAAATACCTGTTTTTATACTTGAACCAAAGGCAAAGAACCTCTTAACCAATAATCACTGAAATGGCTTCTACAAAAGTCAGTTTGAAGCGCTTCTAATCGACACAACCTCGAAAAAAGTGCTGTTTGCAGAAGCCGGAAAGGACTTTGTCGACTTCCTGTTCAACCTCCTTGCTCTACCTGTTGGGACGGTTATTCGGCTACTAACAAAGAGCTCAATGGTGGGCAGTTTAGGAAACCTTTACGGTAGTATCGAAGAATTTAGCGATGCGTATTTAGAGTCAGCATATACGAAAGACTCGTTGTTGAGGCCGAAAGCATCGGCTTCGGCTGCTCAGGTTCTACTTTTGCCTGCCGATAACAGTTGCTATGTTGACAAATCATCAAAACTATACACATGTATTCCTAAAAGCAGCAGCGACATTGAAGTATTTGGGTCGCAGTTCAGGCAGAGGCACATTCCGAGAGAAACCAGCAAATGCAGTGCTTATAATGTGACTACAGTTGCAAACACGGGTATGTTAAATTGAAATTTGGTATGCTTGATGAATAGAAACGGCTAAGGGGAGGTCCCCTAAATATTGAAAGGTCCAATTCAATTTTGCTAAAACTAAAATCAAATCCTGCAAGAGCCATATATTGCTACATATAATCTGTTCATCCATCTGTAATTACTATAACAAGACCCCACTGCAAAAATAATATTTAATTTAATGAGAGTCAAAAGCTGTCACAAGCCTGTCGCTAATTTAAAAACCTGTCATAAATCTGTCGCAAATTGACTAAACTGTCACAAAGCCGTCACAAAAACCGTCGCTAATAAGCTCGTAACAAAAAATACCGTCACTAATCCCATCGTTATTTTGGTATTTTTTTGTAGTGCTCGTATATTTATACCTAGAGTACTGGTATCAGCCTACCAATCACACTTTCAAAATTTAATTAGCACAAAAAACCTACTTGTTTTAGTTTTACCCGTTCTTTAATTAACATTATTAACCTCTCTATTACATTATTTAATGGTTAACTAATCCTGATAGTCGACCATTTCTAGCTAGTTGCCAATTTATAGTATTACTACTAAATTTATTAACTAGCCACCAGATGGGATGAGTTTTGACTTTTGATCGATACCAACTAATTATTTTTTAGCTAAACTCAATAGATATACTGTTCTTACGAAGTTAGACTTTCAGGTTTAAAAATCAGTTCGTTTTTGTTATCTCAATTTTTTTTTGTCATCTTATTCGTTTAAAAATCAATACGAAATTTTGATTTGTCCAGTGTGTCCGACTTGCAAAGAAAATATGGCGATGGAGATGACATATGTTGGTGGGCAGACAGAGAAAGAAGCCAAGTCTAGTAATCAGAGTGGTTTTGTCAAGGAAGTGGTGACATATATGGTGATGGACGACCTGGTAGTTAAGCCCTTGTCGACTATTTCTAGTATCGCAATGCTCACTAAGTTCAACATCAAAGACGTTGGAGCTCTTGAGCAGAAAGTTGTTGATCTCGATATGGATCTGGTATGAGATATTGTTACTAGTCATTTCATTATTTGATACTTGGATGGTATAATAAGATAATAAGATTTTAAAAGAGAGAAAAAAAAATACTAGGATTATACCATCCTTGACACTAGACAGTATACAATGAACACATGGTAAATAAAATTGTATTCCTAATGAAATTGCAGTAAATCCAAAGAACGATATTGTTAATCAGGATTTTCCATTGTGAAGTATTTTGCTTGTATTGGCTGAAAAATTCTTACACGTCCATTATATTGGCAAGGTAGCTTAAAGAGTTAAGTCTTTGTTATGTAAATTTCAAATTTGAGCAGCCAATTTAGGGGAGAAGCTAAGTGGAGACCATCGGGGAGACCGCACCCCATAATTTTGAACATGTATTTTCACTAAAATACGTTAAAAACAATGATTTGTCACCCTTCATTTTTATATTCTAAATTTTGACATCCCCATATAGTATTTATGGCTTAAAACAATCTGTCCATACAAGGAGCATACCAACTGAAAGTTCATCAGATCATGTTTTAGATAAACAATGGCTTCATTCATTAGTTCCATAAGTTCACCGATTTACATGTAGAACATATGATACATGTTCTGTAATTCATGTTCCCATGTTTTAACTATTTCTACAGTCGGTCGGCATTTGCTAAAAATAAACTCTGATGTGTTTACGTGAATGTATTCAGGGTTTGAAGCTGCTTAAAGCATCTCTTCACTCGAAAACAGTTCTTACAAGCGTCTTTCTCTGATGACTTAAGTATTAAAATCTGGGAGATGTTTTGCTTCATGTTTTGTTCCCAAATTAAGATTAATCTTTGTTTCTTCGGGTGTTATTTGTATCCAAATTCGGGCTTTGTTTATTTTGTCGTAAGTACTCGTAAGCTTCTTAATGCTTTTGCTTTCGAATTTGTCATTTCTTGCTATAGCTAGTAGCTACCCGCTCTCACTAGTTTTGATTTAGTCCTTTGAAACTTGATTTTGTATGGATTGCTCTTTGATGGCGCCAATCGAAACTAAAAAGAAGTATCCGTTTGGTGTCCCTTCAAACTTAAAGAAAAGGATCATCAATATACAATTTTTCTTCTCAACGACTAACTAGATCGACATTCTAGAATCCAAGAAAATAAATTCAGGACAAGAAGTAAACATTGATCCATTGATTAAAAGTCCAGAACATACATCTTGCATAACATTTGATACAGCGCCAAGTTCAAAAGAGGGCATATTTTGCCATAATTACAATCAAAATACCAAAGCCAAATGCCAAAAGCCAGGGTTGTTACTTATAAGCTAAATCAGTACAAAGAGCAAATGCCAAAAGCCAAAAGCCAGGGTTCATACTTAAAAAGCCAAGGCATTACAAAAGATAAAACTAATAGTAGATAGCAAAATACTGGACTTATATTAAACCATATTATGCCTTGGAGCATCCCAGGAAAACACTGGTCAGGACAGACTTTGAGTGCAGTGAAGCCCTCAATAGCTTCAAACCCTGGACAAGAAATTAGTTACAGTTTATGCTAACAATTCAAAAAATAAATAAATGATGGGAACCATATCTAGAACCATATCTAGAACCATATTAGTAATGTGGACCCAAGTCTCATAACGTTTAGCAGGTTATCATTACAACAAAATGTTAGATTGCAGACGGAAATAGTGACGGATTTTGCTTCCCAACGCCCTAATCAGGAATGGGATGGCGACGGATTTTTAATTTACTGGCATATTTTGTCATTTAACGACAGATTTGTAACAGGTTTGACCGTCTCCAATTGATATTCTTTTTGTAGTAATTGGTTTTAAGTACATATAACTATATAAACCAACCCTTTCATGGAATCATTTTTAGGACTATGATATATGGTTTTTGAGAAAAGTGGACATTTTTACCATAAACTTAATACTAACAACAAACCAAAACATGACTATAGCTTTCAAGATTTGTTTTAAAAAAATGGCTTATGTATTTATACCTCATTCACATCCAAATGAACTAGCTTCTCCTCAAGAGCCCCAACTTCTTTCACATTGAACTTGTTGAGTATAGCAATGCTTGAGATGGTAGACATAGGTTTAACAACCAAGTCATCCATAACCATATAAGTCACCACATCTTTCACAAACCCTCCCTCGTACCCCACCACCTCATCATCATCCTTCTTCGGCACACCAGGAACCGTTACAAAAGTTACCACCGTAGTAATATAATGACCACAGTTGGGGCATACAGCACGCGAGTCATCAGAAATAACCCCAGCATGTGTCGCACAACGATAGAACTTCCGCTCTCCAATCGGTGGTGGTGACGTGTCATTACCGAGTGATAAAAGATGGGAAGATATGAGAGAGGGTGGAGCCTTGGGCTTCAAGAGAGTATCTTTGGTGGATTTTGATTGTAGGTAAGTTTCATTCAAGTTTTCTATACTTTCATAAAGATTGCCTAAACTACCAACCATGGAGTGTTTGTTGAGGAGGCGAATCACGGTTCCTACGGGTAAGGCGAGGAGGTTGAAGAGAAAATCGACAAAGTCCTTTCCGGCTTCGGCGAAAAGGACTTTTTTAGACTGTTTGTTGATGAGGAGCTTTAGACTCACTTTGGAGGGAGTGGTGCTGGTAGTAGTTGCCATTTTAGTTGGTTTCTAAGCTTTAGAATTAAGTTCTACTATTTGACTAGATAATCCAGATAAGTTTGATTTTAAGGGAGTTTGGTTTCTAAGCTTTAGAATTAAGTACTACTATTTGACTAGATAATCCAGATAAGTATGATTTTAAGGGAGTGCATTTGGTCATTATATATAGAGGTTTTAGCAAATATCACTGATCAGTAGCTAGTTTTCAGTTCTGACCTAGTGTACTGTCATGGTTCCATTTTTTCAAAATGTTACAGCCATATTAATTTGAAAAAAAACCAAGTGTATCGAACATATTGTTCTAAAATTATACACGCATCAGTTTTTCTATCCATTATATTAAATTTACATGAATTCAAATATCACTCAAATACAAGTAATCAAACTGTTCTCTTATAATTAAAATAATAATTTATTTCTCTTACTTTTTTTTAGGATAAATTAACAAAATATACTATTTTTTAAACTAAATTAACAAAAACATACCCAAAAACTTTTCATTATCAAAAACATATCAAACAAATTTAATGCTATTTATTCTCTTCTTTATCTCTCTCTCATCTTACTGTCTCTGGGAAGTTCTTTTTTCCATACTATAAATACTTAATAGTATAAGGAACGTGGACATCTGAATCCCACGTCTACCTGTCAATTTTATTTTTTTTCTTTTCTTTCTTCTCTTTTCACGTGCTGTGTTTTGTTTTTATTTTCTTTCTTTTTCTTCTCTTCCTCTTCGTCTGTATCTCTGATCATTTTAATATATACCAAATTCCTCAATCTTACCCAAAAACTTTCCCAATTTTATTTCAAAAAAAACCTAACCACCAACCATCAAACTCCTTCATATATCAAATTAATATATTTTTTTATCAAATCAACATCACTCTACCACTACAATTATCCCCAATTTTATCCAAAAACAAAACATCTCCCAATTTACCCAAAAAAAAAACATACCCAATTTTACCCAAAAAAAACCCTAACCATCAACCATCAAACTCCTTCATATATCAAATTAATATATTTTTTTCTCAAATCAACATCACTTTACCACTACAATTATCCCCAATTTTACCCAAAAACAAAACATCTCCCAATTTACCCAAAAAAAAACATACCCAATTTTACCAAAAAAAAAAACCTAACCATCAACCATCAAACTCCTTCCTATATCAAATTAAGATCATTTTTTTTTCTCAAATCAACCTCACTCTACCACTACATTTATCCCCAATTTTAACCCAAAAAAAAACTATCCCAATTTACCAAAATAATATATCCCCCAATTTTACAACCTCGAATGGATATGATGCTAAAAGAGGTTAAACAACTCGAATGGATAAAAACAGACCCTACATGCTCTAGCTGTGAGATAACATTGGTCTACAATCTTCCATGTTGCCATGTTATTCGTAACTACGGAGAGCGAGGTTGTCCTATAGTATTATTTTGGGTAAAATTGGGAGATGTTTTGTTTTTGGGTAAAATTGGGGATAATTGTAGTGGTAGAGTGATGTTGATTTGAGAAAAAAATATATTAATTTGATATATGAAGGGGTTTGATGGTTGATTGTTAGGGTTTTTTTTTGGTAAAATTGGGTATGTTTTTTTTTTGGGTAAATTGGGAGATGTTTTGTTTTTGGGTAAAATTGGGGATAATTGTAGTGATAGAGTGATGTTGATTTGATAAAAAAATATATTAATTTGATATATGAAGGAGTTTGATGGTTGGTGGTTAGGTTTTTTTTGGATAAAATTGGAAAAGTTTTTGGATAAGATTGAGGAATTTGGTATATATTAAAATGATCAGAGATACAAACTAAGAGGAAGAGAAGAAAAAGAAAGAAAATAAAAACAAAACACAGTGAAAAGAGAAGAAAGAAAAGAAAGAAAAAGAAAAAAAAAAATTGACAGCTAGACGTGGGATTCAGATGTCCACGTTCCTTATAGTATTAAGTATTTATAGTATGGGAAAAAGAACTCCCCACTCTCTCTTTCTTCTATTCTTCTCTCTCTCACCAATTATTCTCAAGTATCTCTCTCTGATCTTACTATTTCTCTGCTCTCTTCTTCTCTGTATCTTTATTTCATATCTCACTCTATCTCTCTCCCCTCCTCCACCACAAAAACCCGTCACTGACTACCGAACACCATCTAGATTATATAGACATTCATATACATATAAATACATATATATGTTAGAAATTTAGGGTATGATAATCCTGGATAACTTCGAAAAATCGTGTTCGTACACTTTCCGAACAAAGTATTTCGACCCTATTATTGTCTGGGTTCACGAAATCTTTGTGGGGATAATTCTTGAAGAACAATCTGTTTCTGGCAAGGAGAATAGATTAGGAAATGTAGAGAGAATTTTCTTATATGTTTCTGTATGTAAAACCGAGGCCAAATGACTTCTTATATAGGAGATCAATAACCGAAACTGAAAGCAAGCAACTGTTCGGAAAAACCGGTTATGTCGGTTGGGAAAGGGTCCAACTATTCAAAATTTTCCGGAAAGGAAGCAACTGTTCGGAAAAAATTTCGCTCGGGGCGCTGCCCCGCACCCCGCCCGCTGTCCTGGCAGCGGGACCCCAGCCAGGGGCTCTCGCCCCTTGGACCCCGCCAGGGGCTCTGCCCCTTGGAACCCCGTTTCAATTATTCATATTCAATTATACGTTGGCTCGACGAGCGTGCACTCCGCACTTCCCTAACTCGTTTCCGAGTTTAACGCATTATTGCATCGCCCTATAATAAATCACATTACTACTAAAATACATTGATGATACTAAAATCACCAACAATATATGCACATGTAATACATAAATATTACATTGGTTGATACCCGGTAATATATGAAAAATATATGGAATTGGTGAGATTGTTTTCTATTTATTGAGTTTTGAGACTATTGTAAACATTGTGATTTTCAAGTTGAAAGAGGATAATTCATATGTATAGTATTTAGATAAATCCATATGTACGGTATGAAGTTTTGAAATTAGGGTATGAAGTTTTGAAATTAGGGTATGAAGTTTTGAAATTAGGGTATGAAGTTTTGAAATTAGGGTATAAAGTTTTAAAATTAAGTTATGAACTCTTTTTTAGATATTTGATTGTGATGCAGAACATTTAGAGTATGAAATTTTAAAATTACGATATGACGTTTTATAATTAGCATATGAATATTTTGTGAGTTTTTAGTCATTTTTAGAGAGATATATTGGTGATTAGCACGTGTTAGAAAGATGTACGATTATCGTGTGTTAGAGAGAGAGGTGCGATGAGAGAGAGAGTTGCGGTTAGAGAGAGATGTGTTAGATTAGAGAGAGAGGTTAGATTATGGTCGGATTAGAATTAGATAAATAATAAGTATATATATGTATGTTTTTGATAATTTAAATTATTAGGATATGTTTTTGATAATTTAAATTATTAGGATATGTTTTTGTTAATATAATAGGGGTATGGTATATTTTTGTTAATTGCCCTTTTTTTTTTATTCTCACTCATTTATTTGTACTTTTCACATATAAATTAATAAAATAACAAAAAGATGAGTTGTATAATTTTGATAGAGAAATTGATAAAAAATCTGATAATTTGTATAAACCAAAACGTTTACTTATAAGTTGTAAAAATACACTTTTTACTTTAAATACGAGAAAACTTGTAAGTTATTTAATGTGATTGTTCTAGTAAATTAATTTGGGTTGAAAAAAATTGATAGAAATATATTAAAATATAGTAATATTTAGTTATGATAATAAATTTGATAGAAAAGCTGAAAAATGTATAAAGTTAAACTGCTAGGTTAAAAATATAAAAGTGATGCTAATTAAGTTAAATATGAAGAAAAGTGTAAGGTAACTGGTTCGCATGCTCTAAAGTTGATAAGTGCACCAATCTTAGTACTGTTTACAAACAGTACGAACTTACCAATATTTATTTATGTTCCGGTGAACTCTTTATTATCAATTGTTTTGTGAAAAAAATTGAAGTTAATTGATATTGATAAGACATGTTTATATCCACGGTTGAAGTTGTAACTTCAGTTGTAATCATAATTATAATCTCCTTATACGTAGTATTTTGTCTTATTGTATTACTTGATCTTTAAGTTAATTGTTTTATTTAAAGTATGTATATCTATAAGAATTTTATTTATGTGTGATGAGAATATTTAGCTGATAAAGAATAAAATATTTTTAATATTTAAGGAGTTTGGTTTTAAAGAGATAGTATTTAAAATATATTATCTTGTTCTTTTAATTAGTAAACTAAATCTATATTATTATGCAATCTTTATCAGGTTTCAATCTATGGTTATTTACAGTCATTTATGATTCTGTTAAATTGAAACAATATACGGAGATATTTGGTTTTATATAAATATTATTTGTTTCTCAAAAAGATATTATAGATCCTTTTGAAGGAAAAAGTATCTCCTATTCATAAGTAAGCTATTATCTCATGTTATCTAATGGAAATTGAGCTCAATAAAGACAGTAATATCTCGTGGGAATTACAAGGAGATTGATATCAATTAAAAAATGCAGGTCATCAAATAGATCTTGAAGAAATAATATTGAAGAATAAAAATTTATGAATATTTTAAAAGATTGTTTAGCTATGTTTTTAAAACGTGTGTGTTGTAAGCTATATAAATAAGTTAAACTTGAAAGAATACATGTGAGAACTTGAAAACGAAAAAAAATGATGGAATGTCATTGATATTTTGATTAATAGTTATACATTAGAAGAAGTACTAAGATAGCCAGAGGCAGAAAAATCTAAAAACAGTCTGAAAGTTTTTTATAAGTCTTAAGTATTATATAGTAGATGAGTGTCCCGGAGACGTAGCATAGGGATTGGGTGAACTCCGTTGTTAAACATGCATGTTTTTTATAAGTCTTAAGTATTATATAGTAGATGAGTGTCCCGGAGACGTAGCATAGGGATTGGGTGAACTCCGTTGTTAAACATGCATGTGAATTTACTTTCAAGTATGTTTAATATTCTGTTAAGTCCATCTATATACTTGGTTGCAATTGTGGTTACAACTGTAGTTGTAAACTAACTACTATGAAAGTAATTTCATCCACCAATACTAAACATTGGTTTTCAAATTTAGATTTATAATGATTTTGTTTCGAAAGCTATACACTTTTGCCCATCTACTTTATATTTGCATTGAACAGAAAAAGGCAAAAATATGAACTAATCAGGGGCGGAACCATTATCAAATATGTGAGATTGTCAAAATTAATAAAAACATATAATATTTTTCAAAGCATAAACACGGAAAAAACGTATTTTTTTAAACTTTTTTACCATATTTTCTTTATTTTTTAGCTTGATTTTTTTATTAAAATGGATTTGATTTCTAGTTTTTCCTTTTACGCTCAATGTCGACTTTCTTTTCAAACTAAAAAAAAAACTCATACCAGTAATATCACGTGCAGTCATGTGTCAAAATTGCAGCGTTTCAAAATTGATTAAAAAATAAATAAAATAGAATTAATTTGAAAATAAATGAGTAAATAATATCCCAGGTTGAAAAGGAAATTTGATTAGAAATGTGATAAGATCCCAGCTTGCGTTGGCTATATAGCACCTATATTCTATGCATAATTATACTCTTACAGTCCTACTAACCTGAGGTGTCTCTAATCAAATCTTTAAAAAATAAACAACATTATCTATCCTTTCAAAACAAAAAAACAACAACAACAACATTACATGAACAGCCATGAACTCATTTTGAAAAATTAAAAGAAATAAGTAATTTAAATACGATATTTTTTTAGGGTAACGTGTTTATACAATCGAATTTTTCTAAATGTAAGTCTAAGAGTCGTATTTCAAAAAACAAGCTCGTTTTTTTCAAAAAGCAAGTCGTGTTTCTCAACTACGAGGATTGGATATTTGGACTTTCTTTATAAAAAAAAGTATTCACTAGAAACTTTCAACAATATACAGAACTATTTTTTTTAAAATAACATTAACATGACAGAATATTAAATCATCAGAAACCAACAAAAATTAACGTCAAATACAAACACTAAGATCTCGATTTTATCGCTATATTCACTTTCTCCGAAGACTCATTCCACCATCACCAACTACTTTTCCGATGGAGCTACATGCTTTTCTCTCTCCTTGTCTTTGTTTCTTTATGTATTGCACACACATGTTATATTTAATGATGATATTGTATAATGTTTGAGTAATTGCATTAAGATTTTGTTTTGGTTTAATTCTGCTAATTTGGTTTCACTGTTGAAATTTAGAGCTTATACAAAATTGAAATGAACCCTTATTGGGTTATATGTGTATATTTATGAGATATGTTGATGCTTTTAAGCAAATAAGTTGGGATTTTTTAAACAAATAAAGAACAAGATAATTCAAAAAAGTCAATATTTTTAAAAAAGTCAAGTATCGTAATTTGTATGTACGAGTTTATTTTCAGAATCACGAGTTTGATTTCCAAATAACGAATCTATGGATGGATTTAGAAAAGATTGATTGTATAAATACGCTGCCATTTTTTAGAGCTAAATCTTTACGTTGTCTCGTTGTGATCAGTTAAAGAAAATGAAGAAAAAATATAAATAAAATATATACAATTCACGATAGTCCGATCTATTCCGCATCGGATCGTGTCATATATATTCAAAATTTATCTATGTCGATGTGTTTGACTCGTATCGTGTTCGACAAACATAATACGAATGTCCGTTCAATATAGCTGAATAAGCTAAGACCATCACCAACGTAGTGCATTAAAACACTATTGCACTATACTTGGTGCAGTTTCCGCACCAAATTGTGCTACAACGTGACACTAAAATAGTATAATTTTAACACTATTTTGGTGCAAATGAATAGTGGTATACTATGTTTAGTGTAACACTATTCACTTATATAATAATGTTTAAATATCTAATATTCATTTACACCAAAAGCTATTTACATAAACAAAAATATTTTCAAATATCATAATGATTGACAACAATAAAATAAAAAATTTCTTAAAAAATGATTAATATTTTTCAATATTATTTAATAAAGTATAACCAAATAAAGATATAAAAAATAAATCGTATAAGATATACTAATATATATATATATATATATATATATATATATATATATATATATATTTATATATATATATATATATATTTGTACCTAAAAAATGCATGCATATATCAATAATAAACATACATTTGTACCTAAAAAACACATGCGCGCACACACACATATACATATATGTATACATATGTATATATATATACAAATATCAGTATATCTTATTATCTTATACGATTTATTTTTTATATCTTTATTTTGATATAATTTTTTTTTATTTGAAAATATACTGTGTTTTACATATAATTTGTATTTGAATATAACTTTGTTTTATTATTTAATTAGTGTTTTACTTATATGTTATACTTATTACATTTATGTTTAATTATTTAATTAAGTAATTGGTAAAATGGCAATTTCGTAGATTACTTGATATACAAAGGGTAAAAGAGTAAAATGTAACTAAAAGGGTGATCATAACGTCATCAAATTTGGACAGAATAGTACTAATTTGACCGAATGCAATAGTTCAGGATAATAATTGGTAATTTTGAAAGTACATGGTATTGATCGTTAAAACTTGATAGTACAAGGTACAAATTGGGTATTTTGCCCGTTTATAAATGTTAATGTAGGTTTAAAAAAAATAGGATTTTTTTAATAAAATTATTGCCATATTAAAAAGAAGAATATTCAAAAGAATATAGTTTTTAGTGTGATATTTTGTATAAGTGGGTTGGAGATGAAATAATTTAGTGTGAAAATTACACTATTTTAGTGTAAAAGTTATACTCTCCCCGTTCCACACTATAACTCCACTACGGAAAACCCAACTTATTAATAAAACACTTTAATTACACATTTTTTGCACCATATTTTCATTTTTATCTCCATTTTTATTAATGCATATTCTCTTAAAAACTTAAAATTATGGGCAAACATGTAATTTTACACAAGATTTTATTTTATTTTATTTTAGAAAAATAGATTTATATAGTGAAAATAGTCTAATGGACTTACATTTGTTAACGAAATAGAGTAATATTTTCGTGTTTGTGGTTGGAGATATCCTAATAGAATTAATAACAAGTTATGACTTGTAAGCTATATATATGTTCCGAGTCTTGGTACCTAGGGAAGGCAAATGGATATGAAATGTGAAGAAATCGATCTGATTTGATTCAAATGGATCGAGTCCATATCCAAAATTTCGGATCCGAATCGGATCGGATCTTGATATCAACGTTCCATTGATTTGGTCCAGATCCTAGCATGTGTTTTTATGGTTTGGACTTTAGTTGGGTTTTCTATTATAGTCTATGTTAGGTCCATTTTGAAATAAAATGCTATACACAAAATGAGCCAAAAATTCATTTATGACTAATTACCAAAAATATGTTGTTTGATTATTATCATTTATAAACCCAATCAAAAATCTATTATTATGAGTAATTACTAAAAAGATTTGTTTACTATCATTTATTAACCTAATCAAAAATTATTTTTGCCTGATTATAAAAAAAATGATTTGATAATTATCATTTATTAACCCGTAGATTGATCGATGATTTGATAATTACTAAAAAGATACTATTGTTGTGAGATTATTGTACTCTTGGGCTTATACTTTATGGGCCCAAGTTGGGCTTGTAACCCTACCCCTCTATCTATATAAAGAGGGTTAAGGGTCTTGTATTTTACATTCATTCATATTCATTCATTAATAAAGATCATGTTGTTCTCCCCTCTCTCTACTTCTGTCTCCTTATATACGTAACTAATAGTGTATTACAACACGTTATCAGCACTTTGCTCCCGGAGACTAGCTTATACGCTCGTGGATATTGGAAATTTTGGATAAACACACGGATATAGAGTATTTACAAACCTCCGGGTTTAATTGGATTATTGTTATATCGATCTTCACCAACATACCGTGCGTAAGGTATCGATTTTTTTTCTCCAAAACTCAGTTAATTCCGTAACACTGTATGATGCCTGTAGTATATACGTGTTCGAATTAATTATAATTGCATGTATTGTTTGGAATTAAATCCCACTGCCACACCTAAAGTATATGTTCTGCCTAGTATAAAAGAAAATCCTTTTTACAGCTACTGCCATGATTATATATGTTCTGGTAAAGTAACAAATAATACTAGCCACTACCATGTCATCTACTTAAATTTGTAAATTGAAATTGAAACTTCATGCTACTGCTACTGCCATCATCAAGGCACTGGGTAGATTCCTGCGTAGGTTTTTAAAAATATAAAATAAAAAATTCTTATGCTACTGGTACTGAGTACATGCATACATAATCAAGGTTCTTAAACTATTAATGATCTAATTGTAAAACATGTATTAATTTTTCGGATTAAATCTGAAAAAAAACTGAAACGTATGTACTGAATTGTAATTCTCTGAAAGCTGTAAAATTACTCAAGGACTAAACTGAAACTTGTCTGAAATTCTGGACTGTATATGTAATAATGCTGTAAATAGATATATAGTTTGCTGTAAATTACACGCATGGTCCTGTAGTATAATACTTATACGAAAACAGTACATATGGTTGATAAGATATATTTGGTAAATATACACACACATGCATATAATTTTTTTTATTAAAAGGCAAACGAATAAAAAAAAATTGCATGTAAATTGATTTGATTTGATTATGTTAGAATCTTCATGGATTGATTGATAATCTTAAATAGATTTGATTTGATATGTTAGAATCTTCATGAATTGATTGATAATCTTAAATAGATTTGATTTGATATGTTAGAATCTTTATGGATAGATTGATAATCTTAAATAGATTTGATTTGATATGTTAGAATCTTTATAGATTGATTGATAATCTTAAATTGATTTGTTTATAACACCAAATCTACTGCATGATTAGATACCTAAAATATATTTACGGCATGTTTATATATATATGGTTAATATAGACAGGTACAATCTATATTTAATTTATTGCCATGTTTATGATATGATAATTTGCGAAATCATATATTTTCACATTTAAGTTGGAAAAATTATGAACCTTCCCCAACTAGGCTCACCTATTTGGATACGATGTCTAGGAAAGATATAGGCGGAAGTCGATATCCTAATGAGGTCGGGTTTTAAGTGGCATTCGTGCCCTCCACCCTCACCGTCTTTCCTGGTCGTTTTTCAAGTAGAGCTACCGAAAGGGGTTGACTAAATAATAATTTCCCCGAGTGTGTTTATATAGTGATGTATGTTTCGCCGAATTGGTGTCTCAGTATCGACCCGTCGTTCGATCAATGAGAACCAATTCACATTAAAAGCAAAACTAATGTTTTCGAACCTGTCGTTTCGGGAAAAAAAGTTTGTGCTTGTGCAAACCATAAACATATAAACCAGTCGTTTTATATGATAAATAATCCAGAACTCCCAACACAAGTTGGATGCCATCTATGATGAGAAAAATCGCAAAACATACTTGCGACTGTTTAGACGTTGATGTTATTCCGTCACCACATGTTACTCACCCTGATGTGTGAAAAATGTGATGCCCAAAAAAAAAAAAATTTTTTTGTATGCCATCTTTGATGAGTAAAACACAAGTTTGTTGTTACCCTCATGATGAATGCTAAGACGTTGATTTTATTCCGCCGCCACATTTGAGACGTGATGACGTCTATGGTGAACAAATGTCTGAAATTGACATATTGGAGCAATCCTTCACCAAAATACTAGCTTGGAAATTGTATTCCATAAGCAGTATCGTGAATTTATATTCACCATGTTCCTTTATCGCCCATCTGTTATTGGATAAGAAAATTACCCCGGTGAGTAGTTTTAATCCTATTGGGTCAATGGCGAATTGTTTGCCTGATATTAATGCTCTTCGTGTACATTTTTTTTTCACGAATCGAGAACCGAGACAAGTGTTATTTGTCTCGAACTGTCGCGATCCCGATGAATCGCTTAGCCAAGCGAGATTTTAGACAATCGTCGAAATTGAAACCTGTGGCTCCAAGACAGTAATTGAAAGGAACAATATGGGTCGTTGTCACAAAGTAAGAGATGATGCTCAAGGAGCCAACTCTATGCTATAAAGACAACGGTCATGCACGGTTACTCCTTAAATAGTTCACAACTATTATAAAGGTGGAAAAACCGATGCTAATGTGGTTAAAGTTAATTGAAAGGAAACTATTGAGACCCCCGATTTTGTGGCTCAAATGAGTTTGATACCTTTCTTTACTGATTTTGATAAATCATTGAGCCATTTTTTCGCTCATCTGGATTATGTTTTCCATTTGGATTATTATTTTTCCATTTGGACCATACTTTTGGATTATGGTTTGCCTGTTTATGAAATTTCTCGAAATAATTTAAAGTGTTTATTGAGCAAATTCTTTTGACAAATGTGACCAAACTTTAAATTATGAAATTTTAGGCAATACTTGTGGTGTAGTTGGTTTTCTAGAAATAGTGGGTAACAGTGTACCACATAATTTCACCAACTACTTGCCTAAAAGTGTACTCAGTGACAGCGATTCTGGACCTGTCGTTCCAAATCGAAATCTTTGGTAAAGCCAAATTGATTTGTCAAATATGAGGCGTTATACTCCTATAGGTCCTGTCGTACCTTGTTGAGTTATAAAATATTCGAGAAAACCAGTGTTACCTGGTAATAGCTCATGAAAGAATTGAAATTTCTTTACATAGTCTCCATTCAATACGACCAAAAGCGTATTTTAGAGGAGTTGAAATGTCTTTCAAGTGGTTGCTACCACATTCTTTAAAGCGTTTAAAGTTACCTTATCATTTCGCCTGTCGTCGAAATGATAAAGGATTTACATGCTAAGACATGATTGTCTATACTATCATTCGCCTGTCGTCGATTGATCAGAGAATTTTGATATTGTGGCATTGACCGGATGAGATATTCCCGGGTCAAAAGACGATGCTTGATTTATAATCGCATAGCATTTGGATTCTCTCTGAGAATATATTTCGTGATTAATCCGAAATTCATGCCACTAATGCTCACTTTGAAAGACTAGTATGTGTAAAGATCACGAAATGAACTCGTAGAATTCTTGTAAAGAATTGAAGGAGTTATTGTGGACTTATCCAACCATAAGACGGACCATAAATATAAATGGTTATGGTTGATGCATCGACAATAAGGTCACATGATTATTGTTGTCCACATAAATGCAGCACTTTCCAAACTTTTAGCCCTATCATTAAGTTGATGGCTCATGATCCGGATTATCCTGAAAAGTCTAGTCGACTTGATAATTCCGAAGAGTAAGAATCGAAATTTCGATTTGAATTACTTGAGTTTGGAAATTGAAATTGAACATCCTGTCGATTATGTTCAGACCCAAATGGACTCACGGAAAGTTTGTTGATGCGACTGCAAATGATTGCACGCACATCTTGGTCTTGCGCACCAAGATTTATATTTCCTTGTGGGTTATGCTATTTTGCTGCATTGGTCCGTTATGAGGCCCATAGACACTCAAACACCATATGCGTACCAGCTGGTTACTGGTTATGAGCCAGAAGTCTCATAATAACGCGTGTTTAGAGTGATTAATTAATATTTTGATTGAGCCGTTCTAGCGTTCAAAATATGGACCTCTGAAGGGGACATAAGTCGATTATGAATCTCCTGCCTATCATTTGATAGAGTAACCTTGGCAAGCGATCTCTTTACCGCATGATATGCGAAAGTGACATCGCTAAGACTGTTCTCCCCGTCGTTAGGGGGAGATTTGCACGTTACCGTTGATAAGGAACGACGTGAAGTAACGTGGCATAACCCACTCAGTCTTAGCTTGATCCCCAAAACTGGACTTAGTGATAAGTAAGTGCATAGACTCCCTCAAGTCTAACTAAATGCCAGACGCATTTAATGACTTTATGAGATGTCACGAGATCATTTATACCTGCTGCAAAATGCTTGCAAGGATAGACGTCCCTATCGGACGCCGTGTTCCTGTCGTAACACGTTGCTTTGGCCGAACCCGCCAAGCAAAGGACGCTGTCGTCGGCCGTCAGTCTGTCGTCCTTCCCAAGATATGAGGAAGTTGACCGGTTCTTAATTCGTTCAGCCCCAGAGGTGGTGAACTGAAACTCGTTTGTTGCACGAGATTATAAAGGATCAAGGAGATGTGTGATTTCCTCCTCATCCTAAGAATCTCGAAATATCTGTCGATCATGATATCTTAGACGATATTGAAGCGAAACGAGACTGTCATTGATTACTTGTTCATATATTCGGTGACGACTGATAATATGAACAAATTATGACAGGGAACCATGTATCGTTGCCTGAAGTCAACGTAGAATAGACTGGACTAATGGAAACTTGCAATCCAAGTAGACTCCTTAGCGAAAGTGTGTTTGGACCTGTAGCTCCAACACCACCAATGTTAAACGAGTTCGTTTATTTGGTTATTCGTAAGGAAAAGTGATGAGAATAATGAGATTGTAGAATGCTCGCCTAGTAGCGCAAGGCTTCTCTCACACCTTGTAATTGATTACGAGATGGTTGATTTCCTCGTAATGGACAATATTACAGTCCCCTACTTTACCAGTTTAGTAGTTTCCGAAAAACTGAGTATGCAGCCATTTGATTGTGGTCACTGTTTTATCTCTATGGGGATTTAGACAAAGAGATATAAATGAAGGTCCCTGTGTGACTTCATGTGCTTGAATCAAGTAGTTCCTGACCACGGAACACGATCTCAATTGACTGAGACGTTCACTATATGGATTAATATAATCCGAGCGGATGTGGTATACCGCCTAAGTGAGTACTTGATTAGCTTGGGATACTTGAACAAGTATTATGCCCTTGCGTGTTTTATTATGCGATCCATTTTTGGATTTGCCTTCGAGATGAAGGATCTTGGGAAGACACGGTAGTGACTCGGCCTGATGATCGAGTCCCGTAAAGATTGAATCTAAGTCCATGATTCAGACTACACCCAGAAGGTGTTATGACGTTATAGTCATCATGACGCTAAGTCGTCAGATTCTCCCATGATCGTTCGATCACTAGACATTGATATAGACCCATTCCGTCCCTGATGTGATGATGAAGAGATATTGAACCATGATGTTCATATCTAAGTACAATAAGCGCATTATTGTACTTGGTCTAATGTGCTAGGACGAACATCTCGTCTGCTGTGAATGGTATAGCTCGACACAGCATCGCGCTAACACGCTGCCATCGAAATGGCATAAAAGACATTTTCCCATTACCTTAAGGTAACTGTGGATGAGGGCTTGTCTTATCCCATTTGCGTCATCGAGTGTACCTACCCCCTTCGGTACTCGAATTAACGCAACCCTTTTTCGGTTATACCGATGCTGGTTACTTATCAGACCCGCATAAGGGATATTCCTAACATGGCATGTCTTTACCATTAGGAATAAGGCGATATCTTGGAGGTCTTGGAATGACTCCAAGTGAATCACTCTGATCTATTCGTGCTCTATGAGACGACTAGAGAGTGTATATGACTTCGAGCTAGTATTAGTCATATTTGAATTACATATGTTCTGTCTCACGATCCAGATAAAACACTTGTCATAGAAGACAACTTGTTGTTATTGATCAAGAGAGACATGACTACATTATGCTATTTAGCATTTCTCGCCGAAATTAATCTTCACAAATGAAGTTTAAGAGCATCCAGTTGAATGCTCGTTTTATTCCACGTTATATTTTCTTGCATACAGTCGTGTGCAAGTAAATGAGGCATCCAGTCGAATGCTCGTACTCTTTCTTGGAATATGAAATCTTTGCACCCAGTCGTGTGCAAGTGAGGGGGAGCATCCAGGTGAATGCTTATTGCACTAATTACTACTTAGTCGAAATCTTCGCACCCTGTCGTGTGCAAGTGAGGGGGAGCATCCAGTCGCATGCTCGTGTACTCTTTTTGTCCTTAGACCAAGGTTTTTTTTCCCACTGGGTTTTCCTTGGCAAGGTTTTTAGCGAGACACGTTCCCATCATACCTCACTTAAGATTGCCGAAATTAGGGGGAGTATCCTGTTGTATACTTCTTACCACTGTGTACTCTTTTGTCCTTCGACTAGAGGTTTTTCCCACTGGGTTTACTCTAGCAAGGTTTTGATGAGGCACCTGTTTTGTGGTTGATCCCATACTACTACCACTGTTGCACTCTTTTTCCTTCGATCAGAGATTTTCCCATTGGGTTTGCTCTGTCAAGGTTTTGATGAGGCACACTGTTTTGTGGTTAGTTACTTACATGATATTTCGGCCTATATCATTCGGCTACACAGTTTCTCCTAGGTACCGGTTTTGTCCCACACTGAGTTTTCCGGCCCTAAGGTTTTTATGTGTTTAGCACTGCGAATGAACTCGACTCAGATCGACTGCATGAAGACGAAGAATTCAAGACGTCCAAAGGGGGAGTGTTGTGAGATTATTGTACTCTTGGGCTTATACTTTATGGGCCCAAGTTGGGCTTGTAACCCTACCCCTCTATCTATATAAAGAGGGTTAAGGGTCTTGTATTTTACATTCATTCATATTCATTCATTAATAAAGATCATGTTGTTCTCCCCTCTCTCTACTTCTGTCTCCTTATATACGTAACTAATAGTGTATTACAACAACTATATTGTTATAGAAGTAATTGTCATTAAAAACAAAATAGTATAATTTAGTGGCGATATTTATGCCTATTCGTCGTAATACTTGGCATATAACTTTAAAAGTAGCTTATTATTCGTATCCATATAACTTTTAAAGTTCAATAATCATATATAATAACTCAATTAACTTTCAATTATCTCACATTTAATATTTTGACTTAATTTTTACATAATTACTAATTATTCTTATAGAAACGCTTCTTTCATAATAAATACTAATATCTTTTTATTTACTAATTATTACCCATCTTTATAGGCATTTCACACACACATACAAAAATGTGAAACTCTGGGTCAAATCATTCGGATCTGGTTCAGATCGGATCAGATCTTCAAAATTTTAGTTTGGATCGGATCTCAGTGGCCCCATCCATTGGTACCAAATGTACCTAATTTGGCATTCGCCTTTGATGGGAAGCAGAGTACCTGACTCTGAGTTAGGGTTACTCTGCTTCCACAGCCATTGGATCTGTTATTAAATTTAAACTGTAGCAGATCTAATGGCTGTGGGAAGCAGAGTAACCCTGACTCAGAGTCATGTACTCTGTTTCCCCTATGATGAACAAAAACAAGCAAAGATATACAACTAGATAAGAGAAGCGCATCAGTTCCCTTATATGACTTTACCTTAAATATGAGGAGATTATTCTAAAATTGTACACGCATCAGTTTTCTTATCAATTAACTTAAATTTACATGAACTCAAATATCCCTAAAATATAAGGGATCAAAGTGTTCCATTATAATTAAAATAATAATTTATCTCTCTTATTTTTCTCTTATTCTCTCTCATTTATTTGTATTTTCACATATAAATTAATAAAATAACAAAAAAATGAGTTGTATAGTTTTGATAGAGAAATTGATAAAAAAGCTGATAATTTGTATAAACCAAAACGTTTACTTATAAGTTGTAAAAATGTACTTTTTAGTTTAAATACAAGAAAACTTGTAAATTATTTAATGTGATTGTTCTAGTAAATTAATTTGATTTAAAAAAAATTGATAGAAGTATATTAAAATATATTAATATTTAGTTATGATAATAAATTTGATAGAGAAGCTGAAAAATGTATAAAGTTAAACTGTTACCCTAAAAATATAAAAGTGATGCTAATTAAATTAAATACAATGCTTACGAAAATACGTGCAAGTTTGACCGATAATTTTTTCATATCTAAGTTGTCGGGAAAAATATTTTCAAAAGTTAATCACGTAGTTTATGGTTAGAACTATATGATGTAATTTCCAATTTTTTCATTTCGAAAATTTTGACATGAAAAATTTAATGGTTAAAATTGCACGTATATTCGTAAGAGATATTTGTTTAGTAACGAATGAAATAAATATCAATAATATATACAGGTGTTCATGATTATCCACATTGGATTTGTATGTAGGAAAGTGGACAAGGGGTGCCAGACTATACCTTTGGTATAGTCTGAAAAACTATCCATGTGACACCATTAGATTATACAGTCTGTGGACTCTACTGTTGATCCAATGATACCACAGAGGAGAGTTTTTCACACTGTACCAACTCTCATAGGAAAGTAGGTCATGCATGTTTGTAAATCAACTTGACCACTCTAAAATCTTTTATTGGCACGTTTCCCTACAAATTTACTGAAGAAAATACTCGAATATAAATATCAATATCTATCCAAATCTTTTTACACCATTAATTAATACTCGAGTATAAATATCAATATCTATCCAAATTTACGGAAGGAATATTACATATAACATATTTATTTTATTTACAATATTTTTAATTCAACAGGATATATAGTATAACCTGAAATAAGCGATGTGTAATTTTTGTCATTCTGAATCATCAAATTAGCCACTTTATATTTGGGATTTTCTCATTCTTCTGGATGATCAGTAAAAAGATTATTTGATTTATTTTGGGTAAATTGTATATTGTTTTAAGGGTTCATTTTGGGAAAATTACCAAAAGCATACGAGTTTTCAAGTCCAATTATCAGAAACTACAAACCAAAATTTTTCTTTCGTAGTTGTATGTTTGTATATTTTGATAAGAAATTTTTAAATATGTACGTTTTGATAATATATTTTATTTAATTGTATGGATAATATGTTGTGAGCATTTCACCATTTATTTTAATAAGAATAATAATAAATTAGATAGTACTCCATCCAGGATTAATTTTGAAAAGATATGGTGATTGACAACTGATAAATAAATAGAGTGAGCAACTCACTGTTGTGTCAAATTATTGGTTTAATAAAGCGTGTGTGAAGAGGAAATTCACTTGATGAATAATGATAACTCTGTACCTCTATATATAGAACCAACTGTAGATTATAGCAAGATTGTGTTAACTTAGGGTTTGCTAGTTAAAGCTAAAGCTCAAGATAAAACCAGAAATGGCAACAACCAGCACCACCACATCCAAAGTCAGCCTTAAGCTCCTCATTAACAAAGAGTCTAAAAAGGTCCTTTTTGCCGAAGCCGGAAAGGACTTTGTCGACTTTCTCTTTAACCTCCTCGCCTTACCCGTAGGAACGGTGATCCGTCTCCTCACGAAAAATTCCATGGTCGGTAGCCTAGGCACCCTTTATGACAGTATCGAAAACCTTAACGAGACATACATGCAAACGAAAAACATCAGAGATGCCCTCTTGAAACCGAAGGCCCCGCCTTCCCTCGTGTCCGCCCCACTCCTGTCCCTTGGTGATGACACGTCACCGCCTACAGGTAGTGGCCTAACCATTTTTTTGTTTCCTAATACAAAAGAGGGCAAAATGATGTACTGTAATTGATGACTTTTTCTATAGTTATAACTAAAAATTTTGTGTAAAAGTAGTAATCCTTGATTAATTAATAACCTTGTAAAACAATGTTTTTTATGCTCCCGACTTGGGCTAATTTGCTAACTTAGTATATCAAATGATCATTTAATAACTCTCTAAACTAATTAAAAAAACTTTGTCCTATGTTATTAGTTAGTTTATAAAGGTTTTACTGTAATGTGAAAATATTGATTAATTTTACCATATTTGTGCAGGAGAGAACAAAGTTTTCTATAGGTGTGCAACTCATACCGGGATCATCTCCGATAATCCTCGTGCACTTTGCCCCCATTGCGAACAATATATTTCCTCGGTGACACATTTTGTTAGTGTGGCTGTTGTGCCGAAGAAGGATGCTGTGACTGGGGACGAGGGAGGATTTGTGAAGGGGGTGGTGACCTATATGATAATGGATGATTTGGTGGTTAATCCTATGTCTACGATCTCTAGTATTGCGTTGCTTAACAAGTTTAATGTCAAAGAAGTTGGGGCACTGGAAGAGAAGGTTGTTCACTTGGGCATGGATGAGGTACAAATTTTGTGTTTGATACTTTGATATCTATGGTCTCTTTTATTACATTATCATAGTGGTTTGTTCTTTAACATATTTTTAACTTGTTTTTTCTCTTAATTTATGCTAGTACAACTTAAAAATTTATGTTTGCTTTAGTTTCTTTAAAATGCTGGTTTTAAACTGAAGTTTCTGAATCTCATAAAGCCAATTTGTTCATTTACAAAGTTGAAGCAAACAAATCTTGAAGGTGTACCGTGTTATTTGTCATTTTGATACTGCTTTGAACCACTTTGTTTACCGGCCATGTTTCGGGACCAAGTATCCTAAACTATTTTATTAAGAAGGTCAGATCTCATAGTTACTCTAATAAAGTAAAAAAATTACGTTTAGTATATTGTAATAACAGTTTTTAACGATTTACGTATCAGACTACTAATTTTAATAATTCAGGTATCAAACTACGAAATTTGTCACAATTGAGAACCTATTGTTAAACAAAATGATGAAATTGCACTCACATTTTCTTACATATCAAATGGTGAGTGTAATTATATCAATATCCGTTAAAAATAGATCTCCGAATGTGATATATAATGACTGTAATTTCGACTATTTATGCCGTTAGTCCCTTAATTTGACGAAATTTCGTAGTTTGGGAGCTCAATTTTTAAAATTAATAGTGCAGTACCTAAATTGTTAACCACTGATAATACAACTGATAATACAGTAAACTAAACGTATTTCCCCCCTCTAATAAGCACTTTTGTTATTTTTATTTACATGCCTATGGATAACCATAATTATAGATCAAAGTTGTGGCAATGAGATCCAACTTGATAAATAACTAGTATTCCAGAACCAGTCTATTTTTCCATCATGAATGTTGATTTTAATTAATCACTACAATATATAGTCTACATAACCATGCAACTTCTTGTTCAGGGTTTGAAGCTACTGAGGGCATCACTGGATTCCAAATCTGTCCTGACCACTGTTTTCCTCAGAGATTAGAAGGCGTAATCGGGGTTTGATTGATAAGCTGTACGTTTTGCTACCCCTACTGGCTCTTTCACAATGCTTTTTGTATCAACCCCTGGCTTTTGTCTTTTGGTTGTAAATATACCAAGTTGCACTTGTTTGGCTGTTTTAGCTTATGACGGCTTTTCCATTTTGATTGTAAAGTTAGAAAAGTTGCCTTCTTTCGGACGGAGCCTCTGTATCAAATCTACGTAATGTAACAATCGTATGTAATGTTGTATGTTCTGGCTAGTTGATCAATGAATCAACCTTGTTTCTTGTTTTGATCAATTATGAGTGAATATGAAGTGTGATCATGTTGTTGCTCATTGAAGGCATAATTGCAAAAGGTCACTGATACCTTTTGCTTTCTTGGCTACTATAGATTAACATCCATTGTACTGAAAACTAAACCAAATGTTAAATCCAAAGTTACTAAACCAATTTAAGAGATGACTAAACTTAATACCAGGTCACTTTGCACCAATTGGTTTTTGTTAAAGTAATTATCTTACACCGGCTAAAATATGATATAATATGCTGTTTATAATGAGTTACCCATACTTATCATTATAAGTCATTTTAATGGTAAAATAATATGGATTATAATAGTTTTAGATTAAGTTCCTTTATAGTAGAGGAGATATAAATTAAGGGTCCGTTTGGTATCGTATTTTTAAAAAAATCTAATTTTTAAAATCCAAAAATAAAAAGATCTAGCAACAAAAAAGATGGATTATGAAATTTTAGATTTTTTGGATTATTTTGACTAAAAATCTGGATTTAAGAATCAAACAAATCCTAGTAACCAAATATTTATAAGTAAATATATATAATATATATACACAGAACGAATACATGCATGTTTTTTTGGTTATGGAAAACAAAAGTGAAAACTAAATTAATTAAACCATCAAAGAGCAACAAAGTACACAAATATCAGAAGCACTAATATTATAAGCACCATAAAAATTAAAAATGACAATGCATATACCGCACCAAGAGCAATTAGAATTTGAAACAAAATAAATTAATCCAAAACATGCTGATTTAACTTGGTTTCATAAGCATGAAGCAAAACCTGTCCTTAAATTTATAGCTTTTTGAGAAATTAAAAGCCTAAAGAAAACAAAAGGAAACCCCAAGGTTCTATTGCAAAACATGTAGCAAAACATTCCTCGAATCTTTATAGCTTTAGAAATTAAAGGAAAACACGCGTGAGAACGTTCTTGGACTCGAGTGATGCTTTGAGTAGTTTCAATCCCTGTGTAAATGAAGAAAGATATGAACAAATTACACACTAGAAGATGAGCAAAGATGCTATATTAGGTAGAGGTTAAAAACCGGGAAGCCCGAGTCGAGTAATCATGTTTATATTCTAAATAAGGGTTCTTCTGCAACTACGACACTAGTTATGTAACATAACAAATTTGCAACATTTTTCACTACAAGAAAAAACTAAGATAGCAAGAGTTTATTTTTTAAAAATTGTTGATAAAATGAGTGTCGTTAAATTTTAACAACAAAAACTGTTGTTAAGTTTAGCGACACTCATTTTACCATCAGTTTAGCAACAGACGATCTGATGGTAAACTGACATTTTTTGATAGTGTTTGCAGGTTATATAGCTTAACAAGAGATCTGATGAAGTGAAGTGGAGCTAGAGGTTTTGTAGTTTACCTGAAGGTTTGATCAAGCAAAAGTTAGCTAGATCTAACTTGCTTTCCACTAAGCAGGTTTTGGGGAACCTTAAATGGTATTACAGTACATACCGGTGAGATTTAGTACCAATAACAGTGCATCCTTGGTAGTTTGATTAACACAACTATTATTTTGTACTCCATTTAGCCTATATTTGTTTACCAAATTGGTGATATATTCATGTTTCATACCAGTTGATCATCGTCGGTAGTAATCAGTCCAGGTCTTCATTGTATGGAAAACTAGAAGTGTTAGATAATATGAAATGGCAAATAACATTCCGTAATACTAATATATATACCTGGGACATATCGAGATCAACAACCTTCTCCTCGAGGGCTCCAATATCTTTGATGTGGAATTTGGTTAGCATAGCGATACTAGAAATGGTAGACATGGGCTTAACCACCAAATCATCCATAACCATGTATGTCACCACTCCCTTCACAAAACCGTCCACACTACTGAGCTTGTCTTCTTTCTCGTCTTGGCCATCGGCATATGTCATCTCCCTCGACATAGCACGGTTGCAGCTAATGCACACTGCAGAAAGCATGGACCATTATTTAGATAAAGTTATTTATAAACTAAAACGGATTCGAGACAAATATTGATAGAACACGTTTATGTCCCATTAAGATAAAGATATCTAAGGCCGTCAAACCAGTTCAATTCATTAATCTAGCTAATCGACTAGAACCACGAGGGAAAAAAAACTCGAATAGAACGACCATTGATTGAAACATCCTTTCACATTTGAATATGTTCATTTGGAATATATGAGATTCCTTTTTATCAAAAAAAGAAAACCCAGTGATAAAACACCCGCTATATATATTCTCTCTTTTTTATATCTTTCATTAAGTCACTTATAGGTCTGATCCTATATATTATGTTAGTGTTACTATTTGACATAATTAAAGTTTATTACCAATGGATATCACTCCTAATTAATGTTTCTAGAATGGATTGATGCAAGTTAAAATAAATAACACCTCCAATATTTAGGACAGTGATTGCTAAACTGTGTAAATGAAAATTTGTAGGCACATTCAATGGATAAGAGTATACTTAGTTTAGATAGTATTGTACAAAAGTACAGCTTTTAGTGCTGCCATCTCAAATTTTCAAGATGATGAAGCTATTCTTATGGGATTGGAATTTTTTTATCCAACTATTAAGTATATATAGGAGAATATGCCGGTCCGGTATCTAAGAATGACTAACACTCGAATTTTGTTTCTTGCTCGATAAATACAAATTAAAATAAAAATAAAATTAAATACCAAACTATTTCACCATTATCTCCTATGTAAAATACCAAACTATTAATTTCGAACTCATGATCTCCTATGTAAAATACCAAACTATTTCACCATTAAGGCTACTCCAACACATTATAAACAAATAGGTGTTTATTATTTTTATTTTAACTACCAAGTATACTAAAAATATAGACGGATGTTTTTCGTAAAAAAAATTTACGAATCAACTGCGCAAGGCATAAACCTTAAACGGTTTGGGCCTGGGCCACCCCTGGGAATATGCACCATTCCTCATGTTGGAAACTAGTGATGTCTCCAACATTTTAGAGACCCAAAACCAATAAAAAAAATTAGGCCATAAATATATATTGTACATTACTTTAGGTATAAATAAATAAATAAATATATATATATATATTACCACTCAAATATATACAATGCAGCGTTGTGAGAGACAGAGAGTTAATGTGTTTTTTTATTTTTTAGAGATAAAACATGATTTATATGGTGCAGTTATACTGTACATAGTGATAAAATAAAATGCTAGAAATATTTATTAGGTGCATATTGATAGTTTTCTATATTATAATGGAGAGAAATGAGCCCCTATAAGTTTGGTGACCCCAGTATTATGCTTCAAACATTGGCCTGTAAAGCCGTTCTTGTTGGAATCAAGCGGATGGACATATTTTACGATGAAATAACAAATGAAGAATAATAATAAACCAACGTACAATCTTCAGGATCTGTAGAGAGACGGGAACTGGAACATCTACGGTAGAAGCTGCACATGTAGACCCTTGCTGTGGTATTTGATGTGTCCTGAACATAGCAATCTTTATCAGCAAGCAAGAGAGTAACCTGAGAAGAAGAGGCCGACACTTTCGGCTTCAAGAGTGAGTCTTTCGTGTATGTCGACTGTAGGTACGTATCACTTAGTTCTTCAATGCTACCGTAGAGGTTTGCTAGGCTTCCAACCATTGACCTCTTTCTTAGTAGACGGATTACGGTGCCTACAGGTAAAGCAAGGAGGTTGAAAAGGAAATCGACAAAATCCTTTCCGGCTTCTGCAAACAACACTCTTTTTGATTTATTGTCAACGAGAAGCTTCAAGCTCACTTTGGTCGAACTCATTCTAGTTAGTTTAAGTTGTTCAAACGATGCTGTTTTTCTTGTGGTAGATATCCTAGATAGCATGTAGCTACTTATATAGAGCGATGCTACAGGCACCCTCATAATTCATTCGAAAAATATACCTGGTAACATGCAACAGTTCTAGCCAACTTTTTCTAAACACGTGTCAAGTAATGTCAGCAAAAAAAAAATGCTACTACTACTACTAAAAAAGAAAACAACCATCTCATTCTCAACACTAATTACTATCTTAATACTTCTACTTATTCATTTATACATATCGTTAAGTTTATCTGTGTTTCTATTTAAAAATTTGTGATCAAATTTTGACATTAACATTTGAATAAAAAAAAATATAAGATAGCAGTAAAAGTCACGTCACGTAATAAAACTCAATCTATTAAAAATCCAAATAAAAATATAATAGAACCATAATTGAGTTTATCTTAAATTTAAATATTAATTAAAAATAAGAAAAAATGTTAAATATAAAAATACAACCCACTAAAAATCCAAATATATATATATTAGAACCCTAGTTGAGTCTATACTAAATTTAAATATTAATTAAAAAAATTAAAAATTTGTTAAATCTATTATTACTAACAATAAAAACGTTTGATGAGTGGATATACCATGTAATATAAGTTCCTTAATTAGGGGAAATGGACGAATCGTTAATTAGTTTCAGTTTCATGAACTAATTTTTAATTATGTTGTAGATAAAGTATTAATCCACAATTTACCCTTGATTTTTTGAGTAGAAAAAATACGTAATCAAAAACATTTTCCATTAATATATACATGCATGACTGGAAATATGGAATGTGATCCGACTTTAACAGTTAATTGACCTTTAACAGCTGTACATATTTTCAAAACAAGTATGTAGTTATAACTTATCTACTATTTTTGTTATGCAAGTAATTTAATACTGCATTACGAAATAATGTTTTATTTAGTGAGAGTCAAAATCTGTCACAAACTTGTTACTAATTTAAAAAACTGTCACAAATCTGTCACAAATTGACTAAACTATCACAAAACCGTCACAAAAACCGTCGCTAATAAGCTCGTAATAAAAAATACCGTCACTAATACCGTCGCTATTTGAGTATTTTTTTGCAGTGCTAGCTAATTAGATTGCACTTAAAAATTTGCAGTGCTAGCTAATTAGCTTGCACTCAAAATCTGTCACAAACCTGTCACTAATTTAAAAAGCTATCACAAATCTGTCACAAATTGACTAAACTGTCACAAAACCGTCAGAAAAACCGTCGTTAATAAGCTCGTAACAAAAAATACCGTCACTAATCCGTCGCTATTTGAGTATTTTTTTACAGTGCTAGCTAATTAGCTTGAACTTAAAAATTATTATAATTCCTTGGGAATTAGCAAATGCAGTTAAGCAGGCATGCAGAAAATCGTGTTAATTAAGGTGGAATACGAAGCATTACAGATTAATTAAGCAGGCATGCAATTTATTATCTTTTGCTTGATTACTTTCATTAGGAAGCACATCGACCCTTCTATGATTATTAGTAGATGATAACATTTTGGACCTCGTTTTACTTTTATTTTGGAAGTTCATCGTGATCTAGACTAATTAAATTGATGATTATGCATTATTAGATAGTCTATAACAATACTAGTAATCGTGTTCCACGTGTCGCGTGTGTGGCGCGTAATGCAATAAAAAATATTGAAAATAGGTATATTTATGATATAAATATGTGAATAATATAAAAAAAAACATAGTTTAAGATTTAAAAGAATGTTTAGTTGTTAAAAATGGATAAATAGTTTTATTAGTTTTTAATTTTTATATTTTTATGTGAGTATGGTATTATTGTAATTAATATAAAAGTGTATGAGTATTTTTGAAAAAAAGTTACTAAATTGGACAGATTCAATTGAGTTGTTTTGTCTTGTTATAACAGAATGATAGAGTATCACTTAAGACTACTACAAGCCAACTAAATAAAAATATAAATTAGGAAAAATCTGCCATGGTCATTATACATATATTATATATATATATTTCGATATACATAATTTTCAAAAAAAAATGTCTATATACATAATTTAAAAAAAAAAAAACTTTACATACATCAATATCCTTCGTCTACTCCTTCGTCTATTTATTTATTTTGAAAGTTATATATATTTATTTTTTATTATTTGAGTTTTAAATGAATGATTGTATTATTTTGAATAGATATAATGCATATAAAAAGTTCGAGTGATGGTGACTCCGAGTTAGATATCCCAGTTACAATAAATTTTAAAAAAAAGTCACCATCTCTATTAGTGTGAACTTAGTAGACTACGAAAATTAGAGTTCCCATATAGGGTTTTTAAACATGTGTGAACAAAGGTTATTGGTAAACTACTAATCCTTTGGTAATTAGCAAAGACTAACAGGCATGCTGCAAGTTTTGTACATTTCCAAAACATCATTTGGTATCTCCATACGCATAAGATGTTAATTAAGTGGAGTATTAATATTTGTGCAGAAATGCCTTGGATTTTGATCCAATTAGAGACTAAAATGTGTATATAAGTATCATCACAATTTTATTCAAAGTAATCACACAACATTACTTGTAGAATCAAAAGGGGAAAAATATAGATCTGCTAAGATGGCAACCACCAAAGTTAGCCTGAAGCTTCTAATCGATACAAGCTCGAAAAAAGTGCTTTTCGCAGAAGCCGGAAAGGACTTTGTTGATTTCCTGTTTAACCTCCTTGCATTACCAGTTGGGACGGTTATTAGTTTGCTCACAAAAAACTCGATGGTCGGAAGCCTAGGAAATCTCTATGGTAGCATTGAAGAACTTAGTGATACGTACTTACAGTCTATATACACAAAAGACTCGCTGTTGAGGCCAAAACCGTCGGCCTCGTCTGCTCAAGTTTGTCTCTTGCCTGCTGATGACAAGGGTAATGTTTCCACATCAACACGGATCTACATGTGCCGGCGAAGCGCCAACCATAATTATGACTTCTGTAACGGTAGTCATATTTCTACGGTTTCTGGAACAGGTATGAAACTTTTTTCATCCTTGGAGTACAAGCACTGATACATATCGAGTAACAATTACTTATCAACTAAGAGTATATTTCAAGTTTGCTACATTAGAACCTATGGTATGATAAAATATCTTAAAATTAAATGTTAATTTCAGATCCCTTTTTCCTTTGATCTCAGTCAATAACAAAGATCTACCTGCAGTTGTAAAAATACTTTTAACTTCATAATTGTTTAAAAAAGTTCAGCTAACGAGTTACTACATGATAGATTAAATCTTGAAACTTATCGTTTACATTTTGTTTGATAAAACAGATTAAAACTTTTGGAATCTGAAATCATCTTCCGATAATTCTTTCTTGAAAGAATCTTATAAATTCTAGCCATTTATAGATTAGAGAAATATAAGCATTTCTTCTTTTACAATTGTCAATTTTTTTGAACTATATAGAGATAGGAGAAGAACATAAATAATAGAGGTAGCACTGATATATTTTGCCTCCAGAAGTAATATCCTGGATCCAGCCCTAATCAGAAGTGAAATTTTTATAATCCACAAGACAATATGGTGTCTAGTTTAGGGAAATCTAGAAAGACTGTTTAATTTTACTTAGAAAAGTTAGTAATTTCTTTTTGATAATTTGTCAACATGAGGTTCATGAGTACTGCTTATCTCAGCAAGTGAGGTAACTGTGATTAAAGTACTTGCACATATATTTAACATTCATCAATCCGTTGAATTTCTTAGTTGTTTGTTTCCAGTTCTGCTCAATACATATTTCAAATTTCATAAGCTGAACTAGCTATTTCGAATTTCCCCTAACTCACTATTGCAGTCATCTTCAAGATGTGATCATGATTAGTAATTACTATAGCATATGTTTCACAAATTTATATGTAGCACATATTTTAAGAATCCTGGATTTGTGCTCGAGATATAATAGCTAATTTAGTCATGATCTGGTGTTTTTGCTTCGAGTGTGCAGCATGCCCTTCCTGCAGGGATTCTATGACGAGAGAGATGACCTATGTTGTTGGGCAGGAGAAGAATGAAGTTGAGCTAGAAAACCGGTATGGTTTTGTGAAAGGGGTGGTGACGTATATGGTGATGGATAACTTAGTTGTCAAGCCCATGTCTACTATTTCTAGTATCACAATGCTTTCCAAGTTCAATGTGAAGGATGTTGGATTACTTGAGGAGAAAGTTGTTGATCTCGATATGGCTCAGGTATGAGACATTAATTTCCATTTCCCAGTTTGACTAATTTTAGCCATGTCGAGTCCTGAATGCTTATTTTCCAGTTTTCTGGTATGTTTAAGTTTATTTTGTATATATGCAGGGTTTGAACCTACTGAAAGCATCTCTTCACTCGGAAACCGTTCTCACAAGTGTCTTTCTTTGATGCCTTCAAGCATTAAAGGTCTGAGAGTTGTTTTGCTACATGTTTTGTTTCAAAATAAGATCAAACTTATGGTGCGTGGATTTGTAAGCCTGGGATTCGTCTGTTTTGTCACAAGTATTCTACCAAGCTCCTAAATGCTTTTGTTTTCGTATTTGTCATTGTTAAGCTATTAGTAATTACCAGTTATCTGTAGCTCGATTTAGTCCCTCAGACTTGATTCTGTTAAGCTAGTAAGTACCCGTCTTTGGCCTTGATCTTGTACTCGTTGCTCTTCACTGGCACTTGTTGAATCTATTTGATATCAAGTTTATAAAGTTCGTAAAATTTGTTTCTCTATTACGTTTACTCTTCGAATTATTAAACCATAAACACATGTACATTGTTTCGATTTGTAAGAAAGTTCGAAACCTGCAAACTCTTAGAAAAAGATTATCACCTTTTGTTTTAGATTTATTCCAACTGACACACTTACCAGAATAAAGCAGTTTAATTGTCGACATGACCATTTCCGTCTCATGGAGAAACTCGAGTCTCAGAAAACACAATCAAAACAAAAGATAAACATGCATTGATCCATCGATTAGTGATCTCGTGACACATATCTTACTCGATCGATAGGACTAGTTCAATAACTTGGGCCTAAAGAGGTCTACTTTGTTACATTACAATCAAAATTCCAAAGTTACCAATCCAAAAGCCAATCAAAAGCCAAATCGATAGGAAGTAATCATCAAGTAAATGAGAATTTAGTGTGATAATTTCCTAATCCGGACACAAATATGTGTGCTTTAATAAAGCATAACGATACATACACTTATTTCACACTCATAACCATACCAACCATGCCATCAATCATATGTAACAGGAAACAAAACAGATTTACACCAAACATATCTGAGTGTTAAAAAGTATGTTATATTTACGTTTCGATCGGTATGAGTGTGACAGGTAATGTGTAAATAGTGTACATATCATTACGATTTAATAAATATAGAAGCCCAATATTTTTTTAGTTAACATGGTCGTAGCTAGAAAAGGAAAAGGATGAACTTGGCCACAATAACGGCTAAAGACCAAATGAATTTTATTAAATGTATTCTCCTGGCATTTGAGTTTCATTTCCTTTAGAATATAGTATATAGTAAAAAAAATTCCAATGTGGAACATTACAATAATTTAAGTCAACTATAGTCGTGACAAATACACATTCAGATCCCTATAATTATACACATGTCATGTGTCCGGTTGTCCCAAATATTGTGCAAATTATAGGGGCAAAAAGGAACCAAAGTTTATCCATTGACTAGTTTTCATTTTTGACTTTTGAATATTGAATTGTACATATTTTACAACCAATTTTAGGACTTTTATAATTTTATTGTTGACAATATTGTTCATCAACAGTTTTCTCTAGGTACGAGTTCGGTTCGATTCGGTTCGCTTTTTTGTAAAACCGAAATCGATTTTTTCGGTTTCGGTCTTTTTATTTTTTGGACCGAACCGGACCAGTTTTTTTCAGTCCTATTTTGGGTTTTTTTCAGTTTTTCAGTTTTATTTTTTGGTTTTCAGTCTTTTTCGGTTTTTTTCGGTTCGGTTTTATTATAAACCGAAACCGACCCGAAAAAGTTTCGGTTTTTGGTTTCGGTCTTTTTCGGTTCGGTTCGGTTCGATTTTTTCGTGTTTTTGCCCGACCCTGGTTTTCTCAATGCGCCTTCTAGTATATTTTGATTCACGATGCACTTATACGATTTGGATTATAAGATTGTACATTTCTAATCACACTATATTCAATAAATTGTACAAAAAGAAAAAAACAAGACTCGGTAGAAAACAAAAAAAAATTGCAATTAGGGAGATGAATGACAGGTATGTCAACACTCGTTTTCTTCGTAATCACGTTTTCGTTTTCTGGGTTGCTTTCCGTTACCAACAATCCTAATCGAAACTGAATAGTACACATTTTCACGATATGCGTTCGATGTGTGAGTAAAATCCGTGAATACATTAATCTAATTAAGCTGAGCCGGTGGTTTTGTTTGAATTTATTCGGATTTTACATGAAATGGTTTGGTTTAAAATAAAACAAAAACTTCAACCCGCTCTTGACAAACCGGTCTATGAATTTCTTAAGATTTAATCCAAACCGCACCGCACCGCACATAACCCAACCAATCTGATACGTTAAATATCCAACATAATAAAAACCCAACGTACTAAAAACTCAAATAAAATATAATAGAACCCTATTTTTGAGCCTACCCTAAATTTAAAATAAAAAATTATTAAATATAAAAACTTAACCTACTAAAAAGTCAAATAAAAATATATTAAAACCCTAAATGAAGCTATCATAAATTTAAATATTAATTAAAAATAAAAAAAAATTGTTAAATCTAAAAACTCAATCTACTAAAAATCCAAATAAAAATATATTAAAACCCTAAACGAGCTTATGCTAAATTTAAATACTAATTAAAAATAATAAAAATTGTTAAATATAGTATTACTAATATATACGCATGTATATTAAGAGTTTACGTTGATTAGAGTTTTTGGATAAAAAAACATTGAACAAAATCGGATGATATTTAAATCTTAAAAACTAATACATCCGTTCCCATTTAATTGTACATTATAAAACTACGTGCAATTTTGACCGGCCAAGAACTTGTATCAAAATTGTCGGAATGAAATTTTTAAAAAATTGATCATATAGTTTAAATGTTAAATTTTATGATTATATTTTAAAAAAAAATCATTTCGACAAATTTGATAGAAATAGAAGTTATAATCCGGTCAAAATTAAACGTATATTATTAACAGACAATTAAATGGGAATAGTAGAATAAATTTTTATACAAACTATAGGGACCATTTTATTATTTATCTTACCAAAATACTATATAAACTCCACCACTAATAATCAGAAACTACTATTCCCTCTCTATTTCTCTCTCTATATCCATATCTATATCTATATCTATATATATGATATATATGATATAGCTCCACACCATAAATCTCCTTCTCCCCTTCTTTATTATAATAATAATTATTATAATGTGGAGGTTAATAGGAGGATTATGGAGATAATAACCGACCTATCGAGCTCGAGCAAAACCGACTTATCGTATGCGAGTTCGAGCAAAACGGACCTATCAAAACTCGCCACGTCATCATCCATGCCACGTGGACCCGTAAAAGTCATACCGTTACACCATCCCTCCTCCTCCAATAATAATAATAATAATAATGATAATAATATTAATAATACGTTTCGTCGGTGGAGTGAGAAGGTGAAGGGGATGAAGGGACGAGAGTGGGTGGAGGTTTGTTTGCCGTGTTACCGATGGATTAGAACTTATAAGCCGAAAGAGTTTCTTCGGGACGATTTGATGAGCGGGATTACTGTCGGTATCATGCTCGTTCCTCAGGTCCCGTCCCCGTCCCCCCTCTCTCTTTTTTTATGTATCTATATGCGTGTTTTCATTATGTATCGATATATGCACATTTAAACTCATTTTTGCTGATTTAGTTCCGTTATATTTACATTGATTTAGGGTCCCGTTTGGTAACAGCTTTTTTTTGTAGCTGATTTTTGGAATTTGGACAGTCAGATTATTTAGCTTTCAAAAAGCAGATTTTTAGCCCCAAAAATCCAAAAAAAAAAAAAAACTGGATTTTGGGTGGGTTTTCAAAACAGATTTTTTAAATCCGGTTTTCAACCAAATATTCTGATGCCGAACATCGTTAATCCTCAACGCTTGATGCGTATATGTATATGTGTGCGCGTTTAATAGATTTGGGGAAGAAATTACATAATTGAATTTGTTGGTACAATGCTTGTTTATATATATATGTAATTATGTATAGATATATGTGCGTGTATGAGTCATTTCTGCTGGTTATGTCTGTTTATGTTCGCCAAACATAAGTTTCTGCAGATTTAGTTCTAATGGATCTACGTTGATTTAGTTTTATTTGCATGTATGTGTAATGGATTTGTGTAAAGAATTACACATTTTATTGAATTTGATCTTATTATAGCTGGAATTACTGTTGGTACAGAAAGTGCGTGTGTATACGTATAAATTTTCATTTCGACCGAGTTATCAATTTATTACGTGTGCTTAATTGTGACTATGGTATTACTGTTTAAATTTAATTATTTGCTGTATACGTCAATATGAGCTTGTGTGTTTACATATTGCTACTAAGTTTATGGTAATCTGCTGTTTGAGAATTTAAACTGAATTTGTCACTGTATAATTCAAAATGTATGTAGTTATGAGTTTATGAAAACGTATATATATACATTTCTATTGAATTACTGTAAAGATGCTTAATTTAGTTTCTAGTAAATGTGGCCCACGCGTTGCGTGTGCAACGTGTTATTGCAGATATATGATCCCTTACAAAAGAAGTTTAAATTTACAAAGAATTCATTATAATTATTGAAGGAATCTAATATATTAGCAATCCCTATACAAATAGGGATAGAATGGTTTACTGTTATTGAGATATAGCAGAAATGGCAGTGGTGATCTTATGGAGAACACAAATAAATAGATTTAGAAGGGATGTGTGCGGTTTTTGTCTACGAGGGATAAGTGGGACGTGAGAGAGAAAATCAGTGTTTTTCCTGTATATTAACTGAATGTAATTAGGGTATATGAGTAAATATTAAAAAAGAGAACGGGTAATTTTGGAAAATTTGAGACAATCTTTGGCCGCTTCACCCAAGTCTTGGGTTGGCTTATTATGATAGAAGGATTACTAAACTATCAATATGTGTATCAGCGCTTGATTCAGTTATGAATAATGTGTGCATGCTTAATTCAATTACGTGTATGTGTATGTGTTTTTACACACTTCAGCTGAATTCTTGGTTTACAAATGCGTGAAAGCTTGTACTCATTTATTTTATCTGATGTTGTAAAATTCATTATAGTAACTCTTTTGTTTATCTTTGATACTGCCAGTCAATGTCTTATGCGAAGTTAGCAGGGCTGGAGGCAATCTATGGCCTTTGTAAGTGTTTTTCTTAATATTCTCTTTTATCATTTTGAACAAAGTACATATTTAATTTGTTAAAATTATTCGCAAAATTTAGCCAGACAAAATGTTGTCAGATTAGCTCAAATTTAGCTCGCTTTCTCTTCCCAAATATTATGTTATAAGCTTATTTGGTTGCAGCTTTAAAGCAAATAAGCTGTATTTTTCAATAAAAAAAAAAAACTAAGTTCCTTCAGCTTAAACCTTCTTTCATTTATGCCAAAACTAGAAAAGCTTCAAGATGGTGAACCAAGTACAGTCCAGCTTTTAAGGAAAAAAAATCAAATTTGCTGGCTTATAAGCTAAAAGCAATATATAATAGGTGATATAAAGTTATAAACTATGCCATGTGACAGGGCGGACGATTACTATGCCTTCCTGGTTTTACGTTACCACTGTGTTATTATTATTTTTATTTTTTCAAAATGGTAATTAGATGTAACTCTGACATCTTTGGTTTAACATTGCAAGGTCAGATTCTGGTTTTGTGCCTATATTTGTGTATGCCATATTCGGGTCCTCTCGTCAGCTTGCAATTGGTCCAGTGGCATTGGTTTCTCTGTTGGTCTCAAATGTATTGGGAAACATAGTTGATTCCTCCGATCCACTATATACAGAACTTGCTATACTTTTGGCACTTATGGTTGGGATTTTGGAATGCATAATGGGGTTCTTGAGGTATGTAGTCCAGAAACCCTTTTTTCTTTTAAAAACTAATTTCTTTTTCTAGTTTCTACTTTCTCTTGGTGAAGTATTCTATTTTCCACTAATGTTAACTTGTGCACGCCACGTTGATATTAAAAAAAGTTTAGCAGTTTGTGATCTTCTTAGAATAGTTCAATTTTATGCATCAAACTTGAATGATATCCTGAGATTTGGCGTTAGGCTTGTCTACTAGTTCTCTCTTTCTGCTAAAACCATTTCTGAGAATCAAATTCTTGATCATTAGTTGCTAACTTTAGCGATTTTGGTGTGATAACACTTTGTGTATCGTTCGAGTTGAGTTTGGCGCTAATCTCCTATTGATGAAAGTTTCACCTACCTGAAACTCTCTTATCTTTATATGCTCTCTCTGTTTCTTAACTTTGGATGATTTTCCATTTCAGTAGTTCACTTTCCAAATAGACATAGAATTGAAACTAGTTTCCAGTTTTTCCCTTTATCGGCAATATATACACAGGAAACTAATTAATGGCAATTTATTACGAAATACACTGCAATGATGATGTCCCAATTAAATAGTTTATTCCCCATAAATCCGCACGATTATGGAACATATAGAGTATTTCCTTAGTGTAGTGAGGTCTTTCTAACACTGCTTTGTAGTGACATTTGCTTCTTGTTTTGGTCTCAGGCTTGGTTGGATTATACGTTTCATCAGCCATTCAGTTATATCTGGGTTCACAACATCTTCAGCCATTGTGATTGCCTTGTCTCAAATTAAATACTTCTTAGGGTATGATATTGATCGAAGCAGTGAAATTATTCCTCTGATCAAGAGTATAATAGCTGGAGCAGACGGGGTATGTTTTCTTTGCCACGGTATATATCATTTATAAAAGTATATACTTCGTTCTGTGTTATTGGGGTGTCTCCTGATACATCTACTTTTTTTTGTGGTGCTGATTTAGAGTTGATAACAAGAATTTCATTAGTAGTTGGGAATTTTTTTTATCAGCATGAACGGATTAAATTTCATTGTCTTCTAACTGACTAAGAAATCTGGTATTTATATTTTATTGCCAACTGAATTGTCATCACATTTTGTGGTTACTTATGGAGATGGTGTGGAAAGATTAAAATATTTGTTCTCATGAGGTTTTCATGTTTGCAAATAGATATTATTCTATGTGATCCACACATCTTTGGAGTCGTATTCCCTTGCTTCTGCTATTATCACATTGTTGCACGTTTTCACTACTAATATATGCCTCTCTTAAAGCTACCTTTTCAATTCCATTACTAGTAAGAAAGAAGTACCAACTCTTATTTGCTATGAGTTATGTTGTTTTTTCTGTTGCTTTCTGTTTACTTTTATGATATGACTTCTGCTCTTTGATGTAAACCTAACATAGCTTTTATCTAGCCTGCTTTGCATAATTATCTTATTCTTTTACACCTTTTAGAGACTACTTGTTGAATTGTGAATTTCTATTTCAGTTTTTATGGCCTCCTTTTGTGATGGGCTCTACTCTACTAGCTATTCTACTGACAATGAAGCACTTGGTATGATTTCGTTATTGCTGTTATGAGACATAAACCGTTACAATACGATGCTGGTAACTAATGGGTGATTATATGTTACAGGGAAAAACAAGAAAGTACCTGCGCTTTTTGCGAGCAGCTGGTCCCCTTACTGCAGTCGTTCTGGGTACAGTTTTTGTGAAAATATTTCAACCAGCCTCAATATCACTGGTGAGGATAACTGGAGTTTATTCTGAAAAAAATCAAACCAAATTTTTATTACTGCACGTTTCGAAAGCAATTTCATAGTAGTATTCTGTTTACTTGTTTAATTCGTAAAGCTTTATGCCTACTTATTCAGAAGAAATCTATTTTAGAAAACTAATTTTTAACGCGACATTAAGTAGAGTGATCTATTTTTAGGTGGGAGATATACCACAAGGCCTACCAAAATTTTCTGTTCCCAAAGAATTCAAATATGTGAAGTCTTTGATACCAACTGCAATTCTTATCACCAGTGTGGCAATATTGGTAAGTAAAAAATTGTGAACCAGTCATTAGATTTAGACTTCCCATTTGTATTATCCAATTGCCCTTAATATTGGATTACCTCCAGGAATCCGTGGGAATTGCTAAAGCGTTGGCAGCAAAGAATGGATATGAATTGGATTCAAATCAAGAGGTATAGAGTTCCCAAGTTGAAAATTTCATTACTTTGTTTGTTCTGTATAACTCAAATTTATAATATTACCTCAAGAGTTCTTAAAGAAGATCGAACCTGCACCATAAAGTTGCATACTGTCATTTATCTAAAATTATGAACTCTTTCTGGGTAATCGCTTATTTGCCGCCTTTATATACAAATTACTTCAGATTGTAGACCTTTTCTGTGGCTTCTCTCACTAAAAACTTAAGTCTTTAACATATCATTGCAGCTGTTTGGTCTTGGTGTGGCCAATATTCTTGGATCATTCTTTTCTGCATACCCTACAACAGGTTAGTTGTAAGATAATGCAATTTTTTATATATCTGGAGGCATTTTCAAAACTTTTGATTGAAGTTATATTGTCCTAGGGATTTGATTTTGTTTTAATTTCATGTGTGATGTAGGTTCCTTTTCTAGGTCAGCCGTAAATCATGAAAGTGGAGCAAAGACTGGATTATCTGGCCTTATGAATGGAGTCATAATGGCCTGTGCGCTTTTGTTCTTGACTCCATTATTTGAATATATACCGCAGGTTCTGTTCTCGTTTTAATTTGTTAATTTCCCTCTCTTTTTGCCAGTGATTTATGAAGAAAACAAACTTACTTCTATCATATTCTATTATATTTGCACCAGCCTTCTGGTTACTCATAGTGGGTCTTCTGGTATCTATTATATCTGCAGTGTGCTCTTGCTGCCATTGTGATATCTGCGGTGATTGGCCTGGTACGTTTACTAGCTTGATTCCAAGCTCCAAATGCTAGTTTAATGCTTATAATCCTCACTTCTGCATTTGTGTACTTTCAGATTATTAGCCAATTCTTCGTTTTTTTTTTAAATAAGAGCTACTTTTGTGTAAATCCAAGGATCAGTGGAGTTCTATTGCTGGTAACTTGTGTTTGAGTTGGTATTAGAAGTTCTTATGGTTGTTAATACTCAGGTGGATTATGATGAGGCCATCTTTTTGTGGCGGGTGGACAAAAAAGATTTTCTTCTTTGGACCATAACAAGCTTAACGACGTTGTTCTTTGGCATTGAAATTGGTGTCATTATCGGGGTAAGTAATTATATATGTGAAGAAGTTGCAATTTGGTTATTTTATGACCTTGGATTTAAGGCATACTTATATACTTATCATTTGAACCTGTGTACACATATCCATAATATCTCATGTTTTCATCGTACCTTCATGAAGCGGTGATACTCTGGGATTGACGATAGGCTTTTGAGCTTAGATTTGAATGTTTGTCCTAAACTTTTGTGCATTTGAGCTTATATTTGTGAATGATTTTAAGCAACCAGAAACCACAGTACCTCTCTGCTGAAATTTACTATCATATCTTCAAAAGTAATTAGTTGAATAGAATATCACGTGGTCTTCCTAAAGTACCTGGGTTACTCATTCTTACGTCCTTTATGGGGTGTGCAACCCAGGGCAATAACCTTTTTTTCCTAAGAATCAGCTTCTGTTGGTAATTGCAGTCTCGGTCACCAATATTACACTTCAATATGATAAATCATATTTTCTTAGTAACTTAATAATACATGGTGGTGTTTCCGGGTTGGCGGAGCAAAGTTCCTGACCATAGATTTGAAATTTGGTCATAATAGTAAGTGCATTGACTATATCATATTAGGTGAGTGATACAGTGATATATCATGTCCGGGGTCTTTTCGTCTTGGTGAAAAATGTTTCAATCAGGAACAAAAGCCTTTATTTGGAAGACTGATACAGTGATATATCATGTCCGGGTTCTTTTCGTCTTGGTGAAAAATGTTTCAATCAGGAACAAAAGCCTTTACTTGTAAGAAAGAGTGGGAAAGGGAGATTCTTACAGGCAAAAGAAAAGTAATTCAGAATCTAATCATATATATTTCAATACATGGTGGTGTTTTGCGGTTTTGGGGGATTAGGCTTTTGCACATACAGTTTGAAGGGTCATAAACCTATCTCATTCTGGAACATGGTTACCAAGAAAGTCTTTTTTCACATTGGAATCTGCATTTCACCTTTCCAGTTTCCCTGGTTATTTATAAGAAATGTAATTTTTCTGAAGATTGTGTTTCACGTTCCTGTTTCCTCTTTACCTTTCAATTTCCGTACTGATACTAGCAATTATAGAACATGGAAGCTATTCACTCATTAGAGTGACGGGAAAAAGGGAAAATAATTAGGTAAAGAAAGTAGTATAAAATATAGTACTAGAAACTTAGTACAGTGCAAATAAATTACTCTAGAGTTCTTCTAATAAATTTAGATTATTGAAAAGACTACTTAATTACCGCTTTTTGATGGGATTGAAGGTAATCAAGCACAATGACAAGGGTACTAACCCTTTTTATTCTTTTAGTAAGTCGATAAAGTTGTTTTTTGACTTATGTTCACGGAATCTTAAAAATGTTACATTTTCTTGACTTGTAGGTCGGTGTTTCACTTGCTTTTGTCATCCATGAATCAGCAAATCCACACATCGGTAAGACTCTCTCTCTCTCTGGGAATACAAACAATCATAAAAGCAACTGAAGGAAAATTACTCACTGGCAAGCGTGGTTTGGTTCATTGGAACTTAAGTTGTAATATTTCTTACTTTTTGGCTGCTTATTCATGATTTCTTTTCTCTGCAGCTGTATTAGGCCGTCTTCCTGGCACCACCATCTACAGAAATGTTTTACAGTATCCAGAAGCTTATACATACAATGGAATGGTGATTGTTCGGGTTGATGCACCAATTTATTTTGCCAATACCAGTTTCATCAAAGACAGGTGAATAATCAGTAGAAACTTATTCTTTCTCTTCAGTTAATTATTGCACTTCAAAAATAAAAATATCCATATCTGGTGTTTCTTTTGTCAGGCTACGGGAATATGAATTCGAGGTGGACAGATCTTCCAGTCGTGGACCGGAAGTTGAAAGACTTCATTTTGTAATCCTAGAAATGGCTCGTAAGTACTTGTCAGTTTGAGCAGTTATATTCCCGTAGTGTAACTTGAAATTTTGCTCCTTTCTTAAACATTATCAACATAAAGTAACCTACAATTTAATGCAAGAATTAAATGGAACTTGTACTAAGAGAGTCTTCAACTTGAGACCTTGGAGTACGGAGAGAATAAGTTTTAAAACTTGTCAGAAAGCCATCTGCGCTAGCCCCTTTTTTATCAAAGAAAATATAATTTTAATCTATAACATTAAATTATAGTTAAAAACTCTGCTTAAAAATCTGCAGCTTTACATCGATCCGCCTAAGCAGGCTGGCGTATTCGACCTATGCCAAGGCTGGATCTGTCAGTATTTGCTCTTCTTTATTTCTAGTTCATGTAGCTTAATCTGAAATGGAATCCTAGACAACAAATGCCCTTGTGTTCTCCAACAAGTAGTAGTATACATTTTTCAGGGTTTCAAGTATAAATGCCTAAATGGTAGCTATTGGTACCAGTCCCTTAAGATGCTGATACTGGACTGAGATAACTCTTTGGTCTAATTTTGCCTTATTTTCATTTGTTTCCAGCTATTACATATGTAGACTCGAGTGCTGTTCAAGCTTTAAAAGAGCTGCACCAAGAATACAAGTCTAGGGACATTCAGGTTTGAAATCCAGCTTCTAGATAAGATTTTATATACTAGGTATAAGTAATAATGCAATAAGTTTTGTAGAAAAGCTCACAAACTTATTCTTCCACCGTGTATTGGATAATGTTACCAAAGGGGTGGTTCCAAATTCTCATTAACAAATGCAGCATTGACAGAGAACTTCTTTGTGAATGTTTGTTGAAGAGAAACAATTGTTTTGTGTATCATCCAAAATGTTTAAGTCTCGCAAAGCATGATGACCCCCAAAAGTAAAAGAACTTGAAGATTTTTTGACCGTGGGCATATTTAATTTCTAGATTTTTCGACCGCGGGCTTATTTAATTTCTGACTATGTTGCAGCTAGCTATAGCGAATCCAAATCGAGAGGTTTTAATAACCTTAGCACGATCTGGGATTGTTGAGCTCATTGGTAAAGAGTGGTTCTTTGTGAGAATACACGATGCTGTCCAGGTTTGCCTTCAACAGGTACAGAGCTTAAATGAGACGTCTAAATCACCAGAAACATTATCGGACGACAAACCTAGTTATTTCCGAAGGTTATTGAAGCAAAGAGCAGACGAATTCTCAACTGCTGAGCTGGAGTCAGGAGATAGCTACGCTGATCCTGGTTTGGAGCCATTATTATCCAAAAAAATATGAAAGATACAAGTTATAGGTAGATTCATTCAGATGTATGCTTGTGTTTATATGTATATCAAAATACCTAATCATCTGTATGTCAATTGTATTCTTGTACTCATTCTTTCGTCCAGCATCTCTGGATCGATATTGGTACCTGTCATTATGATCATGTAATTCTTGGTTGTATTCATAGTAATTCCTTTGTATTTTTTGTAAAATTCTTCAGTCATTTAATAATAATTTTCTTGTTATTTGTTTCTTCTTATATGCAATAAATGTTTAAGATCTTGTTATCAACTCTAGTCCGGTGACAGATACTCCGATTTATATTTGGAACCAGACTTGTGAAATATGAAAACACGAGTTTTTGGTAGCTGTAGATATTTACGCTTGTTCTGTATGTATATAGTAATATGCATGATCAACTTTGTGTCCTTGTATATTTGTATTCCTTCGTTTTTTCCAGGAACTCTTGATGTCATATGTAGAAGCGGAACTCATAGTTGTATTTCCTGTTTTCATTTCTTCTGATACTTCATTCCACTTTTTATATTGTTATCTGAAATACGAACACACCGAACACTAAATTTAACACAAATTAGAATCACAAGTATTCATATACATTTAAGAACAGGTGAACCAAATAGTAAATCTATCTTCCAATATTGCAAAAATAATATTATTTTCCCCATCATATTAGTTTCCTATAAGTAATTATTAGAACCCAAGTATCTTAGTAGTACCATTTTGTCAACAAAAGATAATTTTACATCATCCTTAGTAGGGCCGGGCGAAAAACCGTAAAAACCGAACCGAACCGAAAAAGACCGAAACCGAAAAAAATTCGGGTCGGTTTCGGTTTTCAGTAAAAACGAACCGAAAAAGACCGAAAAATCAAAAATAAAACCGAAAAATAACCGAAAAATAACGAAACTGGACCGAAAAAACCGGTCCGGTTCGATCCAAAAAATAAAAAAACCGAACCGAAAAATATGCTTCGTTTTGGTTTCGGTTTTGCCAAAAACCGAACCGGAGCGAACCCACCCCTAATCCTTAGAACTTAGAAGCATGCTTTTGATTTCTATCAACTTTCAATAGATATGTATGTATTTTAAACTGTGCCAAAATTGTCCCACATCGACTATTTTACAAAACATCTGCTTATGAGCTTTTATAAATAATTGTGACATAGCATTAATAAAAATTGCCTTAAACTAATGAGTAAGGAAAACAAAGCAAGCGATGAGAATCGTTTGCAGCACTAATAAAGTGTGCTAAATTAATTTGTGGAGGGTAAATAGGCTGGCCATTGTGTTGACGCTGCTTACTTTTGCAGAACTCACTTTGTGCGGGCCTCCCAATCCCAACCAATTTTAAGTCTAAAAAAAATTAGTTTGGTATCGTCTTTTTATTAATATATTTTTTAGGTTTTTATAATTAAAAAATATTTAGATTTTGTAGTAATATAAATAGAAAAGTAAAAAAGTTGTACATTTTAGGAGTCCAAATCTTCTATCTCCTTCGTGTCACCTTTTGTTTATTTTCATTCAAATTTTAATTTTTCACATCTTATACCGTAAATTTATAAAGTATTCAAATTTTAAAACATTTGTAGATAATATTGTTTTAGACAATTTTTTTTAATATTCAATGTTTAATTTACACTAATTTATACATTTATTCCAAAATAAATTTTGTGTGGATTTTCTTTTAAAAATAATTATTTGAATGTATTGATACATGTATTATCGTAATTGTACAATTATTTTCAACTTTTTTAGAATTTTTTTTTGAAAAAAATAAGCAAGGGGGTAGAAAAATGGGATAGAAGATTTGGACTTACATTTTAGAGATTTTGGTATAGCTTTCTCGTTACCGTTTCAAGAATTTAAATAAATATTGATTTTATCTCAACTAAAATTTTATTTGTATACTTGACGTGGTACTTATTCATTTAAATATGATATTATGAAAATTTATTAAAAAAATGTCTTATTAAGTTATTTTGATTGAAAAGGCAAAAAGTTATTAGGTATTACCAAAAATCAATATGTTAAAAGTTAGTTTTTTTTAAGTTTTTGTCAAACACTCGTATATATTTTGAAAAGTAAGTTTTTTTTCTACTGCTTTCTGAAAACAGTCTTTTGACTGAAAAAACTGATATCAAACGGACCCTTACTATCTTTATTTCATAAATTTAACATATTGCATTTTGTTGTCGATAATTTGGTGGCAGATCGATCCACTGTGAATAGTAGTTTGCAGCAAATTAATATCGAAACCAACCTAAACTCGGCTTAGTCGGTTTGAACAATTGTTGAAAACAAAGCCGATGATGTAACAAAATAACATAAACTCGGCTTGGGGGGGGGGGGGGTCAGTCTGGCCTTAATGATAGTTTAGTTTTGTTTTGTTTTTGTTGCAGTAAGTGTTTTTTATGGATTTCGTAATTTGGTGTTTTTTGAAACGTCTACTTTGTTTAATCATCAATGAAATGACTATAAATTCTGGTTTATGCTCCCCCTTTGGCAAGTATTGAAGTAAGAAGTTATTCGTTTTTTGCTTTCCCATTATACACAACAAAACAGAAAACTCGTGGATTTAATCCACCGAAGTCTGGAACACGAAGTAAAATTTTCGAGATTTGAAGCATGAATTTTAAGACAGGTCTGGCAAAAATGCCGAGTAGGTCGTTGCCATATTAGCAAAATTCGTTTAGAAACAATGCTGTTTTCGATACATCTGTGCAACACCAGACGCCTTTCATGAAGGCTTCTGTAACACCATCCCCAGTCGCCTTCATTTTGTCTTTACGTTCATTTCGTTATAGTTTTCGTACTTTGGCTTTACCCTTTTCTCCGACTAAGTTCAACTTACTAAAAGACTCTCCCAAACCATATATATTTGTTAATTCATTTCAACGCAGATGCCTTTTTACAATAATCTTTACTTCCTTCTATCGAGCCTTTTATAACTTTCACCACTAGAATAAAAAATTTAAATTTAAATGTAGAAGCAAATCCAATTTTTGTACACTCTCAAACCATATATATTTGTAAATGTATTTCAAAGCAGATGCCTTTTACAACATCTTAACCTTTTTCTATCAATTCTTTTATAGCTTTCACCACTAGAATAAAACTTCCAAAAATAAATAAATAGAAAATAGAAGCAAATCCATTTTTTGTATAGTAAGCCACTAACATGACCCAACTTAAGTTTATATACATATTATTAGCTTGAACTACCCTTAACCAATTGATCATGTTTATGCTTCTCCTCCATCTCCAGCTTAGCTTCCCCGAGAGCGATTCTGTCGTTTATCCACGCGATAATATCTGTAAACACAGTAGTAATATTCTCGGGTAATTCACCATAAGATAAAGAATGCCACATCCCAGGGTATAATTTAAAGGTCTTGTCTTTACTAGAAGCGGATTCGTATAATAATTTGCTAATTGATGGATCAGTCACTTTGTCTTCTGCACCGTGGACAACTAAAAACGGCAATGAGACCTGGCAAAACATATCGGAAAACTTAGTATCTATGTCTGCATATATATATTTGGACCAAAGTGTATGGTTTACTGCATAAGAGAAATAAAAAGCTCCAAAAGGCCAACAACATATATGCTGGCTGAAAAACAAATAGAGACTGATAAGTATATACAATCATCGGTTTCTGGAGTGTTTTAAAATGAAATTTTAAAAAGCGGATTTGTTTTTACCATATATCTATTGTGTAAAAAGTGTATAAAAAGTAATAATAATAAAAAGAAGCGTGTTTTTTTGAAGTGTTTTAAAAACGGAATTTCAAAACGCGATTGTGTTTTCGCCATAGATTCACTCAAGTGTGTAAACATTAGAGCGTATACTTAAAAGTTAAAAAGAGGCGCCACTTCTTTTATTATTTCACTAAACCGTTTTTCTCCCCGTACGAGCTTAACGCCTTAACCTATGTATTCGAGCTTTGAAGCTGGCTTTTAAAAAACAGTGGGATTTTGTACTTTAATTAGTTTAGTGAACATTTTCGCTAGGTACAATTTATTAGGCTTATTTAACAAGTGGAAATGGCAATAAGCCAATGAGACATGGCCAAGCAAAGGTACAGAAATAAATGTATATATATTTTTTACCTATGAAAATGAAGTGTGGTTTAAGACAAATAGAAGGTTTCAAAACAATTAAAAACGTATGTGCAGTTAGCAATTAAAAAATATACTACTAATAACAAATTTAGTAACTTAGTTAATTTAATTCATAATACTTTAAACCTATCAACCTAAGTGTTCAATAGAGTATTTAGCACTACAAAATTAGGTACTATGGAGTACTAAATTTAGGTAAAACACTTTTTTTTTTATTTCTATACGGAATCTCTAAGCTAGGTGTTCGATTTAGAGTCTTTATCTCTACAAAGTTGGGTAATTTAGGCAAACGCGAATTTCAATCATTTTTTCGATTTTTCATGGAAAATCAGATATTTATTTAATGACATTCCATAATAAAATAAAATTTTATTTACGTACGGAAGAAGTATATTACAGGTAATGCAAATGAGTAGTAGTTTGTTACAAACCTCTGCGAGTCTTTTTTCGATATCTAAGCTGGTCATTAAAAGCTGATTTGCTGTTAATAGACGCGGTTTTCCTTTGTAGCAATAAGGATTTGCTCTAACCTGTAAAATTAGAAATAATAGTACATTAGTAAATACGACTATTTTACAATAAATAGACAAATTGTCAAACTTATTATTGTGAATTCTTTTTACCTCTTTTCTAACTTCAGGGATTCTAAAGGCAGCATCAATAATATCTTGAGTTGGAACAATTTTCCATGTTGGAATAAGATAGCAAAGCTTTGTCAATACATTAATCACCAATGGATTTGGTTTCATTTCATCTGCTATCTGTAACAAATGCATAACTTAGAATTAAATTGAGTTTTAACATAAAATTTAGGGAGTACTACTAATGGTTCTCAAAATTTCAATTGTAGTTTATTTAGTCCCCATATTTTCTAGAACTACCACAGGTGGTCCTTAAGTTGAACTACTGTTAATGTTTTTAGGTCAAAATACACTAACTGATCCTTACTTTGACCCAATTTTTTGTTTGATCCAAGTAGTTGAGATAATTATTTATTTGGTTCTAAGATTGATTGCACTTTCTTGTCTGAAACAGAAGTTAACAGGATTCAATTTAGGAACCACTAGCTTAAATTATTTAAAGTATAGATGAACAAAAACCATTACAAGTTTACAACCGAAACTACGTAATCAAATAGAACTCTTTCTCAAACTATTGGGGTAATTGCTGATTTAATCAATTACTTTTTTTTTGTTTTTTTTTCAGAAACAGAAAAAAAAAAACAAAAAAAAAACTAGTGTCAATATTAAAATGGGCAAAACTAGTTTTTTTATCTAGATAAAAATTAAGTCAAGATCAACTTTTAATGGCTGAATGATTACTTGGATAAGAAAATCCAGAAAAAAAAATATTAGCCTAAAACAAAAGTTAGTGCGATTGGAAACTTTTCAAAGTAATTATTTTATTTTATTATACCCTTTATACTGTATTACTTTATAATAAGTAATCATTTTATTGTGTTTTGGACTCATGGGGCAACCTGTACATGTACTTGAAATTTTGGCAGAATCTCACTTTCCACATTTAAATATTATGATTTTTTATTTTGAAATAAAAGTTTCTAAACACACATAATAAAATTTATAACTCTTAACTTTTTTATATTGAAATAAAAGTTTCTAACCTTACACATCGGAGCAATTAAAACGGCACCATCCCAGAAGTTCGGTTTCAACCTGTGTAACCGAAGAACTACGGCTCCTCCCATCGACTCTCCCATTATAACTCTTATTTTCTTTGTATTTTCTTTTTCCTCTGTTCAAATATCAATTTCGAAAAATAAAATATAAATACAAAAGGTTATTATTATCCAATAAATATGGGGTAGAACAAGTAATACTGTATAAAGATGGTACTACAGTATTGGTTTATTGATATTGATATGAGACGTCATTGTTTATTGTAAAATTATTGTATGGACATAAATTTTATACTTTGATAAGAACGTCAATTTCCAAAACATTAAGTCACATTATGGATCATATATTACAATCATATTGGTAACTATCTATTCAATGAAACAGTATAATTTTAGGGTAAATTTTAACTTAGATAAATGCCTTGCAAAAACATGGCCAGTACTATGGAAATCCAGAATTCCTTAATATTTCAGTATAATTTTTTGTTGCCATCATGAATTATCACCACGGCACTAATTGCACTTAAATATTAACAAGACCTAAACTAAATAATTTTTTTACTAATAGAAAAATTACCACAAATGGTAGTGTAATGTTGAGAGCAATCCTCAACAAGATGATCAAAATTGGGAACATATCCTTGTAACCCTTCTGATTTTCCATGTCCTTCATAATCCATCCCATACACTCCAAATCCTGCTTTTGCTAGCCTGATCCCAGTATCTGTTTAATTTTTGCCCAAAATAAATAATTTAGTTGAACTCAACATGCATTCATATGCAATTTTTTAGAGTTTTTTTTAGAGTTTTTTCATGTTTCAAATGTACCTTTCAAATATTAATGATACGGAAAAAAATTGAGTTATTATTTTGGGTCGGAGATAAAAACCAAACTGGATTAGTATTATGGGACGGGGAGTATAATTTTTTGAGTGGACTGTAGGTCCCTATGGTTTGGAAGGCATTTTGACTCGAACCCTAAAGTTGTATTTTTTTTACATCAATAGTCCTCAAAAGTTTGACAAGAAGACGGATATGAGTCTAAAAGGTTTAGAGCCGGTGATAGAGTCGGTCTTTGCTAGATATTTCCTTAACTTACACTTGAAATCGCTACCATAATAGTTGTCACGCGGCTGTTTTTTAGTTACAAAGAATCGTCTCGCCAATAACTTTGCTAATATAAAGTATGCTAACAGTGGTAATAGGTAAGAGATATGGAGCACATTAATCATTACAAAAGATACTAATATTGAAAAAATTAGGCGTTGTTTGTTGTGTGTGGATATAATTTGGTGATTTTCATCTTAAATAAGGTCCAAATAACTCAAGTTAGCATAGACTTTTTGTACCCTGTTGGAAATTTGAAATTTAAGGCACCATTGTTATGGTTGACCTATTCATTTATTTGAACATGTATAGCCTTAATTTCTGTGTCCTTTTGTAACTTAATTATGTTTTCTGGTTAGATAAACATGTTTTTGTTTTGTTTAAAATTTTCTCTATTCTACCTTAGGGGTATCTTTCGAAAACTGTAAATTAATTTAATTCAGAACATGTTAAATTTGGAGCCTGGCAATTATTGCCAGGATTCAACAGCTCAATTATTAACCTCATGACTAAATATTCTAGAGAATATACATATATACATAAAGAGTAAATAACTATATATATATAGTATGTAAGTTTACATACCTTTCATGGAGATACTGCATTCCATAGCATAACCATGGCACAAAAAAATCAAAGCTTTTGGCTCCTTATTTATTGGAATCCATCTACATGTGAAAAGCTTCATTTTTCTGCTATTAAGGATATATTCCTATTTTCATCAAATAAAATTTAAAGAAAATTAGTATCTTACATACCAAATAACAATAAGAAAGAAAACATATTTTGTACAAGGATTAAAAATCTTGTGACACTAACCTCTTCATATTTGACACCATCATGTTCATAGGCCTGTTAATTATTGAAAAAAACATAAAAAAGAGTATGAGAAATATGTGTGAAAAACAGTGAAGGAATAAATAGAGAGACTAAGATAAATACCATTGCTAATATTGGCTTTTAGAAATAAAGCTAAATTGTTTTATATTTAAAGATAGAGAGATAAGATGTTGTATAACAGAAAGTGAGAATAATATATGGTAATGAGAAGAAGAATAGTTATAACCATATATATATAGGCATATATTTGTCAAATATGAGATCAAGTCAACTAAAGACAATTTATAAAAGTGGATTACACTAATGCTTCTCATAGTTTAAATTAAAATTCAATATTTCTACCATTGTTTCAAATTGGAACACTATTAGTTCCTCAGGCTTTAGGTAATATTGCAAAATGCAAAATATGTTTCCGGGAAATTCAGGGTCATCTCTTATGTGAGTCATATCAGCCCTTGAGCTTAGGTGTCGTTCGATTAGATGTGACAATTTTTTTTTAGGTGCAATTATATGTAAAAAAAAATTAGTTCGGTACTTGATTTTCTTATTGCAGTGCAACTATATAAACGCTCCAGTAGCTGAGCGGATACCAAGACTTTTACACCACAAGAGGTCTCAGGGTCAATAATCGGTAGTTGCGTTTTTTCTCCCCTTAGGTTATCGTTTAAATTGAAAAATAAAATTAGTTACCAAGTATTGAACCCGATTCTAGCAAGTTGAAGAAGGACAAACTTAACCAACTCGGCCTACAACAATATGATATGTTCAAATTATACGCTTAATGTTTATTTTATCTATTTTAATTTCTGCCACTCGGGTTTTTTCATCTATAAGAAAAGGCGTTTTTTTTTGGGAAATGAGATGGACTTAGGTGCCAAAATCATAGGACCGATCCTACCGGGAATTGTGATGTATATAGTTTTTTCATATTATTTTCAATTTCAATTCTTTAGCATGACCATAATAGCTAGGAAATATTAACCATTATACAGATTACTAGTAAAAGATAATTTACTCTAAAGAGTTATTAAACGAGTCAATTGGCAAAGGTTCTTTATGTAGAGGAAAAATATATTTTCTTGGCACTAAATTTGATTTTTTTTTCTTCTAAACTTGGGATCATAAATTCTACCAATTGAATGTTTATGAACAAAATGGATTTCGTATTAAAATTATAGGGTTTAAATATTAATATAACTAATTGAGTGTTAATCCCATTTGACCATGTCCTTTCTCAATTACTCACTGCATTAACTGATTAACTAATCAACAATTATTTCTTGTTATAGATGCGTTTGTGTTTATGGCAATTATAATAAGATAAGTTTTTATAGTATATATTTGGAAAAAGGTTAATTTTTTTGAAAAGTATAAATGTTTTATATGTTAAGCCTTTTTTTTCTGGAATATAAAGATTGATGTTGATCTAAATTAAATTAAATAAGGATAAATATGAAGTGGCAAAGATCATGTTATGCTTTTGTCAGTCTTCTAACGGGAACATGTTTCTATTGTGTTACCAAGAAAAAAGAACGAAAGTTTATGTTAATTTGGTTAGCTTTTAGTTTGGATACATTTGTAGACTTAAATGTTAACCAAAAAAAAAATGTTAATCAAAACAAAGATTGTAACGACCCGGTCCTCCGACCAGACCGTCACCATCTGCTTACTACCACCAATACTGTCCGTTTTGGCCCAATTTCGTCATCGCTTCTCGGGCCGCACGGCTTTAAAATGCATTAGTGATAATAAGGAGGATACTTCTATCTTATATACCATATAAGTACTACATATCTAGGCGATGTGTGATATCTTACTTTTCTTTACCACGGTATTTTCGTAAGAAAATCCGAGTTTTTTACAAAGATTATAAAGGAATTGGACTAATTAAAAATGTGCCTTAATTTTCAAAGGACATGGAGCACAGACTACAAAGGGAGTAGTCATACTCCCATACTAAAATTAATTAAATTTAATTAATGACAGCCAATGGGTTAAACAAAAATTACAAAACAGTAATTTTTTTTAAAAACGGAAAAAAAACAATAAACCTAACCTTCCAAACCCATAAAAATCCAAATAGAAATGAAGAATCTTACTTGATACTACTCTAAATTTAATTAATTAATTAATTAAAAAAATGGCTATTTTTTTCGTCAAATATTGTATGAAAAAAACCCCCATAAAACTAAACTTTCTCTAATAAAAATTAAATAAAAATGAAGAACCCTAGTTGCTACTATCGTAAATTTAGTTCTTAATTAAAATAAAAAATATATATTTATTTTTTTATCAAATATTTTCAACTCTTGTTTAATGAGAAATTAATTATTGTGTTGGTTAGTATTAGTTCTTATTTGATTGAGGAAAATATAGTACTACCAAAATAAGGCAAATTGAAAAGATCGAGGGAAGTAAAAGATACGGTGTAATATTACCATATATCAAAATCTTTCTATTTTATTCAAAATGAATTTTATTATTAAGGGGGAGTCTGGCTCCTTTTTTATTTTTAAAAGTTGTTTTGGACAAGTCCTATTTTCCACTGTCTATTTTCTTAATGGTATAATAACATCTTAAATAGTAATCTTAAATGGTTTACTTGTATTTTAGTTCATATAATTCGTTTTAAACAAAAGAATATGAACTAATTGTTAACAATTCGAGCACGAGATTTTTTTACAACGGATCGTCGTGTTTAGGGGAGTCTTTTGCTCTACATACTTGCAAACAACAAGTTTATTTATTGATGACACTATCAGCAATTAAAAGCTTAAAAATGATCCTAAATGAACTTAACAGGTAACACAATAAATCAAAAGCTTGCACAATATATATCCCATTAGAAAACTCAAAGAATCTAGAAGACTAGACGTACAGTTCTTTAAGGTAGAATACGTTTAAGAATTTATTTTTTTTGAGTTTAATTGATTTCAAATTTGAAGAAAAAAAATTAGAGTGATCGGACCATAATAGCAATTAGCATAAATATGTAAATATATATATAATTTTTTTACAAACGAGTCATTAAAGAACCAAACAGTGCTTTTGCTCAATGTTGGCTGGTTTAATTATTAAATGAAAGAGACCTAATATTCATAATCCATGTTGGGTATTATTTGTAAATGAAGGAAGATAAACTGAGCTAATTAAGAGTCAAACACGAGTTATTTCGCAATCATACTCCATATTAAAAATAATAGTATAGAGTATGTTGTTCAAAAAAAGTTTTATATATATGCCACCCTTTATACCATGATATATAACCCTAGGAAATACACAAAATAAAGATCATATGAATGCAAAACTAGCTAATTTAAAAATCAAATCATTGGGATCAAGTCAACTGTAAAAGATATATATAATTAAGGATTATACGTACGTGACGTTAGTTTTGTTGAAAACATAGAAATTAAGAAAGATAGGATAAATGGATAATAATAGTATATAATTTATTAATTAATTGCTACTAACGTCATGAGCGAACTTTCCGTAGGGATAAATGTTTAAATATTTATGAAATTTATTCCAGTATTCTCTGGCATTTTTGGAAGGAAAGAAGTGCATTTTTTTAATATAATTAAAATAAAATTTTATTGTTTGACAGTAACTGCACACGTATATATCAGAGTTATATAGCCGAACATATGTAATATTGAAAGAATTATCAAATTCTTAAAATCAAATCTGAGTTATTTTTAATACGTTGGTTTGGTTATATATAGTATACGTGACCTATATATGGTAACGTGGATCACATGTAAACAATCTATTTTCTTTGGATTTTTCTTCTATTCGACATATTACTCAAAAAACACTGATATTCCTAATTGCACAAATTTGAAGCAGAATACAAAACAAACAATTGTTTTATTCACAATCAATCAAAGTCACAACTTTAAGTTCTCACATGCAAATAGTACTAGCTTTGAATATAACAAATTGATATGATTTCGTAATCACTTATAATTATTCAATTTTTATTAATTAGTCCTACACGTGAATATGTGGTTAGGAATTGAATTTAAATCCCTCTTTACATAAAAGCAGGAAAATCATGTTATTTAATTTAGAACCCTTGCCTCATCTTCTATATATATATACTCCATTGTAAAAACTGAGTACAAACATGCATATAATAACTGAATACAAATAAAAAAAACTAAAGAAATTTCGGTTTGGATAATGTTACAAATTTACTATTGTGGTGGTTTGTCGTAGAAAATATATAATATGTCATTTTCCTTGATTTAAGATGTATATTTCATAAAATATTGTTCTTTCACGCACTACAAAATAATGTTTGATTTAGTGAGAGTCAAAAGCTGTCGCAAGGCTGTCGCTAATTTAAAATGCTGTCACAAATCTGTCGCAAATTGACCAAACTGTCACAAAGCCGTCACAAAAACCGTCGTTAATAAGCTCGTAACAAAAAATACCGTCACTAATCCCGTCGTTATTTGGGTATTTTTTGTAGTGAAGATACCGTATACTTTAGAAGTATACTCACCTCCATACCTCTATTCTCTTTAATCCTTCATATAATTAATGTGATATTGTCATGTGTCCCACTATACCATTTAACGGTAAGATCTCTATCTTTTTTATTTATTCATGGTCTCACATTGAAATATTTCTCAATATATACACACAAAACACAAACGTAGAAAATAAAATTTACATTTTATTGTTAATTCTACCTTTCACAAGAATGATTTTATTTATATTTCATTTGTGTGACCCATAAATGAGACGTTTAGAAATAAGAAGCTTGGACTAGATACATGAAGACAAATTTATCCCTATAATATCTTCTTCAATGTACAAACGGAAACAAAGAAATAAAAAATAAAAGGTTAAAACTTCAAACATGTTGTAAGATATTATTGGACTATTGGGCTTGTACTTTATGGGCCCAAGTGGGCTTGTAACCCTACCCCTCTATCTATATAAAGAGGGTTAGGGGTCTTCTATTTGATGATTCATTCATACATTATGACCAAAAAAACCTCCCTTATTGTTGTCTCTCATACCTCTCTCTATATCTATACATATCTCTATATATATCTATAACGAGCTAATATGTCACACAACACGTTATCAGCACTTTGCTCGCGAAGAATAGGATATACGCTCACGGATATTGGAGATTTTTGGTAAACGGACGGATATTGGGTATTTATAAACCTTGAGGTTTATCCGGGTTTTTTTTAGGGTTTTGCGATATCGACCTTCACCAACATACCGTGCGTAAGGTACCGAATTCAAAACTTAATTTATTCCATATATGTGATCGCACGTATTATTTTATGGATAACTAAAACATGATAAATATACCGTAGTATATAATTCATGTGTATTAGAGTTTGTTACTTGTATGAATAACATTGTTAAACTACATATAAATTGCTATAAGTCAACTGCATAATCACGTATTATATTACTGTGTAAACAAACTACATGAATAAACCCTAATACTCCTATATTTGCCAGTATGTGTTTGAGACTATATTGGATTAGTAGGTATATCGTAAATTGATGAAACCATACTGCACGCATATTAACTGTACAAAAGGTCATGCTATTGGTTAATTCTAGATTAATTCACGTGTTACTTGGCTATGTAATAACTTTGGCTATTTAGCTTAGATACTATGCTATGTTAATAAAAGTCATGCAACTGAAACATGTAATATTGTTTTGTAATACGTTAAACATGTAGAACCAAATCTGTTAATTGATAATCTTAAATTGACATGAATTGATATGTTAGAATCTTCAGGATTGATTAATAATCTTAGATTGATTTGATTTGATATGTTAGAATCTTCATGAATTGATTGATAACCTTAAATTGACATGAATTGATATGTTAGAATCTTCATGGATTGATTGATATCTTATTAGTATAATCAACATATCTTTTTTGATATTACCATAGATATAAATATACCATATGGCAGTTAATTGATTTGATTTGATTTGGTATGATATAATTTGTGTGATTGATAATCCTGAATTGATTTAGTTTATCACCAAATCTACTGCATTATTAGATATACATCATGAATATATTTTATACTGCCTTGTATATATGTGGTTATCTAGAAAAGATATACCTGTTATTTATTGCCATGAATGGTAGAATTGCGAAATCATATATATTCACATTTAAGTTGGAAAAATTATGAACCTTCCCCAACTAGGCTCACCTATTTGGATACGATGTCTAGGAAAGATATAGGCGGAAGTCGATATCCTAATGAGGTCGGGTTTTAAGTGGCATTCGTGCCCTCCACCCTCACCGTCTTTCCTGGTCGTTTTTCAAGTAGAGCTACCGAAAGGGGTTGACTAAATAATAATTTCCCCGAGTGTGTTTATATAGTGATGTATGTTTCGCCGAATTGGTGTCTCTGTATCGACCTGTCGTTCGATCAATGAGAACCTATTCACATTAAAAGCAAAACTATTTTTCGAACCTGTCGTTTCGAAATAAAGTTTATGCTTGTGCAAACCATAAACATATAAACCAGTCGTTTTATATGATAAATAATCCAGAACTCCCAACACATGTTGGATGCCATCTATGATGAGAAAAATCGCAAAACATACTTGCGACTGTTTAGACGTTGATGTTATTCCGTCACCACATGTTAGTCACCCTGATGTGTGAGCATGTGATACCCAAATTATTTGGATGTCATCTTTGATGAGTAAAACACGAGTTTGTTGTTACCCTCGAGATGAATGCTAAGGCGTTGATTTTATTCCGCCGCCACATTTGAGACGTGATGACGTCTATGGTGAACAAATGTCTGAAATTGACATATTGGAGCAATCCTTCACCAAAATACTAGCTTGGAAATTGCATTCCATAAGCAGTATCGTGAATTTATATTCACCATGTTCCTTTATCGCCCATCTGTTATTGGATAAGAAAATTACCCCGGTGAGTAGTTTTAATCCTATTGGGTCAATGGCGAATTGTTTGCCTGATATTAATGCTCTTCGTGTATATTTTTTTTCCACGAATCGAGAACCGAGACAAGTGTTATTTGTCTCGAACTGTCACGATCCCGATGAATCGCCTAGCCGAGCAAGATTTTAGACAATCGTCAAAATCGAAAACTTGTGGCTCCAAGACAGTAATTGAAAGGAACAATATGGGCCGTTGTCACAAAGTAAGAGATGATGCTCAAGGAGCCAACTCTATGCTATAAAGACAACGGTCATGCACGGTTACTCCTTAAATAGTTCACAACTATTATAAAGGTGGAAAAACCGATGCTAATGTGGTTAAAGCTAATTGAAAGGAAACTCTTGAGACCCCCGATTTTGTGGCTCAAATGAGTTTGACACCTTTCTTTATTGATTTTGATAAATCATTGAGCCATTTTTTCGCTCATCTGGATTATGTTTTTACATTTGGATTATGATTTTTCCATTTGGACATACTTTTGTATTATGGTTTGCCTGTTTATGAAATTTCTCGAAATAATTTAAAGTCTTTTGAGCAAATTCCTTTGACAAATGTGACCAAACTTTAAATTATGAAATTTTAGGCAATACTTGTGGGATAGTTGTTTTTTTTTGGAAATAGTGGGTAACAGTGTACCACATAATTTCACCAACTATTTGCCTAAAAGAGTACTCATTGACAAAGATTCTGGACCTGTTGTTCCAAATCAAAAATCTTTGGTAAAACCAAATTGATTTGTCAAATATGAGGTCTTATACTCATGTAGGTCCTGCCGTACCTTGTTGAGTTATAAAATATTCGAGAAAACCAGTGTTATCTGGTAATAGCTCATGAAAGAATTAAAATTTCTTTACATAGCCTCCATTCAATACGATCAAAAGCGTATTTTAGAGGAGTTGAAATGTCTTTCAAGTGGTTGCTACCACATTCTTTAAAGCATTTAAAGTTACCTTATCATTTCGCCTGTCGTCGAAATGATAAATGATTTAGATGCTAAGGCATGATTGTCTGTACTATCATTCGCCTGTCGTCGATTGATAAGAGCATTTTGATATTGTGGCATTGACCGGATGAGATATTCCCGGGTAAAAAGACGATGCTTGATTTATAATCGCATCACATTATGGATTCTCTTTGAGGATATATTTCGTGATTAATCCGAAATTCATGCCACTAATGCTCACCTTGAAAGACTAGTATGTGTAAAGATCACGAAAAGTACTCGTAGAATTCTTATAAAGAATTGAAGGAGTTATTGTGGACTTGTCCAACTATAAGACGGACCATAAATATAAATGGTTATGGTTGATGCATCGACAATAAGGTCACATGATTATTGTTGTCCACATAAATGCAGCACTTTCCAAACTTTTAGCCCTATCATTAAGTTGATGGCTCATGATCCGGATTATCCTGAAAAGTCTAGTCGACTTGATAATTCCGAAGAGTAAGAATCGAAATTTCGATTTGAATTACTTGAGTTTGGAAATTGAAATTGAACATCCTGTCGATTATGTTCAGACCCAAATGGACTCACGGAAAGTTTGTTGATGCGACTGCAAATGATTGCACGCACATCTTGGTCTTGCGCACCAAGATTTATATTTCCGTGTGGGTTATGCTATTTTGCTGCATTGGTCCGTTATGAGGCTCATAGACACTCAAACACCATATGCGTACCAGCTGGTTACTGGTTATGAGCCAGAAGTCTCATAATAACGCGTGTTTAGAGTGATTAATTAATATTTTGATTGAGCCGTTCTAGCGTTCAAAATATGGACCTCTGAAGGGGACATAAGTCGATTATGAATCTCCTGCCTATCATTTGATAGAGTAACCTTGGCAAGCGATCTCTTTACTGCATGATATGCGAAAGTGACATCGCTAAGACTGTTCTCCTCGTCGTTAGGGGGAGATTTGCACGTTACCGTTGATAAGGAACGACGTGAAGTAACGTGGCATAACCCACTCAGTCTTAGCTTGATCCCCAAAACTGCACTTAGTGATAAGTAAGTGCATAGACTCCCTCAAGTCTAACTAAATGCCAGACGCATTTAATGACTTTATGAGATGTCACGAGATCATTTATACCAGCTGCAAAATGCTTGCAAGGATAGACGTCCCTGTCGGACGCCGTGTTCCTGTCGTAACACGTTGTTTTGGCCGAACCCGCCAAGCAAAGAACGCTGCCGTCGGCCGTCAGTCTGTCGTCCTTCCTAAGATATGAGAAAGTTGACCGGTTCTTAATTCGTTCAGCCCCAGAGGTGGTGAACTGAAACTCGTTTGTCGCACGAGATTATAAAGGATCAAGGAGATGTGTGATTTCCTCCTCATCCTAAGAATCTCGAAATATCTGTCGATCATGATATCTTAGACGATATTGAAGCGAAACGAGACTGTCATTGATTACTTGTTCATATATTCGGTGACGACTGATAATATGAGCAAATTATGACAGGGAACCATCTACCGTTGCCTGAAGTCAACGTAGAATAGACTGGACTAATGGAAACTTGCAATCCAAGTAGACTCCTTAGCGAAAGTGTGTTCGGACCTGTAGCTCCAACGCCACCAATGTTAAACTAGTTTGTTTATTTGGTTATTCGTAAGGAAAAGTGATGAGAATAATGAGATTGTAGAATGCTCGCCTAGTAGCGCAAGGCTTCTCTCACATCTTGGAATTGGTTACGAGATGGGTTATTTCCTCGTAATGGACGTTATAACGGTCCCCTACTTTATCAGTTTAGTAGTTTCCCAAAAAACTGATTATGCAGCATGTGATTGTGGTCACTGTTTTATCTCTATGGGGATTTAGACAAAGAGATATAGATGAAGGTCCCTGTGTGACTTCATGTGCTTAAATCAAGTAGTTTCTGACCATGGAACACGATCTCAATTGACTGAGACGTTCACTATATGGATTAATATAATCCGAGCGGATGTGGTATACCGCCTAAGTGAGTACTTGATTAGCTTGGGATACTTGAACAAGTATTATGCCCTTGCGTGTTTTATTACGCGATCCATTTTTGGATTTGCCTTCGAGATGAAGGATCTTGGGAAGAAACGGTAGTGACTCGGCCTGATGATCGACTCCCGTAAATATTGAATCTAAGTCCATGATTCAGACTACACCCAGAAGGTGTTATGACGTTGTATTCATCATGACGCTAAGTCGTCAGATTCTCCCATGATCGTTCGATCACTAGACATTGATATAGACCCATTCCGTCCCTGATGTGACGATGAAGAGATATTGAACCATGATGTTCATATCTAAGTACAATAAGCGCATTATTGTACTTGGTCTAATGTGCTAGGACGAACATCTCGTCTGCTGTGAATGGTATAGCTCGACACAGCATCGCGCTAACACGCTGCCATCGAAATGGCATAAAAGACATTTTCCCATTACCTTAAGGTAACTGTGGATGAGGGCTTGCCTTATCCCATTTGCGTCATCGAGTGTACCTACCCCCTTCGGTACTCGAATTAACGCAACCCTTTTTCGGTTATACCGATGCTGGTTACTTATCAGACCCGCATAAGGGATATTCCTAACATGGCATGTCTTTACCATTAGGAATAAGGCAATATCTTGGAGGTCTTGGAATGACTCCAAACGAATCACTCTGATCTACTCGTGCTCAATGAGACGTCTGGAGAGTGTATATGGCTTCGAGCTCGTATTAGCCATATTTGAATTACATATGCTCTGTCTCATGATCCAGATAAAACACTTGTCTTATTTGAGGACAACTTGTTGTTATCAATTAAGAGAGACATTACTAGATTATGCTATTTAGCATTTCTTGCCGAAATAAATCTTCACATATGAAGTTTAAGAGCATCCTGTCGAATGCTCGGTTTTTTCCACGTTATATTTTCTTGCATATAGTCGTGTGCAAGTAAATGAGGCATCCAGTCGAATGCTCGTACTCTTTATTCGAATATGAAATCATTGCACCCAGTCGTGTGCAAGTGAGGGGGAGCATCCAGGTGAATGCTTATTGTACTAATTACTACTTAGTCGAAATTCTCGCACCCTGTCGTGTGCAAGTGAGGGGAAGCATCCAGTCGCATGCTCGTGTACTCTTTTTGTCCTTAGACCAAGGTTTTTTCCCACTGGGTTTTCCTTGCCAAGGTTTTTTAGCGAGACACGTTCCCATCATATCTCACTTAAGATTGTCGAAATTAGGGGGAGTATCCTGTTGTATACTTCTTACCACTGTGTACTCTTTTGTCCTTCGACTAGAGGTTTTTCCCATTGGGTTTACTCTAGCAAGGTTTTGATGAGGCACAATGTTTTGTGGTTGATCCCTACTACTACCATTGTTGCACTCTTTTTCCTTCGATCAGAGATTTTCCCATTGGGTTTGCTCTGGCAAGGTTTTGATGAGGCACACTGTTTTGTGGTTAGTTACTTACATGATATTTCGGCATATATCATTCGGCTACACAGTTTCTCCTAGGTACCGGTTTTGTCCCACACTGGGTTTTCCGGCCCTAAGGTTTTTATGTGTTTAGCACTGCGAATGAACTCGACTCAGATCGACTGCATGAAGACGAAGAATTCAAGACGTCCAAAGGGGGAGTGTTGTAAGATATTATTGGACTATTGGGCTTGTACTTTATGGGCCCAAGTGGGCTTGTAACCCTACCCCTCTATCTATATAAAGAGGGTTAGGGGTCTTCTATTTGATGATTCATTCATACATTATGACCAAAAAAACCTCTCTTATTGTTGTCTCTCATACCTCTCTCTATATCTATACATATCTCTATATATATCTATAACGAGCTAATATGTCACACAACAAAACATAAATTATAAACCACAAATATATTATTTCCTTCGTAATCTGCATGTGTACTACCTCATTGTGTAAGCTAAAATATACAACAAATGTGTCTTAAGCGTAAGAAAAATTTAGATGAAAAAGATCTAATATATGAATATTTGTCTATAAAAATTAAGAAATTCAAAGTGCTCCATTTAGTCATAACATTACATTGTAATTTACTTTGTTTTCTTTTAACGTCGTTACCTCTACTTCTAATTTTTATTGTGACAATGGGCAAAATAGTAAAATTAGAAATAATCCCATCATTATTATATATGATACAAACAAACACCAACTTTAATAATATGGTCGGATAAGTGATCCGACCATATTTACATCTCCCATTGTATTTTGAAATTAAATTCTTTGGGTATCGTGGCCTTTTTCAAAACATTACTGGTTTGATACGTCGGTTATAGATAGCGGTAAATGAAAATATCTATATAAATAAATGTTATACATACAAAATTTCACCTGAAAATGGAAAGCACAATTACATAGAAGAGTTGTTGTCAATGCGTATTGTGGTATCACTTAGGTTCGGTCAATCTTACAATATTGTTGCTAGTAAATTTCACGAATTCGGTTAAATTTGCTCGTGACCGGTCTAGACTTATCATTCACAAAGTTCCACTACTAATAGACAAAAACGTAGGTTCGATCAAAATCAAATCAACATCAAGAATACACATCAATAGTATACTACTAATTATTGAAGAAATTTGAAAACGTTTTTTTGATTACGTCTAAAGAGAAAAGACACGTTGTCACTTTTGTGGTCTCAAAAATTGAAAACGTTTTCAAAATGACCAAAATATGTAACGCAAAAAAACGGTCCCTAACTATTTTTTTGGTCTATACATATATATCGTAGGGTCAAATTGCCCAATACTAGTGGCTCTACCATGGCTGCTTAATTTGACCTCACACGTTGTGCTCGCCATTTAATGCTTCCACAAATATTTATTTTTTAATAAATTAATGTTCTGTTCCATTTAATTATTCATTACGAAATTATATGCAATTTTAATCGTTTTATAACTTGTATCAAAATTGTCGAAATGATTTTTTTTTAAATCTAATAATAAAATTTAATATTTGAACTTTATGATCAACTTTTAAAAATTTTTATTCCGATAATTTTGATACAAGTTCTTGACTGGTCAAAATTATACGTAGTTTCGTAATTAATAATTAAATATGAACGGAGACAGTATTATATTTTGTTTTGAAGAGAGTTGATTTTATAGATAATAAAAGTTAAGTAGAAGTGTCGATATAAGTGATCCCATCTAGCTCGTCGGTGAGAGTGAAACGTAAATCGTTTTCAAATGTCTGGTTGATACAAATAAAACCAGCAAAAACTATTGATTGCGGATAAACAGTAAACACTACGAAAAATGTATAAATAGTGATGAGAATAATGACGTGACGGTTCAGTCGATTTATAGTAATTAATTTTGTGTCAATTTTTTAGTTTGTGACATTACTTGATCAGTATTATTTTGTAGTGATAAAAGAATAATTTAGATTAGTAAGTAAATAGGAAGAAATATGTTATATGTCTTGCATATATATAGATTGTATGTTTCTATCTCTATTACTCTATAATATCTTTAAAATACAACTCTTTAGAACTTAGAAATGGCAAGAATTTGAACTGGTGTGACATTTTGATCTTTCATGATTGACATTCAAAATTTGAATGAGCATATAACAATTAGACTTCTCAAATGGAGTATCACGTATGTAATGCTCTCGTGTGCAATGCTCTCGATTATGTATCCAACTATCGATACCAATACTATATTGTGTGGATCGTCTAGTTTTTTTTCCTTTGAAGTTAATTATGTCGATAGATTAAATATTCGGACTCCTTTTCATTTGACAAACTATAATGGTGTCGTTTTTGGTGGTTACAAATTAAAATAATTTGTGGAGGCAAAAGGAAAAAAAATGGATTCTAGGCTTCTAGCCTGCTTTCCAACTTGATCAGAATATTTCAATATAATTCACAATTCTTCATACATATTTTTTTCTCTTGAATAGTGTTTGATAAGGTAGATCTTTATGTGATTTTGTAATGTTCATTAATAGCAAGAGTCATGTTTGAAAAAGTATTTTCCAAAATGATGTGCCCAAGGCCCGAAAGGATAAGAACAAAACTTGTAACATGACATAGAATTATCATTACTGTTTTATATCAATTCGCCAATTGTATATTATGACTTGAAAAGCGGTATGTTTTGATAATTTTCACTTGTTATTTTATCCACGTTATATTATTCACTTGGTCAGGATTTTTAGGGTCTTGTCGCCAAAATAATTCAATAAAATCTATCAAAATATAAATTTTAACATCTTCAATGAATTTCGTTTTTTCGCAGATGATGAATCTCTTTTAGAAAGACGAGTTTTAGTCGATCTTTCCTTTTAATTAGGTTACTAGAACTAGAATCTATTACTAACCTCGACACTAATTAAGTGTTTGTCCACCCCCACCTTTTTTTTAACTGGTCAGAGGGCTGTTTTAGAGTTCTGGTGGCCGATGGCCACCATAAAGCCGGGCTTATTCTTGGTCGTCAATTAACAAATTATCACATGCAATTAAATAATCACAACTTGTGTACGAAATAGGGTTATGGTAAGTGATAATTGAGTTTTAAGTTGGTAATTGGTCTAACAAATGTCAGTTTTGCTATTAGGAAAGCAATTGGTAAAAAAAAATATAATTTATTTTCTCGAAATGGGCACCCTAAATAATGAGTTCTTTGCGGGCTCTGGGCACATATATCTTTAACCTCGCTCTAAATCCAAGTTTGATTAGATTATTAGTTATCAATAACATTAAACGTGACCGTCCCGAGTATTCATTGTGTATACCTAGTCGTGATAACTGCTCGTATTTATTTTTCCATGGCTTCGTCTATCGATGATGCTTATTTCGTACACTTTTGCTAATAATTGCGTTCCTTATATATGTTTATTCCTTGAAGAATTAGACCTGATAAGTTTTAGAATTATAGAGTAGCGAGTTAAGATGAAACTTTAAAAACTCTATAAATAAAAGTTGTAACAAAAAGCTGTGTAATGTTTTTTGTATAAAAAAATGAACACTGGAGAACTGTCTTTGTTATAATAGTGACATGAACTTTCATGGAATATCTTAACATTAATTATCTCAATCATATTTATGTTAAACCTCATAAGCCATAATTAATTTACAGTAATATATACAGTTATGACTCTAAATAATGTCCATGTATAGTATTATGTATTAGACTATCAGGTCACTATTGTTTAAGTTAGGGCGGGCCGAAAACCTGGAAAAATCGAACCAATAACCGAACCGAAAAAGACCGAAACCGAAAAACCGAAACTTTTTCGGGTCGGTTTCGGTTTACAATAAAACTGAACCGAAAAACCGGAAAAATCCGAAAAACCAAAAATAAAACCGAAAAATCCGAAACTGGACCGAAACAAACCGGTTCGGTTCGGTCCAAAAAATAAAAAGACCGAAAACCGAACCGAAAAATCTGCTCGGTTTCGGTTTTGCTAAAAACCGAACCGAATCGGACCGAATACAGCCCTAGTTTAAGTAAGTACAAGCAGGAGCGAAGCCAGGAGTAGGTTACGGGGGTGCCAAAATCACATCAACTAATAAATTAAGTGAAACAAAAAATAAGAGTGTCATGCAAATTGTCGTTTTTAACATATTTTTGTGAAAATAGATGGTAAAAATAAAAAAAAATAAAAAAAGTGTCATCGGCACCGATGGCATGTACTTTAACTTCCTATTAGTACATGATTGAAACTCGAAAGTGATAGAGCACTTGTTTTGCTTTTTAATTAATAAGAGGCTTATCTTGATTTAAAGTTGTTCTTAAGTTTGAATTCTACAGTGGACTGAATAATTGTCCAAATAAGCTGCCTTTGAGTACATGGATTTTAATTGTTAATCCTTTCCTTTTAATTGTTCGTTACGAAACTACGTGTAATTTTGATCGGCTTATAACTTGTATCAAAATTGTCAAAATAATTTTTTTTTAAGTCTAATCATAAAATTTAACATTTGAACTATATGATCAATTTTTGAAAAAATTTATTCCGACAATTTTGATACAAATTCTTAGCCGGTCAAAATTAAACGTAGTTTCGTAATGGACAATTAAACGAGAACTGTAATATAATATTGTATAGTTAATGAAAGTTTGAAATCCACAACACGTACAATTGACTTCTTGTAAAAAAACAAATAACTTGTTTTCCTTTACTGTCATTGTACATGTTGATAGAAATTATTACATTTAAGGAAATGTTTTTAATTAACTTGATGAACAATCTCGGTGCAAATTTCAAACCATTCCTCGGCCAATCGGAATAGTATTTTAGAGAGAGAAAAAGACTTTTGTGCAAATTTGCAAACGGAAAACGACAAGTGCATCACTTTGATCCTCGTAGCCTCAAGTAACGGTTTGTATGTCACTCTTTCAGCAGCCCGATCAAGATTTTGTAATCAGATAATATTTCATGAATCGGGTTTGGTCTGAAGTACTTAGAATTTATTTGGTTGTTGAAACTTTTGAATTATACTATATACTCTTCTTCTTGAATAATAGAATTGGTGCAAGTCTTCTAAATTCATTAGTGTAACATAAAGTGACCTAATTAAAGGCTAAACAACTAAATCATACCACTTTTTAAGTAAACTAATGCTAAGTTTTAGATTTTTTCTTTGGACTGAACTTTTAAGCAAATAAGTTTTATTAGTGTTACTAAAAAATACGGGTCAATTTACTTTCATTTTTTTGAAAGTAGGCATATATTAACACTAGGAACAAGACAAATACGAGTCGATCAAAGACTACAGTTGGTTACGCATAATTAAAACATACAAAGCATGTGAACTAGTACGAGCATGACGTTCTAGACAGTTAGCCGGTATCGGAATCCAAACGAAACTCCATTTCGTATCTTCCTTAAGAGAATGAATGTCTCCGATGATAACTTCGATTTCCCATGAACGCTCAATACAAGTCTTCACGCATAACTTAAATGGTTAATTACTACAGCTGGGTAGGCATATTTATAACATACAAAGCATGTGAACTAGTACGAGCATGACGTTCTAGACAGTTAGCCGGTATCGGAATCCAAACGAAACTCCATTTCGTATCTTCCTTAAGAGAATGAATGTCTCTGATGATAACTTCGATTTCCCATGGACGCTCAATACAAGTCTTCACACATAGCTTAAATGGTTAATTACTGCAGAGTTGTCAGACTCAAAAAGGTTCCATTCACTTAAACCCAACTTGTTGAGGACAATTTTTTTGTCTTTTCGGTTTGTTCATCCAAATGCAGGCCTAGCTGCAAGCTATAAAAACAAAAGGAAGGTGACCGTAGAAGGCACCACCAAACATTGTCTTTGTTAGAGTTATATTAATTGCCCAATATCGATAATATATCGATGAAGCATGGAACGTTCATATATAAGTTACTCTCCATCCTAGCATGGTGTCATTTAGTCGGACGGGGGAATGTTAAGAAAACGTATGCCATTATAAATAGCTATAGAAACGTCGCTATTCAATCAAGTCTTCTTTAGAAAGTTATTCTAAATTATTTCCACCAACCGACTTGAAATATGACCTACCTCGGGGTAGAGGGGGGTGCAGCGAGCCGTTTCGTTAGCTAGTGGACCACTTACATGAAAACCTTATCAGATATCCGTTTTTCCCTCCAAAGCGCTTTAAAAAGTAGTGAAAACAAAGTTTGCTTTATTACAACCATCTTACATGTGATTCATGACTCATTTTACCTTCAAACCATATTTTGTTTCTTCCAACTTATAAGTCACTTTTAACTATATAAGCAAATTTTGTTTGATTTTTTGTCCCAGATAGTTTCCCCATCGAAAAGGCTTAAAAAACATCCAATTTCTAACTTTTTTTGCTTTAAAGCCTCATTAGCATACATGACCCAAAACATAGCTTTCAGAAGCCAAATCCTAACCAACCAAACACTCGATTTTGAGCAAAAAAATTGGAAATATTAAGTAAAGAAAAAAATTGTTGACGAACATGCACACCTATTCTATTCTGAGAAACAATACCTTATTCGACTTGCTTTATTTCAAAGTCACTTAAGCTATTAATGGTAACATATTTTTTTGTCCAAAATCAAATATTAAAAATATGTTTCAAGAATTTATTGAAAATTCAGATTTTTGGAATTTTCAGGTGTTTAGCCTTAAAGCCAGATTTTTGAAAGTTAAAAATCTGACTGTCGAAACACTCACATGTTTTTAAAACAAAATCAACAAAAAAAATCAACAAAAGCTATTTTTTTTTACACTTTAGTATATTTCAAAAAGAGATTATAATATATTTTTTTAACTTAAAAACAGGTTTTAACCTCTTTTTTACATTTTAATATCTTCTCCGTATATATTATAAGTTATTTTTTAAGTTTAAAACTAGGTTTAAAATAGTTTTTAAGCTTTTTTTTATTTAATCGGGTGACTATAACTTAAAAAAATTTCGGTCCAACATTTGGACTCCAAAAATCTTTACAGATAACCTCTACATAATTATCTCCTTAAAGTACTCTTGATTGCCCCATATACAAAAAAGCCCTATATACAAAATTAGTCGATCAGCAAAACAGCCCAATATACAAAATTAGGCAATTCACAAAACAGCCCAATATACAAAAAAGCCTAATATTCCAAATTAGCTAATTCACAAAACAGCCCAATATACAAAATTAGTTAATTCACAAAACAGCCCAATATACAAAATTGGGCAATTCACAAAACAGCCCAATATACAAAAAAGCCTAATATTCAAAAATAGATAATTCACAAAACAGCCCAATATACAAAATTAGCTAATTCACAAAACAGACCAAATATACAAAATTAGGCAATTCACAAAACAACCCAATATACAAAATTAGCTAATTCACAAAACAGACCAATATACAAAAATGGGCAATTCACACAACAGCCCAATATACAAAATTAGGCAATTCACAAAACAGCCCAATATACAAAATTAGGCAATTCACAAAACAGCCCAATATACAAAATTAGGCAATTCACAAAACAGCCCAATATACAAAAAAGCCTAATATTCCAAATTAACTAATCACAAAACAGCCCAATATACAAAATTAGCTAATTTACAAAACAGCCCAATATACAAAATTGGGCAATTCACAAAACAGCCCAATATACAAAAAAACCTAATATTCAAAAATAGATAATTCACAAAACAGCCCAATATACAAAATTAGCTAATTCACAAAACAGACCAAATATACAAAATTAGGCAATTCACAAAACAACCCAATATACAAAATTAGCTAATTCACAAAACAGACCAATATACAAAAATGGGCAATTCACACAACAGCCCAATATACAAAATTAGGCAATTCACAAAACAGCCCAATATACAAAAAAGCCTAATATTCCAAATTAACTAATTCACAAAACAGCCCAATATACAAAATTAGCTAATTCACAAAACAGCCCAATATACAAAATTGGGCAATTCACAAAACAGCCCAATATACAAAAAAGCCTAATATTCAAAAATAGATAATTCACAAAACAACCCAATATACAAAATTAGCTAATTCACAAAACAGACCAAATATACAAAATTAGGCAATTCACAAAACAACCCAATATACAAAATTAGCTAATTCACAAAACAGACCAATATACAAAAATGGGCAATTCACACAACAGCCCAATATACAAAATTAGACAATTCACAAAACAGCCCAATATACAAAATTAGGCAATTCACAAAACAGCCCAATATACAAAAAAGCCTAATATTCCAAATTAACTAATCACAAAACAGCCCAATATACAAAATTAGCTAATTCACAAAACAGCCCAATATACAAAATTGGGCAATTCACAAAACAGCCCAATATACAAAAAAACCTAATATTCAAAAATAGATAATTCACAAAACAGCTCAATATACAAAATTAGCTAATTCACAAAACAGACCAAATATACAAAATTAGGCAATTCACAAAACAACCCAATATACAAAATTAGCTAATTCACAAAACAGACCAATATACAAAAATGGGCAATTCACACAACAGCCCAATATACAAAATTAGGCAATTCACAAAACAGCCCAATATACAAAAAAGCCTAATATTCCAAATTAACTAATTCACAAAACAGCCCAATATACAAAATTAGCTAATTTACAAAACAGCCCAATATACAAAATTGGGCAATTCACAAAACAGCCCAATATACAAAAAAAGCCTAATATTCAAAATTAGATAATTCACAAAACAGCCCAATATACAAAATTAGCTAATTCACAAAACAGACCAAATATACAAAATTAGGCAATTCACAAAACAACCCAATATACAAAATTAGGCAATTCACAAAACAACCCAATATACAAAATTAGCTAATTCACAAAACAGACCAATATACAAAAATGGGCAATTCACACAACAACCCAATATACAAAATTAGGCAATTCACAAAACAGCCCAATATACAAAATTAGGCAATTCACAAAACAGCCCAATATACAAAATTAGGCAATTCACAAAACAGCCCAATATACAAAAAAGCCTAATATTCCAAATTAACTAATCACAAAACAGCCCAATATACAAAATTAGCTAATTCACAAAACAGCCCAATATACAAAATTGGGCAATTCACAAAACAGCCCAATATACAAAATTGGGCAATTCACAAAACAGCCCAATATACAAAAAAGCCTAATATTCAAAAATAGATAATTCACAAAACAGCCCAATATACAAAATTAGCTAATTCACAAAACAGACCAAATATACAAAATTAGGCAATTCACAAAACAACCCAATATACAAAATTAGCTAATTCACAAAACAGACCAATATACAAAAATGGGCAATTCACACAACAGCCCAATATACAAAATTAGGCAATTCACAAAACAGCCCAATATACAAAAAAGCCTAATATTCCAAATTAACTAATTCACAAAACAGCCCAATATACAAAATTAGCTAATTCACAAAACAGCCCAATATACAAAATTGGGCAATTCACAAAACAGCCCAATATACAAAAAAGCCTAATATTCAAAAATAGATAATTCACAAAACAACCCAATATACAAAATTAGCTAATTCACAAAACAGACCAAATATACAAAATTAGGCAATTCACAAAACAACCCAATATACAAAATTAGCTAATTCACAAAACAGACCAATATACAAAAATGGGCAATTCACACAACAGCCCAATATACAAAATTAGACAATTCACAAAACAGCCCAATATACAAAATTAGGCAATTCACAAAACAGCCCAATATACAAAAAAGCCTAATATTCCAAATTAACTAATCACAAAACAGCCCAATATACAAAATTAGCTAATTCACAAAACAGCCCAATATACAAAATTGGGCAATTCACAAAACAGCCCAATATACAAAAAAACCTAATATTCAAAAATAGATAATTCACAAAACAACCCAATATACAAAATTAGCTAATTCACAAAACAGACCAAATATACAAAATTAGGCAATTCACAAAACAACCCAATATACAAAATTAGCTAATTCACAAAACAGACCAATATACAAAAATGGGCAATTCACACAACAGCCCAATATACAAAATTAAGCAATTCACAAAACAGCCCAATATACAAAAAAGCCTAATATTCCAAATTAACTAATTCACAAAACAGCCCAATATACAAAATTAGCTAATTTACAAAACAGCCCAATATACAAAATTGGGCAATTCACAAAACATCCCAATATACAAAAAAAGCCTAATATTCAAAATTAGATAATTCACAAAACATCCCAATATACAAAATTAGCTAATTCACAAAACAGACCAAATATACAAAATTAGGCAATTCACAAAACAACCCAATATACAAAATTAGGCAATTCACAAAACAACCCAATATACAAAATTAGCTAATTCACAAAACAGACCAATATACAAAAATGGGCAAATCACAAAACAGCCCAATATACAAAATTAGGCAATTCACAAAACAGCCCAATATACAAAATTAGCTAATTCACAAAACAGCCCAATATACAAAATTGGGCAATTCACAAAACAGCCCAATATAAAAAAAAAGGCCCAATAGTAATATATAAAGCCCAAACCCCAAATAATTAATAGGGTTTCATCACTATTCTCATACGTATACATAGAAACAAGTGATATATATATCTATATACATATATATATATATAGATAGAGATATAGAGAGAGAGAAAATAGAGGCTTGCTGCAATAATAATCTGTATCTACAATGGGTAAATTTCAATAATCTCAAAAACTCTTTTAATTTTGTTACTATGTTACTGTTTGTTTAAAGTTTTTTTTTTTTTAGCTTTTTGATTAGAAAAAGCTTTGTTTGTTTGATATGTTAGCTTTTTTTAAAGCTTTTTAGAAGCTGGATTTTTGGTCAAAAAAGCTCAAAAGCAGTAAAGTTAGGAATTTGGAGATTTTGTTTAGTTTTTCACATAGAAATTATTAAAAGTATTAATTTTCCAATTAAGTCATTTTGTATATTTTCAAGTAACTAATAATCTGTATATCTGCAATGCTTAAATTCAAATTCTCAGGAACTCTTTTAATTTCTTGATTATGTGACTGTTTCGTAAATGCTTTTTTTTTTCTCAGTTTATTTAGCTTATTGATTAAGAAAATCTATGGGTGTTTGGTATGTTAGCTTTTCAGAAGCTAGGTTTTGGGTCAAAAAAGCTCAAATTTAAAAAAGCTAGGAATTGGTTTTTTTTTTTTTTAGTTTTTCACATAAAATTATCGAATGTGTAGATTTTCTATTCAAGTCATTTGTATATCTACAAGTCACCTATAAGTTATCAATAAAACTAAATAAGATCAAAAGCAGAGAAGCTAGGAATTTGGAGTAATTTTTTTCACATAAAAATTATCTATAAGTATAAATTATCCAATTAAGTCATTTTGTATATCTATAAGTCACCTATAAGTTAAAATAAGTTAAAAATGACTTATCAATTAAAAAAACTAAGTTGGTGCCAAACAGTAAACTGTAGCTTCTTTTTAAGTAAAGGTTTTTCTTGTCGTTGTTTTAAATCAGCTTTTTTGAGCAAAAAAGCCGACGCTGAATGTGCCCTATATAAACATCGTTTCTATATAATATTTATGTGTGTGTGTGTGTGTGTTTGGACAGCAAGGATTAAGGTACATGAGTTGAGGGAGAAGACAAAAGCCGATTTGTTGGCTCAGCTTAAGGAACTTAAAGCCGAGCTGTCACTCCTACGTGTCGCTAAGGTCACTGGTGGTGCACCTAACAAGCTCTCCAAGATGTAATCTTTCTCACTCTATATATATGTATGTATGTTTATGTGTCGATGTAGATTTTTATGTGCCTTTTTGCGTGATAGTAATGCCAAATGGGTGTTTTTTTAATGCTATTACATATTGAAGATGTAATCTTTCTCACTTTATTTGTATATTATGTATGTATACCTGTATGCTTGTGTGAATTCTTGTGTGATGTTATGGAAAGTGATAGTAATGTCAGTTGGGCTTGTTTCTAATTCTATTATAATATTGCACCTAATAAGCTCTCCAAGATGTAATCTATATGTTTTTGTGTATTTGTAAACTTTTATGTGCATTTTTGTGTAATGATATGGAAACTGATACAGATAATAATGCCAATCGTCTTTGCTTATAGTTCTATTAAAATGATTTTTCTGCAAGATGTGATCTTTCTCACTTTATTTCTGTGTATGCATAAATATATTTATGTATGTCTATATATAGATGTTTATGTCCATTTTTGCGTGATGATATGGAAAGTGATAGTAATTCCCAATTGGGTATGTTTAAATTTTATTATAGTGCTATTTCTGCAAGATGTAGTCTTTCTCACTTTATGTGTGTGTATGTATGTATGCTTGTATGTATTTATATTTGTTTATGTTCATTTCTGTGTGATATTATTTGAATTGATAGTAAGGTCATTTAAGTTTGTATATTATTCTATTATAATGATCTCTCCGCCAGAGCCAAGTAATTTTATTGTTTATTCTATTATAATGTTATCTCTGCAAGCGCCATGTGATTGTAGAGCCAAAGTAATTTTATTGCTCATTCTATTAAAATGACAAAAATAATTATTTTATGACTGTTTGCTGAGCAGATTTTGTTGTCAAACTAACTTTTGATCGAGACACGTTGTCAAATGTTAGTATGCAACAATGTTACAAACTTACAATAATTATTTTGCTACTGACTTTCTCTTTATACAGTACTGGGTAGGTGTTCGAGAAATAGTTTATATGCACATATGATTACTTTGTTATTTTTGAGGTTCATTCCGTAGATACACCCTAGTGATTGATGCATTAATGAGAAACTTGCCCAATTATAGGCTCGAGATGAATCTTAACTTTTGGGAGATGTCTTGCTTGCATTCTTATGTACATTTTATGTGATTCTAATTTTATTCTTATTCCTGTCTAGTATGATGTACCAAAGTAGCAAGTTGGGTTGTGGAACTATATTTTTTATGGAGAAATTTTAGAAAATGATATTTATGCATAGTATTGTAAATATAGTATGATATTTCTGAAATTATGTGTGGTGGGTTAATTATAGACGCTGTGTGAATGTTCCTTTTGATCATTTTTGTGTGATTATACTTCTGTACTCCCAACTTTCTAGTATTACGCATGTGTCGCCAGATTTGTATCGGTAGTTGTTAATTAGATTGTTTACATTTGTGCAAAAGTTTGTTAATTAGGTTGTGAAACTATTTTTTTAGTAGAATTTTTGAAAATTGTAGCAATGCATGATAGTACTTTTAACCATAAACAGTTGATGTGTGGATGTTCTTTTTCATCAAGTTTTGTGTGATAGTACTTTTATTGCTTCTAGAGTGATGTCTGAGTTGTCAGATATGTATGTTCGTCTGCTAATCAGCATATCCGTGTCCTTATCGAAGTTGCTAATTTGGTTATGAAATTAATTTTTTTATGGAGTTTTTTTGAAAATGATAGTAATCCGAATTGAATTTGTACAACGCCATTACAATGATGTTTCTGCATTTTAATTGTTAACGAGTGTTAAGTAAAAAATACCAACTTAAAAGCTAAACGACCAAATACCACCAGCTTTTAAGAAAATAAGCTGTATTTTAGGCTATAAAAGGCTCGTCTTTTCAGTTGCTCAACCAAATTTAACCCAACTACAACTGCGTAGAAGTAATATTTTGATAGGGCAGTTTTTATTTTATCGTCATGTTTAAATTTGTCCGTGTATGATGATGTTACGGGGATAGTTGTGCAATTCTGAGTGGATGATAATTATAGTTAGTCATTGTGTGAATGTTTTGTATGTTTTTATGACTACTCTGACCTTTCATGTAGATTTACCCCAGTGAATAATTTCTACTTCAGTAACTTGAGATTAATCTTCTATTGAATTGGTGAATGCTTTGTTTACTTGATGTTATATTAATGTACTTTTTTGTCTGATTATACTTTTGCTGCTTTCACTGAGTGATTTTCTGATAATCAAATTATTCAAAAACTTTAATAAAGTAAATGAATTGGCTCTTGGACAATTTTTGTGTGTGGATACATTTGGAAGAATGATAGTAATGCATGATTTTTTCTGTAAACAATGACACTGTAGTGACATTTCTGTGACCCTCAGTGGAACTTAATTAAATTATCAACTTCTCAAATACTCGTTAAATATTTGAGAAGTTGATAATTTGTATACACAAACTTGCATACTTATGTGGAACCGTTGAATGACTTCTTTGACATTTTCTGGAGCTCATTATTTATATTCACTGTAGTTCTTGATAAATATTTGAGAAGTAGATAATTTGTATACACGCATACTTATTTATGTGGAACAGCAGAAGGCCTTCTTTGACATTGTTTGGAGCTCATAATTTAGATTAGCGTAGTGATTGATTTGGCTGAGAAAAGCTTTCAATGATAGGGATAGTTTTGAATTGACTTTATAATTTGTTTGAGAGTTGTTTACTTTGCTTGACGTATGGCAAAAATTGAGTTTTAGTGGGGATTGTGAGATGTAAAGTCATGTGCTGCTGTTGGAGTGTATGTTGGATATCTGTAGTTTGGAATGAAATCAACACATTACTTGATCTTTACACAATCCCAAATAAGTAAAATTAGTATGGGGAAGGATTGAGATAGCGGGTTGGTTCAGATTTCTTCAGTTTACTTGGTAACTATTGCGCTGTGTGTAGTACATGATAGGCACCAAGTCAATTTTAGCTTATTAATTTTTTTTGTTGTACTATATTCCATTTGTTTTTATAACTTATTGGCTGCATACATGACAATTTAGTAGACTACTCTTTAAAATCCGAATTGTGCAATTTGGCTCCTGATTTGAACTTTGAAATGAAAGAATCCAATTCCTTGTTTATTATGCTACTCTGGTTTTCAAGTCTCATTTAACCAAGTTAATGTTTGATGTCTTCACTGTTTCAGTTTCCAGTTTTGGATTATTTTATTTGAGGTGATGCAATCATATGACTGGCGTATTTGTTTCATGTATGCAGTAAGGTGGTGAGGTTGTCGATTGCCCAGGTTTTGACAGTTATCTCACAGAAACAAAAGGCTGCTCTTAGAGAAGTGTACAAGAACAAGAAGTACTTGCCTCTTGATCTTCGTCCCAAGAAAACTAGAGCCATTCGCAAGCGTCTTACCAAGCATCAGGTATTTTTATCTGTATTTAATTTTGACATTTCTCTGTGTATTTAGATCTTGTTTGTCTAGGTTTTCTCCTACTGTATTTTATTTAACATTTCGGCAAGTGCCATGAATGGTGAATCATTCTTCGATGTTTGGATTTTTATTTTGTGATGCAGCAATCGTTGAAGACCGAGAGGGAGAAGAAGAGAGAGATGTACTTCCCCATGAGGAAGTATGCTATCAAGGTCTAGAGTTTGTTATGCTTTGGACTAGATTTTTGATGTACTTTGAACTTGTTCGAGTTTTGCTTGAATTTTCTTTTTTGATCAGAAAACTCGCTTGTTGTTCCTTATTTTGTCTATCAAAGATTTTGCACTTATTAATATTTGCCTATGGAAACCAGATTTGTCTTGTTTGTGGATTCTTCTTTTAATCAAGTTTCTAGTTTCCAAGTCAATTTGCATTCTTTTCTTTTACCATAATTTGCTTTGTCTCGCCTAAAAGCATTGAATTTACCAGATGGAAAAAAGTTATGCTATGCCTTTTGGTTGTGGCCATGTGGGTGAAAATCTTATCGTAAACTAGGATGCCGTTAGATAATCGATGGCAACTCTGGTAAATATGATTGCCAATGGTGTAGACTAAGCATACCGTTTTGAATTGCTGGTTGCAAAAGTCTTTATAGTTAATTGATGCATGAATGTTTGGTTTCTTGTGATGGAGTCTTTAACTTTCTTGTACTGGATTGAAACCATAAAACATGGAATATCTTGTTAGGAACCCAAACTGTCAAATGTGCATGTCAAATTTTGTTATTATTTTACAAAATGACGGAGCCACTTTTGACGCAAGACGGATGCAACGTATCAATAACTTTTAAACAGGATACCTGAAAACTGTCGAGCTTTATTGAGCTTTTAAAGCAGGAGCAAAGTAAAAGTTTGAAACCGTGGCCAATATCTATCCGATTGAAATTATAGCAGCATTTTTTTATAGTAAACAGTGTGCATTATTACCGTTGAATTATATCATCCAATGGCTAAAATCCATGATTTCGGGTCCGTTGAAAATCTTCGGTACTTGTTTCAATAACAACTTGTAAACAACAAAGTTGGTGAACTTAAGTGGGAAATTATTTGGCTCAATTTTTTACTACTCAAGAATAATCAAAACGCACAAGAATTCCAAGCTACAAAAGCTGAATCTGAACATGGCAAATCTTAAACTAGATAATTTTCAGAGAGACATGTCCGTAAAACACCCAATATGTGATTGCATTTTACCGAATTCTGTCTTTTAATTGGTCCCGTGCCATTGCACCTTCAAGATCTTTTTCGACAAAAGTCACAAAATATTTCACAAACCGCACATCTTGTAAATCAGATTAAGAGGTAAAAAAAGGTTGATTGTCTATGGTATACTTGTTTCAGTAACATCAGTAAAGAACAAAACTGGTATTTTTCAATCAGAAGCAAAAGTTACAATGAAATTTTCTTCACTTATTGGATAAATAATCGAATTGCATAAGAGCAATTACAAGCTACAAAAATCACAATAGTTTCAGAAAGACAGGTCTGTTAAATACCCAAGGAAAAATCTCTATTAGGGGAAGAAACACAACAATATTACATTTTTTTTTTCCTAAAATCTTATTAAAGACACAACAATATTACATGTTTAACATATATGACTGCGTTTTAGCTCGATTTTAAAGGCTCTTGCAATTGTTTCCACAATATTGCACCTTCGGGATCTTTATCTACAAAATATTTCACAAACCTTGCATTTGAACCAACAAGGATTGTGCTTAACGTCAACATAGGCTTCACAACACCTCTATCTCGTAACCAAACATACATTGAAAACCGAAGATTTATGCGGTCCATATCATAACACAAATAAGACGGAAACGTAACAATCGAACTCACGGGGTATTTCAAACAAGTCCTCAAACAATCAATCTTCTTCAAGAGAACCTCTTTGCTCTGATTTAGCATCGATGGAGCTACTTTAACCATAGCTTTAACATCGTTAGGGTCTAAACCAGCATTTACTAAACAATCAAATCTTTCTTGTAACTGATCGCCTCTACCACGAAATTGCTTCAACGCTTTCGTCATTTCATCTGTGTTCTCGACAAACCCAAGTTTAAGCAAAAATGTAGTTTTGTCAAGAAACTTAACGTGGCTTTTCAAAAGAAGCTGATCGGTGCTCGTTTTAGAAGCTATTTTTAACAAATTTAAAGGGTCTTCGATAAGAATCTGACACAAGCCAAATTTATCGACTTTCAAGTTATTCATTACGGTTTTGGGACGTTTGAGAGAGTGTGTACCAAGCAATTTCATATTGCTAGAAATGATTTTCGCAATGTCTATGCTTTCCATACCGATCTCGGAAAGAAAATAAACTGCCTGCCACAGATTATCCACACCCTTAGCTGATAAAATCTGAGGGTCTTGCGAAAAGAACGCATAAACTTCGTTTATCTTAATACCCGACTTTAGTAAGCTCCCGAAAAACACGTATAGCTTTTTCCCCAAGCCTTCGAAAAGCAAAGTCGGATTCTTTTCAAACAAAACCGCTAGCTGCCCCTCTTTATAACCCAAATCAACAAGAAAATCCATCGTCTCAACCATCCTCCTCCAATTATAATTACCCTTATCCGACAAATACCCGCCAACCCAATCCTCCCCAAACCCTAGCTTCTTCAACTTCTCGATCACCTCGACAAAATCCCTATCAATATCATCACCAACCAACAACAAAGGCGAACAACTAATCAACTTAATCACCGTCGATTTACTCAACCCTAACTCCTCTAAAGCCCAAATCTTCAAACCCAACAACCCCTTTTCGTAACCAAATATCACATTCGCCTCTTTATACATTTTCCCAATCTTACCTCTAGGAACCCCGTAATCGCACAAAACATGATAATTACTCAACATTAACGGATTATCGAACAAAAACATTAAATCAAGGGGAAGAAAACTCGTTACCTCATTCGGGCTCATGCCTAAGCTCTCTAAAAAGGGTTCAAATTCGTTTATCGGATTATACCTTAAAAACCTGGATACAGCGCGCGAAGGTTCTCTCTCTTTCTCTCTCGAGTCTGCGACTCGAGAAAGTAGAGAGAGGACAAAAGAGGGTGAGTTTTTGCTAATGTGTTCGGCGTCTATGTAATGAAAGCCTCGGGTGCAATGCAGATAATCGAAGAGGCTTTCTTGTGCTGCTGACCTGGCGGTTAAAGATACCCGAGAGCGAGTCGACTCGATTAGTTGGGATTTAGTGTTAGGGTTTTGGGTTAAGCAAAGGGGTTTTAGAGGAGATAGAGAGATCATTTTTTTTTTAGAGAAACTATAAAAACATATGATTGTTTGTTTGTAAGAATGGTGAGTGTTAAGTTATTTTTTTTTTTATTATTATTTATTACGCGTAACGAAATAAATCTCATAATATATTTTATTTTAAACATAATATTCATTTTTGGTAGCATTTATTATAGTTATGCAAGTTAAAACGAATTGTTAATTAATTTATGTTACATATGTAATTAGAAAAATATACTGAGGACAATTTATTAATTAATTAAATTAACTGATAGTGAGGGTATTTTTGGAAAAAATTGAAAAAAATTTAGCAGTCTCATTTCTCTTGAGTTGACTTATTATAATAGAATGATATTGACCTCTAAATTTGATATTAAGGGCGCGTTTGGAATCAGTTTTTTGTTTTGTTAAAAAGCAACTTAAAAAGACAATAGGAAAAAAGCTTGAAAAGTTTGGTTATATCATCATATTGGTTTCTAAATTTGATATTAAGGGTGCGTTTGGAATCGGTTTTTTTGTTGTTGTTAAAAAGCAACTTAAAAGACAATAGGAAAAAAGCTTGAAAAGTTTGGTTATATCATCATATTGGTCTCTAAATTTGATATTAAGGGTTCGTTTGAAATCGGTTTTTTTTTGTTGTTGTTAAAAAGCAACTTAAAAAGACAATAAGGAAAAAGTTGAAAAGTTTGGTTATATCATCATATTGGTTTCTAAATTTGATATTAAGGGTGCGTTTGAAATCGGTTTTTTTTATTGTTGTTAAAAAGCAATTTAAAAAGACTATAGGAAAAAAGTTGAAAAGTTTGGTTATATCATCATATTGGTCTCTAAATTTGATATTAAAGGTGCGTTTGGAATCGTTTTTTTTTGTTAAAAAGCAACTTAAAAGACAATAGAAAAAAAACTTGAAAAGTTTGGTTATATCATCATATTGGTTTCTAAATTTGATAATAAGGGTGCGTTTAAAATCGGTTTTTTTTGTTGTTGTTAAAAAGCAACTTAAAAGACAATAGGAAAAAATCTTGAAAAGTTTGGTTATATCATCATATTGGTTTCTAAATTTGATATTAAGGGTGCATTTGGAACCGGTTTTTTTGTTGTTGTTAAAAAGCAACTTAAAAGACAATAGGAAAAAAACTTGAAAAGTTTGGTTATATCATCATATTGGTTTCTAAATTTGATATTAAGTGTGCGTTTGAAATCGGTTTTTTTTGTTGTTGTTAAAAAACAACTTAAAAAGACTATAGGAAAAAAGTTGAAAAGTTTGGTTATATCATCATATTGGTCTCTAAATTTGATATTAAAGGTGCGTTTGGAATCGTTTTTTTTTTAAAAAAAGCAACTTAAAAAGACAATAGGAAAAAAGCTTGAAAAGTTTGGTTATATCATCCTATTGGTTTCTAAATTTGATATTAAGGATGCGTTTGGAATCGGTTTTTTTGTTGTTGTTAAAAAGCAACTTAAAAGACAATAGGAAAAAAGATTGAAAAGTTTGGTTATATCATCATATTGGTTTCTAAATTTGATATTAAGGGTGTGTTTGAAATCGGTTTTTTTTGTTGGTGTTAAAAAGCAACTTAAAAAGACTATAGTAAAAAATTTGAAAAGTTTGGTTATATCATCATATTGGTCTCTAAATTTGATATTAAAGGTGCGTTTGGAATCGTTTTTTTTTTGTTAAAAAGCAACTTAAAAAGGCAATAGGAAAAAAGCTTGAAAAGTTTGGTTATATCATCATATTGGTCTCTAAATTTGATATTAAATGTGCGTTTGGAATCGTTTTTTTTTTTGTTAAAAAGCAACTTAAAAAGACAATAGGAAAAAAGCTTGAAAAGTTTGGTTATATCATCATATCGGTCTCTAAATTTGATATTACGGTACGTTTGGAATCGACTTTTTTTGCTAAAAAGCAACTTAAAAAGACAATAGAAAAAAAGCTTGCTTCCCATAGTCTGTACTATGTAGTGCAGTGTTTGGCATCATCTCAAGTTCTCAACTTTGTTCGTTATGTAACTGACTTTTACTTTGTTTTTATTGATGAGTCAATTTTCTTATTTTAAGTTATAAGTGACTTGTAAATATACAAACACATTTTAATATTTTATTTTTGAGCTTTTTATAAACGGGATACGATAAATCTAATTTCTTATCTTTTTCTATTTTTGATAGTTTTTAGGGGGGAAATTTAAAACATGACCTACAAATTCCTATTTTCTTCTAGTTTTTTCTAACCTAAAAGCTAACTTTTTAAAAGTTAAAAAAGTTATAATTGGGGACAAACAAAAATGAAATAGAACTATTTTTTAGACAAAAGAGAGTACTATTTAGAATTTAGATGATGTGTAATCATAAATAAATAAATAAAAAATAAAAATAAATAAAAGCCTAGATATAGAAAATAAATAAAAAATTACCGTGACCCGTTTATAAAATTTCAATCATGAAACAAAAAATAGAAAACTGTTGTACTTAGTAATAAATATTTCAAAAAAAAAACTACACATATATATTAAATGGTAATGGTTATTCGTATTACCTTTACCGTCATTGTTTGAATTGTTTTGCAGTTATTTAATTAAACTTAAGAGATTTTATTTACTAAAAATAAAATAATAATCGATGTTAACATGCAATTGTCGAATTTAAATCAACATCATTCACCTAATATTGCCATTAACGATGTAAATGATATTTGAATGGAAACCATGTCGACACTAATTGAAATAATTACACAACTTTATAACATAAACCGAAGTTTGAGGGTCAAATTCACCGTTGGACGGTAATCGAAAGGTTAAATACATAGTTACCCTTTTTTATTCGTAGGCACAATTTTGTTCAAAATATGATTATATAACATTGAGTCATTTGTACATGTACCCAAACCCAAATATTGAAAAACTAATTATCATTTCTTTGTATATACCTTTTTTAACAAAAAATTAAATATAACTAAAATACTTTCATATTGAGTGTGTAGTTGTTGTTTTAAACTTGAAAACTGGAATAATCTTATGAATATTGCCCTCATGCTCCATGATTTAACAAAATTATAAATTACAAAAAAGATTAAATGTTTTCAGGTTGCAACACATGTTTTTCCAACATAATTAACTGTCACGCCCCAAAATCAAAAAGACACGGATATCGAGGCATGACCTTTTTAAAACAAAGAAAAGAGAACATGTTGGTACAAAATTAAAAAATTTAAGAGAAAACATTTGCAAACTAAAAGAACAATTAACGGATAAATAAAAAGTTTGCCAAACGCGGCTACCAGACAAGATTTGTAAAAGCTAAAAGTTAACAAACGAATGAATTTGCCTGTAGGCTACAACCTCAAAATGAACTAAATAAAAAGAAAGTGATTAAAGAAGCCCCGAACCCATGCGATACCGCGCTAATGCAACCTAGCCAACGCCTCAACCTAATTTGTACCTGAAAGACAAAAATTGTAACGGTGAGTCCCACGCACGTAACTAGACGGGACGGCACCACAAATACCGTCACTTCATCCCTTAAATGCAAGAGCTCACAAATTCTACAACTACGATAATCGACGTATAAAAAGAAATATAATAACATTCTATAACGGGATGAATTAAATAAATTAAATAACGTCAACACAAATCTATAACAAACATGGACCTCTCATGCCACCTACCCCAGTCCGTAAGGTAGGTCATTCCCTATCCCCACGGCCGTCTTCTGTCCTCGGAATTAGGAAGAGACAGAGACTATTGCAACATAAAAGTAGATTTATAGTGCGCACTTGGACCTCTCATGCCACTCGTCCCAGTCCGTAAGACGAGTCATTCCCTATCCCCACGGCCGTCTACTGTCCCCGGAATTAGGAAGAGACAGAGACCATAGCTAACATAAAATAAATATAGTGCACACTAGGACCTCTCATGCCACTCGCCCCAGTCCGTAAGACGAGTCATTTCCTATCCCCACTGCCGTCTTCTGTCCCCGGAATTAGGAAGAGACAGAAACCATTGCTAATGTATCAATATTAAGGCCTCGGCCGATAATATTATACTATTCATATAACACATTCTCATACATATAAATATTAAGGCCTCGACCAATAAATAATAAACCAATCATTTATCACATTCTCTTACGTCATTCTAACGTACTTCAACGAAACCCAAAAGCATAGGTGCTAGATTCGCAACTAGCCAAACAAGTCTAATCAACATGAAAACTCATTCAAGCATTCTAGCAAACACCTTGTATGCATAAACTACAATGCATCTATATTCAACAATAAATTACCCAATTTAACAACAATTATAATAACACAATATCAATACATAAAGACATGCAAACTCATCCATATTCTCGCTAATCCGAAATTAACACGACTAAATCCTCAATTAACAATTAAGTGAATTAAACATATAATCAACTAAACCCAATTAACAAATAAGTGAATTAAACATATAATCAACTAAACCCAATTAACAAATAAGTGAATTAAACATATAATCAACTAAACCCAATTAACAATTTATAAAACTAATTAAGATAAAAGGCAAAAACCCACAATTTATACTAAACGTAAAACATAATCCTAACATACACCCTCGTCTAGTCGCTATGGATAACCCCCGTTACCTTAGCGTGTAGAGGAGATGATTCCGGCAATAATCCGCTAACGTGGTTTCTCTTCTTCTTCTTCTTCTTCTTCTTCTTCTTCTTCTTCTTCTTCTTCTTCTTCTTCTTCTTCTTCTTCTTCTCTTTTCTCTCTTTTCTCTCTTTTGCTCTCTTGTTTTTAGGTTTAAAAAAATGAAAGTGGCTGATTTTTAGGTTTAGAAAAACTGTTTTTAGATAGTTTGTGGAAGCGAACTATTTGGTCCCCAAAGTTCTAAAAGCTAACTCTTAATCCAAAAATATAGTTTTACTACTCAAAAATAACAAATCTTTAGAAACAAATCTATTGGGTCCTTTTTATTAGTAAAATTAGTAACAGGTTTTTAAAATAAAGTTTTTCGGAAGAGTTTCGGTTTTTGGCTAAATTTTTGGTAAAATTTGAATAAAACGTTTTTGGATAAATTAAATCCTAATTAAAAACACTAATAAAAATACGGGATGTTACAACTAACCCTCCTTAAAAGAATTTCGTCCCGAAATTTCCTCTCTAAACAACTATACCCAGAAATGATAAAATTACAATAAGACCATAAGAACTTAAACGCACTATTCGTGTCATAATTCAAAAATAAAATACGCAGGGTTCACAACCCGTAACAGCTCCATAACTCATTACATGAACAACACGTAAGAATCTAAAATAAGGTAAACACCTATATGCAATATCAAACATAAGGGTTCACAACCCGTAACAACTCTATAATTCAATACAAGAACAACATGTAAGAATCTCAAATAAGGTAAACACCTATATGCAATATCAAACATAATAAAAGACAACTCAACAACTCCGTAACTCTAGGCGTTACAACCAAAAATAAACTCCAAACTCTAGGCGTTACAACCAAAAATAAACTCCAAAAATCTAGGCGTTACAACCCTTCCCCGATAAAGAAATTTCGTCCCGAAATTAGAAAACATCTAAACGAACATACCTAAAGAAAAATCGAGATTAGGATATTTCCTCTTCACCTCATCCTCGCGTTCCCAAGTTGCCTCCTCAGCCCTGTGGTGTTTCCAAACGACCTTTACCAGTCTAATCGTATTTCCTCGAAGTTCTTTCTCTTGCACGTCGATAATCCTCATAGGTCCCACTTCGTAGGTCACATCCGCACTAACCTCAATGTCCTCAAAGTCCACCACGTGTGAAGGGTCGTGATGATACCTTTTCAACATTGACACATGGAACACCGGGTGAACTCCCGCCAATTTTGGTGGCAAGTCCAACCGGTATGCAACTTCTCCAACTCGGTCCACGATCTCAAATGGTCCGATAAATCTGGGGCTCAACTTCCCTTTTGAGCCAAACCTCATAACCCCTTTCCTTGGCGAAACTCGCAAAAATACTTGATCCCCTTTTTCGAACTCCAAAGGTCTCCTCCTCTTATCAGCATAACTCTTTTGCCTACTTCGAGCAGTCTCAAGCCTTTGTCGAATTAACTTAATCTTTTCTGTCGTTTCTTGAACCAATTGCGGTCCTAACATTTCCGCTTCTCCCACCTCGGTCCAACACACCGGATACCTACACGGCCGCCCGTATAAAGCCTCGAAAGGTGCCATGCCAATACTAGCTTGAAAGCTATTATTATACGCAAACTCCACTAAGGGCAAATGGCTCTCCCAGCCTCCCTTGAAGTCGTTCACGCATGCGCGCAACATATCCTCTAGTACTTGGATAGTCCGCTCCGATTGTCCATCCGTTTAGGGATGGAACGCCGTACTCATTGTCAACTTGGTCCCTAAGGCATTTTGCAATGCGCCCCAGAACCTCGACACAAACCTCGCATCTCGATCCGATACTATCGAAATTGGTACCCCATGAAGTCTAACAATTTCCTTGATATACTTCCGTCCTAAGATTTCCACCGAATTCGTCATCTTGATTGCAATGAAGTGTGCGGATTTGGTCAAACAGTCGACCACAACCCACACAGCGTCATTCCCACCTACCGACTTAGGTAAGTTGGTCACAAAATCCATTGCTATCCTTTCCCACTTCCATTCCGCTACCGGTAAAGGTTGGAGCATACCCGCCGGCCTTTGGTGTTCCGCCTTCACTTGTTGGCAGGTTAGGCACCTGCTAACAAATGAAGCTACATCTCGTTTCATTCCGGGCCACCAAAATTGTCTCTTCGCATCGTGATACATTTTCGTCCTGCCGGGATGAACAGCTAATCGGGAGTGGTGAAACTCTTTTAATACCTCGTTCCTCATGTTTTCTGTCACATAAGTCCTTCCCTTAAAACGTAGTCCTCCATCGGTTCCTTTCGTCCAACCCTCTAATCCTTCGCTCGAACTTATCTGTTTCTGATAGTTCTTTACTTTCTCGTCTCCTTCTTGCGCTTCCAAAACCCTACTCACAAGTTCCGGTTGTACCACTATTGTGTACAAAGTCCCCGCATTAACATGTCTCAACTCCAAGTCGAACTCGTTCACTTTTCCCATCATCCTCCATTCCTCGATCGCCACATGCGCTATGGTCGCATGGGACTTTCGACTCAAAGCATCCGCCACTACATTGGCCTTTCCCGGATGATAGTGCAAGTCGTAGTCGTACTGTTCCAAATATTCCATCCATCGTCGTTGTCGCATATTTAGATCACGTTGGGTAAAGATATGTCCTAAGCTCTTGTGATCCGAGAACACTTCGAACTTTTCCCCGAACAAATAATGCCTCCATATCTTCAACGCATGAACTATTGCCGCTAGCTCTAGGTCATGAGTCGGATAGTTCTTTTCGTGAATCTTTAGTTGTCGCGAAGCATACGCGATAACCTTTCCGTCTTGCATCAAGACGCAACCCAAACCTTCCTTCGAAGCATCGCAATACACTTGATAACCATTCCCTTGCTCGGGAATAACTAGTATGGGAGAACTAGTCAACCGCTTCTTGAGCTCTAGGAAAGCTTTCTCGCAAGCCTCACTCCACACGAACTTCACCCCCTTCTTAGTAAGGTAAGTCATTGGAGTTGCTAACTTCGAGAAATCCTTGACAAACCGTCGATAGTATCCAGCTAAACCCAAGAAACTTTGAATCTCGAACACATTCTTCGGTTGTGCCCATTTCGAAACTGCCTCAATTTTCGCCGTGTCCACCTTTACCCCTTCTTCCGAGATCACATGTCCCAGAAATTTCACCTCATTTAGCCAAAATTCACATTTGCTAAATTTTCCGTAAAGTTGGTGCTCTCTCAACGTGAGCAACGCTAAACGGAGATGCTCCTCGTGTTCCTCTCTTGAACTCGAGTAAATCAAAATATCGTCGACGAAGACTACCACAAACTTGTCGAGATACTCCTTAAAGATTCGATTCATTAACTCCATAAATGCCGCCGGCGCATTAGTTAACCCAAACAGCATGACCACAAACTCATAGTGACCATACCGGGTCCTAAATGCCGTTTTCGAAATATCCTCATCCTTCACCCTCAATTGGTGATAGCCTGATCGCAAGTCGATTTTTGAAAAGAACGTCGCTCCCTTCAGTTGGTCAAATAGATCATCAATTCGAGGTAGTGGGTACTTATTCTTAATAGTCACCCTATTTAGTTTTCGATAGTCGATGCACATCCTCATCGATCCATCCTTCTTTTGTACAAATAAGGCCGGTGCCGCCCACGGCGACATACTCCGCTTAATAAACCCCTTCTCTAGCAGTTCTTCTAACTGCTTACTTAACTCTTTTAACTCTGCTGGTGCCAAACGGTACAGGGAAATGGCTATGGGTGCCGTTCCCGGTACCAAGTCGATAGAAAAATCTAACCCTCTTTTCGGTGGTAACCCCGGTAGATCCTTCGGAAACACATCTCTAAAGTCGTCCACTACGCGTGGCCACATTTCCACCTCCTCGTCGTTATCCACTATCGAGAGACTAGCCAAAAGACAAGACAGGTTGCCCACAACCCGCTTGGAATAGTAAGGAATAGAAGAAAGGGTAGCGTCCCTTTCCCCACGAAAGAACACCTCATCTCCATGAAGTTGTAAGGAAAATTTTTCGTCGAACACAATCGATGAAAGAGTTGAAATGAACCAACCAGTCCATTCCAAGGATCACGTCGAACCCCGACATCTCTATAACAATTAAATCAAATATAAACACGTGGTCCGCGACCACCATCTCACAAGACCGACACACTCGGTCCAGCACAACTCGACCCCCAACAGGAGTCTCTACAACAATCGGGTTATCTAGAACCCCAATTTCTAACGACAAAGACTCAACTAGACTTCTAGATATAAAAGAACACGACGCCCCCGTATCGAAAAGAACATGTGCCCAAGATGAGCACACAAGAACCATACCTTGTACATTTGCCGGATCTCCTTGGTGTGGCAATTGTGGCAAGGCATAAAGACGAGCTTGAATTGGTGGGTTTCCTTGCAGTCCTCGATTTCCCCCATGATTCCCTCGGTTTCCCGGGCCCTGATAGCCTCCTCGGTAATTCCTGCGGTTTCCCCCTCCTTGGTGGTTACCTCGAAACCCTCCCCCTTGGTTCCCAAGTAATTGGTGTGGTGGTACGAATCCGGGTCCTCTTGGTGGTGGTGGTGGCAACCTAGGTTGGTTAAAGGGTCGGTTAGTGTCGATTCTTCCTTGTCCCCCGGGACAAACCCTTGCCGTATGTCCCATTCGGTTGTATGTCCTACATTGGACTCTAGGACACTCGTGTTGTCGATGATTCACATGTCCACATGTGTAACACGCTCTCTTCATTATGGTGTTTATGGGTAGTGGGTTAAAACCCCTCTCTCCTCTGTCCTGTTGTGGAAAGAGCGAATTATTTGCCATATCCCAAGTCCGCTTCTTCTCTTCCCTCGGAGCATTTCCGGTTTTCGACTTCTCCGAGATTCTCTTGCTATGGAGTAGAGCTCCTTCCACAGCTTGAGCCGATTTGACCAACTCATTATAGTTGACATGACGGGCCGATGCCAATTGCAATGAGATTGTCGGGTTCAGCCCCTTCATGAATCTCCTACATCTTTCGGCGCCCCCTATAACAGATTCTGGGGCATACCTCGAGAGTGAGGTAAACTTTAGCTGGTATGCTTGAACGGTCATACCCCCTTGATACAGTTCCTCGAACCGCCTCCTCATTTCATCCTTATAAGAATCGGGAAGAAACTGTCGATTAAACAATTCGATGAACTCATTCCATTCGAAGTTGCTTGTGTCGTATGTATCCGCGATTCCCAGCCACCATTTCCGTGCTTCACCCTTTAGGTGAAACTGAGCCATATTCATCCGTTGCTCCCCATTTACAATTCCCGCTGCCGATAAGTATTTCTCCATTTCGTCCACCCATCCCTCAGCTATGGATGGTTCACCTACTCCATCGAAAGTCGGAGCCCCCAATCGAGTGAAGTTAAGCAATCCATTGTTGCTTGAACTCCCAGCTTGTGCATTCTGCACCATCATTTGCACCACACCACCTTCTGAAGGTCGGTCATCACTTGATTAGCATTGACCGTTTCCGGTTCAGGTGCAAAAGTCTCTTCTTCTTCCTCATTCATCTCCTCATCTACATTCTCAACCTCTACCTCCTCCTCGGGTTGCTCAGGTGGTGGGGCACTAGTGTTACCTCTTCCCCCACGACCTCCAGCAGCCCTTCTTCCTCTAGTTGTTCCTCTGCTCCTTGGAGCTCTCCTTACTGTTCCACTTGCCCCACCTCGGATAGCCGCACCGCTTGATGGTGATGCTTCCCCGCGTGTAGCTGGTCTCCTTCCACTAGTCCTTGTGGTAATAGCCATTACTACATACATTTAAAACCAACACTTTAGTTGTCTTACTCGACACTACTACTCATACATGTATATTCATACATGATAAAAGCTCGGTTTACAACTCAATCACTTTATCAAGCTTTCTAAGGTTCAAAAACTAATTTTTACGAATTCTCAATTTCGACGATATAACGCTTTGACTTTTCCAAAAATAGAAAATGAAAATTCTTATACGCCAGAAAGATAGAGTACGGAAAAACGAAGCTAACGCTTCAAGCGGAATCAGAATCGGAGTTAAAACGAATAAGTTATGAGCTTTCGAAGTATAGCAGAAAAACCGCAAAATTACCAGAATTCGACCGGTCGTTTTGACAAACGACCGATCGTTTTTTGGTCCAGTAGGGTCTGAAAAATTTCTGAAGAATTTCGACCGATCGTTTGGGAAACGACCGATCGTTTTTTGGTCCAGTAGGGTCTGAAAAAATTTCTGAAGAATTTCGACCGATCGTTTGGGCAACGACCGATCGTTTTTTGGTCCAGTAGGGTCTGAAAAATTTCTGAAGAATTTCGACCGATCGTTTGGGAAACGACCGATCGTTTTTTGGTCCAGTAGGGTCTGAAAAATTTCTGAAGAATTTCGACCGATCGTTTAGGCAACGACCGATCGTTTTTTGGTCCAGTAGGGTCTGAAAAATTTCTGAAGAATTTCGACCGATCGTTTGGGCAACGACCGATCGTTTTATTGCAGAAAATAATATTTCAAAAACACAAAGTTTCTCAACACTTGTAAATTCCTTACAAGTCACATAACACACAACATTATTCTAATCCATAACATTTTTACGAACAACATCGATTCGCATAAAAAGTTCATTACCACACAAGTAAATAGTTTAAAAAAAAACACACTACATAAACCATCATCTACACAATTCTCGCACTCTAATAGTTCGCTACTACTAGACATGCAAACTTATACCTCATACACATCATATAAATCTACACACGCATACAAACAACACAAAAATGCGAGGGATAACCCATCACGATACGTTATCCTAAAGCACCCGAGCGTCCTCGCATACTCTAGAGTTTCACATCGCTAAGGTATTTCTTCACACATACCGACGAAAGGTCCACCCACTAGTTTGACGAGCCGGGATCAACAAGCATCCCCATTGTCCCCAACTTGCCTCACATGTGGACTTTCCTTTCATCAACTACTACTAAATTATAGCTACATGACTTAAGCTAAATGCAACCCCCCGTTTAAGAAAAAGTTTGAATTTTTTGGAAAAAGTTTGAATTTTTTGGAAAAAGTTTTGTAAAAATGATACGATGGATCTTGGTACAATGGTTACCCATCTTCCCGTCGTCCCAAAGTATACAAGAACCTAGTTAGCTCTGATACCAACTTGTCACGCCCCAAAATCAAAAAGACACGGATATCGAGGCATGACCTTTTTAAAACAAAGAAAAGAGAACCTGTTGGTACAAAATTAAAAAATTTAAGAGAAAACATTTGCAAGCTAAAGGAACAATTAACGGATAAATAAAAAGTTTGCCAAACGCGGCTACAAGACAAGATTTGTAAAAACTAAAAGTTAACAAACGAATGAATTTGCCCGTAGGCTACAACCTCAAAATGAACTAAATAAAAAGAAAGTGATTAAAGAAGCCCCGAACCCATGCGATACCGCGCTAATGCAACCTAGCCAACGCCTCAACCTAATTTGTACCTGAAAGACAAAAATTGTAACGATGAGTCCCACGCACGTAACTAGACGGGACGGCACCACAAATACCGTCACTCCATCCCTTAAATGCAAGAGCTCACAAATTCTACAACTACGATAATCGACGTATAAAAAGAAATATAATAACATTCTATAACGGGATGAATTAAATAAATTAAATAACGTCAACACAAATCTATAACAAACATGGACCTCTCATGCCACCTACCCCAGTCCGTAAGGTAGGTCATTCCCTATCCCCACGGCCGTCTTCTGTCCCCGGAATTAGGAAGAGACAGAGACCATTGCAACATAAAAGTAGATTTATAGTGCGCACTTGGACCTCTCATGCCACTCGTCCCAGTCCGTAAGACGAGTCATTCCCTATCCCCACGGCCGTCTACTGTCCCCGGAATTAGGAAGAGACAGAGACCATAGCTAACATAAAATAAATAGTGCACACTAGGACCTCTCATGCCACTCGCCCCAGTCCGTAAGACGAGTCATTCCCTATCCCCACTGCCGTCTTCTGTCCCCGGAATTAGGAAGAGACAGAAACCATTGCTAATGTATCAATATTAAGGCCTCGGCCGATAATATTATACTATTCATATAACACATTCTCATACATATAAATATTAAGGCCTCGACCAATAAATAATAAACCAATCATTTATCACATTCTCTTACGTCATTCTAACGTAATTCAACGAAACCCAAAAGCATAGGTGCTAGATTCGCAACTAGCCAAACAAGTCTAATCAACATGAAAACTCATTCAAGCATTCTAGCAAACACCTTGTATGCATAAACTACAATGCATCTATATTCAACAATAAATTACCCAATTTAACAACAATTATAATAACACAATATCAATACATAAAGACATGCAAACTCATCCATATTCTCGCTAATCCGAAATTAACACGACTAAATCCTCAATTAACAATTAAGTGAATTAAACATATAATCAACTAAATCCAATTAACAAATAAGTGAGTTAAACATATAATCAACTAAACCCAATTAACAAATAAGTGAATTAAACATATAATCAACTAAACCCAATTAACAATTTATAAAACTAATTAAGATAAAAGGCAAAAACCCACAATTTATACTAAACGTAAAACATAATCCTAACATACACCCTCGTCTAGTCGCTATGGATAACCCCCGTTACCTTAGCGTGTAGAGGAGATGATTCCGGCAATAATCCGCTAACGTGGTTTCTCTTCTTCTTCTTCTCTTTTCTCTCTTTTCTCTCTTTTTCTCTCTTGTTTTTAGGTTTAAAAAAATGAAAGTGGCTGATTTTTAGGTTTAGAAAAACTGTTTTTAGATAGTTTGTGGAAGCGAACTATTTGGTCCCCAAAGTTCTAAAAGCTAACTCTTAATCCAAAAATATAGTTTTACTACTCAAAAATAACAAATTTTTAGAAACAAATCTATTGGGTCCTTTTTATTAGTAAAATTAGTAACAGGTTTTTAAAATAAAGTTTTTCGGAAGAGTTTCGGTTTTTGGCTAAAAATTAGTCGAGTGACCGGTTTTTGGTAAAATTTGAATAAAACGTTTTTGGATAAATTAAATCCTAATTAAAAACACTAATAAAAATACGGGATGTTACATTAACAGAAGAAGATTTAGAGTTATTTCCTTTAATCCTATATCAATAAAAGTATCTGTTTCTTAAAAAAAAAATGTATGCTAATTGGTTGCTCTATTTTGGAAACAATTAGTAAAAACCTATATAAAAGGTCATACATTCGAGTCACTTTTTTTTTTTTTTTTGAAAAAAAGTCGAGTCACTTGAACTCATCACATTTACATTTTACATGGATGAAACCACATACAACTAGCATTATTGCGTCCTATTTATACAACTAATGCTTTTTGACACATAAATGAAAGATTGTTGCAATAGTTTAACAAGTTTATATATAAACTTAAACATGTTAAGCTTACATCTTCATATAAATGGCCATGTTACTTGGCTCTCTTTTATGTTTGTTTTTCTTATTTTCTATGGCATGTATATATATTATAACTTAGTAGAATATTGGAGGAAATTGAAAATTTAACCATATCAGACTTTCAAATTGTGTTGGGTCACATTTACTTCACAAAAACCGTATAAAATCATCTCGATTATCCTATGGTGCATTTTATGTTATACGTTTGAACTATAGATGAAACATGTGATTAAATAATCATAACTTTTCTTTTTCTATTGGAAAATATTATGATTTGAGGATATGACCAAATTTCCTTGTCATTATGTTAGCGGTATAAAATTGACCGTAGTAAAAAGTTGATGATGCCGATATACTATATCTTGAGGTTGATCAGGATCAATATTACCACCAACTCTCCTAACTCCAATCCCAACTCCAACTTCTCTTGTTGTCTCCTAATAGTTATCCGAAGGCAACATTGCCACCTAGTATGCAAATTCATAAAAGCAATGCTTGTGGGATAGGTCGAACATTGAATTTCTTGGCCAATCCGGGCATCGAGATAGTCTATGCCATTGAACAGTGGGCTCAACCTCTAATAGGCATTGACAAATAGCCATTGATCATCCGCAGTCCATAGTCTAAGGCCGATAACTTTGATTGATATATGATTGTAGGAATGGTGAGGGTTAAGTTTTTTAAGATGTTTGGTAAGCACTTGAACTTTGTTCATATCATCAGATTGGTTTGTAACTTTGAATAAAGGCTAGGTAGAATAGTTAATGTGTTTACAATCTTAATAATATAGCCTTTCAAATCTTAATAATATAACTCTTAATTTCAAAGGCGATTGGAATAGTTGTTAACAATGTTCATATATATATAAAAATTAAACATGACGAGCACCTCATAAATGGAAAAAAGGGTGTGTTTGACATCGCCTTTTTTTGTCAAAAAGTTTTTAAAAAAAATAACAAGCTTGCTTCGGAGAATGTGCGGTGTAGTGTTTGACACAATCATAGTCTTTTTGTTTATAAATGACCTTTAGTTTTTTTATTTTATTGATGAGTCAATTTACTTATTTAAACTTGTAAATATACAAACATGTTTAATTTAATTTATCGTTTTCATCATTTTATGTGGACACCACTTTTCTATTCTTTTTTCCGTCATTGAAATTTTAAGGAGGTGTCACAACACAACTATTCTATTTTCTACATTTACATGTCATTTGTCGTATAAATATTACTCCATTTGTCCAAAAAAATAGACCTGTTTTGTTTTTTTGTTTATCTCCAATTACACTCTTAGTCTCTGTTTGAAAACGTCGACTTTTATTAGCTTTTGTTTAAAAAAATTAAGGGAGTGGGTTTGTTAGCTTTTTTGGCTTTTGAAAGCTAGCTTTTAGTTCAAAAAGCTAAAAAACTGAAAGTACGCTTTATGCTATTAATTTGCAATTTCCCCTCACCAAAGTACATTGTTTTCCATATTAACCTAATAAACGTATTACTTACTATATTTGCTTGATTAATTTTCAAGAGTTTGAATTGCATAGATCACTAGAAGAAAAAATTACGATAAGAACAATTTACTTTTTAAAAACTGATGGTAAAATGAGTGTCGTTAAATTTTAAAACAGTTTAGCAAAAAAAATTGTTTCTAAACTGTTGCTAAAATTTAACGAAACTCATTTTATCATCATATTAGCAACAGACGATCTGATGGTTAGCTGTGATTTGTTTATAGTGGATTTTGCTTTAATGGAACTTTAGAGGATTTTCTTACTAAAAATAAAAAGTAACCAAAGTTAACATGCGATAATCGAATTTATATTGTTAAAGATAAATTATTCGATTGAATAAAGGGGTGAGAACAAACAGCATAATGGTTAAATATTTCCTTCATACCCAGTATAATACTTTCCAACAAATTATAATGGTCAGGGGTGTAAATGGTTCGGATTTAAAAGGATTGTCGTCAATCTTAACTCAAACCATTAAGAACGGATCGTGAAATTTTGGATCCAAACCAAACCATTTTTTTTAATCCAAACGAAAGCAAAGCTAACAGATCGGTTTGAGTTGGTTTTATGGATTCAATGGTTCGGTGTGATTTCGGATTGGATTTGGTTTTTAATAATATTTGTCATTCGTTATTTAATCTAAATTAATACATATTTTGATGACAGTTATTTACAAACAAAAATAATATAAAAAATAATTTCAAACTAAATATAACCAACACTAATAAATACAAACATTTTTCATATACTCTTCTCAACCATATAAACAATGCATGATAACATATTAATTCGGTTAGAAAAAAAAAAAAATATCATTCATATAAGTAGCAGTGAGAGAATATAAATGTTAAGACCTTTGCAATGTTTTGCAGGATTATTATTGTTCATTAGATTAAATAGTATATATATGATCGTTTATTTTAAAGAGTTTTTTTTTTTCATAAGTAGATTAAATAATAATGCTTATTTGTAAGGGGTATAACGGATTGTGTTTAATGGTTTGAATTGGATTCAATGGTTGGGATCGGATTGGTCGGATTCGGATTAACAAAATTGAAATCTAAACCAAAACATTAATGACGGATTTGAAAATTTTGAATACAAAACCAAACCATTAGAATTCCAAGCCTAAACCAAACTAACAAACCAACGGTTCGGATCGGATTCACGGATTTTACTTACATCGCTGATCCCTAATAATGGTAGTGTCATATTAATAATGGTAGTGTCATATTTTCAAAAGAAATTGGGTTTGGCATATTGGCTAACAAGTTAATGGCTAGCTTATTGCTACCAAAACATGCAATCTTCTTTGGTTAGAAACTTAAATATAACTAGTTTTTAAAATAAATAAAAAACTTAAAGATAACTTTTTAAGCCCTCAATTTCAAGTTTCATTAGTATATGTTTATGTAACGGTTGAAAGAAATAATTTAATACAAAAGAAAATGCATGTAATGGTAGGAAAAATACACTGAATTACTCTAATTTAATAAAAATGTAATGTAAAGATATCCGGTGAGATCATATACGTCTTGAGTGATGATATAATTAGATACTTTTTGACATAAACTTTATCAGAGACTCAATGTGAACCGTCATATCATGTATATAAGGGTAAATCAATGATTCAAATTGAGTGTCTACAAAAGTCTATGTCAAAAAATCTCTCATTATATCGTCACTCATACGCCTTCCTTCAAACTTGTGAATTGGAATCATAAATTGAACAGTGCCCCATGATTTATCGACATGATTATTAATTAGAGAAAAGAGAAAAGTTTTCAGGTTGCAAGTCATGTTTTTTCCGGTGTTTTAAAAATCAAAATATTAGCTAAAGCGTTTTTGCAAGAGAAATGCTAAAAGTGTAAAAAGCGCAAGCGGGTTTAGCGAACTTTTTAAGCTTTTTTAAAGTTCTGAATCGAGTTTTTTCACTACGAAGCGTGCTTTTTAAAACAGTGTGTTTTTCCAACATTAACAGAAGGAGATTCAGATATATTATTGCGTTTAATTCGATATTAATGTATGCTAAGTTCTAAACCATTATTCAAATCATGACAATCGCCTCCACATACATTTGAGTCCACAGAACTCATCACTCATTTACATTTTATTTATATGATGAAACTGCATACAAATATCATTATTGCTTCCTATTTATATGAACTAGTGTTTTTGTCACATTAAATAACTATGTAAGTTTGTTTAAATGTTGTCACAAGTTCGGTTTATATCACATCTTTGATATATATATATATGATGATATTACTTGGTCTCTTTTCCGTCATTTTTTTTAAAAAAAAATTTAATGGCATGTATATAGCTTCCTAAAATATTGGAGGAAATTAAAAAAATGAAGCAGATCCTGAGTTGATTTTCACCAAAGAGTAGAAAACTGGCCAGAATTAATTGAAGGTCGGGTTGAATCCATAGGATATTCCAATTTGTTTAAAACTTTTATTTCTCATCTATTAAGAAATATCTCACTAGTTGGCATATGGTGATTGGTAGCCCGTAATGGTTGTGCCGTTGAACAACCTAGACGTCGTTGAATCGATAAGTATTTTTTTTTTAAAATATCGTATTAACAACTAATAATACTAACCTCTAACCGATCCAAAAAATCAATAGAAAATTGTCATTTCTCAACCAAATCCTAACGTAATTCTGTCATGGGCTAAAAAATTTAAACAAATACATATTGGTGTTATCTCAAATCACATGCACTCAAACTCAGCCCCGACCCCTTATGTCTTTCCAATGATATTTGCATTGGTCTCTGTACCTACTACTGAATCGAAGACATGCCCAAGTATATTTTTCTATTCTCGTTCACATTGGGGGTAACGATATTGACCAGATTCAGGTATGAATCCATCAACGGCTATGACTCATCTCCCCCAACCATGATTTTCCAACTTGAACTTCAGTTAGAGATTTTAATAAGTTACATTTCCATTTGTAACAATGTTTTGTCCTAACAAAACATTTGTTATATTTATTATGGTAGTCAAATTCAATTACAAATATTCATATTGTTTTGTTTAAAGCAAAATATCGTTTGATTAATGTGATGTTGACATAACCTTGTAACTATTACATAGCTATATCACACTCATGTCATGCCGACAAGACTTTACAAATAACAAATTAGGGCAAATACTCGACAATTCTTCCTAAAAACATATAGTAATTTGCAAATCACAAGTTATAAAAACAGATTAGATAAAGTTTAGCACAGCCTATATATACATCACAACAACAATTCTTGACATAAGATTTATAGACAAGATCCTTTCAGCAAACAGGTAATTTTCAAATTAAAAATAGAGATTAACATATAAGAATATACATTACAAATTCAGAATCTTATGCAGCTGACTAGTTATTTACAAACCAAACAGTGCACTATTTTATTCAAACAAACAAATAATTTTCCTTCTTTTAGAAAAGCCTGATCATTAATAACATATTCAGTTAAGAATATGATTAAGATTATCACAAGAAAGATATACGATAAAATAGAAAAGGGCGAGTTAGCTTTAAATATAAGTTATAGCGGTACAAGTACAAGTCTTTTTATCAGCTTCAACTTACACACTTATTATAGCAAAAATACCAACTTTGTTCTGCAATTTAAGATACGGCACGATTGATATATATTCGATATAATTTTTTCAATGAGATGTAACTTATATAATCTGTTACTTATAAAGAAAAAGATGTCGATATATTGCATGATCATATTTTATTGATTGCTTTGTCCATCGGGCTTTTTAGAAAATGAAAAATGAAATTAAAATTTCGCATGCCGTACAGAATGACTGGTTGTACCCAATTGGTCAAAGAATACGAAAAGTCAACGTTAGTTCACTTGGCGTAGTGGATACTTAGAATAACGTGTCGCACCCGTAACTACACTGTTAACTAGAAAGAAAAACGGAAGTACCGATACTACTACATGGCTTTAAATGCTTCAAGAGAAACCAAAGAATAGTCTGTTAAATCGTTAAGGCAAATTCACGATATCCCACACCGGGATCTTGTATATATATATACCTCTTTGGTTTTAATATAAAAACCAGGCTTCTATCCCTTATAAAATCACGGAGCTGTGTGGTGAGCACATAGCGAACTATTCTTTCGCCTTTTACTAAAGAATACCGTGTGCGCGCCACCTAATAAGCAGCATACGCCTATTTTTGAAGGGGAAAATCCTTTTGGAATATTATCCCCACAATACTAAGTAAAAGATTTCATCAAACTATGTGGTTTGGCATGAGTTACTCAACTCTTTGAAGATGCTGTCATGTAACACATAACTTGCTTATTTAAGGATGAGAAAAGTTTGTTTTTATATTAGATAGACAAACTGCACTCGTTACTTCAATTGGAAGCAAATTTTGCTGCAACTTTTAACCTACACTTGCTTATTTATGGGTGAGAAAATTCTGCATATGTAAGGGTGTTATATAAACCTGTTTGCTTAGCAAGTGTTGGTTTATACTTAAATGTTGCTATTTGGATGTAATTGTTGGGTTTTTCTTTTGTGCTGTTCTACGTTGAACGATACAAAGTACCGTTACCGTTGGATCATTTAGTTTAGATTTAGACCGTAAGATTTAAGGGTAGAATAGTAATTTAAGGGTTCTTTTTTTTAATAGAGTTTTAGATCTTACGGTTCAGATATAATCTAAAGTAATCAAACGGTTCAAGAATTAACGATACAATGTGCAGTCAAACACACCGACTATACAAAATGAGGTCCCGTAATTGTTCCCTCTTTGTAAAGTGGGTTCGGTCCCATTTGTTATATAAAATGGGGGAACGGGGTAGAGAACGGCTAATTTATATGACTACTAAAACTGCATATTCTTAACCATCAGATCTATAAAAAATCAGATTAATAAACAGTATCTAATATGAGTGGTGAGCAATTGAAAATGTAGATTATTCCTCATTTAAGAAATGAACTAATGTTGCTTATATAAAAAAAGGAAATTTATCAATGGGAAGAGAATATGCGATACACATTTGTCATCTTCTTCGACCCAAACAAAAAATCCACCCATTCGATTTACCATCATTTTTTTACAAAAAAAAAATTCTCATGTACGTCATCTTTTAGCGTACATTGCATCCTCTTTTTTTTTATTTTCAACCATACAGTAACGACCTCGTGATTGCTAGAGTTGACGTGGTGTTGACTGGTCAAATGAGTTGGCATTGACTGGTCAAGGCAATTACAACTGTTTTCTCTCTCTCCTGTAATTAGAAGAGTATAAATAAGAGAATAAGCTACAGATTAAGTAGTTAGTTCATTTTTAGCTTAAGCTTTCTCTCTCTAGAAGCAGAGATTTGTGGAGTTTGAGTTTTACTCGAAATAAACCCAGTTTGTTAAATAAATACTGTTTATGTTCAATTTACGCGTTACAATTGGTACCAGAGCGGTGACGATACAGCAAAACCCTCAAATTTTGGCTATGGTGGAGACACGATTGAATGCAGTTGCTGATGACGTGACACTAATAAAGAAGAAATTTGAAGAAAATGATGCTAAATATGATGATTTAGCAGGTAAAGTGGGGCAAAATCAGAAAACCTTGAATGATGTGGCGATGCAAGTGGTACAATTGTTACAAGCAGTCAATAAACTCACTTCATCTCGTGAAGGTGAAAATTCTCATTCTAATGATATTAATTTTGAGAAAAATGGTGCTAATAATGGAAAAAATGGACCTGAGATGCGTAATTCACCATTTGGTTATCAAAATGAGAGAAATTGGGGGTTGGAAAGGCGTAATCACTCTTATTCCCAAGGGGGCTTCCAAATACAGTCAATTAGCCTAAAATTCCCTATATTTTGGGGTGAAAATTGTAATGAATGGATTTTTAAGGCTGAACAATATTTTGCTATGCATGAAATTGATGATAACAGCAAAATTAAAATTTCATCATTTCATATGGAAGGCATAGCCTTGGTTAGGGGTGGCTTCGGTACGGTACCGACTTTTTTGACCATATACCAATACCGAACCGAACTTGTTTGGTTTGAAAAAAATTATACCATAACCGAACCGAAAAAGTCGGTTACCGAAAGTTCGGTAACCGACTTTTTCGGTTCGGTACGGTTCGGTTTTCCGTTTTATACCGAAAAATTATTATTATTAAAAAATAATTCTTGATAACAATAAAATAGCAAAAAAGTTTGTAAAAATTAAAATGTGTACAACTATTCTTATATTTGCTACTTTAACGATTGTATTTGGATTCGTAAATAGGAAAGTAAGTCGTGAGAAAAATTAAAATAAACTATAATACAATTTATTTGTAAGTTATAACTATGCGTAAATTTATATATATTTTATAATTTTAATGTTTGGTTCGGTTCGGTATTGTACCAAACATACGAAATGAATACCGAAACCGAACCGACTTTCAAAGTTTGGTTCGGTTGTACCGTACCGAAAAGTTGGTATACCGAACTTTCGGTACCAACTTGTTTGGTTCGGTTCGAAAATCGGTCGGTTGGTACAAATCGGTACAAAAAGTCCAGCCCTAGCCTTGGTGTGGTTTCAAGAAATGCTCAGACATGAAAAAATTTTGGATTGGAAAAGTTTCACTAAGGCCTTAAAAATAAGGTTTAGTCCAGTTCTTTATGATGATGCATTTTATGAATTGGTAAAGCTAAGGCAAACTGGTGGTGTGATTGAGTATAAAACTAATTTGAAGAACTCAGTAATGCAGTGGTTAACCTCTCTGATGAGCACAGATTAGATGAGCACAGATTAAGTATTTTTCTTGGAGGATCAAAGGATGAAATCCAATTTTCTGTGAGGGCTTTGAATCCATTATCCATCACCATTGCTTTTGGGGTGGATAAATTGTATGAGCAACAAGTTTCGGTGCTCAAAAAAGGGCTAGTTAAAGGAAATACTTTCACTGGACCAATGGAAAATAGTAGAAACTTTGGTCAAAATTTTTATAGAAACTTTACTAAAAAAAATGTGGACAAGGACAAGGAGGTCGTGAGAAGAGTAAATGGTGAAAGAATGACTGTAAAAAGGCTACCTCAAGCTGAATTTGATACTAAAAGAGCTAAAGGGTTGTGTTTTAGCTGTGATAAAAAATGGCATAGAGACCATGTGTGTAAAAATCCTAAGCTATTTCTCATGGAAACTGAAAACGATGAGGAAAAAGTCTTAGAGGAGCACGACTTATCTGTTACTGAAGAAGAGTCTCTAGGGCATGGTGACTCAACTGCTGAAATTGAGCATGGGGTTTCTTTATATGCTCTCTCTGGTATGCCCGCTCCAAATACCCTCAGATTAGAGGGTAGAATGGGTCAGAAAAAAGTGTTAATTCTTATTGATAGTGGTAGCACACATAATTTCATTGACCAAAGGGTACTCAAAAGAACAGGAATTAAAATCACTTGTTAGCCCGTGTGGCTAAACCTTAGAAGGGGGGTGAATAAGTTTTTAAGCGGATTTCGCCTAATTAAACTTAATGGCAATTAACAACCCAACTATTCGCATTCTAAGCTTAAGCGTTTAATACGTTAATGAAATGCTAGAAGTCCAAAACACAAGCAAGAAAATAAGCAATAGTATAAGGTGCGGAGAGTAAAAGTTAAGTAAAGAAATTGACACCGCGATTTATAGAGGTTCGGCAAAACGGCCTACGTTCTCTCCTCGGTATTCACGCTACCGAGTATTTCACTAAAAATGTTCTTTCCGATTTTACAAATCCTATCGAGCTCAATCAATCGATTGGCTCACCCTCTACCCGAGGTTCCTACTCTTGATACAAGTGCAAGCGAACACTTTTACGAGTCAACGACTCCTCCTCAATCTATGAGTATCCAAGTGTTTAACCTAGAACTTTTAACCAACACTTTGGCTTAAAAGCTTCTACCCAAACACTCTCTCACAAATGAGCTTATAATTTGCTCTTTACAATTTTATCGAAATTGAAACAACACCCACAATTTGATTGCTTCTAAATAAGCTAATTTGTGGTTTTGATGATGTTTGATCTTTGTTTGAGCTCGAATCGCTTTTGATTCAATTTCCATCTTTTTCGAATTATTTCACCAAAATGGTGATTTTTAGGGTTTTGATTTAGAGAGGTTGAAGGATGATGAATGTATATATTTGGGAGAGGGATTGGGCTGTTCTTATAGACCAAAAGGTCTATTTTGTGTTTTGTGACCGTTGGTAGTGGTTGAGGGCTTTTATCCAATGGTATAAGAAATTCTCCAGAATAAGCTGAAAAGCTGTTTTCGAAAACGGCTGAAAAACAATCGGTCGTTTTTTTCAGTCGACCGGTCGTTTTTCAGACGACCTCACTGGAAGAATTTGGACCAGAAATGATCGGTCGTTACTGCCATTTCGATCGGTCGTTTTTCTCTGGCAGTTTCTCGGTTTTCTCGTTAAACTTCGAATGCTTGTAGCTTCTTCGTTTTAGCTCCGATTCTGGTTCCGCTTACACCGTTGGCTTCGTATTTGATTTCTCTATCTTTCTCACATTCTGAAATTTACATTTTCTACTTTTGGAAAAGACAAGCATTATATCATCGAAATAGAGAAATCGTAAAATCATTAAAAACATAATCAAACTTATAATCAAAATCAATTATTGAACCTCAGGTTCAACATCACCTTATGGGGCCACCAAAGTAAAAATAGCTAATGGAGATGAAATTGAAAGCAATGGAATTTGCAAGCAGCTACCTGTGACAATTTAAGGGGAAAAATTTACAATAGATTGTATGACTCTACCGGTGGTGGGCTGTGATCTAGTACTAGGAGTGCAATGGTTGCAAACTCTTGGTACAGTGCAATGCAATTTCAAGAAAATGGTTATGCAGTTTGAGTACAATGAAAAGGAAATTACCTTGAAAGGTTTACCTAGAGGGGAAACTGTTATTAGCCAGGAACGGTGTAAGAAAATGAACATATAGAATTGTAGGGGGCTTTTGCTATGTGTGATGACTAGTGCCGCAATTTTCCCAACGATTACTAATTCCAAAGTTACCCAAATTCTCAAACGCTTTGAGAAAGTGTTCAATGAACCAACATCATTACCTCCCCTAAGAGCTCATGAACACCAAATTGAATTATACCCTGGTACTAATTCTATTTCAAACAGGCCCTATAAATATCCCCCATTTTCAAAAGGAGGAAATAGAAAAAATAGTGGGTGACTTGTTTAGTACTGGGTTTATTCGGCCTAGCCTCTCACCTTTCTCCTCACCTGTACTATTGGTGAGAAAATCAGATGGCACGTGGAGAATGTGCATTAATTATAGAGCCTTAAATCATGCCACGGTTAAAGATAAATATCCTATTCCCATCGTGGATGAGCTATAGATGAGTTGCATGGAGCTAAATACTTCTCTAAATTGGATTTGAGATCAGGTTACCATCAAATCCGAATGAGAGAAGCAGACATAACAAAGACTGCTTTTCGAACTCATAATGGACATTCACACCCTAAGTACATAATATAAAAGTTACAACTAAGTACAGGAAATTAAAATACTGAAATAAAAAATACAGAATTGAAAAAACAGAATGTAAATAACAGTATTTAAATGCTGAAATTGAAATGGACAGAATAAAAAAAATGAAATAGACGAGGCTACTGTTAACAGTATGCCCTTAACCGATATTCGCCCAACCACCTTAAGGTTTCTGGTTGCGTTGGCGCTTCGATCCCAAGGTACAACGTCTCTCGGATGACACGCCGGAAACTGGCGACGAGTCAAATACGAACTTTTAGTGGGTGGTTCTCTCTGGTTCTAATATGCTATGAGAAAAAAAATATATGCCGTTTTGTTAGAGACAAGATACTGATTTCATGTGTGTTAGAATGTGAGGGGATGGCTGCCTCTTTATAGAGGATTCTGAAACCGCAGAATTAATTGTGGTCATTTAATTCAGGGAGTTACATCCCCATAATCCGCCTCCATTACTGCTGGAGTTTCAAACTTTCTAGAACTCTAGGGACTGCTCTTGCAAATATGCAAAATTCCTTTTCAGTTTAGTACAAGACCCAATACCCAATACCCAATACCCAAGACATTCTCCAAATCCCAAATCCCAAATCCCGCATCCCGCGGCCCGCGGCCCGCATCCCGTGACCCGAGGCCCGAGGCCCGAGGCCCGAGCGAGCGCGCGTGTGTGTGGTACACACTAACCCACTCATGGGTATGTGGACTTAATTAGTTTACCAACTACATGGGATGGACTTGTATATATAGAGTAAAAATCAACCTTGATTTTCCAATGTGGGATAACCCTCATGGTTTATTCCCACTCTCTACTCCATTTTCCAGATTTCGGTTTTTTTCCCTCTTTCGAGTACCAACCTTTGAGTCCAATTATCATTCACACCCTTCCTCCGAATAGGTCATGCGATATACCGTTGCGAAGCTCGTCGCACGAGCTACTCAAACGCATAGAGTATGGCCTCAGAAAAACTAAGGAGTCGCATTAAAAATTGACTCAAAGATGGTCCCTGACCACTTGGAACAAACATGTTTAAACTACATGTTTTTCCAAATTTTTCCAACAATCCCCCACATGAATGCAATTGGCTCGAAAGCCCATGTCCTAAATGCAAATCAAGAGAACCGTAAAAGTTCACTGCCTAAGGTCAGGTAGCGCGCGCCTTGAACCTGCCGTAGCGGAGTACCACCCAGAATACTGTTATTAGGTAGCTGTAAAGCTTTGAACCATCAAGCTTTGTGTATCCCAGAATGGCACCCGCACAGTGCCCTCTCTACCCACGTACTAGGCCCTTTAGTTGTTGTCCATATTTGGCCTGGACTGCCTTGGCAACTTCAACTGAGTGCTCTAGTGAATTAGCCCAAGCTCATCACATGGTACCGGCCTTACACACTCGTTATAGGTGTTCCAAATCGAAAGTGTCCTGACTCACTTTACTCGATCATCGAGTTACTTGGATCATTAAGAGCCTCAAGCTCACCCTTACAATGGTACAGGTCTATCACTCTGTCATCGCGGAAATGGGCTGGGAACTCCAGGTTCCCGAGTGCTTGGTTCGGTTGCCCCCACAGTTCAGTTTCCCTTTGAACCTATCAGGAAAGATTCCATTTAGGTTGGGTTGCCTATGGGGGGGCCACCAATTTAATGGGCTTTAATCCCATTCCGTTCAATGACGTCTCGACTCCTACTTGAGTCAAGCCTTTTGTTAATGGATCTGCTATGTTTTCCTTTGATCTCACAAAATCTAAGGATACCACACCGTTGGATAACAATTCCCTTACGGATTTATGTCTCCGACGTATATGTCGAGACTTTCCATTATACATATGATCCTGAGCCCGCGCAATAGCTGATTGACTATCACAATGCATGCTTATTGCGGGAACATGTTTTGGCCACATTGGAATTCCTTCCAATAGACTTCTCAGCCAGTCTGCCTCTTCGGTTGTTAAGTCCAACGCTATGAATTCAGATTCCATAGTTGACCTTGCAATACATGTCTGTTTGGAAGATCTCCAAGACACAGCAGCTCCTCCCATTATAAACACATATCCACTCGTGGATCTTGTGCTATTGGAGTCTGATATCCAGTTGGCATCTGAATACCCTTCCAGTACCGCTGGATATCTGGTATAGTGCAGCCCATAATCGGCTGAAAACCTCATATACCTGAGAAGTTTCATTATGGTCTTCCAGTGTTCCTCATTTGGATTACTGGTGTACCTGCTCAGTCTACTCACTGAGTTTCCTATGTCTGGTCTAGTGCAATTCATTATATACATGAGACTTCCTATGACTCGAGAGAACTCCAATTGATTCACACTCTTACCGAAATTCTTTTTCAGGTTACAGTTGAACTCAATTGGGGTTCTAGACATAGCCTTACTGCCCTTATCAAACTTGTCTAATACTTGTTTAACATATTGACATTGGGACAAGGCGTATCCTTCTGATGTTTTGGTAATCTTCATACCAAGTATTACATCAGCTATACCCAGATCCTTCATATCGAAGTGTTGTGATAACATTTTCTTTGTGGAGCTGATTCTATCATTACTCCCAATTATGATCATGCCATCCACATAGAGACACACTACAACACAGTCTCTTCCACTTCCTTTAGAGTAGACACATTTATCGCACTCATTAATGCGAAAACCGTTTGATAGCATAATTCTATCAAACTTCTCATGCCATTGCTTTGGCGCTTGTTTGAGTCCATATAGAGACTTTACAAGTTTGCACACTTGGTGCTCTTTACCAGGAACTACAAACCCTTCCGGTTGTTCCATGTAAATCTCTTATTCCAGTTCTCCATTTAGAAACGCCGTCTTTACATCCATTTGATGTATTTCCATATCAAACAAAGCTACGAGAACAATGACGATTTGGATAGATGTTTTTCTGGAGACAGGAGCATACGTGTCGAAATAATCGACACCTTCCGTTTGCCTGAAGCCTTTTACTACAAGTCTCGCCTTGTATTTCTCAATCGTGCCATCAACCCTTAACTTTCTCTTGAAGATCCACTTGTGACCTAGAGGCTAACATCCTTTCGGAAGATCCACTAGTTCCCAAGTGTGGTTTTGCATGATTGATTCAATTTCATTTTGAATAGCTTCTTCCCAATATTGGGAATCCGGTGTTGACATTGCTTGTTTAAATGTCACCGGTTCGCCTTCAACCATGAAGGTTAAGAAATCAGGTCCAAAGGAAGTTTCCTTCCTTGCCCTTTTACTATGCCGAGGCTCTTCCTCTGTCGGTTCACTTGCCCCCACATTTCCTTCACTGTTCAACTCTTCAGTTGGTACATATGTAGGTAATTTCTGGGGAAAGATATCTTCAAAGAAAGAGGCCTATCGGCTTTTCATATACGTATCTACGTGCATATCGGGATTGTCCAACTTGTGCACGAGAAACCGATATGCACTACTATTCTGTGCATATCCGATGAACACATAGTCCACCGTCTTAGGACCAATTCTCATCCTCTTAGGAGTGGAAACTAGGACCTTTGCGAGACAACCCCAAACCCGCAGGTTCTTATAACTGGGTTGATGACCTTTCCATAATTCATATGGAGTCTTTTCTCGCTTCTTATGTGGTAACTTGTTTAAAACATAGTTAGCGGAAAGTATCGCTTCCCCCCACATGTTCTGTGGTAACCCAGAACTGATTAGCATAGCATTCATCATTTCCTTTAGCGTTCTATTTTTACACTCAGCAACCCCATTTTGCTCGGGAGTGTATGGGGCTGTGGTTTGATGTATAATGCCGCTTTCAGCGCATATCTGTTCAAACGGTGATTCATATTCACCGCCTCTATCACTTCTCAATGTTTTAATTTTTCTATTGAGTTGATTTTCAACTTCGGTCTTATAAAGAGCGAATTTCTCTACTGCTTCGTCTTTACTTCTCATTAAGTAAACGTAACAGTATCTAGTACAATCATCTATAAAGGTGATAAAGTACTTTTTCCCTCCTCGCGTTTGTATAAACTTTAAGTCGCATACATCCGTGTGTATTAGACCGAGAGGTTCACTTTCTCGTTCAACATGTTGAAACGATGATTTCGTTAATTTTGCCTCTACACAAATCTCACATTTGTGTTGCTTATCAAAAACGAAATTTGGTATTAGTTTTAGTGATATTAATTTCTTTAAAGAATTATAATTCACGTGACCTAATCTACCATGCCACAAATGAAATGACTCAAATAAATAATTAAACTCAGAATTTTTATTGGCCTCTTGGGCAACAGTCATTACATTATTAGTGCTAGCCTAAGCTTTAGCACCTTTATTGGGAGCAGGTGTCCATACGTTTAATTTAAACATGCCGTTGGTCATATAGCCACGGCCTACATAGACACCATTTTTGGTGATTACAATTTTATCGGATTCTAAAACTAGTTTGAACCCGTTCTTCACCATCACCGATCCTGATACCAGATTCTTGCGGATATCTGGAACATGAAGCACATTTGTCAACCTCAGCTCTTTTCTAGAGGTCATCTTCATCACCACCATTCCTTTTCCTTCCACCTTGGAAGTAGCAGAATTTCCCATGAAGCAGTTTTCTCCCTCTACCGCTTCGTAGGTCTTAAACATCCACCTTGTTGAGCAGATGTGGCTTGTGGCGCCAGTATCCAGCCACCACTCTTTGGGGTTGCTCCCCACGAGATTGACCTCAGAGACCACAGCAGTAAAGTGGTCATCATCTCGTCCTCCCTTGGCCAGATGTGCCTGAGCTGGAGCTTTCCTCTTTCCCTTGCCCTTGAAGTTCCTCGGGGGTGGGGGTGGGGGTGGGGGGCTTAGGCTTAACAGCGCCTTTATTGTCATAACAGTCCACGGCACGATGGTCTGTCCTGTTACACACAAAGTAGGTTCCCGTAAATTTCTTTGCGATAACAACACTGCCTCCGGTGTCAAAACGTTTCTGTTTGACGTTGGAGCTTTCGACCACATTGGCCTTTGCCATCGGGATGTTAGCACCACCGACTCTCCTCACGGAGCGACAGTTGCTCACCTCGATATTGAGCTTCTCAATGAGCCCCTCCAGCCTCATTTCCTTTCGCTTGTGCTTAAGGTAGTTTTGAAAGTCTTTCCAAGATAGTGGCAATTTCTCAATCATGAGTGCCACCTGGAAAGGCTCGTTTATCACTAGCCCCTCAGCCTCAAGGCGATGGTAAATGAGTTGGATCTCCTCAACTTGCTCCATGACACCCCTGCTGTCAGTCATACGGTACTCATGAAAGTCCATGACAACAAATCTCTTTGTGCCAGCGTTATTCACTTTGTACTTGTTTTCGAGAGTTTCCCATAGCTCCTTTGCAGTAGCTTTGGGCTCGAAAACACTGAACATCGTGTCATCTAGAGCACACAGGATATAGTTCTTGCATAGGTAGTCGGCATGTCTCCATGCCTCAAGCGCAGAGAACGACTGCTCGTCCAGATCGTCCTCGCTTAGGACGGGAGCAGTCTCCTTGAAAAACCTGGTCAGATTTAGGGTCGTGAGATAAAACAACATCTTTTGCTGCCAACGTTTAAAGTTGTCTCCCCTGAATTTTTCCGGTTTCTCCAGATGAGAAGTCGGCAAAGTAGACACAGCCGAATACATCGGTGCCTTGCCCTTGGCCGCAGCCTTAGCTGCGGCCTTGGCCGTTGCCGCTGCTTCGGCCGCAACCTCAGCTTTGGCCGTAGCATCCGCCATGGCCGCAACCGCGGCGGCCTCAGCCGCTGCAGCTACGTCATCGGCGGTAGCCCCCACAATCGCATCGCCCCCAGTGTTATGGACATCTCCACCAACCACTGGGTCATGCTCACTTCCGATAGGCAACTGAATAGGCGACGTGTTTGTCATCTGAAACGACAACACAAAACGTATGAGATACGTGTACAATAAATTCTATAAACAAAACACCAAAACTGATATTTGGGTTTGTAAAAGAATTATAAACAAACAATAAAATTAAACTTTTTATCCTTTTGAATATCAATACGGTTGATATTAAAAGGATTAAAACGATTCTTATTGAATACCAATACGGTTGGTATCAACAAGAAAATAAAATAAAATTAAAACTGTTTGGAATTTTTTCTTTATAATTCAATTTCTAATATAATTTAGAATTGAAAACAAGAAAGCATTATTCCTTATAAAATAAATAATTGTATTAAACAATACATGAAAGAAACAACAGATATCGGTTAAGATTGTTGGTTTCCGTGTACGAAATAACAATTAACAATAATTAAAGGACTAAACAATAATTAAACAAAACCAATGTAATTTTTATTAATTTCCAAATGGAATACAATAAACTGATTACAACATGTAAGTACTGAAAATAATTAAAGCAAACGTTATCAGATTATTATTAATTAATAATCTGATGTACTGATTTGCAATTAATAGAAACTGCCGGACTGGAAAGTATAAACTTAACAGCCGGACTGTTCTGATATGAATTGAAATAACATGACTGAATCGAAACTAATCTAATTACAGAATCTAATTACAGAAATGAAATTACAGAATTGAAGCAGTACTTTAAGTAAATTACAGAAATGTAAATACAGAATATAAAAGTTACAACTAAGTACAGGAAATTAAAATACTGAAATAAAAAATACAGAATTGAAAAAACAGAATGTAAATAACAGTATTTAAATGCTGAAATTGAAATGGACAGAATAAAAAAAAATGAAATAGACGAGGCTATTGTTAACAGTATGCCCTTAATCGATATTCGCCCAACCACCTTAAGGTTTCTGGTTGCGTTGGCGCTTCGATCCCAAGGTACAACGTCTCTCGAATGACTCGCCGGAAACTGGCAACGAGTCAAATACGAACTTTTAGTGGGTGGTTCTCTCTGGTTCTAATATGCTATGAGAAAAAAATATATGTCGTTTTGTTAGAGAGAAGATACTGATTTCATGTGTGTTAGAATGTGAGGGGATGGCTGCCTCTTTATAGAGGATTCTGAAACCGCAGAATCCGCCTCCATTACTGCTGGAGTTTCAAACTTTCTGAAACTCTAGGAACTGCTCTTGCAAATATGCAAAAGTCCCTTTTCAGTTTAGTACAAACTAAAGACATTCCCCAAATCCCAAATCCTAAATCCCGCGGCCCGAGCGAGCGCGCGTGTGTGTGGTACACACTAATCCACTCATGGGTATGTGGACTTAATTAGTTTACCAACTACATGGGATGGACTTGTATATATAGAGTAAAAATCAACATTGATTTTCCAATGTGGGATAACCCTCATGGTTTATTCCCACTCTCTACTCCATTTTCCAGATTTCGGTTTTTTTCCTCTTTCGAGTACCAACCTTCGAGTCCAATTATCATTCACACCCTTCCTCCGAATAGGTCATGCGATATACCGTTGCGAAGCTCGTCGCACGAGCTACTCAAACGCATAGAGTATGGCCTCAGAATAACTGAGGAGTCGCATTAAAAATTGACTCAAATATGGTCCCTGACCACTTAAAACAAACATGTTTAAACTACATGTTTTTTCAACTTTTTCCAACAGATAATAGTCTCGTCTCATGCTCCGTCTCGTCCCTGTCGATCCTCTTCGATCTATAAATTAAAAACCACATCGTAAAAACATAACAATGTAACAAGATGCTCTAAATATTAAGCCAAAACTTCTACAAGTCAATGGAGCTAGTGTTACTTAAATATATAGAAATGAGTGATGATACAAATTTTATAATTTGTAGAATTAGGGCTCGAGGTTTTATATAGTTATAAATCGAATTGAGTTTTGGTAGTACATAAGCTTGTCCTAGCAATAGTACTACAACTATTCCAACAATAGAAGTACTTTTTATTTTTGCATCATGTTTAGTACTTTGTACTACTATCTACAATCTAAAAGACCAAAAACGTACTTCCCATTGGTTAGGCTGGAAAGTAGTCACTACAATAAAAAAAAAATCTATATAGCAACAGTTTAGTTACAATTTGTCTGATACTATACTGCTTGTTGTTGAAATTTAGCAACAGTATAGCAACAAAAACTGTTGCTAAGTGTTGATAAATGTTGTTATACTGTTGCTGAATTTTCTGCAACAAGCCGTATAGTAACAGACGCGTTGTTGTTATCCTGTTATTTTCTTATAGTGAGTTGAGCGTGTTTGAAAACGAATAATTGATCAACTAGTACAAGATTCAGAATAGTATTTACTTACAATGGCGTGTGTTTATATTACTAAATTAAAACAACACATTCTTTGTTCTTTTTGTAGTTTCTAAATTGAGGATGTTCTCACTATAGGGGTGTTATTACGGGATTTCTCATCAATAAATGATCTGTTAACCAATCTGCCACAAACTGCTTCATTTAGTGTGTGATTTTTTTTGAATAAAATTCATATATCCAAGTAGTTTTCTTCCGTTTTCATAACGGAAGTTTAGGAACGTGAACATAGTGGTTTAAGAAAGTTTAGACTGACCAAAAGTATCAACACACCATCAAGACTCAAGAGGTAGAAAAATACGTCAATCCATTGCGATATAATATCTTTCTCGGGAGCTAGAAGAAGTTGAAGTTCTTTGAATACTCTCTTTTTAGGTAACAATGTCTAAGAAAGACTTCTAGTGCTATCCGAATGTTATTTCATTCCCTATGCTATGTTTATTTACTCTCGGGTGTGAGCAGTTCACGAAAAGCGGTATAAAATTAGCATGTCTTTATTCTCGGCCATCCACAAGAAGCTGAAGCGCTATAATTTTCTTGTCGAGTATCGGGTCATAATCGGCACTGTTGTTACTCCTCTCATAATTACCTTGCTCAATCTTGACTTCCCGATCATCATCCGAGATTACTTATTGTATGCACTCGGTTTGCTTCGCCAATTATCTTCATATGAATGACATTTGTCGCGAAACTATAAGTTGACCAATTTGCCACTTGTAGAGTTGTAGTTGTTGAAGATGCAAGCCATACTCATGAACGCTATATATGTTCAGTAGCCAACATATTGCCTCGATTAAAGACTTGAAATTTTACTAAAGAGAAATCTGGTATCAACCAAAAATGTGGGTCGAAGTATTCAACCCGTAGAATGGATATTTTGGAAGAATAGACATACTCGTGAAATAGAATTTAATAACGTGTATGGGTTTGTAGCGTGTAAAGTCGGTTCCCAAAAAGAGATGCATCATTTAAATTCAGACACTCGCTGAACTAGGGTAAGAAAGACCGTTAACATGATTACGCAGAAACATATACAGATTTAAAAGCAGTCATAGTTCGGCGAGAACACTGAAAAAGTATAGATACGCAATGACAAACGCAATTGAAAATTTGAGGCCACGGTGAAGCAATGGATAGAATTCGACATTTGAATATCTTCCGGATAACGGCAGAAGGGAACTTGGATGATGTTTATTTACCTCCATTTGTTTGTAATTAATCATCATTATTCTCTCCTTGTTAATAATTGGATATATTTGCCATAGCTAACCATATTTTTATTACAAATCATCATTCTAATGAGTTTCTACAAAAAGTTACACTTGTTATAAGAAGAACGAGAAACGAGAAACGAGAAACGAGAATCGAAAAACGGGAAGCGTAATTCTTTTTTACAGTGAAAACAAGTTTCTCGACAGTAGTATAGAAGTCGCTAGTCGTTTCTCTCGTGTTTTTTCGCAGACTATTCCAAATAAATAGGTATCAATGTAAATAATAGGTTCAACTCATTGACAAATACTCATTAGTAGCATTCGTACTAGTATTACTCATGTACTTCAATTAAAGTCACAAAAGTAAGAATAAAAAGAGATGAAAAATAATTGAACGATTACGGTTAATCATAATCCTAAGTGAACGACTAATCTAGGTTGAACGACTAAATACCGATTAGTCACAGACTAATTACTTTACCTTGACTAGTCGTTTCGTTGACCAACGTTGTCCCGACGACTTTATCAGACCAACTAGCACTAAACTAATTGTTTGAGTGAATGAATAACAAGTAGCAAAATCAGTGTTATAAAAGGCGGTGCCTAGACGATAACCGAAGGCTAAAAGCCTAACAGATTAGACGATTATTAAAATAAATTAAACGTGATTAGACGCTAATCCATCAACTTTTTGCTAAATTCCATTTTAGGTCTTTTACAACCGCTCATTATTTTAGTGATTACAAAAATAAAATAAAATAAAATCATTTCAGTACAAAGGCCATTAACTCGTTAGTTTCTCCACAATTTCCCTTTTTTTTTTTTTGTCGTATTTCCACTTTTATTTTACTCGTCCGCTTCCAATTAATTATTCACTACAAAATTACATATAATTTTGACCGATCAATAAATTGTATTAAAATTGTCGGAACTTAAATTTTAAAAGTTAATCATATAGTTCAAACATTAAATTATATGATTTAATTTTGAAGTTTTTCATTTCGACAATTTTCACTATGAAACTACGTGTAATTTTGACCGACCAATAAATTGTATCAAAATTATCGGAACGGAAATTTTAAAAGGTAATTATATAGTTTAAACATTAAATTATATGATTTAATTTTAAAATTTTTCATTTACACAATTTTGATACATGTTATAGCGCGCGCGATGCTCAAAATTGCAATTAAATTTAATATTAATTGGAAATTGAGGGAAAAGTCATTTGCTTCTTTTTCACTTTAATACAACTCTCTCTCTCTCTATATATATATATTATATATATATATAATCATGGCTTCAAACCATGATCAAGGTATTTTATATATCTCTCAACCTTGTTTTGTTTAATGGGTTTTTTTCTATTTTTTCTTTTGTTCAATAAAGTTCATATCTTTTGTTTATTTTTTTTTATAAAAAGCTTTTATGGTTATAGCTTGGGTGGATGATACTACTTATAAAAACCAATATTTATATGAAATTATATCCAAAAAAAAAAAAACAAGTTATGTTTCTTATATACAAGCTTTATGGTTATAGCTTGGGTGAAACTATATAAAGATGCAAATTATATATACTTAGTTAAGTGAGTGTGGAATTAATTATATTATTGTTTTTTTTATCTTTTATACAAGCTTAATTTATGTATATATATACAAGCTAAAAAATGTGTATAATAGAAGCTAATGAAAAATAGCAATGAAATTATATCCACATAGGTTTGTTTCAAGGGAAAAATAGCAATGAAAAATGTTTTCCCGGGAAAAATAGCAATGAAAAATGTTTTCCCGGGAAAATAATATGTCATTTATAGGTTAAAAAAATATCAAGTGACTTATTTAAACAAGTTTTTCTCATTATTTTTTAAAATCAGCTTCTTTTGAGCAAAAAAAAATCTCATTGTAAAAGCAATTTTTTAACTATAAAAGTGGATGCCAAACACGCCCTTAATCAAGAATTTTTCGTGGAAAGTCCAAGTATCGCCATACACTTTATAGGTAAAAAAAGGTATAAGGGGCATATTATAAGCAAGTTTTTTTCTATTTGTAAAAACAACTTTCTGAGTACAAAAGCCGATGCCAAACGCGCCCTTAATCGAAAATGTCCATGGAAAATTCAAGTGTCGTCAAACACTCAATAAACGGGTAGATGGAAAACAATTTCGAGGAAAATAATTTCCCTGGAAAACATTTTCCTGAGTAATTATTTTCCGCCCAAACAGACAGAGCTTAGTTAACTGAGTGTGGAATGAACTATATATTATTGTGTTTATATTTTATACAAGCTATAATTATGGATATAATACAAGCTAAAACTAAAGGTTGTTTATTTATGGTTTTAACTTGGTTGATACTTAGAAAGATGCAATTTCAGGGGAAATTATGTCTTAAGAAAAAATTAAACTGAGTTGGATGATATATACTATTCTTCTCCCAAGTAATACACACTTGAAATGACTGAGAGTTTGTTTGGTTGCTGTTTTTAAGCTCAGTTTCATCAGCCTTTAAAAATCCATTCTTTTTGCTAAACGAAACATACAATAAAAGTGTCTTTAAAGCCTTTAGTATGTGAGTGTGAAGTAAAGAGTAGTAGTATCATTTTGTGTTATTTATATGATCCCTTGTGGTTATACTTAAATGCTACTCCTATATCTTTACTGAATATTCCATTGTTGAACTTGGTAAATAGTTATAATATAGTGCACCTCCCCTAGCATATTAAGGTTCTAGGTGAGATGGTAGTATGTCACTTAGAGAATTTTGAACACATGATGAACAATTAGTGGCGGAAATTAACTTACCAATTTTGATATACTCAGGTTTAGTCTCAGTTTAGTCATTTTTGTGAACTTTCTAGAAGATGCAAATGCCTTTCATGTCAAAGTACCCAATTACACGGCTTTTAAGTTGGCGAAACATTTTAGAGAAGGGACGAAACGAAATCTGAATACCCTCGTACCTAATGTGATGGACCTTTTACTAATTTATTACGAAAAACGCTTCTGAACAAAAGATGTTCTTTTTTTTTTTTTTTTTGAAGATTAAACGAAGCGTATATTGATAAATGAATATGTACAATTCCCGAATATGTACAATTCCCGAACAAACAATTACAATTCCCGAACAAAAGATGTTCTTATTGAATCCTTTTCTGTTGAGAAAAGAGTTTATTTTATCATTAACTTAATAGTTTATTAACATTTTTGTTCAATTTATTATGTACAATTGTTTTAGATGTTTTGTCGGAAAACTTCTGATAAAACCCGATCCAAATTTGAATATTAACATGCAATATTTGCTCTTTCCCCGAGTGTTACTTTTATAATGGAGTATTTTCATGGATTAATAAAGAAAACTTGTTTGAGAAGTGACTCCTTGAGTGCTTGGCTAGGTAAAGAACTGGATTTAGAGAAGGGGATTATCTCACCGCCGTCGATCAAAACCAGTAATCAAAATTCACCACCTTCGCCATCTCCATTGCCTTCACCTTCCTCAACACCAGCTCTAGTTCTATCAAACTCAGGAAAAAGGATTGACCAAGCAGGTAAAAAGAAATATGTAAAACAAGTCACGGGGAGGCATAATGACACAGACCTTCACTTGGCAGCCCAAAAAGGTGACGTGGTGGCTGTGAAGCAGATACTGGATGGTATCGGCTCGCAGATGGTGGGGAGTCTTTCTGGGGCGGATTTTGATACTGAGGTGGCGGAGATACGGACGTCTGTGGTGAATGAGGAGAACGAGTTGGGGGAGACTGCATTGTTCAAGGGTGCGGCGAAAGGGTATTTGGATGTTGTAAAGGAGTTGTTGAAGTACGCGAGTAGAGAGACTGTGATGAAGAAGAATCGATTGGGTTATGATGCTTTGCATATAGCTGCTTGCCAAGGACACCATGGTGAGTACTTTAGTTTGTTTAGATTTATGCATAGGGTTTTCCGTAGTTTATTCTTATTCATGAATATGAGTAGCTTTTCCTATCGTTTGTCCACGAATCTTTCAAAAGGTGAACATAGTTTTTTTTCCTTCAAAATTATTAGTGACATAGTATCAATAGGTATTAATACCTAACATGAGTGTGTGTTCTTTCAACCCCAACACACACACACCATATTTTTTCCATCTTGGGTGTTAGAGAGATACATCAAATGGCACAGGCTTGTTTTTTGCCGCAAAATACGAAAATAATCTGGATATCCTGAGATTGAGAAAAGCTATGCTCATCGAGCTTCTACCTTTTTAGGCCAAAAACGAGTGAATCAGTGTTTTTGAGCTGTTCAATCAAATGACTAAGTACCAACCCATTTAAGTAAAAACAAAACTTATCTTAAAATCTGCAACCAAACAAGGCCGAACATAGACTAGGACTTAATGTAAAATTATTGAATGACTTAGATTAAAGTGAGTCAAGAGCTCTTCTTCTTATTCTGATTGAGACAAACATTCCGTAAGTTCTATTTTATATAACCCAGTATCTTATGGTGAGACTATACAGCCGTTGTCTGGGTACTTTTACTTTACTGTGCCTAGAACATTGCTATTGAAGTTTCTCTTACAAAATCATGAACATTGCTATTTTGAAGATTTGAAAATTTTCTTCTGAAGAAGCTTAATACTGATGTAACAGTATTAAATGTATTTAATAAACTAGATTGAAGTAATTACAGCTCCCTAATCTAAAATGAAACAAATATGCTGGTTGTTTTCTTTATATTGAGAACGAACCTAACTTCACAACTTAAAGCTTCTACCTTTTCCGAGCCAAAAAAAAACAAAATAACCCAGCTTAGAATCTGGTCAATCAAATGTACCCCAGATCTTTTGCCAAAAAGCTGTTACCAAACAAGGCTTTTGCTACATTTTTGTGTATTAGCATAACTTATTTAATGAACTAAAATTAGGTTGTTACACATATTTTTCTTAAAAAGCAAAGCAAACTTGTTCCATATTACTTGTATGGTTGCAGCTTTTAAGCAAATAAGCTGAATTTAAAAATTTTACATTATAAACTTGCACTGCAGCTATTGTCCAGGTGTTACTCGAATACGACCCAGAACTAAGCAAAACTATCAGCAGCCCATCAAATGCGACCCCACTTATATCAGCAGCCCAAAGAGGACACAAATCGGTAGTTATCGAGCTACTAAATAGAAATCCAAGCCTAATAGAAATATCAAGATCCAATGGTAAAAACGCGTTGCATTTAGCAGCTCGACAAGGACATGTGGATATCGTAGAATTATTACTTGAAAAGGACCCGCAATTGGCTAGAAAAACGGATAAAAAAGGTCAAACTTCGTTGCATATGGCTGTGAAAGGAGTTAGTTGCGAGGTGGTTAAGTTGCTTTTGGATGCAGATGCTGCTATTGTCATGTTGCCTGATAAGTTTGGGAAAACGGCTTTGCATATTGCGACGAAGAAGAAACGAGTGCAGGTATATATTTTGAACCTTCAGTTTTTTGTTTGTGAAGAACTTATCCATGATACTATTGTTCTTTTATTATTGTCCCCCATTATGTATTAACTAAGCTTATCCGTTATATAGAGTGGCCTTGCTACTCATAGAACTTCATTTTACGGGAAGCTATATCGTATATGATACGAGAAATTTTATTTTGATCACTTTTTACGAACTTACAGGGTTCATTGGGATTGGTTTTGAACAAATTTTTTAAATGTAGTTATTTGAAAGATATTATGGGGTTGATGTCTGAGGAAATCTTGCTCAGTTTATGGTTTTTGATGAACTTCTCATGTTAAATTTTGTGTGTTCTCTAATTTGAGATATGTTCTGTGGTTTTCTAATCCCTTGACTGACCTATGTACTCATTCAATTTTGTACGGAAAATAATATCTTTCGAGTTTCAATTATCAGTTTTCTAGCCTATAAATTTACTATATCCTTTGTATACTCCCTTTCAATTTAGCTCAAAAGAGCAATGTCACGGTGTCACCTATATGTTTATTATCAATTTTGTACAACCTATGGGCTTACCATCAGTTAGCTGCATATAGGATACTTGTACTATCACTTGTCTCATTAACATGTAAAATAATTATCATTATTTTCTGTCCAAATTAACGGTAGTGTTTAGAAGTTCAGTAAACCAATTGATCAACGTACTGATTAAAAAACATGGCATCTTAGTATACAAAATCAAAAATCGTGGATAGGTTGGTTTTACAAAATCGTGGAAATTCCAGATATGGAATTTAGGGAGTCTAGTTTGAATACCTCACATGGAATTTTGCTGTTTGTGAAAATCTAATCAAACGTCCCTTGGTTATCCCATTCTGTTACATTCTGTGTGTCTCTACAACATACAGAAATTATGGACTGTGACATGAATTAAAAAGTCAAGATCTTTACTGTTTTACACTTCAAGTTGATGTGCTTCAATTTTGTGAACAACAAACTAATTTAATGTAGTTTGGTTCACTAACCTATTGATATCTTATCGTTTTTGGAAGGAACTGTATCAAACCTAGAAGTAAGTGGACAAAAGTGATACTAAACCTACCCAACTATAAAATCTCATCACGTTTTGACATAATAAATGTTGGTGAATAATCATCAAGGATGATACTAAATGTTGGATTGTTTTTATGATCTTCATTGTATATCTGGGTTAGGTCCCACTTTCTTTATAATACACTTAAAAAAAAAAGGGTAAAAAAACTACACACCTCGAGTTACAGTTCTACAAACTAGTGCTTGGAAGTCTTTGGTTTTAATGAATTATGAAGACTTTTTATACTGTTTCGTACATATTTGTACACCAACATTAACCTACCATTTTTTCAGTTTGTACACTTGCCTATAGTTTATTATCTCTTCTATACACGTCCATTAATTTTAATAAGAAAACTTACATCAGCAAAAAAAAATGAAGGGAAACAAAATGCAAATGGTTATTTATTTAAGTGCTTAATTTCTGTAATCGTTTTTTGTGATTCAATCTTATTTTCTATTTGGTTCCAGATTGTGCATGAGCTATTATGCCTCCCAGACACAAACGTCAACGCTCCTACCCGTGACCACAAAACAGCATTAGACATAGCCGAAGGGCTACCCTTATCCGAAGAATCCTCCGAAATAATAGAAATCCTCAACAAATTCGGCGCAGTTAGAGCTAACGAGCTTAACCAACCGAGAGACGAATTGAGAAAAACCGTGTCTCAGATTAAACATGACGTACATTCTCAACTTGAACAGACCAGGAGGACCAATAAAAACGTTCATGGGATTGCTAAAAATTTAAGAAAGCTTCACCGAGAGGGGATCAATAATGCCACTAATTCGGTCACTGTGGTCGCTGTTCTTTTTGCCACTGTCGCTTTTGCGGCTATTTTCACCTTGCCAGGTAATGCGTATATGTATATTTGCATAAGGATGTTGGCGGTTCTGTTCAATTAAGTTTTACGGAGAAAAGAAACTAAAATAAACGAATTGTTGAGTTTGGTTCGGTTCTCAGTAATACTTCCTTCTCCTTTTTGTTTGCCAGTTTCGAAATGTAATTTTTTTTGGCATGCATGCAATTAACGTTAAAGTACACCTTTTCTTCTTACTTTAATGTACTCAAAGTAAACAAATATAAAGGGTAATTTGCCAATTTATGAAGATTACTTTTTAGAAATGGAAAAACAAAAAGAATGGAAGGCAGTAATTAAAACCAAACTAACAGTTTAGTTGGGTTGGTTTCGAAATCAAGAAGTAGAAAAATAGTATCAGAAAATTTTCTCCTACTAACTGGGAAAATTAGCTGCAGAAGATATAAATCATGATTTTAAAAGGACCAACAAATTTCAAATACCTATATGATCCATCATAATTTTATAGCTGGAGAGGAACTATAAGAAAAAACTTCTTATGTTCTGTTCTTTTTCCAAGCGAAATGTAGCACAAACTAGAACCGTAAAAGGTCCTAATGTGTCATAAATTTTGAGAAACAAAATCCTTCATATTCAACCGAAAGATAATGTGAACGTTATGTATTTTTTATCAGCTAAAAGGATGCAGGAGAGCATACAAGGGGCAAACTAATTTAAGCATAAATATTATACATCCTTAAGAATTTTCGGTGCGGATCAGTGTGTAGACAAAACCAATCAACATCAAAATGAACTAATTAAATGTGGTTTTAAGGTTTTTATGTATTACCCCTTTATTACCAGGTGGCGACAAGGACAATGGTAGCGCCGTGGTAGCAAGCTCAAACTCTTTCAAGATTTTCTTCATTTTCAATGCTATCGCGCTATTTACCTCTCTGGCCGTCGTGGTAATCCAAATCACGTTAGTTCGAGGAGAAACGAAATCCGAGAGAAGGGTAATTGTGGTAATCAACAAGTTAATGTGGCTTGCTTCAGTTTGTACCTCAGTGGCTTTCATAGCCTCGTCGTATATTGTTATCGGGAAAAAACATCAATGGGCTTTTATTCTGGTAACGGTTGTTGGTGGTACTATAATAGCCGGGGTTCTAGGGACGATGACTTATTATGTTGTGAAATCGAAAAGAAATAGGTTGATTAGAAGGAGAGTGAAAAGGGCGAAAAGTGGATCCAGCTCTTGGCATCACTCTGATCTTACCGACTCTGATATTGATCGGATTTATGCCCTCTAATGTAAGAACAGAAAATGGTGCCTAAATAAATTGATCATTACGTTGTAAGGCAGGTACATCAGTACTATTACTTTCCGTCATTGCTCTTCGAGTGACCAGAACTTGGAATTGCTCTTTTGGACTGAAGTTACGGAATCTTGCGTTGTTGAGGTTGTTAAAAAGGTTGTGGTGCTTGTTTGTGAACCCTTCACTAGGATAAGGTTTTCGGAGCAATTTATATAATGTACTATAATAAAACGGTTTCAGCTTTCTTGTAATATTCAGAGCAGAATTGATATCCGAGGTTTTGTATATGCTGGTGTAAAAAATGGCTACGTTTCAGTTCTGTATATTATTTATGAATATTTTTATTTAGTATTCGGTGCATCGTGCACAGACGGGTTATGACAGCTCTTATTCTTCGAAATATCAGAAAAAGTGAATAAATAACCCAAGACAAAGAGAGATAGATTCTCAAAAAAAACAAAAAAAAAAAAACAGAAAAAATCGTAAATGTATAAAACCCGGCCATACGTGTCAAAATTTGAGTTTATAAATTTACAAATTAAAATTTAAAAATGTTTATTGATTTTTCTATTATTTTTTGATTTTTTTTCTCTTTTTTAAAGAATGCAAAAAATAAAAATAAAAGTTAACTGGTCAAATCGTAAGTCAAAGTCACGATTTGTAACTTTGACTTACGATTGACTGTGAAAATAGATTTTTTGTAGCGTAAAAAATGGACTCAATAATAAACTAAGGTATTTTGCTTCAACCACCTGCAAGCTAAATAACTGATCTCATTACTTGAATCACTTTCGTGATACTATAACTTAATAACTTGGTGTCGGATAAATTTGGCGTCACCATCGCCAAACTTTTAGTGCTTTTTTCAATTTAAAAAGAAGAAGCTACATAAATTAGGAAAAGAATAAGCTATATATGTTAAGAAAATGAAGAAAGATCATTCATTTCATAATGGTAATATATAATCGTAGGCCAGATATCTTTTGAAAACAAAAGGATGCCTAATTTTTCTATTGTATTTTTCAATACATTAATTGGTTTGAAAATGTTAACTTTAATCGCTAATTTGTGTATTTGCGCTCTTATTTGGTGAAACTAAATTCTTAAGTGTAAACACAACGAGAGTAGACGTTAAGATGGTTTGTTATGCTTTACATTACACTAAGTTGGTTAATATCTATGGTTTACAATATTTTATCGTAAATGAGACTAATTACCCATTTATCTTCGGATAACATGAATTCACATGTAAACCATATTTTATCGTAAATGAGACTAATTACCCATTTATCTTCGGATAACATGAATTCACTGGTCGCTTTTATGCTTCAATTTTGCTACTAAAATAAGCATGTACTTTTTGACGATCAGTTAAGATATCGTTAATAAGAAAACTACAATAATTATGTGATTATTACTTTACCGTTAAAAGCCCTCATAATGGCAAGGATGAATATCTCTTTATAAACCACATGTTCGATTATTCTCTAGACGATGTAGGATAATTACTCTAACAGTGACGATGCTATGTTCATGATTACTGCAATGAAAACTTAGTGGAATATTTGATGTTTGTATGGAAGCTAGTAACGTTCTATTTTTTTGTCGAGATTTTTATAAGTTGTAAATAGTTTCTCATGTGTTTTTGAGCTGTAACTGTGAATATTCTATTTTGGTAATGATATTTTTTACATCTGCCAAAAAAAAGAAAGAAAACTGCAATTATTTTGTGGATAGCCACCCAGAAATGTTTCGTAACATTTCTGCGGATTTCGATATGTTCATGGAATGAACGTATATACCATCTGCGATTATTTTGGGTCCAAACTTGAGAAAGTTATAAATAAGAAAAACTCCTTAGTAAATGACATTACATTGCATAAATATATATTTGATTAAACTAAGTCTAAAGATGGCATAACAGATTTAACCAAGTTTAGTTCTGCAAGTATTCAATTTTGTCCGCGCATATTTACGTAGTAGCTCATCCGCATGGACATTTACTGTTGAATTTATACCAGTTATTTGTCAATCAGTTTTTACACACAATCTTTTGTATTTGACAAGATTCATGTATTCATGTGTTTGTTTACGTAAATTTTGATATATGTATCTTATTTTATGGATTTAGATTTAACATTTTATTTTTTTATTTTTTCTCTGTAACATCTATTTAGACATAGCCTCTGTAATAGTATCTTTCGTGGTTCAATGGTTACCATAGAGTTTTTTTTTGTGATTGGGAACCTTGTTTCAAAAAGGATTATTATCGTTCGAAGATGCAAGAAAACTTCTTAAACACACGAACTGCGGAGTGCAATTAACATTCGGATACAAACAAAAATTGCATGTTCAATCACACATTACACTTGTTACATAACCTTAAAGTTACAAGTCTGAGTAGTTTTAAAATAAAATAAAATACAATACTACACAGATTAAATCCCGAGCAAAACAAAAACAGCTTCTGGGAGGTCGGATACATTTAACTTCAGAGTTCATATAATTATGTGCCTTTTCTTCTAGTTAACTTTAACAAATATTGTAGTGCTAAAAATCAAATGGACGAGTTATCTATTTGCTTGTTGCTGCATCACCAGATCGCAATTCTTTTTCAAGTTCATCGAATTCCCAATCACCAACCTCTTCTGTTGAATAATCTTGACTAACTTTTCCGAATTCAGATTCCAATTTCGCCAGCTCAGCCTCGTGGTCAAGAGTTTCCACAACCTCAACTTTTTCCAATACTTTTGGTGGTTCTGTTTCCACTTTTGGTGTTTCCTCAGCCAAAATTTGTGATTTCGATTCAGAATATGTTGGGGGTTCTGGATTTTGTAGAATTTCCCGAGGACTTTCTACCTCTGAGGGATTCTCCATTTGTAATTCGGGTCTCTCAATAGCTTCAAATTCTACCCTTAATTTCTCAATCCTATCAAAAAGCTCTTTCACCTTTTCCTCATCTTTACTGGAAAAATAATTGCATGATTTTTCAGGATTTGGTTTCAAATACATATTCAGCAATACAAAATCTTTATAAAAGAATTAAGCAGTAGGATATCATAAAGCACCTTGATATTTTCCCTTGATGAGCATAAAAATGCTCTTTCATGTTATCCACAACACTGAAAGTCGTCACTATCTGTCAAAATGGAGAAACAACGACGCTTTTCAGTAGCGACTTAAGATTTGCCAAATGCCACGTAAAGGGAGAGGACAGTGAAATGTCAGTCATGGTTTTTAAAGTATTGAAGGCATATTAGCGTTGCAACAATAAGAAACTCTAAAGGAAAGATGGAATAGCGGTAGCTAACAATGTCGGGTACAACGTGTGTGCGATACATGAATGGAACAAAAAGAAGAGTCGAGTAGGATTTAAACTCACAAGAAAATGTTGATCCCCAAGTCACAACCTGATTTTCATATTCCTATGCAACATATTCTTACTTGGTAATCAAAAAAATTGTTCACTGAAGGAATGATATAAGCTTAAAAGTCAAAAATTACCTTTGCTTCATAGTCCAAATACTCCTCTTCAAGATTTTTCCTGGGATTTAGTTCCTTAGGAGTTTCTTTATCGATCCCAATGGCTTCCCTGTGCGACAAAATGAAGCTTCATACATATCTGTTGAGCAAATAATACATTGAATAGTTATAACTGAGTTACCCTTCTCTTAAATTCTTCAAATTGGCCACAAACTTCTCACTGCGTTCAATAGAAGGCTTCAACTCTTTCTGCACAATAAACGCATCATCATTCAAATCAATTCAGTCAATAAATGTCTCAAATGGACATTTACATGACTTGAGAGGTACCTCGTAAGTCGAGAGAATATCGTTGACCAAGTTCACAAAATAGCTATGGTGTTTCCCCAATTCATCACTTGAGAAGCAAAAGGGGAAATATTAGTAAAAAGAAAGATTTCAAATAACCAGATACTTAAGTAAGAACATAGGTATCTGCAGAAATGACATGTAAACAATAAAGGAGCAGAAATAGTTAAACATAACAGGAAAAAAAAAGAGGACATGCAGAACACAGAAGAAACCGTCGAGTTCATGCATATACCTGACTTGTTTCTCTTCAGTTTCTGCATGTGAGCGCTGAAGAACCCAGGTATCTTCCAAAAAGTTTATCCAAGTTTTTATTACATCAGCTTCTGTCTTACTTGACGTTATGGTTTTTGATAGCTCATCCTCCTAGATATATTTCCAAACAGAAGGTGAGTTATCACAAATACTCCTATTAGAGGTAAACACTCGAACATTCTCAGAAAGACACCAGAAATAAAAAAATAAAATAAAGAAATAAACCTTTATTTTCAAGTGAGCGACAATCTGATCATTCGCTTCATAGAATTGATCCCTCTCTTCCGTGGCATTACGAAGGCGTGCTTGAGCAGCAGCCAAAGAGATATTAACCTGACAAGTTGGTTATATAAAGTATATGTTTACAATTAGAAAAATAACAAACAAAGAAAAAGATCAACTGGCCCTTGAGTAATAAAGTTAATTTACTGTAAGATAGGGAAAGATGTAAACTGTTACAAAAGTTCCTATAAAAGTTGGAATAGAGAGGTGAAAACACCAAAGAGCAGCTCACATCTTTCCTTTCTAAAAATAGTTAATGTACTCTTCGATTCAAAAGATGATGCGTGAGTAAGAGTAAGAGAAAGAGAGGATGATTGATGCACCTTTTTCAACTCGGCTTCAAGTTTATCTCTTTGATTCTCGAGGGTTGAAATCTCCCCAGATAACTCCTAAATATTAAGATTCAAACCATTACCATGTTTGTCACATAAAAATATGAAAACCCGAACATCTTAGCATGTTTTAGAAAATGGATCAAACTGCGCAATCGTCTAGACTAAAAAAACAACTCTGCTGCATGAAATTACCAACTTGTGGATTCACTGAAGGAACACCAGTTTGCTGATTATTAAGAATATTTACGCCATTTTGGTTGTCATTTAAATTTATGCTTTCGCCAGTTCAAAAGCTAACGATTTTAGCTTTTTGAACTGGCAAAAGCATAAGGATTATCACATTGAATTTATACCATCTCTATTTCATCCACTTCACTTGTTTTGGTCACACGAAATTTTAATGCCTCCTCCTTCTGAGACCTGTCAAACCGAGACAACAATTGTTCACGAAATCAAAACTTCTGTTGTGTTCTCAACAGGAATTGCAACAGAAACTTAAGGATAATATAAATTCAAAAACGAAATGGACGTTTTATTTCATAGTGTGCAAGGAACAGACATTTCATAACCCTAAAAATAATAACATCAAGGAACTGCTGATTCCTGTAAGAAATATTGCCATCAAAACCTATTAAAAAAACATGTATAAAATTCAATACCTGTGGTCTAATATGCGCTTTTCAGCTTTTTCTGTGGAATTTGCCAAAGATTCAGATAGGACTTTCAATTTATCAATCTGCAAAATTGGTGCATGGAAATTAAGAAAACAAGCTTTAAAAGCTTCTAGATAGACATGGTCAATATAACCAAAAGTAGGTACCACAATGATAAACTTCCACATTTACACTCTAGTGATCAAATTTCAGGATTGTATCGTACTTGTTAACGATCAGTGGATAAATAACAGAATTATTACCGCAATGATCCACACACTTGGATCAAATTTCCGTTTAATTTTAATTGCAACACGGATCGTTGCCATACTTTAGGTACAATTATAATTTGGTCTTCGTTAGTTTCAGCTAAAACAGTAGTAGTCTCCATATTTTGAGCAAGCTACAAATATTTCCCACAGTTTGAGACCCTATCAATGCCCCATGGTGTAAACTGTAAGTTACCGACACTAATGAGTACCAATACTTTTCTAATCAAACTATGAGCAACCGCAGCAACTTATATGAATTTTAGGGACTAATAAGGTTGCAGCTGAAACTCTGCAAACCAACATTACTTTTTATACATGTTTTTTCATACAAGTATTTACCAGGAGCAAGTATTTCTGTTGAAAGCATAACAGAAAAAATTGGCTCCATGCTTCCGCAATAAATTTAACAGCAAATTAAGGCTGGTAAGCATTTGCTCCTTATAACAATTTTGTTTTGAAAATCAAAATCTAAAAGCATAAGGATGCAGGACCCCCAACTAACTATAATTTACTTTTACCAGTCTTCTGTATATACTGAAACAAAATATACCTTTTGAGCATGGGTCTCAGGAGAGTCCCCACTGTTTAGAGATTTTTTCTTGAGCAAAAGACCTTCTAACTTGGAACAATTTCGAATCCGCGAAAGGTCTTCTCTCAACGACTGCAGAAAAATATAACAATTAAACCAATTAGTTCTTTGAACCATCAATCTGCATGGAAGACAATTTTTTTGTGATTTACTCAAACATTAAGAATTTGAAGCACAAACAAATAATTAGACAAAAAATATTCAACCTGCTATTTTATATTTAATTTGTTTAGATCTACAGTAAAAGGGATGATACAATAACCGCATTCGTGGGTCTTAAACTTAAAGTAGTTCAGGTGTTGATTTATGTGTAATACTGATAATCAAAACAGTTCTAACATAAATTAGAGGCGTGAGAAGTAAAAGGTGCAAAACTTATACCCAGGAAAGGCAAATATCTTCAAAGATTGTACTAATATGCCAATACCAATTATACAAAAAAAAAAATTGTAAATGCTCTAATTATCAACTTTTTTTCTTTAAAATCTTATTAAGGAGGATCAAGGGATTGCAAACCAACCTCCTTAACAAGACTCGAACCCTGCACCTCCTATTTGATAGTGTGGGCTCTAGCCCACTAGGCTATTCCTAGTGGGTTGCTCTAATTATCAACTTCATAGCCTTAGAAGTTGTCACTAAAACTTGCTTTTTTACAGTTACAGCATATAGCAGGTGATCAATGAAAATACAAAATATCATAGTTACTACTGTAATATTTTACAGTACCACGAAATAAAATCTCATGCGCATATTCTGGGTGACAAATTTTACCACCGAAATGTTTTAAGCAATTACCGCAAGGAGCAATCAACCATTTCCTGCTCAAACAAATTTGTTCTACCCTACACCAACCTAAAACATGCTTAACATTATCTTTGTACATGTAAAATAATTTTATCTCCGCCCAGTCATCAAAAAGAGAAAACTTTAAAGGTAGACTACAGCAATAGGCCAACTTAATACATGCTTAAGCCTTCGAGTGATCATTGCACGTGTAAAAATGATCAATCACCACACATTAAGAAAAGTAAAAAATTACAAGGTCGGCAACCATATCACCTCAATCGATTCAATTGTTGCTTCTTTAGAAGATGTGCCCTGAGCTCCACCCGTAAGATCAGTGGACGATGCTATTTCCTCAAGTTTTCTTTTTATAGAATATGCTTCAGCATCTGTCCTGTAAGAGAAAAGCACACACAATATGGATTAAACTATTATTCTTCGTGGCTAAAGTATTGACCAAATATTTGGTTATAACAACATCTACTGCTAAAATCTGGTATTATTTTGTTTGTTTCGGTTACACATTCCAGTCCCCATTCCAATTATTAAAACCTTGCATCTACAATTACATTCGTCGTTAGCTATGCTTGTTTCAATCCAAAGTATGCTTCCTCATGAACTACTTTCTAGTGAACCAACTTTAGGACTAAAGGCCCAGACATATTATGCACCAAACAAATAAAAACTCAAATAATTCCTCCAAAGAAGAATGAGGCCATCTACGTAAAAGTGGAACTTGAAAGTTTATCATGGGTCATACAAAACCATTACAAGATCATAATAAAAGCTATATCTCATCTTCAGTTGAAAAGAGATCGAGATGGATCATAAAATTGGATTGCAAGTAACTAAAGTTGATAAGTTTATATCAAGGAGTGAATAATATAAAAAATACCTTCCAAACTCAGCATTGATCTTCAAACCTGTGATGGCACCTTGCGCAAACTGAAGCAGTTCCTCTCTCTTCACCTGGCAAAAAAAAAAAGGTGTCAATACACACCTACTAGCCAACTTATAGTGTTCTAGATAATGATAAAACAATCGAAAAGTGATTGCAGAACTTAATATTTAGAAGCACGAAAGCTGAAACTCAAAATCTCCTCTGATTATCAACCTTGTTTGACAAAAGGTTGCTCAGCCCCTATAAGAACATAGGTGGAAACCCCTTATCTTTCAAAAATACAAAAACAGCGGTTCTAGAGATTGAGCATTCATATTTAAATTTGCAAAAGCAACAAAATTATCTTATTTAAGTTGCTGTATGTTTCAATTAATTTTAGGACTCAACAGCCTTTAAGAAGGAATATGCATAACTTGCTTTTTTTCTAGAAGAGCACGTACTTCTTTTTAAAAGTAATTTTATAAGGCTCAAATGAAGCTCTTACTAATACTTCATCCTGGTAGCTTGAGAAAACTTTTGCAAGATCTTGTATACTGCTCACAATAGCATTATGGATCTCCTTCCCTCCAGTAAGACAAAGCCTGCACAATTACTCAGATGATCAGGAAAAATTATGTATAATACTCACAGGAAAACAAAGTCTTGTTCCAGTAAAAAATAAATCATAACAAGCAAAAATTTGAAACAGCAAACACACCCACCTAAATAATTCCAAGAGTAAAGAAACTTCCTCTTCACCTGGTGCTTCAAGAATCTGAATAAGAGATAAATATAAACATATATCAGATTCCTTTCTTTAAAATAAAGAACTCATAGTAGTCTATATTGTAGCATCAATTACAGTATAGATACATTAAAAACATCTTAGCTATATTTCACAACCACCGCAAAAGATAGGCACAAACCATCCACCTACAACAGGTTCTCAAAGAGTGTTGAAATCATTAAATTGCATAAACGGATCACGGATGTACACAGTGGAATTAAAAGGATTAGCAATTCTCACATTCTGCTAGGACTTCACAAGCACAGGCAATAGTGTGTATCATGCATTTTCATGGAAAATAACATGAAATCAAAAAGAAACACAGTGGGAAAGATAAATTAACAAGCAGTACATACCATAGAAATTGTAATTCCTTCTAAAGCTTGGCTATAGAGAAACACCTCCAGAAAATTCATTGGTTCACCTTTCAACTCTGGGTCATAATACAAAACCTAAACAAAATTAGCAAATGTCAGACAAAATCCAATTTCAATTGCTACAAGGAAAGCCATCGCTATCTTGCAGCATCTACAATACTGATGCCAAAATTGCCATACAAGAGAATATCATATTATGATCACCATGGCAAAGGCATGGGATAGCAAACCAAGAACAATCTAGAGATTTAAGAGTAATTCTGGGACACCCAATAAAAAATTGGGTTAGCTAACAATTTCATACACTGTCGTGTCATCAAAATTTCAATTTTGTACACGCACCAATAAGCCTGGCAATTAATACCATAATCTTAATTTTTAATGCACTTTCATACGCCACATAGAAAAAAGCCATAACCTGGGGACTAAAAGAGGGGAAATTTGATAGCAAAATGTACAAAAGCATAAAAAAGTGACAGAATAATGCATAACATGTTTAGTCTATTTTGTACATTGAGTTACTAAATCATTAAGAAGTGTTAGATTAATGTGCTAATCGCTAACTTTTGTAATTTGGTTTGCAATATAAAAAACAGATGATACTTTAAGTGTATAAAACAATAAATTACCCATAATGATTTGACAAAATGGAAGTATGCATTTTCTCAAAATTAAAAAGTAGGCGTACCAAATGAGGCTTTTTCGTATTATCTTTCGATTCTTCTGGCATCTTTTCTTTATCTTCAACAGGAACGTTATCCGATTTCTCATATTCCTTTAAAACAAATAACCACCTTTTCAACAGTTGAACTCTCTCAGAGCCTCTACAAGAAATAGAGGCTTCCTCTAATCTTTTAACAGTCTGTTTGAAGCTTTTAAAGCTTCGAGATCCCTGCATAAACACCACTCTGGAAAGTCATAAAGCTAGTGAAACTATTTACTGATAACTAATTAGGCTAGTGCAGAATATAATACAGCTAGGAATTAAAAGGGACTATAGTATAAAATCAGATTCCCATGCTTCCAAATGATATTCATAGTGGAAAATGATACACTTAAGTGAATGCCTTTTGTTGGTAACCAATGTTCTAAAAGGCGCAAGACGGTTTCTAGATGGAAATAGCTCGCCTGGTGCCTAAATCCACCTAAATGCCCTTAAACACCGCCTAATCACCTAATCCCGCCTAATCTACTAGGCGCCTAGGCTCCCTAGTTAGGGATGGCAATTGGGTCGGGTCATTCAAAACCCGACCCGACCCATGTACAAGATTGCACTTTTACCCACTTGACCCGACCCGAGCCATTTGACCCGTTTTTTTATAACACTTTTTTTTCCTTTCGAAAAATAAACCTCGTAAATGTCAAGATTTGCAAGAGAATTTGTTAAAAACCCATATGGTAAAGTAAAAAATCACTTGATTTAGAAAGATAATATATAAATACTAATGTGGCATTAAATACCCTTTCATATAAATTTAGAGATTTAAATTTTGCAATCTTCAATTAATTTGGGCTCATTAATTTCGTCAATTAAAACATTGCTATATCTAAGAATGTAATATAAATGTATATGATTGATATGATGATTTGTTTCCCGTAAATTCTTCTAAAACTAATGACGACAATATATTACTTCCTCCGTTCCTAATTAATTGTCCACTAGGAAACTACGTGCAATTTTGTCCGGTCAATAACTTGTATCAAATTGTCGGAATGAAAATTTTCAAACGTTAATCATATAGTTCAAACATTAAATTATATGATTTAGTTTTGAAATTTTTCATTTCGACAATTTTGATACATGTTATAAACCGGTAAAAAATACACGTAATTTCGTAGAGGACAATTAATTGGGAACGAAGGGAGTAGTCATTAACACATTAACATTTACCATAAATATCATTAATTAATGTACACAAGATTTATTTAGAAAACCACTAAAATGTATGTATATGTATTACTATACCATTACTATAGAGAAAAAAACTAGAGTATTAAGTTGTGTAAAGTTGCACTTTTACCCAATTTGACCCGACCCGACCCAAATAAAGTTGCACCTTTACCCGATTTGACCCGACCCGACCCAAATAAAGTTGCATTTTTACCCGATTTGACCCGACCCGACCCAAATAAAGTTGCACCTTTACCCGATTTGACCCGACCCGACCCAAATAAAGTTGCATTTTTACCCAATTTGACCCGACCCGACCCAAATAAAGTTGTACCTTTACCCAATTTGACCCGACCCGACCCAAATAAAGTTGTACTTTTACCCAATTTGTCCCGACCCGACCCAAATAAAGTTGCATTTTTACCCAATTTGATCCGACCCGACCCAAATAAAGTTGCACATTTACCCAATTTGACCGACCCGACCCAAATAAAGTTGCACCTTTACCCAATTTGACCCTGACCCGCGGTGTGTCGGGTCGGTTCAAACCCCAAAAAATTGCCATCCCTATCCCTACTGCTTAGGCTCCGCTTAATTTCCGCCTAGGCTCGCCTTTTCGATCACTACTGGTAGCTATTGTACAATACCTTCCAAATTTAACGTTTCTCAAAAATAATATATAGATAGATAGATAGATACAGAGAGATATATATAAATATAGAGATAGAGAGAGATACAATGGTGTGTTGGATGATTTTGGCGCCTTCAGCGACAGCTTGACCGGCGTAAGTTTTCACGGCGCGGCTGAGATTGTTCTCCACCGCCTTGTTCATCGCTGATCGAAACCATGACGTCATTTCTCAATTATTATTATATATATATATAATATCTATTTATATGTATATAGAGAGATATATGTATTGAGGTTTTTGAGAGAGAGAGAGAGGTGGAAATTAGGGCTGGGTTCCGTCCTTCGCTTTTTGGCAAAACCGAAACCGAACATATTTTTCGGTTCGGTTTTTTTCGGTTTCGGTCTTTTTATTTTTTGAACCGAACCGGACCGGATTTTCAGTCCAGTTTCGGTTTTTTTCGGTTTTTTTTCGGTTTTATTTTTTATTTTTTGGTCTTTTTCGGTTCGGTTTTACTGAAAACCGAAATCGATCCGAAATTTTTTCGGTTTTTCGGTTTCGGTCTTTTTCGGGTTTTTTCTGTTCGGTTATCGGTTCGGTTTTTTCGGTTTTTTACCCGACCCTAGTGGAAACTACACTTATTTGGTGTTGTGGTTTTGTGTATTGTTCAAATCATGGTTGTGGTTTTGATTTTTAACAATTTTAGACCAAAAATGCCAAACATAACCTTAAGTAATATGACAAATTAGGTTTTGGACAATCACATGCTAAATATGAAAATTGGTTTTAAATATTACAACATTAGTAATTGGTCCACCTAACTCGCCACATCAGCGGATATAGTTTTCGGTTTTGAAAATTTGGTGATGAAAATCATATTTTGCCGGCCAACAAACTCAACCTCGTTTGTGTCACGTTCAACTAAAAAATAAAATCATCTTAATTCGATCCAACCGCGATTTAACTTACTGGTCGGGTTGTGTTTGGGATTGGAGAAAATAGAAATATTTTGGGGAAAGGTGGAAACTACACTTGTTGGGTCTTGTGGTTTTGGGTAAAGTTTCAATCATGCTTATGGTTTTGATTCGTAACACTTTTGGTCCATTGCTACCGAGGGTCGGTCAAAATTTTACCCAAAATTCTTAATTACTTATGTGAACGGATGTGGCGGATTAGGTTGATCAATGACTTATAAATGAAAGTTAGTTTTTAAAATCGCAATATAAATGATTCGTCAATCTAATCTGTCAAATTAATAGATAAGGTTTATGGGTTTGATAATTTGGTAATGAAAATCATTTTATGCCATCCAGCAAAGCAAACCCAACGAAAGACACGTTGGAATGTTAAAAAAAATCTCAATTCTGCCCAACTGCAATTTAACTTACCGGTCGGGCTGTGTTTGGATTCTGAATATGTACTTCACCTGACCCAACATGTCTTGTAGATGCATGTTCGTTTAAATATATATTTATATAACAAGTATATGAATATGATTGATTTTATATTTTTAAGGTTTAATTTGGATCATTGTGTTAAGTTGATGAATTATAATGTATTTGTTTTTTTTACTTTAATAAAGTTTTAAGTTTTTTGGGATCGATATGTGATTATTAAAATTGAAGGACAAAAAAGCAAAACTTTGGAAATCAACCTGAGCCAACCTTTTAAAACCGACTTGGGTTGCAACTTGAATTTTACGCAAAACCGTCCTAACCAGACTCCTTTACTTTTTACGGATTGGCGATTAAGATGAGCTCAACCCGTACCAATCAAACTCGTGCCCATCCACCCCCTACATTACTTTTCCTCGATCTTACGTCATATTTATTTGCACTTTGCAGAATGATGGATATTATAAATAGGTATAATATGAACGACCTCGTATTTTTATTATTATGGGAATATATAACTAATGAAATTACAAAAGGTTTTGAAAAGAAGATGGTAGATAAACATATAGATTCCAAATCTGCTTATGACTATGATCGGAAATGCTAATTTCACTTTAAAAAAAAATGTATAAATAGTTAAGGAAATTGTGACTTTTTTTTTTTTACCAGCCTATTAGTTACGGGTTTTATGGCGGGTTTGTAACACAAAAGTAAATTTGTGACAGGAAAGTCATTTTGTGACATGATTTGACTCTCACGAAATCAACATTATTATTTTATAGTATTTGATCTCATGCTGTTGTAGTTTTGGATAAACTTTAAGTCGAGCCAGGTATTGTTTGCCGGCATGTATAACATAAATGAGATATAATTTTTGAGCTGTTAGTATTTTAAATACGAGTGTTTTGATTTATGTAACTAAAACACACAATCTATCGAGGTGTAAACATTTAATTTATGTAATCATTTTAAGTTTATTTTGTGAGTGCCGATATCGTTTCCCGGTTCTGTTTCTCACAATCACAAGCAATGATATTAACTTGTAACTCGAATTAAAGATTTTAACTATTTTGACATAATATCATTACAGATAAATACTCCATATTTATCATGAATTTTGTTAAGAGTGATGCTAGTTCACTTGTGCATTTTTGACATTCTACGTGATAGGAAGTAAAAACAAATTACTACAAAATCTTGGACATTTGAATTTTTTCTTCTTCATGCAATGTAATATTATATTGATAACATGTATTATGAAGTCTGGATTTAAATGTATAAGAGTAATGAAAGCATCTTAAAGGAATTTTGGCTCTTCACTGAATTAATCTATAAGTACTACTCACTTATATTTATTACTTATATTTATAGACGGGAAAAAATATGTTTAGTGTATTTTATTGGTTTTCGTGTACGAAATAACAATTAAATAATAATAAATGACTAAAAAGAAATAATCAAAAGTAGTGTAATATTTATTAATTCAGAATTGAAACTGAAATTACAGATTACAACATCTATGAACTGAATAGAAATTAAAGCAAACGTTATTCAGATTATTATCGATTAATAATCTGATATACTGAATTGCAATAAATAGAAACTGTCGGACTGGAAAGTATAAACTTTACAGTCGGACTGTTCTGATTGAAATTGAAATTACATGACAGAAATAAAACTATTCTAATTACATAATTGAAATTACAGAATATGAACAGTACTTTAAATAAATTACAGAAAGGTAAAAGACATAATTGAAAATTACAGCTAAGTACAACAAATTAAAATACTGAATTGAAATTGCAGAATTGAAAAGACAAACTATAAATTGGAGAATTTAAATTGCAGTATTTAAAAAGACGAGGCGTCTGTTAGACAGTCTGTCCTTAACCGATATTCGCCCAACCACCTTAATGTTTCTGGTTGCGTTGGCGCTTCGATACCAAGATACAACGTCTCGGATGACTCGTCGAAAACTGGCGACGAGTCAAGGTCGAGCCGTTGGTGGGTGGTTCTCTCTCTTTCTAATATGTTATGGGAAAAAAGTATTCAGTATCACATGATGAGTGCAATTCTGTCAACATATATAAAAAAATAGATCTCCAAATGTGAGAATAGCGCGACTGCAATTTTATCGTGTTAGTTAATTAGACGAAATTTCATAGTTCGATAACTCAATTGTTAAAAGTGATAGTTCAGTACCTAAATCGTTAACCTCTACTAGTACAATTTTTTTTTTTTTTACACATGGGTGATTAAAAACAAAAACAGACCTTTTTACGAGAAAACAACACCCATAACTTGATCGGTATGAAACACTAGAACAAAACCTAATTCTAAAAACTCAACTCGAAGCTTTTCTGCGAAATCAAAATTTTTGTATGATAAATTGTAAAAAATAAATTGAACACCACTCTGATGTTAATCATACCATTCTCAATGAGTGTATATCCGGATTGGTTTTGCCTGACTTGAAAAATTCAAGACAGCTTGTCTTGAATTTTTAGGCAAGCAAAAATCTGAAATTTCATCCGAAATTAATAAAAAGTTTGAAAAATTTTCTATATTGTCTTGACATATGGAAAAACAATTATATGAACCCGATACATTATTATTTAGGGTTTGCCAACCAATAATATTTTTTTTGTTTTAATTTTGAATTAATTTTAGGGTTGATATTTTTGAGTCCATTAATACGTGTTAGGTTTTTATTATTTTTTAGTTTTAATTTTGAATTAATTTTAGGTTAGATATTTTTTGGGTTCATTAATAGGTGTTAGATTTTTATTATGTGAAATATCCTAAATAATAATGAACTAGATTCACGATAATGTTAATCGTTTAATTTTGATTACAAAACATTAAAACAAAAATCAATTCAGATTTTTACTGTCTGAAAAATCAAGACAGGTTGTCTTGAGTTTTGCATGGTAGCAAAAATGGATCCTGTATATCCAATCTATTCAAATAATAGTAGCTAAAACAAGCAGCTGAAAATGCTTCAAAGAAATGAGCAATAATGTCTTCATGTTTTGCATCAAAAATTTGGTGAAACAATTTATATATTTCAGAGTTTAATAAGGTTTAATGTAATTAACTTTGTTACTAATTCCGGTTTAGTGTACTAAACTTTAACTTTTTCTGATTAATGTAATTAAGTTTGCTCCAAATCTGATTTAATTTGCTGATCTTCAAGTTTTCCTAATTAATGTTATTAGCTTTACTCCAATTCCGATTTAGTGTACTAAAATTTAAGTTTTCCAAATTTTATTATACATTTAAATTGAAACGAAATGGTATTAAACTGGAAAGAATGAAAAGTCCAATACATTAATTAGGAAATTTTAGAGATAAGTACACTAAATCATAATTTGAGCAAAATTAATTACATTAATTAGTAAAACATAGAGTTCAACACGCTAAATGGAAATTTGAGCAAAGTTAATTACATTAAACCTGGTTAAACTCTATATTTCATCTGTGTACGTGTTAACATCATGTTTTGTTTTTTTCCCTTTCGTTTGTCTTTTTAAGGCATGGAAACATTCGTGGGCAAGAATAATGTTATCCTCAATTTGCCGCCCCCGTACAAAGGCGGATTGTTGGGGGAGAAATGAGCTTATCCATAAAAGGTTTCAACCGGGTGGACATGATTTTTGAGATAATTTTATAACAAAAATTACACAAACTAATTAGTCTGAAATAAGCCACAAGCTCAGGATTGTTCTTTTTTGGAATGAGAACAATGTGGGTGTTATTCCAGTCATTGGAAAGACGGCTGTATTGGAAAAAAAAACTTTTTTACGGTTGTGTATAATTCGTTTTTAACAATATCCCAGTATTTATGATAAAACAACTCTTGAAAGTCATCCGGTCCAGTATTTACCCTCATATACATGATCTGATGGTGCATATTGAGTATCTGCTAGATTATATATCAAAAAGTCTTTCATTGTATCATCACTCAAAACAACTCTTGAAAGTCATTCGGTCCAGAAGCCTTCAAGGCTCCCATAGCAAATGTTGCTGCTTTTATTTCTTCGTCGGAGACCGGTACACATAGGAGGGAGTTCATATCTTCAGTGACAATCAATTCTTTTATCAGCAAGTGCCTTCCCACCAATTAACTGGGCAGGGACCTGGCTTAATTGGGCCTCATAAATTTGTTTCTTCCAATTCACATTCTTAATAAAGTTATATGTAGTACAAAATAACAAAAAATGCAACTATATTTTTGCCCTCCAACCAAAACATATTACCAAAAAATTCTTGCGATTCTATCATTTATATCCTTTCGGATTTCGGAAAAAGGTCAAGTATTGACTTGGTTCTGCTGCCTCTATTTTTTACAAGAATTAGTACTGAGTTGGGTGGAAAGGTTATTGGATAAAAAACAGGATTGGAACTATTTTGGTTTGAATAATATTTTCAAACCAACAAAATATTTGCCAATTTGCTTTTATTTTTTATTTTTACTCATTATGTTTCCATATTCTTGTGTTAATTTTGCTTATACTTCTCCTTTATATGACCATAAAAATAAAAAAGATGTTCAACTATATAATAAAAATAAAAATAAAAATCTCACCAAAACTATTGATTAAACTCAAATTACAGCATTAACATTTAACATAATTAACCTAAATTTCCTAGAAAACAGAATTTCATGAAAAGTAAGGTATATGTGATAATAACAGTGCAACGCTAGTTTTAATTTTAACAAAAAGCATTGCATGTATTCAAAATAGCATGCACACATTTTGAATTTTCTGGAAAAAAAAATAGAATTCCGTAAATATATTAATCTCTCTTTTTTAAAAATTTCAACACCAAACAACATTCTCTTATAATGTAATTTACATCGCTGCAAAATCAAATAAGAGTAGTATTTTGTCATGAGAAATCAAACACACTAATTTAAGAGAAATAATTGACTAGATCTTGATTGCTCTTTTTAAGACCCATCTAGACATTAAATGATTGTTTTTTTCCTAAAAAAATCAACCTTTCCAGTATATTTGATTGATGAATTGGGGTTATAGAGATGTCGAGAAAAAATGAAATTTAATTTGTTCGTTGTTAAATTCTTAAACATTGAAAAAAAAAACAATCAGAGAAGGAATCAAGTAGTGTCAAATATAATAAATTCAACACCTCATAGTTCTCAAATATTCATTTATTGTTATATTTTTCACTAGGTGTTAATTATCGTAAAATGGATTAATGTTTTTATATTATTTCGGCAACCACGATGAACTAATTTTTCTTCATATTGAATATTATATCACATCCATGAGTTATCGGTCATAACCTATATTTATGTATGAGTTGCTCGCATTCATATTTTAAAGACTTCTCATCGGAATATATAAAAGAACTTCGAACATTGTGTCAAAGAATGTTTTTTTCTTTGGACTCTCATTCGTTTAGTTCGTTTACAATTGCTCGAGTCATTGACCATTCGTTTGTCTCTGTACATAAGTTGGGAGGATGAATATTATCCCACGTTGATGGGTTATCGGTCCTAATTAACTAGCACTTTTTCGTATTATATTCATAACTCGTAGTCTTTCTTGTTTCCCATCAGTACTCGATCATTATCTCTTTACTACTGATCATCATCGTTCTCGTACCATTTTCTTTTACCTCAACTACCGTTGATATTTTCTCTTAATCGATTTCGTTGACCTCCACGTTTATCATAAAATCTGTGATTTTTTATCTTTTTACTGCTAAATAAAATAATGTCTCTTGCTAAATAAACCCCTCCCATTTCAAAAGTCTCAAAATAAAGGAAAATCATATTCAAGGGTCTTATGGTTGACATATGGTTGACACCCATGTGTTATTGTGTATACTATTAATTCAGACATTAACCTATCACCTAATTCCCGAAAAAACAATAACCAGATTTGCTAAAAATATCCACTTATAGCAAGAAGTCATTGTTTCATACACCTAAACGTCTTGTTGTCGTGTATTTAGAGATGGCAATTTCACGAGTTTTAATCCGATCTGAAGATAAATTCACATTTTTATTCATTTGACCCGACCCGATCCGACCCGTTTTTTAGAAAATGTTTTTTTTGCCCTTTTTTTTTAGAAAATTTGTTAGATAGAATAAAAACCATTTGATTTATAAATATAATATAAAAATAGTATAAAAGAGAAAGTTTAATTTATACGAGAGAGAGAAAAGAAAGCGTTTTAAGTTGTATTTTTACACATTTAAATGTATGTTCTCTATTATTATTATTATTATAGGAGAGATACTTTAATATATATGATAGAAATAGAAGTGTGAGTGTTAACTTACACTTTTTAAGTTGTATTTTTACCCATTTAAACCCGACCCGGTCCGAATAGAATTGCATTTTTACCCGAGCCGTGGTAGATCGGATCGGGTCGGGTTGAAACCCGTGAAATTAGGATCACTACGTGCATTCGACCAATTAATTAACATCTTTATAATTAACATTTTTTCTATTATTTGTTGTAAGAAACGTAAGCCGAAGTTTCAAGATACTTTTACGCTTTCAGTTTTAACTCAAGTTATAACTGAACTCGTTTGAAATAATAAATGAACTGAACACATAACGTTAATGACGGAGTTCGATCTAGTCCTAGATCTACGACTCCGAGGCCCTCATCCAGTGATTTATTGATATGTCAAGGACAGTAACGAGTTTTGAGACTTACAACACTCAAGTGTATATGCCTAACTCTATATCTCACAACATAATACACTATCAATCTCTCTAAACATAAGTTATGATTTTTTCTCAATAATCACTCATGTGTTTTTCTCTCTCTAATAACGTGTCTAATCTTTTTATGAGAGCTGAGTAAAAAATATAACTGTACCCCGTTTATATAACACGATTACAAGACTAAATAAAATCTTAATCAATTCTTCTTTGTTCAATTTTCAATCTTTTAATTGATTTGATCTCTTTCCTTTGTTGATCATATTATCAATCAAGTACCGATCTTCTTTATTTCGAAATTCATCAGTATCTTTGCTTTACATATCTTCAAAATGTTTCCTTATTTATCTATCTCTTTCCTTTTTCCTCTTTACTTCTTTATTCTAAATTGATTTGACTTTTATATTACGGAGAATATCTTCTGATTTAATCATTCAACTACTTGTAAAACACGTCCAAATCTTTAATCATCAATTAATATTCGATATTATTAACTGAAACTGTAAATTCGCCATAAACCCAGTTATATGTGAGTTATAACTGAAACTGTAATCTCCTTCACCAGCTAAGTCGAAAGTCCAGTTGTAACTGAGATAATAAAAACCTGTGAAACACACTCAATTTAATCGATTAAAAGCACCACTTTATATCAATATTAAGATCAATAAGCTGCCATATTAATGACAAACAAGTTAGTTATTCTCTAAACCTAACATTTATCATTTTTTGTATTTTAATACATTTATACTCTCTTTATTCCTTTTTAATTGGGCTTCACAAAATTAAGTTTAACTGGCCAATATTGTCCAATAAAAACTCTCAAAGATCAATCATATAGTTGAAATGTCAATTAGGAGTACATGATTGATTTTTTGAGAAATTAATTTCATTTAATAAGTTTGATAGAAGTTTTTAACCATCAAATTGAAAATATAATCCATATATCTAACAACTAAATTGAAGTGGATATAATTTATTGCAACAACTTTTACACCCGACATGCATGCTCCATGTATTTCCAAATTAAAATACAAACTAAAAGGTCCACCTTCAACCAAAAATCAAGTATGAAACTGATCATATACGTAACGATTAACATTATCGTTGAAATTCCTATCCGCTGTTCTAGTTGCAGTTTTGTAGTAAGGTTACAAGTGAGGTTGCAACCACAGTTAGAACCTAGTGTATTAAATGGACAGAACTGTAAAAAGTTAAATATACTTAAAATAGATCACAAGCACATTTAACAACGGAGTTCACCTAACTAGGCACTCAAGTCTTAATGAAAAACTCTCAGAATCCCTCTAGGTTTTTCTGCCTATCTCTATATTGCTCCTACTCTATAACTATAACGTATAAATCAATGGCATCCCACCATTGTTTTCTTTTTAAAAGCTCACGTGTATTCTCTCAAGAATGGGTTCTTTATAGTTTAGAACACACACTTTTTACAAGCTAGGTTATCAACTATTTATACAAGTAAAACAATCTTCTTGCTTCAAGATCTTTTATGATTGATTTGACTTCTTTTGATTGGCTTCAATCTTTCCATGTATGAGCAAACTCTTCAGCATGGATTGATCCAATCTTCATAAGTTAATACATGTTTAATAACTAGCTTGTAAATAGGAGTTAGTCTTTTCCTTTAACTAGGAAACATATAAGGATAATATCTTTTAGAGATAATATCTTTTCATAAACATATGAAACATCCAACTCCATATAACAATCAATCTTTAAACGTATCTTTACTGAATATATAAAGATCAAAGATTGAAACAAGTGATAAGGACAAGCATAAGAATAGAGATCATATTTAAAAGGAAACATAACCTTATAAACTTATCTCTTTATATCTTTTAGAAAACATCTTTCCTTAACACTTTGATATTCTCAATTTATGCATATTAAACCTTTAAGATCATATGAGAATATATCCTGCATACTGTAGAACAAATATTAATCAAGAAAGAACAGTTATGCAGTTTTACAGAACTAGACAGAATTCTGCTGAGCAGCAGGTTGGAACTGTGGTTGCAACTGAGGTTGCAACTGGTACTTGAAACCACCAACGCTGTCTAAGCAGGTTGTAACTGTGGTTGTAACTGAGCTTACAACATTACTAGAAACCTATCAACATAGGTTGTAACTGAGGTTGCAACATTGCTTGAAACCTAACAACACCTGTATTAGTTTATAATAAACAGATAGGATTATTTAGTGAAAACCATTAGACAACAAATAGAATTTAGACCAGGAATCTGGTCCTAACAATCTCCCCCTTTGTCATTGGTTTTGACAAATCATCTAAGTTTATATAAACACTAATCCACCTGCAATAAGTTAGCAGTACAGTCTTTTACTGTATTTCATTTATCAGTGCTTTTGTAACACCTATTTAGCTCCCCCTGCAAGTTAGAATAGCAGGTATCGTATAAGCACAGAATGTATCCATTCACAGAGTTTCAGAACAGATTTAATTTCAAACATAGTCATACTTCAAAAAACAAATTGCAGAAATTGTAAGGCCAAACAATGCTGGCACAGAATAGTCTTAATATAGCAATTGTAACTGAAATTTAAAACAGCAACATAAAGTTTGAAATTGAAATTAAAGCTTGAAACTGTAAACATTAAAATGAACCATAAACTCATCTCCCCCTATTTGCCATAAGCCAGACAAACTAGTCACGAGGTATGTCTGAAGACATGGTTTCAACTACAGTTGGAACTGCAATTAGAACTTCGGTGTGTGGGTTTCTAAAAAAACTTAGGGTTTCTTTGTTAAATAGAAAAAGAGAGAGAGTAATTGTGATTATTGTAATTGATTTTGGATATAAAAAGAGTTTAGTATAAATAGCAATAAAGTCCAAATCTTTTTACAATTAGAAAAAGATACACTCAAATCAATTTTGAGACAGAATCAATTTTAAAATACAAAGAAATCATGATGGAAACAGTTTTTCAGACAGATAAATCAAGCAATAAATAAAGATCAGCATTCCTTGTAAACAGATTGATCCAAAATTTGAAAATTCAAGAGTTGAAGCTTTTAAGTAAATTTGACTTGATTCAAGATAAAGATAGCAATTAGACAGATATTTAAGCTTTTGGAAAACGAAAATCTAGCAATTTACCCAAGAAGATATGTTTATCATTGAATAACTCTAATAAAGATTAGATTTTAGGAGCTTATATTGAGCAAATCCGTTTTTATCTCTACACAAAAACTAGTTTGAAGATCTCATCAAGGAAGAGTATAATTGATGTCAAAAAATAACAAGACTTTGTCTTGCCTTTTTCATTTTTAGAGTGTTTGGACACTTACTGAATTTTTTCAGTATAATGAAAATGAGGTTTCAACTGATGTTGCAACTGAGCTTGCAACCAGTTTTTACGATCATGTGGTTTCAACTGGTGTTGCAACTGAACTTGCAACCACTGTGTAAAATATGCACTTTGTGCTTTCAACTCTATTACCAGAGAGGTTTTAGGACATGTTATCTCGCATCTATTTTTTGAGATACCAAATAGCGGCTTTTTCAAGATAAAAACTTCATAGCTCAAGTAAGACTTAACCTTAGAAATAAAAATTATTGAAGGTACTCAATATAGACATATTTAGCAAGAATATTCAATTAGATTGATAATGACATACCCCTATGTCACTTCTTAATGATTCAAACTTGTTTGTATCAAGGGGCTTTGTGAAAATATCTGCTAATTGTCTTTCAGTTGAAACATGTTCTAAAATTAACCTCTTTTCTTCAACTAGTTCTCTAATAAAATGATGCCTTAGATCAATATGTTTGGTTCTGGAATGTTGAACTGGATTTTTAGCTAAATCTATAGCACTTTTGTTATCACAAAATAGAGTTAATATCTATTGTTTAACATTATAATCAGTTAACATCTATTTCATCCAAATTAGTTGAGTGCATCCACTTCGAGCTGCAACATATTCTGCCTCAGCAGTTGACAAAGATATGCAATTTTGCTTTTTACTGAACCAAGAGACAAGGTTGTTTCCAAAATAAAAACAACCACCAGAAGTACTCTTTCTATCATCTATGTTTCCTGCCCAATCTGCATCACAGTAGCCACTTAGAAAATGGTTTGTATGTTTAGAATACCATAGGCCTAGGTGAAGTGTTCCTTTTACATACCTAAGAATTCTTTTGACAGCTAGAAGATGAGGTTCTAAAGGATTTGCTTGATATCTGGCACAAACTCCTACACTTAAGCAAAGGTCTGGTCTACTAGCAGTTAAATACAGCAAACTTCCAATCATTGATCTATAAAGACTGGGACAGACACTTTTTCCTTTATCATTTTTAGACAGTTTAAGAGTAGTACTCATAGGGGTTCTCTTCTCTTTACTCTCACTCAGACCAAACTTCTTAACAAGATTGTCTGCATACTTACTTTGGCATAGAAAAATGCCTTTCTCATTCTGTTTAACTTGCAATCCTAGAAAGTAAATTAGTTCACCTCCACCACTCATTTCAAATTCATTCTTCATATCAGAAATGAATTCTTCTATTCTTTTATTGGAAGTAGAGCCAAAAACAATGTCATCAACATATATTTGAGCAATTATTATGTCTTTTGTGGTTTTCTTGGTAAATAGAGTTTTATCAACTCCCCCTCTGTTAAAACCTTTTTCAATCAAGTACTTGGTTAATCTATCATACCAAGCTCTAGGAGCTTGTTTTAGACCATACAATGCCTTTTTCAACAAGTAGACATTTTCAGGAAAGTTAGGATCTTCAAATCCCTTAGGTTGACAGACATATACTTCTTCATTAATCACACCATTCAGAAAAGCACTCTTTATGCCAAGTTGAAACAGTTTAAAATCATACAGACATGCAAGAGAAAGTAGCATTCTAATGGATTCAATTCTAGCTACAGGAGCAAAGGTTTCATCAAAATCAATTCCCTCAATTTGTGTATAACCCTGAGCTACCAACCTAGCTTTATTCCTGATAATCACTCCATCCTCATCACTTTTATTTCTAAAAATCCATTTAGTCCCTATAACATTTTTATTAGAAGGTCTGGGTACTAAAGTCCATACATCATTTCTCTCAAATTGAGACAATTCATCCTGCATAGCTAAAATCCATTCACTATCTTCTAGAGCTTCTTTTATATTCTTAGGTTCTAACTGAGAAATATAACAAGCAAAGTGAACAACATTATTTCTTTTACCTCTGGTTTTCATACCTGAAGTGACTTCCCCTATGACATTGTCAAGAGAGTGGTTTTTCTGAGTCCTTACATAGCGTGGCTTGCTTGTAGTTGGTATAGAAGATCCTCCATCTTCTTCTTCAGATTCTGTTGAATTCTGGGTTTCAACTTCAGTTCCAACCTCAGTTCCAACCTCAGTTGTAACCTCAATTGCAACTGGACTTCCAACCACTATGGGACTTCCTGTTTGTTGAGTTTCTTCTTTCTCTTTTTCTGAAATCTCAGGCTGTTCATCATCACCTGTAATCTCATCAACAGTTTTTAAGTCATCAAATAACACATTATAAGATTCCATAACACAGTTTGTTCTTTGATTGAAGACTCTAAATGCTCTACTATTCTGAGCATAACCAATGAAGATCCCTTTATCACTTTTAGGTCAAATTTACCAAGATGCTCTCTATCTCTGAGGATGTAACAGACACAGCCAAAGACTTGAAAATACTTAACATTGGGTTTTCTACCTTTCCATATTTCATAAGCTGTCATGGAAGTGCCTTTAGTAATGTAAACTCTATTAACTATATGACAGGCAGTATTAACAGCTTCAGCCCAAAATCTGTTGACAAATTTCTTAGAATTAAGCATGACTCTAGCCATTTCCTGAATGTTTCTATTTTTTCTTTCAACTATGCCATTTTGCTGTGGAGTCTTAGGAGCAGAAAACTCATGACTTATACCTAAGGAGTTGCAAAATTCTCTAAACTTACTGTTTTCAAATTCTGTTCCATGATCACTTCTTACCCTAGCAATGTTGCCACTGGTTGTACCTTTTTCAAGTTGTAGTTTTAAGCACAAAGTTTTAAAGAGATCAAAAGTTTCAGATTTATCTTTTAAGAAAACTACCCAAGAGTATCTAGAGAAATCATCTACAACAACTAAAATGTACTTCTTGCCACCTATACTAGCAGTTTGCATAGGACCCATTAAGTCAATATGAAGAAGTTCAAGGACTCTCTTAGTGTAGATTTGACTTATACTTTTGTGAATACTCTTAGTTTGTTTGCCAACTGCATAGTCACCACAGACACTTTGAGTTTTAGCACTTAGTTTAGGAATACCTCTTATCAACTCTTCTCTAACAAGCTTATCTAAGGTTTTGTAGTTCACATGACCAAGCCTTTTATGCCAAATATCAAAATTATTAGTGATAGCTTGATTACACCTATTCTGAGGCAATTCTTTTTCAGCTTTTTCAAACACATAACAGCTGTTTGTTGATCTAATTCCAGTCATGACCACATCATTGTTAAGATCAGTAATTAGACACTTATTTTTGTTAAACTTGACAATCATCTTGTTATCACATAGTTGACTAATACTGATAAGATTAGCTTTTAGACCATCTACCAGAAAAACATCATCAATATTAGGCATTCCAGGTTTGTTTAAGGTACCTTTACCAACAATTCTACCAGTATCTCCTCCTCCAAACACAACAGTGTTCCCTGTGAGATTAGTGACATTTTTTAGGAAACTTGCAGTACCTGTCATGTGCTTAGAGCAACCACTGTCAAAATACCAATCATTAGAAGTAACAGCATTCAAGGAAGTAATGACAGCTTTATTATTAGCAATAGAGGTAGATTTTTCTTTAACAATCCAGACCCAGTTCAATTTTTTATTGATAGAAGCCAACCAGGTCTTCTGAGAAATGTACCTTCTGTTCTTCTTTAAACAACACTGGATTTCTACATGACCAGATCTTTTACAGAAGTTACACAGTTTAGCTCTAAAAGTAGATTTAACCTCATAGCTATTCAGTTTATTTTTGGTTGCAACTGTGGTTGCATCTCTAGTTGCAACTGTACTTCTAACCTTCTTCTCAAAAACTTGAGTTTTATTCCTGGTTGCAACCTTGGCTGCAACTGAGCTTCTAACCTTATAGTTAAACTTATTAAAAACCTGAGTTTTAGTTTTAGCAACAGCTTCAATAAAGGTAGTTTTTCCTGTACTTTTACCACCATAGTAACCTAGACCACTGATATCTTTAGAGCCTCTAGAATATGTCAGCATGTCATCTAATTTTTCTGAAGCAGAAACATTCATCAGTTTTATTTTCTTTTTAGTTTCAGTAAGTTCATCCAGTTGTAAGTTAAGCTTCTCAGTAAGACTTTTAACCTCATCCTTTAGATTAACATTAAGTTTGCTTATGATCAAGGATTGTTTACTCAGACATTTATACTTTTCATAAAGAACAAGATATTGCTGAGAAATGTCTTCATCAGAAGGTTCTTCCTCATCACTGTTGTAGGTTTCAAGAGCAGTTGTAACTATGGTTGAAACATGTTCACAGTCACTTTCATAAGTAGGTTCTTTTTCAGTGATTATTCCCATAAAATTAACAAAATTAGAATCATCCTCTTCATCACTGTTGCTCTCAGAATCACTATCACTATGAGTGGTTATATAAGCATTTTTGTTCCTTTTTAAAGTATTTGCACACTCAACCTGAATATGACCAAAACATCTACATTCTCTACACTGAATCTCTTTAGGCTTATAATCTTTGTTATCCTTCTCTTTAGAATTCCACTTTCCTGTAGAGTTATTATTGAACCTGGATTCTGTCTTAAATTGGTTATCCCTTTTCTGAAAGTTTTTAGAAGTACCAGTATCATCCTCTTTTCTCTTATAAAACTTTTTGAAAACCTTTTTAGCAAAGAAAGCTAGCTGTTCTTCATCACTCATTTTATCACAGACATTAGGTTCAGATTTCTTAGCCTGAAATGCTATTCCCTTTTCTGGTCTTTTATGTTTAAAAAATTTCAGCTCATGAGTGCTTAGATTTCCTATAAGTTCTTCAAGTTTAAGATTATCTAAGTCTGTTGATTCTTCAATAGCTGTAACTTTTATTTCAAACCTTTCTGGGAGTGACCTAAGAGTTTTCTTAACAAGTTTAGCATCACTGTATTTTTCACCTAAGGTTCCAGCTTGATGAGCAATGTGGCAGATTCTACCATTAAATTGTTCAATTTTTTCATCTTCCTCCATTCTTAGGTTTTCAAATTGAGTAGTTAACTGTTGAAGTTTGAAAGCTTTTACTTTAGTAGTTCCTTCAAAAGTAACTTGCAAAATATCCCATGCCTCTTTGGCAGTTTCACAGTGAGAGATATACCTGAATACACTGAGAGTTACACCAGCAAAAATCAAGTTTATGGCTATTGAGTTGGCACTTGATTTTCTGTATTCATCAGCAGACCATCTGTCTTCAGGTATAAAAACCAGTTCTCCTTCACTATCAATGGCAGTTGGAGCCTCCCATCCATACATCACAGTTTTCCATGCATGTTCATTCTGCTGTTTGATGAAGGACCTCATTCTGATCTTCCATACTCCATAGTTTACTCCTCCTTCAAGCAATGGAGGTTTGTTGAAAGCGTTTCCTTCCCTCATTAAGTCCATTTTTACTAGAACACAGGATCCACACTAAGTAAGGTCTAGTGTAAAGCTCTGATACCAATTGAAATTCCTATCCGTTGTTCTAGTTGCAGTTTTGTAGTAAGGTTCCAAGTGAGGTTGCAACCACAGTTAGAACCTAGTGTATTAAATGGACAGAACTGTAAAAAGTTAAATGTACTTAAAATAGATCACAAGCACATTTAACAACGGAGTTCACCTAACTAGGCTACGTCTCCGGGGCACTTATCCAGATTATGATATTATAAAAGCTTACAATATAGGACTCAAGTCTTAATGAAAAACTCTCAGAATCCCTCTAGGTTTTTCTGCCTATCTCTATATTGCTCCTACTCTATAACTATTACGTATAAATCAATGGCATCCCACCATTGTTTTCTTTTTAAAAGCTCACGTGTATTCTCTCAAGAATGGGTTCTTTATAGTTTAGAACACACACTTTTTACAAGCTAGGTTATCAACTATTTATACAAGTAAAACAATCTTCTTGCTTCAAGATCTTTTATGATTGATTTGACTTCTTTTGATTGGCTTCAATCTTTCCATGAGAATATATCCTGCATACTGTAGAACAAATATTAATCAAGAAAGAACAGTTATGCAGTTTTACAGAACTAGACAGAATTCTGCTGAGCAGCAGGTTGGAACTGTGGTTGCAACTGAGGTTGCAACTGGTACTTGAAACCACCAACGCTGTCTAAGCAGGTTGTAACTGTGGTTGTAACTGAGCTTACAACATTACTAGAAACCTATCAACATAGGTTGTAACTGAGGTTGCAACATTGCTTGAAACCTAACAACACCTGTCTTAGTTTATAATAAACAGATAGGATTATTTAGTGAAAACCATTAGACAACAAATAGAATTTAGACCAGGAATCTGGTCCTAACAATCGTAAACCCGATACAATATAATTTAGGATGCACCATATAATAAAAAACCAACACATATTAATGAACCTAAAAATAACTAAACTAAAATTAATTCAAAATTAAAACTAAAATTTTTTATTGGCTAGACACACCCTTAATTATATTGCACCGGGAATTCCAAAGTTCTTTTAAGTAATGTATAATACTTCTTTACTTAAAATGTACAATAAAAAACAAATGGAATATGAAAACTTCAGATTATGTAGTCAACAATAGTTGGATTTTTTTCAATTTTTACTCATATATTTCTGGGAAAAATGAGATAATACTATCTCAATAATTATTATTTTTAATAAAAAGTCAACATTTTGAGTAACAAGACACGCACGAGTTGGTATCAGAGAGTATCAGTACTTGTGTTGTGTCCAATTGCGGGATTTCCCTCAAACTTGTAACCGCAATTACAATATTATGTTGATTTTGTGAGAGTAAAAAATTGTTACAAAACTGTCATAAATTGACTATTTTGTTATAAACCTGTCACAGATTGACTATTCTGTCATAAACCCGTCATAAAAAATCGTAGTTAATAAGCTCGTTACAAAAAAAAAAACGTCACAATTCCCGTAATTATTTTTATATTTCTTTTAGTACGCTACATGTACATTTAAAAAAACATGGACTTTATATAATGGAACTTCCATTGAAACCTTATCAAAAACTATTTTATTAATTAAACATGAATTTTCGTATGCAATGGAAAAACGAGGATTGTGCAAAGCTGAAATTCACAGGTAAGGTTTTTTTCTTGGTTGAGGTTTCAGACTAATATAAATAATGTATAATTTAAGCTTAAACACACAAAACGGTATCCGATATTTAAAAACGTTTCGACTTTTGACGACTTCTACTGTTGTTGCTTTATTTAGGTGATTGCATATGCAATATCTAATTATCTATCTCACTATAAGAAAAAATTCATTTATCAACAGTTTACTTTTTGAAAACTGTTGGTAAATTGAGTGTCGCTAAATTTTAGCAACAGTTTAGCAACATGATTAGTTGCTATTCTGTTGCTAAAATTTAACGACACTCAGTTTAGCTGTAACTTTTAAAAAGTAAACTGATGCTAAATGAACTTTTTTTTGTAGTGTTTACAGCTCTATAAAGCCATAATTTGAAGGTATGTATTTGGATTAGAAGTAATGGCGGGGCTATAAGATGGGTTTGATTGCGTAAAATGCAAGATGTGTTTAACAGCGTAAAATGCAACCAGACTATTAGCTAGTACGTAGCGATGTACAAATGATGCACTTTTGATTGTTGGTGTATCCGCAATACCATATACCGAGACTAATGTCGTTCGGGTTGCTAATCTGACCCAACTTTATTTCAAATCCCGCTAACAATTGGGACCGGATTGTTAAATACGGAGACTACTAAACCCGCAACTAATCGAGGCTAAGAGCGAATGCGGTGCCGACAATCTTTTCGTATGGGTTTCATTATCTCTTCATACGTTTTTAATTTCTGTCATTTTCTTCTTGTTTCTTTTATTTCTTTGCTAGTGCTTCACTTCGTTTGAACTTTTTTTCAAAGTTCTATAAAATCAGCAAATATCATGAGGAATTTATACCACTTTTAATAATAACAATAAAGAAAAAAACAGGTGCCAACTGCCAACTATCAGGGCCAATACCATGCATAGCAGCATAGGTCGTAGACTCGAAAAAGGGCCAGGCCTTCGACCTCGAGGTTACATTTATTAGTATGTACAAGAAAATAACTGAATAGTAACAATTAGTCTGTTACTATACGGCTTGTTGCAGAAAATTCAGCAACAGTATAGTAACAGTTATCAGCACTTAACAACAGAAATTGTTTCTATACTGTTGCTAAATTTCAGCAACAGTCCGTATACTATCAGACAAACTGTAACTAAACCGTTACTATATGAATATTTTTTTTTGTAGTGCTCCGGCTTAAAGGAGGTCAGGAGCTACCATTTTCAAACACCATAAAACTATTATGTGTCTTAATTTTTGTTATATACTAAATCAATTTAATTTGTAGGCATGACTAATAGTTTGTAATCGAGAAATTAACTTTATGTACTTCTCTCAGTTGCTATAACTCAAAAAAGGTTATTAATTTACTCCTGGAAGAAAATTGAAAAAACAAAAGGAATACAAATTTGTAAATAAACGTAGCTCTATTAATAATTAAGGAGTTTGATAAAAGCACGTATATATGAACTTGTATGCCCATTAATTATCATACACATGAGTAAGCACATGAATCCCACTATTTTATTTGACCTTCAATATTGACATTTGAGGAGGACTCATAATAGGGAGGCAAAATATCTGACTCTGAGTCAAGGTTACTCTGCTTCCGTTGATCATTGGATCTGTTATTTTATCAATACAGTATTAATAAAATACATATCCAATGGTTGGGAAAGCAAAATAACCCCGACTCAGAGTCAAGTACTATGCCTTCCTCGTAATAGTCTATTAATTGTTTAATTAGGTGAATGTTATAACCATCTAGTCACTAGGATTTGTCAAGGACGGCTATGTGTATATATCTAGAATTAATTAATTTCCTATATATAGAAATTAATTTAATTTGTCAGCATATATAATTCTCAACTTCTAGCAGCTCACTTTGATTTTTTCATAAATACAGCAACTTTCATCACTTAGCATATTTTCTAGTACTTGCAACAAATTACAATCACAAGTAATTTGGTCAACAATGAAATATATATCACTACTATGAAAGGAATGGAAGTAACTAGCGGTGGCGGAACCAATATGGCTTTTTAGAGATCGTGATGTAAAAAATATGTCGAATAGAGGATAAAATAAATAAGATCTAATAAAAAATAAAATAAATTTTTTTATGTTTAACATAGTATAAAATAAATATGAAGTTAAGACAAATAATCACTACAAAAAAATACTCAAATAGCGACGGATTAATGACGTTATTTTTTGTTACGAGCTTATTAGCGACGGTTTTTATGACGGCTTTGTTACAGTTTAGTCAATTTGTGACGGCTTTGTGACAGTTTAGTCAATTTGCGACGGGCTTGTGCAGCTTTTGACTCTCACTAAATCAAATATTATTTTGTAGTGAATATTGGACAGTAAAATAATTTTTTTAGTAATCTAAAAACACTACACCAATAACTATTTTGTTTAATTAGGGAGGACCATCAATATATATATCTTAGAAAATTTAAATTACACATAAAAAAAAATTGAAAATCGCCGCCGGGAGTGGCCGTGGCCACCCCGGTCCGCCCCTGGGAACTAGGCTTGATTCGGTCCCCCATATTACGAAAAAAAAATTATATAGAAATCGATGTCTCACATTTCGGGTTGGTGGTTCCATCAGTGATGAAATGGACGTATGAATGTGTGGACGCTCACAAATGGCAAAGAATCATACAACAAGATGGGATTTGATAATTGATTGGCCCCAACTAAATAATACTAGTCATGACAAGGTGAATGAAAATCAATTCGGCTTTTGAAGAAAATGCATATATATAATATTCACCAAACTAATTAAAATCTATTAGTTAGGTTAGCCTCTGTTTTGAGCCATTTAATACTCAAAATCAAAGCAAAGCAAAGCAAAGCAAACCAGACATTTAATACGTTTGCCGGGGCTGGGTAGGTTTAGTCGGTTTGAACATTAATTGAAATCAAAATGGTATTATTATTAAAAAGAATGAACACGAAACCATGTTGTAGCAAAATAACATGGTAAATGTAACATACTGAATGAGTATATATACATGCATAGAACAATAGAATTAAATCGACTATTATACAAAATGGGCGGGCATACAAAAATCATCGTAAAACCTTTGTAATTTTTAAAAAGTTATTCTTACATATATAGAGAGGTTATTCTTTGTCATTATTGTATAGCTTTGTTTGCATTAGTGGTTGAATTAATATATATTATTATGATTTTGGTTGAGGTATTATTAATATATATTATTATTATGTGTGTGTCATATATGTTCATATAATTTGTACGATCTAAATAGTCACACTTTATGGGCATTAATTCAGCTAACCAACAACCAGAGATTTGGTCGGAGTAAATAAGTTAAAAGGGTATAAAGAGGTTCATTTTTTGGGTCAAACTAAAACACACCACTGGACTTAAAATTTAACATATTATAAATGGAAATAGGAAAATAATTTCCCCACTTATATAAAGACTTTAGTATATTTCTAGTTTTTTCAATACATTTCCATCTTAGATTATTTGGAATTTAGGAGTTAGAAAGTTAATAAACAAAAGGGACTACACGTACCTATAATATCCATGTTGACAATATTTTTGGTTTTTCTTTCCATTTACACCTATATATTAAGGACAAAAGAGTTGATGAATGCTCAATGAGTAGTTGTAATGGAAAACCAACGGTTCGATATTTATATCTTGTGAATACACTACAAAATAACGTTGATTTTGTAAGAGTCAAATCTGGCGAGCCTGATTTTATTTCCAAGCTCGGCTTAATCAATTCGCGTCGACTCCGATCTTCCAAGGTGTCTGACGTGGATGATGTCTGCCTCCGCTACGGGGTGATCTCCGTTCCTGCACAAGTAACGAACAGGGGACGGGGTTGATACCAGGTTTTTCCTCTCCGACGATCAAGTCAGTACTGGGTAAGGCTCAAAGTAGGTATGTAAGGAAGGGTGAGGGATCGGTCCGGTTACAGCTTGTGGTGTCGGGTCTCAGAGATCGCGTTTGGCTAGTCCGGGTGATTTTAGTTTTATCTCTCCTCTCTGTCTTTTTCTGTCCCCTACTAAGTGGTGTTAGAGGGGGTATTTATAGTATAATCAGAGGCGTATTAACCCTTGGATCACTGTACCGTAAAACCCTGATCCAACGGCGTTTAAGTCATTTATGACTCTGACAAGAGTACTGTCCTTTTTCGGGGCCCACTGGAGATGGCCTGTGATTGAGCCACGTCGATGAAACACTTGAAGGGTCCCCCAAGGGAGCAGCAACATTAATTGAGGAAGTGTACTCAACACGCTTCTTTAGGCCGAGCCAAGCTTACCTCGGCCTCCCAGGATCTAGGGCGCCCCGTCACTCAGGGTTGACGGGGCCGGATCACACGGTGCGGTACCGGTATTGGCCCGGACGTGGGGGCGTTGACATTCACTCGCCAAAATCATCTCACAAACCTGCCACAAAATGATTTTTCTGTCGCAAAGCTGTCACAAATTCACTTTTCTGTTACAAACCCGTCATAAAACCCGTAACTAATAGGCTCGTCACAAAAAAAAAGCTGTCACAATTCCCGTAACTATTTGTATATTTTTTTTATAGTGATATTACGTATATACTCAGGACTTTAGTTCTGTTAACGAGCCAAAAAAATGTTCAATTTAGAAACATGACAAGGACAAGGAGGGGCTTGTTTGGTTACAACCTTGAAAGTTTAGGTTTTTGCTTCTTCAATTTTCAGAAATGTCTTATCATCATTGTTTTTCATAAAAGATTAACTTTTACCCCCTGATCAATAACTAACTATAAACAACATGTGTCGGGCTATATCAGTGTTAGTGTTAATTTCATTATACAATTTATAGAAAATTTATATGTACATGCACTACAAAATAATGTTTCATTTAGTTATAGTCAAAATCTATCATAAATTTGTCACTAATTTAAAATTTTATCACAAATCTGTCACAAATTGACTAAATGATCACAAACCCGTCACAAAAACCGTAGCTAATAAGCTCGTAACAAAATATACCGTGACTCTCGTGACGATTTGAGCATTTTTTGTAGTGATGGATTAATGTCAAGTGTCTAACAATAATATATCCGATTTCAATCCGATCATGACTCCTAGTTTCTAGAAACCCAATTAAATTCAATATAATTTTAGACACACAATATACTCCTTAATTATAACAAGTAGAAAACCAGTATGTGTCAATTTTTGATAATCCAAAAAACCAGCTTCTCAAATTATATAGGTATATTCACATAATGTTTCACGTTACAAGAAAAAAAAGTTCATTTAACATTATAAAAAATTTTGAATTATGTTGTTAAAATGGTGCTTGTTAAATTTTAGCAACAGTTTAACAACAAAATTTGTTACAAAATTGTTGCTAAAATTTAGTCACAATCGTTTTACCAACATAACAAAAAAAGTTTTATTCCCTAAAACTTTGGGGCAATGTCTAAAACATAAAATTGATCAAAACATACAACATCAAAACATACAATTTTTTAAGTCTAATTACCAAAAACTCCAAAACAAAATTTTTATTCCCAAAACATACAACTATATCTAATAAATATGTGTAATTGTATATTTGTATGTTTTGGTAAGAAATTTTTAAGTATTGTATGTTTTGATAATATGTTTTGGTCAATTATATGTTTTGTGTATGCCCCAAAGTTTTATGATTCTAAATAAATAATTTCTTGTTTTTTCAAATAAAACAAATTTTTAACACTTCTGGATAATGTGATCACATTATAGTGTTAAAAAAATTTGATTTATATGGAAAAATAAGAGTACCAGAGGCAAGAGATGAGAAGATGTGCTTATAGAAAAAGAGATGTGAAAATGAGACTTTATTAAATATAAACAAATCCCCCAAAAAGTAACCACTTAATTAATTAAAAGTCCATTTTTTTGTAAGAATGTTAGTCTTTTTTTGGGCCAATAAATAAAGCTGCCTATAACCCCCATCTCCCCACCTAATTTAATTTAACCACAATATATATAACATGGTAAAAAGCTATGAAATTTCATCTAAATTGATATGTGTTAAAGATCGTAACCATCCACGTTTCTTTCACCTTCTTTGCCAAGTAAAGAAGACGTGTAGTAAAGAGGTTAATTAAAATGTAGTGATAAACTTTATTTCATACTGTATCTTTTTAACCTAATCCTTTAATTATACCTATTTTATCTCTCTATATATTCGTGATTAAGGTCCCTATATATTTATTAAGGTTAGGTCACGTTTATATTTAATAAAGTGTGTTTTCAATTTAAAAATGACGGCTAAAATTGTTATTTTCTTGTTTAAATTAATTATACGTATGTAAAGTTATATTGAGGGGATCTTATCAGCCTCATCACCTCCTTCCATATATTTATTATCTCTAATTCATTTAACACAATACAAAAAAATACTCAAATAACGTCGGAATTAGTAACACTATTTTTTATTACGAGGTTATTAGGCACGGTTTTTGTGACGGCTTTGTGACAGTTTAGTCAATTTGACTTATGACAGCTTTTGACTCTCATTAAATCAAACATTATTTTATAGAGCATGAAAAATTTTAAAGAAGAGGGGCTGGAACGTTAATTTTTTAAAAATTTAATCGAATTTCATAAATAATTTTTGTTTTTCACCATTTTTTTTACTAAAACGTGGGAGTTGCATGCTGCCCCGATTGTGTGAACCTTTGTTATTTACACAAAATAATAAGATCAAAACATTCCGTAAATGAAGATTTTACGTATCTTGAATGTATATTAATTAGGTTAAGTTCATGAAAGTTTAAAAAGCAATTTATGTAAAGAAAACGGCGCCCCGTCATAAAAAAAAAAAATAGGAACAAATGCGTAAAACATACAATTAACCAAAACATATTAACAAAACATATAACACTTAAAAACTTTAATTCGTCACAATACATACAAATATACAATTACGCATATTTATTAGAGTTTATGTTTTGGGAATAAAAGTTTTGATTTATAATTTTTAATAATTAGACTTGAAAAAAATGTATGTTTCCATAAATTTTCATAAAAAATTATGATTATAGTTATATAGTTCTTCTCTACTAATCGATTTTAACAATGGAATAAAAAAATGAGAAGTGGGTTAAGTCGGTAGCTAGGTTTATATACAAGTACAACCCAGCTATAAATGCATTTATTTCACTGAATTAGCTTTAGTCCTTTATAAAAGTTTTCTTAACTTCTAAGAAATAAGAATAAATTTAGATATACAACCAAATTACAAATATTATACCACGGAGTCAAGGACCACATTACAAAATAATGTTTAATTTACTAACAGTTAAAAACTGTCACAAGACTGTCGTTAATTTAAAAAGCTATCACAAATCTGTCGCAAATTGACTAAACTGTCACAAAACCGTCACAAAAACCGTCGCTAATAAACTCGTAACAAAAAATACCGTCATTAATTTCGTCGCTATTTGGGTATTTTTTTGTAGTGTCATTAGTATTGATAGAATGATAGCCAAATGATTTTTAGTAATTGTGCATATATAATTTGCATTTTCCATTAAAAAAAATAATCTTCTATGCATGAAAAAGAGGGACAGAAAAAAAAAAATCAAGGGTAAAATCACACTAATTAATGATCCACAATAATTGGCTCTCCTAGCTTTGGTCCTTGTTTGGAGAAATGATAAATTTGCTCTCCAGATTTTCAGGAAAAAATATATTACATATCTTTATTGTTTTATAGTGTTGTCACTTGTCACGTAATAAAAGAACTAATAATAATAATTTATACCGGTATGATATTTGTTCATTGTTGAAAAAATATATCTTTATTGTTTTATAGTGTTGCCAATTGTCACGTAATAAAAGAACCAATAATAATAATTTATACCGGTATGATATTTGTTCATTGTTGAAAAAATATATCTTTATTATTTTATAGTGTTGTTACTTGTCACGTAATAAAAGAACTAATAATAATAATTTATACCGGTATGATATTTGTTCATTGTTGAAAAAATATATCTTTATTGTTTTATAGTGTTGTTACTTGTCACGTAATAAAAGAACTAATAATAATAATTTATACCGGTATGATATTTGTTCATTGTTGAAAAAATATATCTTTATTGTTTTATAGTGTTGTTACTTGTCACGTAATAAAAGAACTAATAATAATAATTTATACCGGTATGATATTTATTCATTGTTGAAAAAATATATCTTTATTGTTTTATAGTGTTGTTACTTGTCACGTAATAAAAGAACTAATAATAATAATTTATACCAGTATGATATTGTTCATTGTTGAAAAAATTATATATGCATCCATAATACGAAACAATATATATACGCCAATTGTTCAAATGAAACTTATGAATAATTAATTACTATTTAAATTAAATTTAATTAGGGGGATATATAATTTCAGAAATAAATTAAAATTCGGTGGAAAGTAATAAAAAAAATTAAATGATATCATGGAGATAATCATCACTGACCAATATAATTAGGTAAATAACCTTTATTTTCTAACAACTTTAGTATATTGAGCAAATGGGGGTAGGGTAGATATGCATGTTGTTTATTATAACGTACGCTATAAAATAATATTTGATTTAGTGAGAATCAAAATTTGTTATAAGTCTGACGATAATTTAAAAACCTATCACAAATTTGTCGCAAATTGACTAAACTGTCATAAAACCGTTACAAAAACCGTCGTTAATAAGCTCATAACAAAAAATACTGTCACTAATCCTGTCGGTATTTTGGTATTTTTTAGTAGCGTTAATTCAGGCGTATTCCACATTAAATTCTTCATAAATAAATACAGGTGTGTGTCTATATATATCAACAGCTACCCAACATAAATTCTACTTAAAAGTTGTGAGTTGGTTTTTCAGCAAAACCAAACCCATTTAAACTCCTCATCCCTCATAATAACAAAAGTTATTAAACACACGCAAATATTTTTTAATATATTTTTATATGGAGCTCTCACAAGTTGCCATGTCATCGGCCGAGCCGACCCTCGGCCACCTCCTCAAGTGTGTAAGCGATGTTCGCAGAGCCGAGGTTGGTGACGAGACGCCTCTTCATGAGGCTCTTATCTCCGGGGTCGACCCCAATCCCCTCCCTTTCGTGTTGTCCTTCAAGAGCTTAACCTATAGTGTTAAGATCAACAAGAGCACGAAGTTTTCTTCAGTTTTCGGACGCAAGAGTAGGGTCATGGGCGACAACAACGCGCCCTCGACTAGTAAAATGATTCTAAACGATATTTCAGGAAGCGCGAGGGACGGCGAGATCCTCGCCGTCCTAGGTGCATCAGGGTCTGGAAAATCGACCCTGATTGATGCCTTGGCAAACCGTATCGCCAAGGGTAGCCTGAAAGGGTCCATGACCTTGAATGATGAACCTATACCTTCCAGTTTGTTGAAAACTATATCCGCTTACGTAATGCAAGACGACCTGCTATTCCCTATGTTAACCGTGGAAGAAACCTTGATGTTCGCTGCCGATTTTCGTCTCCCGAGAACCCTTTCTCGGTCCAAGAAGAAAACCCGTGTTCAAGCACTTATCGACCAGCTAGGGCTTAGGAATGCCGCGGGGACCATCATCGGTGATGAGGGCCACCGTGGCGTTTCAGGAGGCGAGCGACGACGCGTGTCTATTGGTACGGATATAATCCATGACCCGATCGTGTTGTTTCTTGATGAGCCCACTTCCGGTCTTGACTCAACCAGCGCGTTCATGGTCGTGAAAGTGCTCCAACGGATTGCACAGAGCGGGAGCATCGTTGTGATGAGCATTCACCAGCCTAGTTCTCGTATCCTCGGCTTGATTGACCAGCTATTGTTCCTTTCCCGTGGACAAACGGTTTACAGTGGGCCCCCTTTGGAGATTCCAGGATTCTTTGCTGATTTCGGGAGCCCCATTCCTGAAAACGAGAATCGGACCGAGTTTGCGTTGGACTTTATACGTGAACTAGAGACCTCCCCGGGGGGGACTAAACCTCTAGTCGAGTATCACAAGACTTGGCAGGCTTCCAAGTGCGCGGTGACAGGTTCTCCGTCCCCGCGCAAGGGAGTACTGGCGTTGAAGCAGGCTATCAGTGCCAGTATCTCTCGAGGGAAGCTTGTGTCTGGGGCCGTGACCGACCCTAGCGCAATTGCTTCCGTCCCTAGCTTTGCAAACCCGGTACATACGGAGATTGCGGTCTTGTCTAGGCGGGCGGCCTTGAACTCGTGGCGGATGCCTGAGCTCTTCGGCATCCGCATGGCGACTGTAGCTGTCACCGGGTTCATCTTAGCGACGGTGTTTTGGCAGCTCGATGACTCCCCAAAGGGTGCCCGTGAGCGGATTGCGTTCTTCGCGTTCGCCATGTCAACAATGTACTACACAACCGCCGACGCCCTCCCCGTGTTTGTTAACGAGCGGTTTATATTCCTACGCGAGACGGCCTACAATGCTTACCGTAGATCCTCATACGTCCTCTCGCACGCCCTCACCTCCCTTCCAACCCTTTTCGTCCTCTCTCTAACTTTCTCTTCCATAACATTCTTCGCTGTCGGCCTAGATGGAGGATTCGGCGGGTTCATGTTTTATTTAGCGATAATAATGGCTGCGTTTTGGTCCGGGAACTCGTTCGTCACGTTCCTATCGGGGTTCATCCCTCATGTTATGATCGGATACGTGATTGTCGTAGCGGTCCTTGCATACTATCTACTCTTTAGTGGTTTTTTCATCACGCGTAATCGGATTCCCTCATATTGGATATGGTTCCACTACATGTCTCTTATCAAATATCCGTATGAGGCAGTTTTACAAAACGAGTTCAACGACGCGAGCAAGTGTTACGTACGAGGAATACAAATATTCGATAGTTCTCCATTAGGGGATGTCTCATATAATATGAAAATCAGGTTGTTAGCGAGTATGAGCCAGACCTTAGGTGTGAATATTACGGCCACATCGTGTGTGACTACGGGTGTCGATATTTTGAAACAACAAGGGGTAACGGAATTGAGCAAATGGAATTGTGTATGGATTACAGTGGCTTGGGGATTATTTTTCAGGATTTTATTTTATTTTTGCCTGTTGCTCGGAAGCAAAAACAAGAGGCGGTGATCGAGACGGAAAATTCACAACTCAGATTACTCGTCCGTCTGTAACGTTCTGTTTACCTACAAGGATTGATCATGAAACATGTAACGTTTTAATTTATTTACAAAAAATATATATTACACGTTTTAATTTGTAATTGATGTTTTTGATATTTTCTGATTTTTCATATATAATTGGTATAAGTACTCCTATAATTTTATTATTGAATTGAAGTGTAAAAGTGTTATATGAGATGTATATCATAAAAGTGGTAGCAATGCATTGAATGAATTTCCAACTAGAAATTTAGTGTGTTGTGTAATTGTTACATTATTGAATTGTGAATAAATTCAAATATTTTCTTCGATTTGCTTTAGATTGTTACAAATAGATTCTCATTCAATACTATTGAATAAGCACTTATGTATTTGAAACTATTAAAAAACAACCAGATTAATTTTCTAGTTTGTCCAATTTAGCAACAGTTTTTTTTAGTTGATTTTTGAGTTTAAAAATCTGTGAGTGTTTGGAAATTCATGTTATTTAGCTTTTAAAAATCAGATTTTTAGGTTGAAAAGGCTAAAAAAAAAAACAGATTTTTAAAATGTAGATATTCAATGGATTTTTAAAACAGTTTTTCAAAATTTGATTTTGAAACAAAAAATCCGCTATCAAACGGATCCATAATGGTCTCGTAGTTAGTTGTAATTGCTGTATAGGTAAATGAATTTTAATTATAACATTCAAAAGAAGAAAGATTGGTTTGAACAAAGCACATGGTAATTTATACCAACAGTATTGAACGAGAAAATAAATGTAAACTTTCTGACACTTTATCAATTTATAGTTTAACATCTCATGGAGTTTATTGATTTATACTTAAATATGAAAAATAAAGCTATTTTAAAATCATTTTTAATTTAAACACACGTTATGCATCATTTCAAATTTAGATTTTGGAGATGGTACTAAACATTTGAAACTTATAATTTTTGAAAAGCAAGGTTTAATTTTCATGGCAAACAAGCAACAAGTCATAATCTAAGTATCTAACAATCATAATTATGAATATGACTTTATCAAACTCGTTTTCATAATGAGATAGCAACCTTTGAAACAACTACTATACTATAGGAAACATCTATGATTCTATTATACTTCATGGAAGAATAATGGAAGTAAGAAAAATATTTAATTTTGTGTGCCCATTAATTCACATTAGCCCATCCTAGTAACATTAATGTCACCCAACTTTTTTCTGTTCTAGACAGGACAAGTGTACATGTCCAGAGTTCACAAAATTTTCTCCAGTGGGGACTATTTGACTTTTAAATCAGTAACAGTAACGTTATAAATACAGACCGATTCAATCAGACTAATTATCAGACAATTTTTCATGTAATTTTTAGAAATTTTTTTACATCACAAACAATACAAAAATAAAATCTCAAATATAATACTTATGAAACCCTAGTTGAGACTATCCTAAAGTTAAATATTAATTTAAAAAATTTAATGATTTTAATATATTTTATTTGACCATTCAACAAAATAAAAATTCAAATATAATATTATAAAACTTTATTTGATACTACTCTAAAGTTAAATATTAATTAAATATATGGCCGAATAGCAGACTCTTAAATTTCATGATGAAAATGAAATTCTAAATTTAAATTGAGGACTGGTGTGTTGAAAATCTGACTGAATCTATCTGTATTATTAGCATTATTGCTTTTAAATGGACTTTTAATTTTATTTTCCTCTTTTTTATGAAGATGATAACAAGAAAAAACTTTTTTTCTAAATATTCATGAAAATCAGTGTTCTTCTCCCAAAGGAAGGTAAGACAATTCGAAAGTAGTTGCTTAAAAACCGAGTGATATTGTATATAGCAACTCATAAAACTTATCCAAAAAGTCTATCCGACGATATGGAACAATTCTAGTCATATTTTTTGAACACGTGTCAAAAAAATAACACTATTGGTAAGAAAAAAGAGTCATGTCATTCTCAACACTAATTACTATATTAATTCTTCTACTTATTCATTTGTACATATCGTTTATTTATATTCCTATTAAAAAACTTGTGATCGAATTTTGACATTAACGTTTAAATAAAAAAAATTAGAAAATGACAGTAAAAGTCACGTCACGTAATAAAAACTCAACATACTAAAAACTCAAATAAAAATATACTAGAACACTAGTTGACTCTACCCTAAATTTAAATAATAATTAAAAATAAAAAAATTTGTTCAATTTAAAAATACAACCCACTAAAAACCCAAATAAAAATATAATAGAACCCGAGTTGAATCTACCCTAAATTTAAATATTAATTAAAAATAAAAAAAATTGTTAAATTTAATATTAATAAAAATCAAAATTTTTGATGAGCTGGATATGCCATGTAATGTTGGTTGATTTTTTGGGTAGGAAAAATGTGTGAGGAAAAGTATTTTCCTTTCCTTAATAACCAGTTTAATCCATAAATTATATATATTGGGTGCAAATAGTAGTTTTAATTGAAAAGTAGAATCCCTAATTAATTTTGGACCATTTATAAAATTATTAATTATTAACACGAAAGTTGATGAAGATCATATCATGTGACTGGTCCTTGATTATTTAGGAGTATATTTGTTTCTTTTACGAATTTCCTTTTGGGATCATATCATCTTTTACGACTTTCCTATTTGAAAATATACTGGTCCAGAGTTTCTTAGTTTTTTGGATTTTTCTTGGGTTTTTTTTACCATTTTTTTTTGTTTTTTTAGGGTTTCCGACCCTATTAAAGGTTTTTCAGTTTTTTTTTTGTATTTTCGGTTTTTTTTAGTTTTTTTAGTTTTTTCTGATTTTTTTTCCATTTATTTTTATTTTTTCAGTTTTTCCTATTTTTTCCATTTATTTTTATTTTTATTGGGTAATTATGTGGATCACCGATTCTTAATTAGTTTTAGAAATAATTGATCCATCATTAATTAAATTTTATAATATGAACAATTATTAAATAGTTTAATTTTTATGTACCTTTTTAATAGGAGTAATTAAAAAAAACATAATGTACAACTATTATATTAACAAAAACATACTCTCAAAAGTTAAATTATCAAAAATTTATCTTCAATTAATAATTAATAAATAACAAAAAAGTTTAATCATCACTTTTAATCTCTTTCCCCTCTCTCTCTCCTCATTTCACTCTCACCCTCTCTCCAATCTCTCTCCTTTCGATCTCTCTTATCCTTCTTCTCTCTCTCCGATCTTTCATCTTTCCTCTCTCGTTTTGATATATCTCCTCATCATCTTTCTATTTTTTCGATCTTTTTCTTCTCTTTCCTCTCTCTCCGATCTCTCTCTTTCGTGGAGATTGAGACAAACACATCTGTCAGAATGGACGGAGAGGGTATAGAGCGAGATCGAAAACTCAAGTTTGATGTCGACGGAGATGCGGTCGTCGAAGGAGATGCATGACAACGACGTGCTAGTTCGAGATCGGAGGACGGATAAGAGTTGAATTTGTTAATTAATGTATAATATTAAAAAATAAGTGTATGAATTACGTGAAGTAAGGGTATGCAGTTGAAAATTATGTATATGAATTATGTAAGTAAAGATATAAATTATGTAAATTGGGGTATGAACTTGAAAAATAAGGGTGAAGTTTATGAATCAGGATATGAATTATACAAATTATGGTATAAACTTTTGAAACAATGGTATAAATTTTTGCAATAAATGTATGAAATATACAAATTAGGTTATGAACTTTTGGGTATGTTTTTGTTAATTAAAATTTTTTGGGTATATTTTTGTTAATTTAGTTTCAAAAGTAGTATGTTTTGTTAATTTATCCTTATTAGTATTTTTATTGGGTAATTATGTGGATGACCAATTATTAATTAGTTTTAAAAATAATTGATCAATCATTAATTAAATTTTATAAGATGACCAATTATTAAATAGTTTTGTTTTTATGTACATTTCTAACAGGGGCAATTAACATAAACATACTGTACAACTATTATATTAACAAAAACATATTCTCAAAAGTTAAATTATAAAAAATATAACTTCAATTATTAATTAATAAAAAACAAAAAAGCTCATTCATCACTTTCAATCTCTTTCCTCTCTTTCTCCTTCTTTCGCTTCGTCTTTCTCTCACCATCTCTCCAATCTCTCTCATCCTCTCTCTCACTCTCTCCGAACTCTCATCATTTATCTCTCATTCCGATCTCTCATATCATCCTCTCTCTATTTTTACGATCTTTTTCTTCTTCTCTCTTTCTCTCTGATCTCTCTTTTCCGTGGAGATTGAGACGGACACATCTGTCGGAATGGACGGCGAGGGTATAAAGCGAGGTCGAAAACTCGAGATTGATGTCGACGAAGATGCGGTCGTCGAAGGAGAGGCTCACGACGACGACGTGCTAGCTCGAAATCGGAGTACATGTAAGAGTTGAATTTGTTAATTAGTGGATAATATTGAAAAATAAGTGTATGAATTACGTGAATTAAAGTTATGGAGTTGAAAATTATGTATATAAATAAGGATATGAATTATGTAAATTGGGATATGAACTCTACGAATCAGGATATAAATTTTTTAAATAAGGGTATATAAAAAATACAAATTAGAGTATGGACTTTTGAAATAAGGGTATGAAAAATACAAATTAGGGTATGAACTTTTGAAACAAGTGTATGAACTTTTGGAATAAGTGTATGAAATGTACAAACCAGGTTATGAACTTTTGGAATAAGTGTATGAAATTTACAGACCAATGTATGAACTTTTGGGTACGTTTTTATTAATTAGAAATTTTTGGATATGTTTTTGTTAATTTAGTTTAAAAAACTAATATGTTTTCTTTAATATGACCAAACTACAGAATGGATCTCATTGGTCTTCTTATATTATTATAAGAAAATATCTTATCATTTTAACATTATGTGGATTATCATTCTTAAAACTGAAGAAGAGTGATAGAGTTTTGCCTCATGTGAAGATCAAACTTTATTAGTATACTTTGAATAAATAAAAATGGAGTGCATGTGAATTGAAAATTGGGGATATGATTAGGATATTGTACTAGATTATCATCTCAAATTGGTTTTCTGATAAGACACTTTACCTGACTTTTTACATAAACAGTTACATGAAATGATATTTGTATGATTGATATAAGCACTTACCCGTCGGAGGAACAATTTTTCTACTTTGAATTTATTGAACCCTTTCACCTTTTTGTCATACGTTTGTTTTACGCCCTGTTGATATTTTACCAGTGTGAGGGCTGTTATCTCACGTTTTTCGTCTAACATGTCGAGCTCTTCCCTCATTCACTTTTCATTTTTTCTACTTACAATTGTGTGTTTAACCGGGAGCGGAACGAGTACCAAATATATGTGGTTGACAAAATTAATAAAAACGCATAATATTTTCTAAATTATAAACACGGAAAATTACGATTTTTTTAATATTTTTTTTATCTTGGTTTCTTTATTAAAATGTATTTGATTTCTATTTTTTTCGTTTTCGCTCAATTTCGACATTGTTTTCAAACTCAAAAAAACCCACAACAGCACGTGCAGTCATGTGTCGAAAGTTTCAACATTTCAAAATTGACTAAAAAATAAATAAAATAGAAACAAAAAAGTTATAAAAGTTAAATTTAAGAAATTAAGTTATAACAAGTAAAAAGATTAATACATGAAATTAAAAAAAAATTAAAAAAAAATTAAAAAAAACCCTCAAAAAACCAAACGTATATTAAACAATAGATATATACGAACAATTAAATATCTATTACACAATTTCAGTATACTCACTTCAATTAAAATACAAACCACCAAAAATTATTTTATAAATTTTATTTTCACTCACCACTACTCTAATTATTATTTTTGTTTAGTTTTTTTAAAATATGTATTACGTATTAATCTGATAATTTGGTGTAAAATGTCTTTTATAATCACTCGTCAACGTTAATTTTTTTTAATTATTACTTATATATTATCAACATATAAAATCATGATATGCTATTGCATATAAAATACTTAAGTGTTTCACAGGATAGCATATATATATCTTATTATGAAAAACACTAATAAAAAAAAAAAAACAAAATTATGCGTTTGTCGTGACAACCACTGATCACATGGTGTCCGTGCAGCCCATGTTTTTAACACTAGCTAGACCTTTTATATTATGATTTAATTTATTCAATGTTTTCACATTTTAATAACTTGTGAGAATGAGCATATGAATAATCATGCATGTTACGAAATGTTTACAAATTTAATCAAAGAAAAATAAACTTTTATAACGTACACGGCCGGTACACACAACCCAAGTGGTTAACAATGACATTTAACTTCACGTTTATTATAAAATTTGACGTGATATACTTTTTTCTAAATCTCTTACTTATATTATATTATTTATCAATTGTACGTAATTCGGTGCATGACCCCATATTTCTTGCTACATTTATTTTTCATTCCCCTTTTCTACGCTAATTCAATAATATCAAACCTACACCAACACTTCTCTCTATTGATATTCAAGAAGATTAGTGACATTATCATAAATTTTATATTTTATGGGTCAATATATATTCTATATAATTTTTTTCATATCTTATATGATTTTTTTTCATAATATAGGGAGACTTAAACGTAAATTAAATATTTTGAAGTTTTTTTTTTTATCAAAATACATAGGAAAAAAAAATTCATAATTTTTTTATCAAAATAAAAAGGCACATAATGTCTTAATTAATTAACTGTATTTACCTAATTAATTCTCTGTTTGATACATTGCATATGCAAATCAATGATATTTTGTGTTTTCAAAGAGTAAATATATTCTTTAAGGCTATACACTTTGATAACTTCGTATGTACGGGTTGAATATGTAAAACATAACAACCACGTATCATGCTATGTGCTTTGATATAAGGTTTCGTATAAAACCTTAAATCTCCGAATTTTATGAAGATATATATATATATATATATGGGGAAGGATATATGAACATCATGAAAAACACCCAAATGGACATTTTTTTGTAAAAACGCTCCAAATCAAGATTTGGTTAATGCGAATCTCTCCGGTTTCACGACGGGAACACAAATATGCGTCTTGTTTTTTTTTCTGAGATATATAATGACATGTTTTGAATTTTTAAATTTTACCATAATTTCGAAAACATGTCATTATACATCTCGGGAAAAAAAAACAAGACGCATATTTGTGATCCCGTCGTGAAACCATGGAGATTTGCATTAACCAAATCTTGATTTGGAGCGTTTTTACAAAAAAATGTCTAGTTAGGTGTTTTTCATGGTGTCCATATAACATTTTCCTATATATATATATATAGTTTAACACACAATCCCGAGTTTGACTTATTTATTTATTTATTTTATATATATATATATTGTTTTAGAAGTGTGAATTGTTTGCAACTTTATAGACAATAGTATACTTTTATTGGCTATCATTCGCTACAAAATAATGTTTTATTTAGTGAGAGTTAAAAGTTGTCACAAGTCTGTCACTAATTTAAAAAGCTGTCATAAATCTGTCGCAAATTGATTAAACTGTCACAAAACCGTTACAAAAACCGTCGCTAATAAACTCGTAACAAAAAATATCGTCATTAATCCGTTGCTATTTACGTATTTTTTGTAAGTGATTACCAAATTAATGGAACAACTCTATACTAAAGCAGTTGAGCATATGGGACGCATGACTTTTCATGAAGTATATACACATGAACTACATACTAATCAATAGATGACTTGTTGGTTTATTTATTAAAAAAAAAAAAAGATTTCCTATATTTTGTAACGGTGCTAGTTACATTATTGATTTTCTTTTGTTATATTTAGCAATATAATCAAGCATCTGCGAATAATACGAAAAGTATTATAAGTAGTTTCTTCATTACTGTAATTCTATAATTGTATGTATAAGCAAAAGTAACCTTTAGAACTAACTCAATTTAGGTGCAATAATGCAGTATATATATCAATAGAAAGTCTCAAATGCTTTTCATTTTAGCACGTAACAACACAAGACATTGAGTTTCTATGTACCATGTTTGGTTTAATAATTGTCACAAAGTCAGGCTATTGGGAAGTTACTTTAGTTGAACAATTGCATAAGTATCATTTATAGTGTTCAAATATATATCGTCAACTTTTTCACCTGCTTATTTGCTGATGAGTTATTTCAATACAAATTAATAGTATCTCATCATGAAAACATGGTTATTAATTGTCAAATCATGTCCTTGATACTTGTCACATTAATTTGTCAGCAATTTAAACTTTATCCTGAACTAGCTAAATGGGAATGGGGATCACACAGAATTTGTGTTGTTTATGTAACATTTAATCTTATTTGCTCTTTTTGATACTAATTATGTTTTAAGTTGTACTATCTGGTAGGGTACGAACTAATCATCCCATACGCTTTGAATTGTCTGATCGTAATTACATCGAAATTATCTTAATGTTTGCATTTCTATGGCCCAAAAAAGGGGTGACGACGTTGGTAGTTGGTACGATGGTTACATTAATCAGACAACTCGATCAAAGTATCGAACCATCGTTACCATTTTAACGGGCAGTTGGTAAATGAAAAACGGAAGACGTGACTTCGAATAATATATAGGTGCAACAAAATGGGATGGTCTTGTGAGTAATATTTTGGAAAATGTATTTACATGTGTATGGTTAAATACTGTAATTAAGACATAAGTTAAATTATAAATTCATTGATGTAATAGTTTAAAAAGTGTTTTAACTTTTAAAGATTTTCTGATATATATAAATAACAGAACTTTACAAGATCATGCTAGTTCTCAACTTCTCATTGCCAATTTCATAACCAAGACATTCTAGAATTGGGATTTTTTTAGAAACGAAATAATGGAAAAATAAACCATGCATAATGAGTCTATATTTATGTCTTTGTCATTTTTTTTTCAATTGTCAATTTCGTCACAAGTCTTCTATAGTCTGGCTAAACATGGCCAACTGGTTGAGCAAACAAAAAAAAGCTAAATCTTCCAGTTTTTGACAAACATATCATATGTTTTCTTTTATCAATGTTACAAGAAAGCCATCTTTAATTAACATTTCACCTAACTCAACTTGCATACTTCAAGTGGATACTTCCTAAAAATCACAATAGATTAAATGAAAGAAAACAGCTCAATGTCAAATCACAAACTAAGAAAAATATATATATATATATGTATTTTCAATAAAGAGATTTATTGTATAATTCCTTTATTAATGCTTTGGTAGAGTATACACATCCTTAGTAAATTGCTTAGAATATATAAACATAAAGTATATATGTGACTATGTGAGGGACAATAGTGTCATGTCAAGTTATTTTATTTAGTGCAAAATTAATACTATTGCAATGAGTCCTTGAATAAGTGATCATGACTAATATAAAGCGTATAATCAAGTACAATACATGTAAGAATATTTAGTCCATTAATGACTTTAAGGTCTTAGATAAATACAACTAAATTGGATTGGTTGGGAGTTTGTTTGTTTTTTGGAGCTTTAAGCATTATTAATTAGTTGAGACACTATAAAAAAAATACTCAAATAGCGACGGGATTAGTGACAGTATTTTTTGTTACTACCTTATTAACGACGGTTTTTGTGACAGTTTAGTCAATTTGTGACAGATTTGTGACAGTTTTTTAAATTAGTGACATGATTGTGACAGTTTTTGACTCTTATTAAATCAAGCATTATTAATTAGTTGAGAGTTGCAAACCATATAAGTAGGGCCAAAATGTAGCACTCAAAAGTCTTAAACCTATAAATTATGAAAGTGGGGTTTTTTTTGTAAGAAAAGTGAAAAATAATTTAAAAACAACGAGTCTTGAATTTCTGTAAATTAACATTTTGTGTTTTGCAATTTCAGAATATTAATACCGACTCCCCCCCTACATATAAGTAGGTTCGGTAAACTTTGAACTTTGACGTGGTATAGAAACTGCAGTTAAGGGAACGAGAGCCCGATAAGCCGATGATGAGGCTTGTATATACAAAATGAGGGGATAGATAGAGAGAAAGACGATGCCAACAAATCGGCATAAGTGTAACCTTTTCATCAAAAGTTCATGTCAAATTACGAGTTTTTTTATTTATAAGTAATGAATAACCGAAAGTCATTAGAGAATCTATATAGTTGGTTCACGCTGAATGGAAAATATCCCCTTCGACTGTAACGAATTCGTTTGTATCCTTACTCAACGAAGAACCAACCAACAAAAACTAAAATACATTTTATAATCTTAAAAAATGAATTTATTTAATAATCCATTAAGGGAGAAATGCATTTTTTTTTCTATTCAGCATTTCTCGAGCAATTAACTCTATTTTTGCTTCTCCGATGTTTTCAAAAATTAACTGCTGTTGTCACATGCATTTGACATCCGCAACGTGCTATTCACAGTCGCATTTCTCAGGCGGGATGAAATCGAGATTCGTAGCTAGAGCAAATATTCATACTTTTCTTGGTTAACTCATTCGATATCCACGGACCACATGGATACGACCACATCCCTAAATATTCATAAGCTTTACGTTGCTTTTTTACCGATATTAACAAATCTTTTATTTAATGATTATCCGATCACAACTACAATTCCAACACTCAGAAGTCAAATGCGAGACCTTGTCATACTAACATATACCCCCGCTGTCAGTTAATCTACATGCTCGTAGACAAATACGGGCAGCCAAATATGGATGACTTCCCATATATAAATATTTGGACACGTCCCACCCGGATAAAAAATGATGGAAAATAAATTATTTTCTATATAATTTGATCAAATTTTTCAAATTTTAAATTTTCACAACTTAACCCCCAATATTACAGGAAATAAACTCATACAACTATGGGCAAAAAAGTATATAGAATATCGAACCATCCATTTAGAATTCCTGATTTAGTCACTCGTTTCGTGTTGAAACAATGCTACATTTAGAGTATGCCACATGTCGTCATTATGCAAAAATGTTAAAAGATACTACTTAACTGCCATAACATGTTAATAAGAGTCCAAATCTTTTACCCCTTATTTTTTACCTTATTCCGTGTCCCCTGTTTATTTTTACTCAAATTTTAAATTTTCACAACTTATACCGCAACTTTATAAACTTTTATATTATATTGTATTCAAATTTTAAAACATTTGAACATAATATTGTTTTAGACAATTTTTTTAATATTCAATATTTAATTTACACTAATTTATACATTTATTCCAAAACAAATTTTGTGTGGATTTTCTTTTAAAAATAATTATTGAAATGTATTGATACATGTATTATAGTAATTGTACAATTTTTTTCAAGTTTTTTAAAATATTTTTTTGGATAAAATAAGTAAGAAGGCACGAAAAGAAATGGAGAAATAGGGTAGAAGATTTGGACTCCGTTAACAATCGTTACTTCGAATTATATCTCTGTAAAATGCTTTGTATAAACAAGTAGGAAAGTAAAAGATTATGGTTATGTAAAAAATCTTATAACTTTATTCTAGTATTCGGTTACTACTTATAGAGTAATTACACTCTCGAATGCTAATATTTATGTATTTGCTAGTAAGTTGTAATACTAAAGTATTGTACATTCTCAAATAGCGACGGGATTAGTGACGGTATTTTTTGTTACGAGTTTATTAGCGACAGTTTTTGTGACGGGTTTGTGACAATTTAGTCAATTTACGACAGATTTGTGACAGCTTTTTAAATTAGCGACAGGCTTGTGACATCTTTTGACTCTCATTAAATCAAACATTATTTTGTAGATAAAGACTCAAATATATTTTGGGCAATGGTGTTAGTTATAATGGCTTATTGGTGGAAGATTATCTTTCAATAAGATTTTTGTTCATAGATTACTACTTTTATAAAAAAAATTAAGTGCAAGTCATCTTACAATTGATAAAAAAATATATTACTTTCGTAACTTTTTGTCATTTTTTTTTTTTTACTTAATAATTCAAAAAAACACTAAAAAAAGCTAAAAAAAGCAGTTTTTAAATTATTTTTTTACACTTTGATATATTTCTCGTGTAAATTATAATATATTTTTTTAAGCTTAAAAACAACTTTTAAACTCTTTTTTACATTTTAATATCTTTCCCGTATACATTATAAGTTATTTTTTAAGTTTAAAAATAACTTTTAACCTTTTTTTATTAGACCGGGTGACTGAAACTTAAAAAAAGTTTCGGCCAAAAATCTACATTTAAAAAATCTTTTAAAAGATAACATACCACTAATATTCTCAAGATATTTTAGGCAATGGTGTTAGTTAACAGTGGGGCCGGACGAAAAACCGAAAAAACCGAACCGATAACCGAAACCGAAAAACCAAAACTTTTTCGGGTCTGTTTCGGTTTACAATAAAGTGGAACCCGAAAAAAACCGAAAAACCAGAAAAACCGAAAAACCAAAACTAAAATCTAAAAAACCCGAAAAAACCGAAACCGGACCGAAAAAACCCTGTCCGGTTCGGTCCAAAAAAGAAAAAAACCGAAACCAAAAAATCTGCTCGGTTTCGCTTTTGTCAAAAACTGAACCGGACCGAAGCCAACCCTAGTTAATCGGCCTAAAACTCCTCTTCTAAATTGGGCTCAAAAAAGTTGGGCCTCCTAATTGGGCTAAAAAACGTTGGGCCTCATAATTGGGCCTCTAATATAGGCCTTTTATTCGACCCGCATAAAAACGGTCAACGGGTCGTATATATAAATATCGATATAAATAGATACATATTATAATATAATATAATAATCTCTGAACACAGTTTAGGTCTCTCTCTCTCTCTCTCTCTCTCTCTCTATATATATATATATATATATATATATATTATATTATTTATTGATCTGATAAATTGAGGTATAATATCTTTATTTTTAGTTCCTCTAATTTAATTGTGTTTTTATTATATCGATTTTGTTGGATTTATAAGACACTTTTTTTTTAATTATTAATCGGGATTGATAATTCGATACCCTTTTTAGGTCTAATTGATTGTTTAATAGCTTTTCTTTATTTTTATTTAGTATTATTATTTCCATTTGTTAGATTTAATTTGGTACCTTTTTAGGTCTAATTGAATGTTTATTAGCTTTTTTTTCATTTGTTATTTGGTTACTTGGTCCAATTAAATTGTTTTGGTTTAGGGTTTTTTTATTATTATTTCCATCTGTTAGATTTTTAAATTAGTTTAAGCTAATTAAGGTTAATAATTTGGTACTTTTTTTAGGTCTAATTGAATGTTTAATAGCTTTTTTTTCATTTGTTATTTGGTTACTTGGTCCAATTAAATTGTTTTGGTTTAGGGTTTTTTTTATTATTATTTCCATCTGTTAGATTTTTAAATTAGTTTAAGCTAATTAAGGTTGATAATTTGGTACTTTGTTTAGGTCTAATTGAATGTTTAATAGCTTTTTTTTCATTTGTTATTTGGTTATTTGGTCCAATTAAATTGTTTTGGTTTAGGGTTTTTTTTATTATTATTTCCATCTGTTAGATTTTTAAATTAGTTTAAGCTAATTAAGGTTGATAATTTGGTACTTTGTTTAGGTCTAATTGAATGTTTAATAGCTTTTTTTTCATTTGTTATTTGGTTATTTGGTCCAATTAAATTGTTTTGGTTTAGGGTTTTTTTATTATTATTTCCATCTGTTAGATTTTTAAATTAGTTTAAGCTAATTAAGGTTAATAATTTGGTACTTTTTTTAGGTCTAATTGAATGTTTAATAGCTTTTTTTTCATTTGTTATTTGGTTATTTGGTTCAATTAAATTGTTTTGGTTTAGGGTTTTTTTATTATTATTTCCATCTGTTAGATTTTTAAATTAGTTTAAGCTAATTAAGGTTGATAATTTGGTACTTTGTTTAGGTCTAATTGAATGTTTAATAGCTTTTTTTTTCATTTGTTATTTGGTTACTTGGTCCAATTAAATTGTTTTGGTTTAGGGTTTTTTTATTATTATTTCCATCTGTTAGATTTTTAAATTAGTTTAAGCTAATTAAGGTTGATAATTTGGTACTTTTTTAGGTCTAATTGAATGTTTAATAGCTATTTTTTTCATTTGTTATTTGGTTACTTGGTCCAATTAAATTGTTTTGTTTTAGGGTTTTTTTATTATTATTTCCATCTGTTAGATTTTTAAATTAGTTTAAGCTAATTAAGGTTGATAATTTGGTACTTTTTTAGGTCTAATTGAATGTTTAATAGCTTTTTTTTTTCATTTGTTATTTGGTTATTTGGTCCAATTAAATTGTTTTGGTTTAGGGTTTTTTATTTTATTATTTCCATCTGTTAGATTTTTAAATTAGTTTAAGCTAATTAAAGTTGATAATTTGGTACTTTTTTTAGGTCTAATTGAATGTTTAATAGCTTTTTTTTCATTTGTTATTTGGTTATTTGGTCCAATTAAATTGTTTTGGTTTAGGGTTTTTTATTATTATTTCCATCTGTTAGATTTATCGAGGTATTATATCTTTATTTTAGTTCTTCTGCTTTAATGGTATTTTTTTAATCGAGTTTGTTGGTCAGTTTTTTTTAATTTTTAATCGGAATTGATAATTTGATACCCTTTGGGTCTAATTGAATGTTAAGCAGATTTAATTAAATTGTTTTGGTTTATTTGTTTATTATTATTTCAATATGTTATATCAGGAGCTTAGATTAATAATTACCTAAATGCTTATTAATTATTATAATCAAGGTTGATAATTTGGTACCCTTTAGGTCTAATTGAATGTTGAATAGATTTTTATTCATATGTTATTTAGTTACTCGGTCCAATTAAATTGTTTTTGGTTTAGGTTTTTGTTTTTGTTATTTAGTAATTCGGTCCAATTTAGTTGTTTTGGTTTATGTTTTTTTTTATCTCTATCTGTTAGCTTTGGAGGTTAGATTTATATATATCGACTCTGTTAGTTTAACTGTTTATATTTATAAGTGGGTTTTTAATTTTTTCTAAAACAGGTTGATAATTTGATACCCTTTTAGGTATATTTGAATATTTGATAACTTTTTGCTGTATATCTTTAGTGACTTGGTTTTAATTGGTTTTGCTAATAAAAGGGGTATATTAAAAGAGAACTGAAAGAGTTTATGGATTTATTGGTTTGTAATCTTGTAGAAGTTTTTTTAAGTACCACTGATTCGATTAGTTGATTTATATTGTGATGTCTTTTTCTATCGATTCAGCAATTTATGATTTAGAATTTTAAGTTAGTTCTTTATTTCTAGTGTAATTGATAATTTAGTTCCTTATGGGTCCAGTTGAAGGTTTGATTACCGTTTTCCACGTCTTCTCCATATATCTAATAAAGGGGTTATATAAGAAAGAATATAGTGGTTATACGAAGTACCTCGAATGGATTGGGTGCTTTTTATTCTGCTTAAGATGTCTTTTCCTATCGATTTTGTTAGTTGGCTGGCTGTATAGTTTTCTGAGCAGGATTGACAATTCTATTCACTTTCAATCGAAGAAGTCGTATACGAATGTATTATGTAGTTTATATGGTTTTGTCTTAGTTTTCCTGTTTCTTCTCTCAATAAATCCTTGGAAAGAATAACCTTTATTGATGAATTAGGAGAATCGGAGGAAATAACTTTTATTGATGTAATTGTAGTGGCACTAAGCTGGCCAGCTTAATTAACTGATTAAGCGTCATATAGATGGATTGTTGTCCATTTCTCTACGTGCTTACATCATGTGTGAGTAGTTCTGTACAGCATTGCGAAAAAAATGTATCTTTATATTCTTTCTACAATTTTAAGACCATGTTCTGAATAAGTTTCGCAGTGGTTCGACATGAGAATCTAGCATGTATTTTGAGTTTTTCCAGTCAAAACAAGTATCTCAATGCACCCAGTATATATTTGCATGTCTTTACTCTTATCTTATCCAGTTTGGGGAATGTTTGTGTATGGAAGATTAGTGCATCATAACTTGATAGATACATTAGAATATTGTCTGTATTTTGTAGTGTGAAATGGTATATTTTTCCTAAATCCATGTGCTTGCATATTTTGTAGCCTTCAGTATGTCTGGGGTTTTATCATTTCAACTCTTATTGAAATTTTAGTTTTCAACTACTGATTGTGAAATTTCTGCCTTTTCTTTATCTTTTTTCTTCAATGTGGCTTCAGGAAAAATGCCTCGATATGATGATCGCTATGGTACAACACGTCTCTATGTTGGCCACTTGTCTCATCGAACACGAACTCGAGATTTGGACGACATCTTTGGCAGATATGGAAGGTATTTGCAGACTGATATTGCTTAATGTCTTATATTCTAACGCTTCCAAACCTTATTATGCATGATCCACCTTTGCTTAAAACGTTTGAACATATGTACCTTTGTGATTGGTTCAGTACGTAAACCTTTTGCCGGCTTTATTAGTGTGTATTACTTATGAGTTAGTGACGGGGTCCATTAGGGCAAACTCTTATTTTGGGACTTTTGAATATAGTGACGGTTTTCGTGATTGGTACAAATACACAGTCTTTCCCGGGTTTATTTTGGTATACTTTGAGCTTCACTACTTTGTGTCAGTCTGATGCAAATGTTTCACTTAGTTATAAGGGTACTAGTTTGTGTAGATCTTGGATTGGTTGAGCTGAGGTGTGTAGTGGGTCGAAAGATCATAAAAAAATCAAAATAATATTTAGAAAGCTCAACCGTCCACGTGTCCTAGTGATTTAACTTGAATGGTCTTATTGAAGGTTTTTGGGGTTTCCCCAACCTGGTGGTCTATGGTGAGGTGTTGCCCTTGGTGGCTGCAAAAGTGTATAGGGGATTCATGAAGATTCTTACTATTATCTTATTCCCTATTTTTTGATGGAAATGCCAACAATCTCAAATGGTGTTTAGATGATCTTTGAGGGGCGTAACTGTCAAACCTTGGTAATTTTGAAATGATGGCCTTATTTTTTTGGCGCCTGTTACGCAGAATACGCGATGTGGACATGAAGAGAGACTATGCCTTTGTTGTATGTATTTCTTTACCCTTCTCTCGCAACTCGAGTTGTCTTACTTTTGAATTCGTATTTAAATATTTCTTTTTGCACAATACAATCTTTTTTTTCCTGTTTTCTCCATTTGTTGCAATAGGAATTTAGTGATCCTCGGGATGCTGACGATGCAAGATACAGATTGAATGGCCGAGAAATTGATGGAAGTCGTATCATTGTGGAATTTGCTAAGGGAGTAAGTTTTAGATTTCCTTGTCGATGGTTTTGCCTTTCTGTATTTTTTAGGCTTCTTCTGTTGTAGCTCTTAAGAGAATACACCATTTTTATAGTATCTTAGAATAGATAGGTTTATCCAGCTTAAAAATTCAAGCTTTTTCATGCCAACAGGCAACATCTATAAAGGCAGTTTTTAAGCTGGTCAACCGGATACAGTCCGGCTTTGCTTTTGAGCATAGAAGTAAGAAACCTGAGATTAAATACTGCGACCAAATTAGGCCTTGCTTGATTGCAATTTTTTGAGCTACGTTTTTTCATGTTTTTTTTCTTAGATGCTAAGCTGCATTTTATTGTCCAGCATAAAAGGTGAACTCTTTCTAGACCTTTGTTCTGAAAAAGGTTCCAAGTTGGAAGAAACTAGCTTTTCTCGAGATTTCAAAAAATCCATCTTATGTGCTGCAATGAAACAAACGTCTCTGGCCAAATTAGACAGCTAGCTACAACATTAAGCTGTGATCAACTAAATGCAGTCTGGTTTATAAGCAAAAAAATATCGAGCCTAGAAGCTCCAACCAAGAAAGGTCTTTGTGATATGGTCTTTGCTAACTTTCTTAATGAGAAATTAATTATGGTTAATTTTGCAACATAGGTGCCACGTGGCGGTGGTGGTGAAGGGGGAGGAGGTGGTGGTGGTAGTGGATATCGGGACCGTGAGTATCTAGGAAGAGGTCCTGCACCTGGTACCGGCCGTTGCTTCAATTGTGGACTTGACGGCCATTGGGCTCGAGATTGCAAGGCTGGGGACTGGAAGAACAAGTGTTATCGCTGTGGGGAACGTGGCCACATAGAGAAACATTGCAAAAACAGCCCCAAGTCAACAAAGTAAGATTTCTTTTCAATTTCTCTCCCTCTTGTTATGGCTTGTTTACATAATTGTTCTATGGGTGTTGCAAAATTGTAAAAACTGCGCACAGAAGTAAAGGTAGATTATTTAAGTCCCTCTACCATTGTCTAATTATACACAAAAATACAATAAATAAATATTAAACTACATATTATTGGGTGTGCAGGCGTGGGCGGAGCTATTCACGTACTCCGTCTCCTCGACGTGGGAGGAGCCCAAGCCGAAGCCGTAGTTATAGCAGGAGTCGCAGTTACAGGTAATTTTGTATGAATAATACCTACATCATTAGGATATAATGCATGTTAAACAACATTCTTTGAGCCCATCTTTGTTTATTCATGATTGCTCAACAGGGTTATTCCATTTGAGTTTTTAAACAATATGTGGGGGATTAAAATACTTTATTTTGAAACCCTTTCAAAGAAGGGTCAATCTATAATCCCTTGTTATTTTCTGATGTTTTTGTTGTTTTGTTTGTGGTATTCCGAGTACACTGAAATTTGACAACTTTATTGGCCGGTGTTTTTCTTGAATGTGTTTTTTGACAGAAATTTTATCATTCACATTATGTAGTAGGCAACAAAATGCTTCCGTAGTATCATTTGAGCATTGAACCAGAGTAAATACGTAAATAGGTTTTTTGTTCTTACTACGGATTTTTACATAAGGCATATCTTGATTTCACTATTTCCTGTGTATCTAATTTCCCTATTCTATGTTTCATGCCTCTCTTCAGTCGCTCCAGGTCACCCGCAAAGAGGGAAAGAAGCATTGATGAAACAGAGAGGAGATCGAAGAGGTCTCCACCACCTTCCAAAGGGAGAAAGCACAGCCCCTCTCCCGAAGAGAGAAGCCCTATGGAGAGAAGAAGCCCATCCCCACAGGAGGATCGTAAGCAAGCCAATGGGTCTGAGTATAGTGGCAGCCCAAAGGAGAGGAGCGTGAGCCCTGCTGCCACTGACATGGAACGAGACAACAGCAAGAGCCCCGCTGAAGAGAACGGAGGTGGTCGCAACAGCGTTAGCCCTGTGCCTAGAGATGATGACATGAGCCCTGTTAATGGGGTTGAAGAAAACGGTGGCTCGCCTAGTGGATCTGCTTAAGTTGTTTCTTTATTTGGATTGTATGAGAGATGTTATATATATAATGACTCTTAATAATCTCCTTTGGGATTCTGTTGTTTTAATTTGAGTTGGTGGTGGTACTTGATATAACGTTTTGGTTGCGAAGTTTGTGTTCTTGTTATTAAGGATGTTAATTATTAAGTTCTTTATGGATAAAATTGCTATCGCTTATTTTGGCCTTTGTTTTTGCAAAATACTAGTATGTTGAGGTATGACTAATCATCGACTCTAGATTGTAAGGATTTGAAAATTTTACATCAAGTTAGGGCAAGCTTGCTCATTGAGCTTTCGCTAAGTATGCTTATTGCTAGACGTGGGAAAACGTAAACTGCTAATGCTAGTTAGTTGTTTCTAAATTTAGAGGTGAAATCTGGTTTTATTTCTAAGTTCAGGTGATAAAAACACAAACAATAGCTACCAAAATGTTTATCGTATCGATATCTATTGGTGTATAGGTTGTGCATTATATTTCCTTATTCTCTTGCCGAGTTAATATGCAATGCGTATATTATAGATGTCGAAAAGCTGATATAAGTTAAACCAGTTGCATTTATAAACAAACTCATTCTTTGCATCATTTGATACATTGATACATATCCATATCAGTTGAAAGTACAACCTTTCACTTCCCAAAATGTGTTCCAAGTCAAGTGTTTTGTGTCTTTGTTTTGGTATGCTTTTTGTGCAAAAGAAACAGATTAATGAAAATATGATAAAAATAGTGAAGGGAAAGTTTGTAACTAGTGGAGGAGATGGGAACAGAATGAGCAAAAGTTGCCTAAAAGCATGGTTAAGTTGTTGCAGGTCAAAGGTCAAAACCAAACCTCATTTATAAAACAAAAATATTCCTTAAACAGGAAAAAACTAAAAAAAAACTAAAAAGAACAAAACCCAAAAGAGGAGAGCAAATCAACCCAATGAAAATTGGGTTCTGAGCATAATCTCTTCTTCCAATATTTAACTAATGCAAATTTTCATTTTCAAGTTGATGTTTTTTACAGTTTCTGTCAAATTTCAGGCAGAAAATATATAGTTTTTTATGGATACTTCAGCTAATTGTCAAGAGCAGCTTAGGTAATCAAAACCCACATAAGAGGTATGATATGACCTTATCATTTTTTTTTTAATTATTCCAGGTTTTTAGAAATATTCTTTTTAAATATCTGAATTGAATGGACCAATTTATTATATTAATGCTAGTTGGGTATTGAAATTTATTATTTATATAGATGTTTAAGGGTAATTGTTTTTTCTCTATGTATCGTAGCAAAATGAGATTCGGGAACTAAAATACGATATGATACACGGATAAAATAAACTTCCAAAAAATAGGAAATGATTCGACATGGTATATGGATTAAACAATTTTAAATGTAACTGTCAATAATAAACATAGAAGTCGGAATCCTCTTATTTTTCTACATATTTTTCATGTCATGAATGTATTTAAAGCAATATGATGGAACCTTGTCCACTTTAACGAAGAAATTTAACTAGGCAAGTCCCATCCCGTTGTCACCCGGACAGGACGTTAGTTACCGTAGTTGGGTTCCAATCTGTCCTTGCTTGATAGATAGATGCCATACTGGCATAGTCAGATACTTACCTCAGGTATTGGTTACAGGAGCAGAGCAGGCTCTATTCATACCATATAGGAATACCATGTAGGGAAGACGCGGATTGCTAATTGTTGTTGCGTCTTCCGTCTGCTATGAGAGATCAAAGTAGTTACACACTTTCTTCTAGACAGACACATTCTAGTTAATTTCCAGATACATTCTAGAACACTTCTGTACATAGATTTCTTTAGGTTTCTTTCAAGAATATGGATCAAAAGACTAAATCACATTCTCAAGATGAGTTTACTTGTTAATTATAACAAGTCCAAATTATTAACTAGATCAAAATACTTATTGGGCTAGATCAAGTTTACTTTCCAACAGACCTAAATTTACTAATGTCTATTAAGTGATTGTTTCTTGCTGATGTGCAGATTAATGGTGTATGAGGTCAATCATGTAAATTCACACTTCACAGCAGTGACCCGGATACTTTTCGACCGGACCGGTCATATTAGGTAACAACAACAACAATAACAACAAAAACTATGTCGAGGTAAATTAGCAGATTTTAAAATGGGAATATCCGCCTTAAAAAAACTCGTGTCCCCCTGTTGGAGACCATCGGTCCAAACCATAGGTGAAAACAGCAATAAATCAGGTAAAACAGCATGTGGACAACCCAATGGTCTCTGGTGGTACAAGGACTCTGGCCATCACGTGAACGGTGAATTTTCAATGGCTGTGATTCAAGCGAATAAAACACTCGAGGACCAGACTCGGCTTGAGTCTGGGCCGATGGGCGAAAGTGAGACAGGCCCACAAGGGACTTTTGTCGGAATTTACGATGGGCATGGTGGGGCCGAGGCTGCTCGGTTTGTTAATAACCACCTCTTCGATTATATTAAAAGTACGTGTTTTTTCCTTGACATATTGTGTAGTATTTTTTCACTTTTGCGTACAGATTACTTGACAAATGACAAACCATGGGCAATGACATATTGTCGGTAACTAGTTAAACCTTGCCAATCGGATAGGTTAGTTACATATTACACACCTTTTTGCTTAATCCATAAAAGTCATTTGTCAGCAAATAATTTTTTATAAAGAATAAATTTATGGCCAATTTGGAATAGAGGCTTCCTTCGTTATAAATGGTAAGCAATTAAGTCTGAATTTTCTTGGGTTGAGTAGAAATCTTGGTTCATCCTTCTTACAGCTTCTAGCGTAAAGCTCATGTTTTACGCTGATCAACCAAATAAAGTCCACCTTTAAAGTTAAAAACAAGAACAAAAGCTAGCTTAAAAGCTGCAACCAAAAAAGGCACCCATATTTGCGTTATTCTTGACCATTTTCACTCTTAAAAAATAAATGGTAAAAAGTGCTTCCGTTTGGCTGGAAGGTGTTACGTGCAAGTAGGAGGGAGGGTGCTAAAGTCAAATTTCCTTCTCATATGAATGAGAATCTCTATTAAAACTGTCAAGAAGAAGTAATGTCAAATAGGCAAAGTTTACAAGTTTCAAATTTAGAATTGTTTTTAGTAAGTTGGAGCTTATTATTCTTCATTAGAAGATAATATGCCGCAATACCAAGTTGCTTAAAATGGAATAATATTTTTTGGGACAATGTCACAATGTTGTCATGAATTAGAAATTCTCATTGACTCGTCAATTTATGCTTCTATAGAATTTCTTTGTTCTGAAACTTCGCAAAAAGAAAACTTATTTTATAAATTTGGTGCATATCCCTATGGTATATATTCCACCCGTAATTTGTGATTTCGACTTATTAGGGCTTATTATAACTTTTCAGAAAATAAGCTGGACTTTCTGAGGTTGAGGACTAATATCAGGTCAAAATATTAAGAAAATATCAGGTTTTATGCAGCCTAACGATAAGGAAGAAAAACTGAGTTCACAAGATGTAACCAAACAAGGCCCAAATCTACTAATTTTTGGTTTCCTCCTTCAAAACTGGAGTACATTTCATTGACTGGCTTAAAAGCTGCGTTTCTCTCGTGTTTTGACCTGAAAAAGCTAGAAACTAAGCGAGAAGAATCCAGCTTTTCACTGAACCCAAAACATAACCTATTATTTTCTTAAAAGTTGCAACCAAACAAGTCTAAGTCCAGTGGTTGTACATTCTAATTTTTTTTTTGTCTGATTCATTACGTTGCTGACATGTCAGCTGTTCATGGTGCAGAATTCACAACCGAAAACCAAACCATGTCCGGAGACATCATAACCAAAGCATACTTAGCCACCGAAAATGACTTCCTAACATTAGTGAGAAATCAATGGCTGAGATCGCCACAGATCGCGTCTGTCGGAGCCTGTTGTTTGGTGGGAATTATATGTAGCGGTTGGCTATATATTGCAAATGCAGGAGATTCTAGGGTCGTTTTGGGGAGACTAGAAAAAAAATCGAAAGAGGTTAAAGCGGTTCAATTATCGGCCGAGCATAATGCTAATTTTGAATGTGTTAGAGATGAATTGCATAAATTGCACCCTGAAGATCCGTCGATTGTTGTTCTTAAGCACAAGGTTTGGCGCGTTAAGGGCCTTATACAGGTAATTTCTGATTTTATTCCTGAAGTTTGCAATTCCTCACGGTGTGTTTCTGAGTATAAAAGCTTGAGCAGTGTTTTTTTTATTTTGTTCCTGAAGTTCACAATAAATTACTTGGACAGTATTTTTCTAAAAGAATTTTTTTAGTAAATCAACCTTGTGTATTTAGAGATTTTGCCTCTTACTTGGTCACACTTGTTGCAATTAAGCTATTAAGGCGTCTGCAATTTTGTTAAGAGACTTGATTTGCAGTGCCTAGAAACTTAACATGTAGGACGTGTTTCGCCTTTTCGGATAAATATTTTTTTATTGTATGTACATATGTCCAATCTCTACCTTTATTTAGTTGCAGTATTTAAGCTCCACTTTTGCCTGTAAAGCTTGACTCTAAATAATCCATTTTATTTACTTCGAAGATGCAGAAGAATTGGCAATTTTATATATTCAAGAGTTCATCTCTTTTATCTAATTGGTAGGTTTCAAGATCCATAGGAGACGCATATTTGAAGAACGCAGAGTTTAATAAAGAACCACTATTGCAAAAATTTAGGCTACCAGATTCATTTACAAAGCCGATATTAAAAGCAGAACCGAGCATTGCCATTCAGAAACTGTATCCCGAGGATCAATTTCTTATTTTTGCGTCTGATGGTCTGTGGGAGCAACTAAGCAATCAAGAGGCTGTTGACATTGTCCATAATTACCCTCGCAATGTAAGATTGTAAAATTTTGTTATGTAGCTTTTGTTCCTATTTTGGGCTATAGATATTGGTTACATTATGTTTTTATCCATTTTAGTTCATAATTGTTTTTGTATGTAGCGGGTTTCATTCTGACGAATTACGCAGCTTCTAAGAAAAAAAGTGAATTCTGCAATGAAACCAGCTTAGTGCCAGTAACGAGTATATAATATGTTGCTATAGATCAATTTGCTAGATACTTTAGGTGTCTAGGAAAGTCTTTTTTTCTTCTCTGTATCAACTTCTCATATAAATTTTCTTTTGGATAGTAGTTTTTGTTTCTCATTTGCTTGATTTGATACGATAATATTTGCTGGATTATTCACAACTTATTAAGCTGGTTAACACAATACTGTTGCTTGTACCCCATAAAGTGAATATTTTGATCTTAAAAGCTGCAACCAAACAAGAATAGAATCGTTCTAGTGTGTAGCTGCAAAAAAGCTTGGTGTATTAATTAGGTGTCTGAATAGTCTTTTCAACCTTTACAGATCAATGTTTCAAAGAAAATTTCTTTTGGACACCAGTTTTTGTTTCTCTTATCTTGAAATGATACAATATTTGTGCAATTATAAACCAATATATTATACTCTGCAGGGTATTGCAAGGAAACTCGTAAAAGCTGCAATAAGAGAAGCAGCCAACAAAAGGGAGATGCGATATTCGGACTTAAAAAAGATAGAAAAAGGAGTGAGACGGCATTTTCACGACGATATAACTGTTATAGTTTTGTTTCTAGACGGCCATCTTATTAGTCGTACTTCCTATAGGGGGCCTAAGCTCTCAATCCGAGGAAGTGATGGCATCTAGGCAAAAAAGAAAGAAAAAACTTATACTTCGTATTTAGTAGCATTTTTCAATTTATTTTATTTTCTCTTTGTAACAAAACAATGTACTCCGTTTTTTTCCTTCTTATTTCACAAAAAAGATATAGAGTTCATGACTGAGCCTGGGGATGAATGAGATGACCGTCTGTCTTGCTTATATCGCCCTTAAATGGCACATGAGACTACGAAAAAAGCAAATTAATAGGCTATAAGTATTTTTCCGCTTGTATCGTTGGTAATTCGCTTCTGAATATTAGAAATATTTAGATTATTAGCATTTTTTTTTCTGGGTGAATACTTGTTCACTTGTATTGTACACATTGCATAATGCCATAATCCTTGTTTGATAAGTTCTATAAATTATAACTACTTTTGTTGGAATATTTTGGTATCGAACTGATCTGACTATTGGACCAACCGATTTGAAGAATCCAAGACATTTTCTCATCCCTGCTAATGTTACTACAGAAAATTTAAAGAATTAACAATTTGTGAAGTTCTGGTGCAAATGCTAATGTGTGCTTAGGCATAAGCACGACTTTAATTACCATATTTATACAGTACTTCGCAGTTATGCTGTGGTTTGGACTTTAATGCTTATTTTGTCACGTTGATTGCCTTATCATCGTCTATGACGGATCAAACCCAGCTAAACTGGCTCAAATGGTGCTAGACAACACATGATAACTCAAACATTGTTATCAAGTCAAAAGCTTTCTAATATAGTATATATATATATATATAAATAGATAGATAGATAGATAGATGCAAAACAAAAACAAACCCTTTTTTGAAAATATTGCAAAAGCAAAAATCTACTACACCTATGGTATGGTGTACTTGGTTCTATAAATAAAAGGTACAAAAAAGTATCCATTTTGTGTCTTAAGGGGAATTCATATAAACCCAGCAAGTTATGTCAAAGAAACCCAAATAAGGGTTTCAAGAACAGATATTTCAGAACGATCAAGTGTTTCAGATATTAAATTAGAATATCTTTTTTCCTCTCAAAACCGAGCCTTGTTCCCTCACAAAAATACAAACCACAATTGCTTTCTATATCGGTCGTATAGATGAGAACAATGTTGTCAGGTTGAAACAGACGAGGGTTTCTCTCCTTGTTGATCCGGCACTGTAGGCAATTGCTGCTCTTGAACTGTAGGAACACGAGGCCTCCAAATAGTTTCTTTGCCCACATCCATAAGAGCAATTCCTTTACGTTCTAGTTCAGCTCTAATTTCATCACCTCTTGTAAATTCCTTGTTCTCCCTTGCTTGTGCTCGTTCTGCTATGGAACCTTGTACATCTTCTTCTGTTAACTCTGCTCTTATAAGCGCTTTTTCTTTCAACTCCTGTAGAACCTGGGAGATAAAAGCAGCAATCACGATAAAAGTTTGACTATTCCACATGTATGTCAATATCCTAGTTAAACTCTTCACACTTTAACACTGTTGAACTTTTTGGGATATCACAATGGACACCTTTTCTTTTTTGATGGTTTTGTATACTTTTATCTATGTGTTCGGTTTACCTCAAAAGTTTTTTAAAATCAAAATTTTTAGTAACCAGTTAGTACTCAAGCCTTGTCCTTAAAAGGTGGATTGCATCTGCTTGGCCAACTTAAGTTGAGCTTTTCTGATTTTTTTTGTACAAGCCTTAAAATAGATAAGCCTAGTTTCTTCTGCACTTGAAACAAATCAGCTTGTTTCCTAAAAATCTACAGCCAAACAAGCCACTAATCTACGTGCATATGAATTAAGGTCAAACAAATATACAAATATTTGGTAGAGTGTCTTTTATCTCCAAAACAAGCCACTCACGAATCTACCGAAACAATATTGAGTATTAGAAAATACAAATACCTCTGCATAAGTTCTCGAGGACAGCAAACCAAGGACGCCCAAAACTTCCTTCACTTCTTTCTGTATATCAATGAGGGACTGGATCATTGCTAACTGCTGTTGTTTTTGTTGCTTTTTCTGAAAAGAAACAGGGCAAACAAAAACGAGTCAAGGATAACATCAAATATTCAAGCTACAAAAAAGAACATTTAGTACCCTTAAGCCTCAACCTGGCATTTTCCGGATTGTGTACACTAATTGAAGGTTAATGATACTTTAGAGTTAATTACATTTTTGAACAAATCATCAAATTTCAGTTGGACAGCTGCAAGAATAAGCTATTACTACGCCTACACCAACCTGGCACTTGGGTTCTGATTTTGTACATTGCATAGAAAATAATTATTGGGGGGTGGAGTGGGGACTCAAAATAGAAAAATACGGACATTGTGTGCAAAAAGTATATGATAGAAAAGTGTTTATTATTTTATCTTGAAACCAGATTGTAGGTATTTTGAGTAAAAACTGTAAATAAACCCTGATCTGCAATAGGGGTTGCAAGAGGTACCTTAAGATTGTTCAAGTAAGTATTCATTAGCCGAAAGGTTTCCTGTAGCGCGGCATTTAATATGTAAGGGGTGTGCAAATCATCTGACAATTTGGTCTCAAAATCATTTCGTAATTTACTAATGCATTCTTTCGCAGCCGGGGTAATCTTCACTGTTTTCCGATTTGGTTCAACTCCTTGGTTTGCTTGTTGAAAGGATGAAAAAGCATCTTCGCAATCTTGCAATGTCTGAAATAATATGCATTTGTAGAAAAAGAGATTAACCGCTACTGGCTTATATAAAAAAGGGGCTTTAATCAAGGTAGATGCCCAATGCTAAACAGTTTCACTAAATTTTAGTCATATATGATAAAATTTTAGGCTCTAAGCTTATAGCATTTGTCTTAATTTTGTCCATGTACTTTGATTTTAAGAACTTTTAGTCCTCCAAACTTTCTTATTATGCAATTATTGTTCTAAAAACTTAGATTTTCCTTTGAACAAGTGACCAAATTTGCATAAATGTATGAAGTTCAGCAACAAAATTTCAGCATACATATTTTTATTTTTTTTGAAATAAGCATATAGATAGTTTATGGGGACAAAAAATGCACTATACATAGGTATATAAATAACGTGGTTTCGAACAGCGTCGCAAATTAGAAGATATTAAAAGGAACAAGTTTTTAGGACGATAAAAAAATAATGAACATATTCAACAACGTTTTAGGACGATATGAGTGTAAAAACTGGAAAGCACTCATAGTACCTTTAGGGCCAGAGCAACCAACCAAAGTAGATGCTAAATTTTCAATACTAAAAGATGTTCCCCAAATTCAGCCATCTAATTGCTTTTCAGCACCCTTAATACAGACATACAGTGAACATATTCCTCAGCTTTAAGGAAGACATGAATGCACAAACACGTAAGCGCTCATTCTCATAATAAATCTAAAGTTAAAAAATTCAACCTATGCAGATGCTAAATAGTAAATACTCGATAATTAAGATTCATCTAATCACTGTGTTGCATCTTAATTCCAGCCAGATAGTGGATGTCATCAGCTTGAAGGAAATATGAATGCAAGAATCTCATGGCAACTTATGTCAGCGTAATCAACCCAAGTAGATGCTAAACAGTAAATACTGGATCATTTCCCTTTAATACTATTTATCTAATACTGTGTCACGTCTTTGATGTAGCCAGGCAGTGAACATATTCATTAGCTTCAGGGAGAAAAAAGATGCACAAACAGGAAAACATTCATAGCTTCTTTAGAATCATAACAAAAATCCAATACGTATTGTAGGCATCGTCAAGACTTGGAGCAAGGCGTGAAAAATCATAGTCGAGTCTAAATAAGTCAGAAGAAATTATGAGAATATTTTTTGAGGAAGGTGGACAAAACTATGAGTTGGGTGGTGAAGCAGTCAGATATTAGTATATACCATAAATATTGCAAACACTCAATACGGCACTGAAATTAAATTTAGAACCGACGGTTATGTAAGGAGAAACTATGTCTCTTTTAGATCAAGTTACCTGATATGTATAGAAAACGGAGTCAGATGCAATATCTAACTGAGAAAGTGAATAATTAACAGGAGATCTGTAATGTGTGCTCATCAAGAAATGCCTCAGTGCCAGTGGATGGTATATTTTTGTAACCTGCAGCAGAGAAGGAAAAGAAAAGAAAAAACAGAAGTGTAAATAATAAGATATGCACAAGAACGGCTTGCATGAAGTAATAAGACAGTTGACTTGTCGCAAATTTATGCATTATCAAGAAATTGGTATTGTTTTGTAGACCAGCACCACATCAACCTAGCATCTTTCCTAATTAGTACACCAACCAATTCTGTTCATCTCTTTTGTATATTTTCGTCAAATTTAATGGGAAAAGGTGAGAATAAATGTATAGGCCAGTGTATGAAAGTGATGATAAACTTATAGGTTTAATGTACAAAAGTTATGAATGTAGATGTCACATTTTCCATTAATACTTAACCAAGGAGTACAAAAAAGACATCATAAATTGTAGGCAAGTTTGTTATTTAAAGCAAATGGTAAGTTGGTGCACAAAATAGAAAGAAACATGGATATGTCGGTAGCAAAACAGTAAGAAGGCTATTAGTATATTTGTTTCTTAAAGACAACATCAGAAAAGAAGAGCCATGATAGCAAAAAATAAATGGAGTGATTTCAGTTTATTTACTGTTCGTAAACAAACCTATCACGTATACTTAAATTTGTAGACAAACCTGCAATTTTTTGTGATTACTACACTCACCTAGCGTTTATTGCTCAATCATTATATTCCCGTTAATTTTAGCATATACTCCCTCCGTTTCAATTCATAAGACCAGTAATCTACTTTGGGATGTTCCACTTTTATTGTCCATTTTCCCAAAATAGAAAGTAATCTTTTACAACATCACAAAATTGCCATTCTTTTCTTGTTTCTAAATAAATGATCATTACTAAGAATAGGAGTAAAATTGAAAAGAGAGTGTAAATAAAGTGACATGATTGTGTCCCCTAACAAGTGCGGTTACCCGTAGTGGACTTATATTTTGGAAAGGAGGGAGTAGATTAGTGTACAAAAAGATCATTGACCAATAGTTTGTGTACAAGAGTGATTATAAAACCGGAGGTTATCCCTGATTGATATATACATTATGTTTGTGTTTAAAGGTAAAAAGTGATGTGTTAGCATACAAAATAAAAATTTCATGTAGTAAACAAAATGTAGGTTTAACAGTATAACTAAATCAACATAGAATAATTCATCATTTCACCTTGCGAATAGTGAAAAAGTTTCCAAGAGACTTTGACATTTTTTCACCATCCACGTTGACGAAACCATTATGTAACCAATAGCTGATATCGGTCTCCGAACAAGCGGCACAGCTTTGTGCAAGTTCGTTCTCATGGTGTGGGAATATTAAATCCTCTCCACCACCATGAATATCGAAAGAATAACCTAAATAATGAGCACTCATTGCACTGCACTCTATGTGCCATCCCGGTCTTCCTTTACCCCATGGACTTTCCCAATGTATCTCACCAGGCTTGGCGGCCTACGTAAAATAGAAAATATAATTAATATATATAGAGAGAGGTATTAGAAAATTCATGCGAAACATTAAGCCACACAAAATCAACATCTTCAAACTAAGGGCTTGTTTGGACAGCAATGTTTTAAAGCTGAAATCCTAGCTAGAGGGTCTTAGCAATAGATTAATTAAATTCTAAGCATCAATGCATAAAGCTGGACTTTTGCATAATTATATAATTATATGGCATAAAATTGGTTATATAGCTGATATCATACGGGACCAAAATTTATAATTGAAAATTAAACAGGGACTAAAATTGCTGATATCATACGGAAAAAAATTCTGATATCATGGTTTTGCCATTAAAACTAAAAATGGTAGTATTATACTTGAGATTTTTAAAAGATAGCAAAGCTTAATCTTCTGGTGATTTGAAGCCCAAAAGGCCAACCTTGGAGCATAAAAAGCGGCAACTTCAAGAATTTTGAAAATTTCAGTTAAAGTTACAAAACATTTACCTCACTAAATAACAAGTTTTAACTTTTAGGCGTATTGCAGCATGTTCTTTAACTATTCATGAGAATAAGAAGAAATGTAGCCATTGGCAAAAAATTTAAAACCTTCCACAAGGCAAAATCAGCAGGGTTTTTCTTCCTTGAATCAACAGCCACTCGTTGACCAGCTCTATTGTCCTTTAGCTTCCGACCAGATAATTGGCCATAATTTGGGGACTCGTCAACAGAAAAGTAAACATCACCTTCCACTTCATAGGCACATCCATTTTTTATGATCTGTAAAAGATCAAGAGATTGTTGAGTAAAAATACATAAACAAATAGAAAATGATATGGGCATATGACCTACACCACAAATAATTCATCCTAAGTGAAGTAAAATATGGACTAATGATAAGGAGTTAGCACAACCATCTATGACGATGGTATCTCAAGGACTTTTAAACTACTACAGTTTCTGCTACTTAATTATAGTTCTTTTGCTCATTTTCAACATACAACAGCTGGTGATATTGTCTTATTTTCTCAAATAATTCATTTTCCTCTTATCTTCTCTATTCAGAATCATATGATGAAGACAATGTTAACAGCTCCCTTCACTAAAAGGATTTAACACTGCAAAGTGGAAATTAATATGAAATAAAGTAAAGGGGTTTATTAAAATTTGGTAAAACTAACATATGCAGCAGATGTGACTTTGTATGCTAACCTACAAAAGCAGCAATTAGTACCCTTACTTTACAAAATAACGTTTCGAACATTACGTAGAAAAAATCCCGGTGTTGGAACTAAAGTAGGGAAAATACGATAGAATAGTGCATAAATGTTGCTTAAATGGAACCAGAGATGCTAAACAAAAAAAATCATTCAGCCGGAATACGTGACGAAACTAAATAGATAGAATCATAAATGTTGTTGTGGTGGCAGCTGTCCTGGGCTCATCCATAATTTAACATTCCCTAAAAACTCAAAACTACGTTTATTGATAAAGCTCAAGAGCAATTTTAATTTGTTGAATAAAAAAGTAATACTTGTGCTCTATTAACCATTAAAGATTTGAGGATGTGAAACCACTGTATTAGAGAGAGAAGCACCTGAGCAATCATATCCTTGATTCCTTCCATGTGTTCAGAAACACGTGGCTGGTGAGTAGGCAGAAGGCACTGAAGATCTTCCATGTCGGCAAGAAATTCTGTACAAAAACGGTTACTCAACTCTAACGGGTTCTCTCCAAGCTCATTTGCTCTATTAATTATCTGCCAAAACATATTTTTATGAAAATAACGTCAAGATAGGATCAGAGATGTTATCACTTGATTGCATATAAAATGAAATAACATGTCAATCCACACGGAACTAAAAACGAGTAGAATTCGCTGCTTTTATGTGAGAGTCAGTAACAAGGTACACTGAACAAAAAGGATAATAGTAACTTGGGATGCAAAATTAAAAAAAAATTGCTGGGAATTGTTACCAACGGGTTGTTTAAGACTTTTCTGTTAAAAAAACCAACAACTGCTTCTAGAACAAACAAAATAGACCCCTCGGTGGTTGATATCACGAAAAACAATTCTTTTTATGATGGCTTTGTTTTGGTCAGAATAAAGCAATGGAGAAATGGGACTTTGACCATTTCCAGCTCGACTGATTAAAAAGGAAGAATGGACTAACAAAATATAACAGAGTAGCATTGAAGAAGAAGAACTTGGTATAAACTAATGAAAGCCTACTCCAAACCAACAACCAAGTCAATAGTACAAACCGTAGAGACATCCAATCACAACAGGCATCATCAGCACACGAGAATAAGTTATAAAATAAAATATCTAATTTCACACCTTGTCGTCAACATCAGTGAAATTTCGCACGTATGTCACTTCATATCCTATGTGTTTCAGATATCTGCACAAATAGATCACAAGAAGAACATGGTTAGATTCCAAAGGTATGCATTCGTAGAATTATCATTTTTATGCAACATGAATGATACTAATACTTATGCAAACTTCTTGCCGAAACTAATCATATATAAGTTAATTTACTCAACTTAAGCTTTTAAAAAGAGTTTGCTTCAGTGTGTCCTTGATCACTATTGGGATCCAATAAGCTTCCTGTTCCTAATGACCTCAGAAACAAAAACAGCCATCTAACTACATAGTTGGCGTCAAAAATTATTTTGGGGAAGGATTAGATGAAAGTGCCAAATCTATTTCCCTGTTAAATTCTGAACAAAAAGGTACAACAACACATCTTTTTCGAGCCGCCATCCTTTCTCTCTCTCTCTATCTCTGTATCTATATATCTCTCCGTATCTATTTCTATATCTATTTGTTTTGCGCCTCTGTATCTATCTATAAATAAGAACCTAACCCTAAAAAAATAGTACTACTATTAAAGGGTAAAGCTGAGAGGCCAATTGAATAATAATAAATACATATAACAGTAGCTATGAATTACACTGCAAAATAAGTTTTTGCGCCTGTTTGGAACGTCCTTTTTGCTTACTTTTTTGCTTAAAAAAGCTAAGGGTCTTTGATTTGTTAGCCTTTTTTTTAGCTGAGAGACCCTTAGCTTAAAAAAACTAAGGGTCTTTGAATAATAGTACAGAATTTCTTTAAATGGTAAAAATCCTAATCCCCAAAAATAACTAAAAATAAGGTTTTAATATAATTATACTCCGAAACGAAGGTGGGAGAGAGGGTGTATATATAAATATATGTAGGCAAAAACCTTAATTCCCAAAATTAACAAGGTTTTCATAAAACAATAGACACTAATCAACAATTGAATAAACCCGTTTCATTATATATATGAAGGTAAAAACCCTAATTCTCAAAATCAACAAAAACAAGGTTTCTAATAAAATTATAGAAACGAAGGTGAGAGAGAAAGGGCATATATACATACATAAATATATGAAGGTTAAAGCCCTAATTCCCAAAATTATCAAAAATCAACAAAAAAAAAACAAGGTTATATATAATAAAACCCTAATTCCCAAAATTAACACAAAAGCAAGGTTATAATAAAAACCCTAATTCCCAAAATTAACAAAAAAAGCAAGGTTATAATAAAACTCTAATTCCCAAAATTAACAAAAAAAAACAAGGTTATAATAAAACCCTAATTCCCAACATTAACACAAAAAAACAAGGTTATAATAAAAACCCTAATTAACAAAATTAACAAAAAAAGCAAGGTTATAATAAAACCCTAATTCCCAAAATTAACAAAAAAAAAAGCAAGGTTATAATAAAACTCTAATTCCCAAAATTAACAAAAAAAAAAAGCAAGGTTATAATAAAACCCTAATTCCCAACATTAACAAAAAAAGCAAGATTATAATAAAAACCCTAATTCCCAAAATTAACAAAAAAAGCAAGGTTATAATAAAACCATAATTCCCAAAATTAACAAAAAAAAGCAAGGTTATAATAAAACCCTAATTCCCAACATTAACAAAAAAAGCAAGATTATAATAAAAACCCTAATTCCCAAAATTAACAAAAAAAGCAAGGTTATAATAAAACCATAATTCCCAAAATTAACAAAAAAAAGCAAGGTTATAATAAAAACCCTAATTCCCAAAATTAACAAAAAAAAAAGCAAGGTTATAATAAAAACCCTAATTCCCAAAATTAACAAAAAAAGCAAGGTTATAATAAAACCCTAATTCCCAACATTAACAAAAAAAGCAAGGTTATAATAAAAACCCTAATTAACAAAATTAACAAAAAAAGCAAGGTTATAATAAAACCCTAATTCCCAAAATTAACAAAAAAAAAGCAAGGTTATAATAAAACTCTAATTCCCAAAATTAACAAAAAAAAAAGCAAGGTTATAATAAAACCATAATTCCCAAAATTAACAAAAAAAAGCAAGATTATAATAAAAACCCTAATTCCCAAAATTAACAAAAAAAGCAAGGTTATAATAAAACCATAATTCCCAAAATTAACAAAAAAAGCAAGGTTATAATAAAACCCTAATTCCCAACATTAACAAAAAAAGCAAGATTATAATAAAAACCCTAATTCCCAAAATTAACAAAAAAAAGCAAGGTTATAATAAAACCATAATTCCCAAAATTAACAAAAAAAAGCAAGGTTATAATAAAAACCCTAATTCCCAAAATTAACAAAAAAAAAAGCAAGGTTATAATAAAAACCCTAATTCCCAAAATTAACAAAAAAAGCAAGGTTATAATAAAACCCTAATTCCCAACATTAACAAAAAAAGCAAGGTTATAATAAAACCCTAATTCCCAAAATTAACAAAAAAAAAGCAAGGTTATAATAAAACCCTAATTCCCAAAATTAACAAAAAAAAAGCAAGGTTATAGTAAAAACCATAATTCCCAAAATTAAGAAAAAAAAAAGCAAGGTTATAGTAAAAACCATAATTCCCAAAATTAAGGAAAAAAAAACAAGGTTATAATAAAACCCTAATTCCCAAAATTAACAAAAGCAACTCAAGATTTTAGTAATATTATAAAAATTAAGCTGAGAGAGAGGGTATATATATACATATATATATATATATGAAGGTAAAAGCCCTAATTCCCAAAATTAACAAAAAAAAAACATAATTTCCAAAATCAACAACAAAAACAAGGTTTCTAATAAAAATCAAAAACGAAGATGATAGAGAAAGGTCATATATATAAAAATTAACAAGTAATTAAAAGAAAAAAAAGACCTGAAAAGGATATCGAAAGCGACGTAGGCACGAGCATGACCAATATGACTGAGATCGTATGCTGTTACACCACAAACGTAAATACCAACTTTATTATTATTATTATTATTATTATTATTATTTTCATTTTTGGTTTTAAATTCCGTTTTCATCTTCGTCATACTGTTGTATAGATATAACTCTTTTTTCCCTTTTCCACCCATCGCCATCCTTTCTCTCTCTATATCTCACTATTTCTCTATATCTATTTTTCTGTATCTATCTTTTTCTGTTAAAATAAAAATAAAAATAAAAAGTTGAACCGTAAATACAAATCTGTATCGAATTTACGGTTTTTGCGTGAAAAAAATTAATCGTATATTTTAGATGTTAAATTTTATGATTATATTTTAATAAAATTCATTTCGATAATTTTGATATAATCAGATCAAAATTACACGTAGTTTCGTTGTGGACAATTAAGTAAGAACGGAAATAGTAATATATTGTAGTAAAACAGTATATATAAAAAGTGAAAACATGGTGTATAATTATAGCAATTTGTATTTGAAGCTTCGTGTACTATCTCCGTTACTATTTAATTGTCTATTACGAAATTATGTGCAATTTTGATCGATAAATAACTTGTATCAAAATTGTGGGAATGGAAATTTTCAAAAGATGATCATATGATTCAAATGTTAAATTTTATGATTAGATTTTAAAAAAAATCATTTCGATAATTTTGATACAAGTTATAAGCCGGTCAAAATTACACGTGGTTTCGTAATTGATAATTAAATGGTTACAATGGGAGTAATATATTGTAAAGGTCGAGATAAAAAGTGAAAATATGGTGTATAATTATAGTAATTTGTATTTGAAGGTTTATTGGTTTGTAGAATGAATTATAATTACATAAGACATAATAATTTAGTGAGACTTACAAATAGTTTTATATTAATCAACTTAATTATAAAAAAAGCTCATATATGTGTGCTTTTTTATAACTAGATACATATACTTATTTACAATTAGGTACATATGTTATAAAAAATATATATATATAAAATAAATCAAAAAAAAATTAAATAGTAAAATCAAAATCAAAAAAAATATTTTAAAAAATCAAAAAATTTATACATAGTATCAAACATGATTATACATGATTAGATATGATTAAACAGGATTAGACATATAAGAGTGGATATGATTAGACAGGATTAGACATACATGATTGAATAAGATTATACAGGGATCAGACAGAATCACACATATTTGTGTTACCGTTGTGAAACATTGTAGATTTGCATTAATCAAATCTTGATTTGAAACGTTTTTTTAAAAAAATAAATTCAAATTGACGTTCATATAACTTCTCTCTATGTATATATATATATAGATGTAGCAAATATTTATATTTATGTTAGTAAATATTTGTCTAGTTTATCTATTCTATATTATAATCGTACCACACGCGTTACGTGTGCGGCGCGTAATATATATATATATATACATGTAGCAAATATTTATATTTATGTTAGTAAATATTTGTCTAGTTTATCTATTCTATACTATAATCGTACCACACGCGTTACGTGGCGCGTAATGCAATAAAAATATAAAAAAATATGTATAGTTATAATATAAATATGTGGATAATAAAAAAATATATATATATTAAGATTTAAAAGAATGTTTTGTTGTAGAGGGATAAATAATTTTATTAGTTTTTATTTTTTATATTTTTTGGGAGTATGATATTATTGTAATTAATATAAAGATGTAAGATATTTTTTGTTGTAAGGTATTATTATAATTAGAAGGATTTATATGAATTTAATCAGGCGTGGGCGCATACATTGCGGCAAAACCTGGTAAAGAGTCTTAAGTGTAACTATTTCAGGTCAATTGTACGTTTTTTAGTTGTACCGAGCCCTTACTCTTTACCAAATGTTGAGTATGATCAGTACCGATCGAATGGAGTACCGGAGAGTAGAGGCTTCCTTTTTTCTGGAGACATTTGTAAACAACGGAGTATGTAAACATGAAACTTTTTCTGTTGAATTAAATATTTGTCTGGGCATAGTGACTGAAATATGGTGCACCCAAAACAAAAAAAGTTTGTACGCTAACTATAAAGCTAAAACACAAGATTGTTCGAAACAACTCGAATTCCGAATTCACTATTTCAAAACATGATTCGATTTGAATGGTTCTAAACGATCGGAAACCAAAAGCTTGTTTCCCAAATTAAGTAAGAAGTTCTGTACCAAAATGGTGTGATCGTTCAAATCAGTAATGTAACTTCCCCACAAGTTTTTTTTGTGTGTGGAAATTAAGCAAGTTTATTAGCCAAAAGGCTTGATCAATGTCCGAGAGCGACAACAAATACAACGAAAGATAGCGTCTCATCTCAATAACGAATGGCCTAACTTCCCCACATGGTTGTGATACATGATTGGTAGTATTTATTTTTTAAAGCATATTTGGATTCAGTCCAACCCTGCAGATTCAACTTGGATTAGATTGGGAACTTCATAATACGTCATAATATAAGATTGGATTTTAAGTTATCAAATCGCTAAAAAAAAGCTCCAATTTAGAACCAAAATCTAGTTTCATCCCCACCAGAGTACTAATATGCAGCAGAAAAATATAAGCATCTAACCAAGACTTTTTTTGTGATTTTGATATTTTCCCATATGGAGACAAGTCTCTAAATTGGTCTTCCTTAAATTATTTGCTGGCCACTTGGGCAATCAAGAAAGAACATATCCGTATAGGTTTCAAATATAATCTTTCATTCATTTCAAATTTGCATTTTGTTGATTTCTGTTGTAGGAAAGAAAACCAAGGAGACTAAGAAAGTTACACATATCGATCGCACTAAATCTACAGCCCACATGTAAGCATTCTTTTTTTTTTTGCTTCGAAGGATTTTCTGTCACAACTTATAGAGACTTCTGAACACTAAAAACACCAAAAGCACCAAATTTAGGTGACAAATCGTCGTCTCTGTTAACAAGTATATGCAAGAGGGAGAAAGGGATGAAATTTCACTCGTAAAGTTACAAAGTCGTAAGAAATGAAATTTCACACTCATAAAATTACACATAGTACACACTACATCAAACTAAGTTATTCCTCTCATAATCAAGAAGACAATGGCAAGAAAGGAAAAACAAACCAGAGGCACACTGGCAGTAACCGAACATGCTACTATGTTACATACGATCCATGCTGCCATCCTCTTCGCTCATCCCATCCCCACCATGCCTGTTCATTCAAATTCAGCAAACAGAATAATAAGATATTGTTTGCAAGCAACTTTTAGGAAAATAACCTGACTTTATTTCAGGCTGAAAGATGTGGGTCCGTTTAGCCAAAAACTTCAGGCTTTTTCACGCCAGAAGAAGAAAATCCCCAGCTTCGAAAATGCCGAACCAAATTCAAGCGTAAGCAAAATACCAAAGCAGATCTTAAAAGACAAGCTTTTAAGAAAAAAGATCGACTTGTTTCAGGCTGAGGCTGAAAAAATAATGGGTCTAATCCGGCTTGAGAAAAAAATGACTTATTTCAGGCTGATATATATACACACACACACACATACACGCATGAAAACTTCAGGTTTTTACATGCCAGGAAACAAGAAACCTCAGATTTCAAGATGGCTTACCAATTTGTTTTTTTTTTCTTTTGAAAAACGCTGAAAAAACGAGCCCTATGCTCCTACATATGGTTTCAACTGTGACATTCACCTCTTTGTCTAGTAAAAGAACTATAAACTGTACATACACTATGAAAGTACAGATAGCCAGACAAATGACTTCCAGCAACTGGTTAAGGACTCTATACATAAATATTATGACTTTTAAGAGAAGAGAAAAAATGCGAACTTAAAAGCAGTGAGCAGACAGTCACCATTTTGTCCTAATTAAAGAGCTATACATATGTATACATTGAAAACAGATAGCCAGACAACTGAATACCAAGAACTGTTTTTAAATGCTATACATACGACTGGAAGAGAAAAACAAAAATAAGCCAAACTTAAAAGCTATAAACAACCATTACCAATCCCTACGTCTCCACACATGACTTTATCGACAATAGTGACTTGACATATTCACACTTTTGTCTATAAAAGAGCTATACATATGTATAGTATACGTAAGAAAACAGAAAGCAAGAGAACAGACCTCCAAGAGCTGGTTAAGTTACGAGCCTTTCTATCCAATTGAAGATTTTCTAAAGCAGCTGAGGCACGAATAATATCATCTGGCGATTCGTCACTATCACGTCTCCAGTTGTACGAAGAACCTCCTCTTCTATCTGTAGTATTCAAACATAAGGTTATTAGTTTGGAATACACTAGAAAATGAGGTTAAATAAAGTTTATATGGTAACGTAATATCAGACTTCAATTTCGAACACCAACCTACATATTTTCTCGACATTTTTAGTAGTGTACCAAATCGCGATATATCACAAGTTTACTAAATAGTTTTGAAAAGAAAATTTTATTCCTGTTTCCAATCATTTGTAATAATTTGTACACTAATACACAACAAGTTTGGTCTCGTTTGGTTGCAGCTTGTAAGCTCTGGTAATTTTCTTTTTTGCAATAAAAGGTTTGGTTGGTCAGATTAAAAGCTGACGTTTTCTGATATTTTGGCCTGAAGAGGCCAGAAGCTATTAAGCTGGCTGAACACAGCTCTTTTGTCACCCTAAAAAATTCTGGCTTCTTTGCTTAAAAGCTGCAATCAACAAGCCCAATTTACGAGGTTAAAGAAAGATTGGTGACATACCAGATGCTTGAGAAGCGGGCATTGGCCTACAGTGAAAGACGATTCACAAGTTAGTGAGTTTGAAAGAAGAGAATAAGAAATAAATAAATAAAAAATGAAGTACCTTCCGAGTGGAGGTAAGCCACCAACGACGGAAGATGACGGAGGCCTTCTACTATTACGTGGTTCCAAATTGGACATAGAATCAATTTCTGAAGTGGCTAATCTCCTACCGCTAGGACCATTACTCCTAGCTTGGGATAGGTTCTACAAATATCAGAATTGGCGTATTAAAAAAACAAATAAAAAACCCAAAACTCTAATTAGAAGTCTGGAAGTATCTATGTGACTAATAAAAAGGATTTTATGCTCAACTGCATGCCCTACATCAACCACTATATTGTTAACATGGGTATATGTATTTTTTGTCTTTTAACATTTCGTCATCTTTCCTCTCACGTGTAGTGGCTCAAGTAGTGGGAATATCTTTTTTCATTAGTAAAATTATAGGACATGATTAACTAAACTAGAGGGATGATCGATAAAATTTCTATATTTTAAGATAAACAAATAACCTCGTATTTCAGAAATCCTTCAAGAACATCTAAAAGTAAAGGAGCACTATCTCCATTCCTGTTGAGGTCGTAACCATTTTTGCTACTAAATTCATTTAGCTCCGCTTTCCAAGAATCCTTTTGCTGCCAAATTACAATCAAAACAATGTGTTAGCAAAATTTGGCATATGTAATGAAAATGATAATTCTGAATGATAAATTAAAAGAAGGTTTTTTAATTAGGTACTTACCAGATTGCATTCTGGTAGATACACTTTCGACGTGTGACTTAGCTGTGCCCAGTCTAAGTACTCACAAATCAGCGCAGTTAGGAGCCTTCCTACATTTATCAAACGAATAAAAAGTGGGTCAAATAAAAACTGCAAACCAAGTAGGTTAAGTAACTAATAGGAACACTAATAAGCATCTGTGAAATGCTCATAAAAAGATAAATTGCTTCATTGACAACAGAAATTAAATATCAAGAAGCAGTGGAGTGTTGAAAGTAATTTACAAGGGCCAAATGTTACTGGACACGCTATTTATGGCGTTAGGTCATTGGTTAGAGCGTCGGCCCAAGTTCACCTATAACTGAATTGTGTTTCTCATATGAAGTTGCATTTTGTAATGTTAAACAAAATGTAAAGAATACTCAAGTTTATCCCTACCACGAGAGCTTTCGAACAGAAAACTTAAAACAATTATGTAATATCTGCCAACGGCATGAATAATCAGCACGTAAGCTACAAAATAGTGTTGCCTGCTTTGCGTAGCGGTATTTGAATGATACTATACCAGATAACAAATAAAAAAGCTTCATTTGGTTTACAGTTATGGACTGTACTACTTTTTTTTTAAACAAACTGAAAATTTATTTACCATTTCTAGAGCTGAAATTGACTCCAATAAAGGATATTTTTTAACATATCTTTATTTTAGTTTCTAAACACTATTCATATCGAAGGTGATAGATAACCGGATACCATGCACAAATTTGTACTACGTTTGAATGCACACAGATCGTAAGTATCAGGAAAAACACCTCCGCTTTCATGTTGGCATGTCCTTGAATTTACAGCAACTTTTTCTCTTTCAAGATTATAAAATACCATTTTTATGTGTGTGTGGGTGGGGTGGGGTGGGTGTGGGGGGGGGGGGGGGGGGGGTGGAAGCACTAGCTGTAACAGAAGTGTTCAGTTTTTAAATAAAATACTTCTAATTTTCAATCGATCCTTAAACTGATAGTTATAGTGCCCCCTCTTAAATAGTCCTGATAATCTTACTTTCGACATGGTACCTTGTTATCACAGTAACCCTTCTAAACAATGGCAAGAGAGAAGATTAAGAAGAAAAAACAAAACACAAGGAACCTGAGATATCGTAAGAAGAAGCAACTAATAAGCAAATAAAAGTATATTTTAAAAAAGAGAAACCTGAAGGAGAAGCATGAAGTTGTTTTGCACGCTCATTACAGCTTCCCAATAGTGCAGGAGGCAACCCTTCTTCTTTTTCAACTACCCTGTCTTCTTCTTCAATTGCTTCAAATACACTTGCTCTAAGTTCAGCCTATAAAGCATAACAGTAACTTAATTAACATTTAACTTTAATCATCAGGTAAAAGTTTTCTTGTTTTAATCATATTTCAGTAAGCAGTGATGCAATAGCACCTTCAGAACATTTATGTCTAAAGTTTTAGCAACTAACTCCCTGCATTTCCTGTCAATTATCCAACAAATTACAATTTAAAATCTACAATTTGCTATGAATAAGCACTGTATACAAGTTGTAACTTCTGACCAGCTTCATCTATATTTTAACGTGTGTTCTTGGGTGCAGAAAAGCGCAAAAAAGTTATTCAGATGAACAAGAAAAATGTTTAAATCCGAGGGTTTTGGTGGGAAACTGAAATATGTAAAACAGATCTTATCCATGACATCTTTTCCTTTCTCTATGCTCCCAAAACACAAAAGAGGTCCTTTTTTAGTTTACTCGCATTAAATCTCACTTCAATAAGACAAAAACTACATTTTCAATAAGCTTATCCATCTTTCCTCCAGTTTTTCTTGTATCTAATTAAAAAATTCAATTAAACTTTCTCTAAAGGACTTACCTTTGTTGAGATTACACATAATAATTCTTATTTGAGTCATAGAGAACATGCAATTATAATTTATAACCACACGTGAGCACTACAGCAACTGAGCCCTAAGTGATTGCAACATTGACAAAGCGATGCATATACAAGTCAGCGGATCAAATAGTGAAAGAAAGTAGGGAAATATCAACCAATATCTCAATTAAACTTGGCATTGCAGCCATTGATCCTAATTTGTACCACAGTGAAGCATTAACACAGATACATGCAATAAACAAGTGGACGTGTAAAGAGAGATTAAAAGGGGGGAAAGAACACAAGGATCTTGGCAAGGCTGCTCAATTTCTCAAGGGTACGCACGAAAAAAAAAACTCGTTCTTTTAGCTAAACCACATTAAATCTCACTTCTACAATAGAAAAGGTGCATTTCCAACAAGTTCTCCATCTTTCATACAACTCTTCTTGTATCTGATAACAATTTTCTGCAGTTACACCTCCTATAAAAAGATAACATTTTCCTAAGTCTTACTCCTATCTTTGTTAACGTGCAATTTTATTAACTTTCAAAGAATCACTTCTACACTTATCACTCTCTCTAAAGATCCTTTTTTTCAGCTTCCACAGCAAGATTCTACTTTGATCTCAGGAAAAGTGCAATGCCATCATACTGAAACATTGACAGATTATATACACATTAACAGACCATGTTGGAGAGAGAAAAGGAAGTCATTTTTAAAAAACTTCTCCATCTTTATAATTTTCACTCTTCCTAAACAGCCTTCCTTAAGCTTGCCTACCATAATTTTTACTTTAATATGAAAATGTGCACTGTCAATCACATGGCATTCTAGCAATTGACAGATTTGACACATCGAAAGATTGACAGATTTGACACTGATATATAGTCTTATAAACATATTAACAGATTCAATCAACATCTCCATCTCTAGAGTGTACTCTTCAAAAAACCCCTTTTTACTTTTATGTTAGAGTAAAGTAAATGTAATTTGAGTCACACCTGGCGTCGCTGCTGCAATTAAGCCTTAAGTATGGTTTAAACTCTCTCTAAAAGAATCTTTTGTTCAGCTCCCACAACTTAACTCTTTCATTTTACCTTAGAAAATGTGCTAAAGTTCATCACACTCAACACTCAACAACTGAACCCAAATACCCATTTTTACAGATACTTATAAACAGGTGCAATTCAATCATCTCAAATAAAAAGAACGGATGTAGAAAGAGAAATCGAGAGTGATAAAAATGGTGCAATTTCAATGACACTAGGCATTATACTAAATAAGCCTTTTTAGTTTTTACCCATCATAACAAATACATAGTACATACATATAAATTATAATAAAAAGGTGGATGTATCATTTCACCAAAAAAAAAAGAAATGGATGTAGAAATAGAAAGAGAGGGTAATAAAAACAATGAAATTTCAATCACACTTGGCATTAAACCAAATAATCTCATTTACTCATTATTATTCATAGTACAAAACTACAAACACATGAACTAATAGAAAGGTTGATATATCATTTCACTAGACAAATTAAAACAAAAAAATGGATGTAGAAATATAAAAAGAAAGGTAATAAAAACAATGAAATTTCAATCACACTTGGCATTAAACCAAATAATCTCATTTACCCATTATTATTCATAGTTCAAAACTACAAACACATGAACTAATAGAAAGGTTGATATATCATTTCACTAGACAAATTAAAACAAAAAAATGGATGTAGAAATATAAAAAGAAAGGTAATAAAAACAATGAAATTTCAATCACACTTGGCATTAAACCAAATAATCTCATTTACCCATTATTATTCATAGTACAAAACTACAAACACATGAACTAATAGAAAGGTTGATATATCATTTCACTAGACAAATTAAAACAAAAAAATGGATGTAGAAATATAAAAAGAAAGGTAATAAAAACAATGAAATTTCAATCACACTTGGCATTAAACCAAATAATCTCATTTACCCATTATTATTCATAGTACAAAACTACAAACACATGAACTAATAGAAAGGTTGATATATCATTTCACTAGACAAATTAAAACAAAAAAATGGATGTAGAAATATAAAAAGAAAGGTAATAAAAACAATGAAATTTCAATCACACTTGGCATTAAACCAAATAATCTCATTTACCCATTATTATTCATAGTACAAAACTACAAACACATGAACTAATAGAAAGGTTGATATATCATTTCACTAGACAAATTAAAACAAAAAAATGGATGTAGAAATATAAAAAGAAAGGTAATAAAAACAATGAAATTTCAATCACACTTGGCATTAAACCAAATAATCTCATTTACCCATTATTATTCATAGTACAAAACTACAAACACATGAACTAATAGAAAGGTTGATATATCATTTCACTAGACAAATTAAAACAAAAAAATGGATGTAGAAATATAAAAAGAAAGGTAATAAAAACAATGAAATTTCAATCACACTTGGCATTAAACCAAATAATCTCATTTACCCATTATTATTCATAGTACAAAACTACAAACACATGAACTAATAGAAAGGTTGATATATCATTTCACTAGACAAATTAAAACAAAAAAATGGATGTAGAAATATAAAAAGAAAGGTAATAAAAACAATGAAATTTCAATCACACTTGGCATTAAACCAAATAATCTCATTTACTCATTATTATTCATAGTACAAAACTACAAACACATGAACTAATAGAAAGGTTGATATATCATTTCACTAGACAAATTAAAACAAAAAAATGGATGTAGAAATATAAAAAGAAAGGTAATAAAAACAATGAAATTTCAATCACACTTGGCATTAAACCAAATAATCTCATTTACCCATTATTATTCATAGTTCAAAACTACAAACACATGAACTAATAGAAAGGTTGATATATCATTTCACTAGACAAATTAAAACAAAAAAATGGATGTAGAAATATAAAAAGAAAGGTAATAAAAACAATGAAATTTCAATCACACTTGGCATTAAACCAAATAATCTCATTTACCCATTATTATTCATAGTACAAAACTACAAACACATGAACTAATAGAAAGGTTGATATATCATTTCACTAGACAAATTAAAACAAAAAAATGGATGTAGAAATATAAAAAGAAAGGTAATAAAAACAATGAAATTTCAATCACACTTGGCATTAAACCAAATAATCTCATTTACCCATTATTATTCATAGTACAAAACTACAAACACATCAACTAATAGACAGTTCTATGTAAAATTATAAATAGAAATTTTTTTTTTAAAAAAAAAGTAAAAAAAAAAAGGTACAAACACGGATCTTGGCGAGAACACCCTTTTTCTCAAGTGTACGAGTTACTAATGTTTTTAAATCCATCATCTCCCGAGTATAATCGTCCATTTTATTACTCTCTCTCTCTCTCTCTCTCTCTCTCTCTCTCCTCCGATCCGTTTAGCTTTTCTGGGTGTGTGATTCTTTTTATTCTTTTTTATTTTTAATAAATATCGGTTTTTATGTCAAAACCGTAAATTTGTAATTCGGATTTACGGTCGTGAGATGAAGACATATATTTTGGAGTCGAAAAATCCAGCGTCTAAACTATGTGTTGTGTTTGATGTGTCACTATGGGAAACGAAACAAAAAAAAAAAAAAGTTGATACATTTGGGGTTTGAATAACGTCTTATGCGACGAGAACCGACACGGTTTCATATCGTTCGCGTTTGATACATTTGAGTTTTTAGTTACTGAGTATGTTGAGTTTTGTAGAAGAGTGCAGAAAGTTATGAACAAGAATGTGTCGACTGCGGGTTCGGCTGAGTATGTGTGCCGAAAGTTAAGATTTGCTATATAAAGAATATTAGCGGCGCAGTTTGTTGTCCGCTTATCTTAAACTCATGTGTAATAATATCGTATTTATTGAATTTAAATTATAAAGCAGAAAAAAAACGGACATGGCATACATAGAAAGGGAAAAAATACGTTTATATTTTTAGTGTATTGTACTATCAGTGTTTAACGATTTAGTTACCGAACTATCACTTTTAACAATTGAGGTACTAAACTATGAAATTAATCGATATAATTGCAGTTGCTATATCTCACGGTTGGGGATATATTTTTTTATGTATGTTGACATAATTGCACTAATCATGTGATAACCAAGAGAAAGTCAGTGCAATTCCATCATTTGTTTAAAGGTAGGTCTTCGGCTGTGATAAATTTTGTATTTTAATACTTTAATTGTTAAAATTGAGATTACATTACCTAAATCGTTAAACAGTGATAGTATAATACACTATACGGCAGTATAAAAGCTTGTCTGGTTCCAATCTTAAATAAAAATAAATACTCAAGGTGTTCTAAACCAATTTATCCAAATTCAAAAGGTATATAAAAAAAAAAAAGGACAAGAACATATTATGTTTGCCAAAGAAGCTTAATATGTGTTGGTAATTAATATTCCTTTTAAGAACTACAAGTTACATCAAAATTTCATTTTTTAAGAAATAATGAATCACAAAAGATACACTTTTCTGGTCTCAAATCCTGCTAGGAATAAGGGGAATAACTACTCAAGATGTGCCAAACATAATTATATAACTGAAAATAAACAAATATACCCATAAAACATTGCCTAGTATGCTAATACCATAAGAACTCATAATGAAGATCACTATTTTAAAAAGCGTGCTTCCTGGTGAAAGAGCTAAATTAAAAAGCTCGATTCAAAACTTGATAAAAGCTCGATTCAAGACTTGATAAAAGCTTGATTCAAAGCTTAAAAAGCTCACTTTTCCACTTTATGGGCCGCTAAAAGCTTACACTTTTTAAGTTTGTACCGTAGCTATTGCAAAGACGCTCAAACTAAGTTTTTGCTTTTTAAAACACGGATCAAGATACAAAAGAATTTTACTCCCGTAGTTGTAAATAGCTGTAATATTTCAACTTTCAAGGTGTTCCAAACAAAATGTCTAATTTAAAATTACAATAATACCAACAAATTATTACTAGTATCTGCTTTGCTAATGTTAATACCATATTCGGGACTAAACCATGAAACATTAGCCAGATAGTATTTGCTGTGTCTAGTATTTAATGGATTGCCAATTACTTTAGATTCAATCTTATTGCTTAAATAAAACTAAATCTGCCTAAAACCGAGCGATAATAAATTCTTTTTAAAGTAAAAAAGAAAATAGACAATGCAAGGAACCAAAACAAGAGCTAAAGATCGACACGATATAGCACTAGTTAATCCAAATCAGCATAGGTTCACAAATAGAATACAGAATGTTTACGCCCTCATATTTACTCATTCGAGTAATCTTCCATAGACCTAGCTCTTCTACGCAAGCAAACCTCAAGACTCTTTTTTCCAGAGAAAAAGTTCATTTTCAAATATATGAGATTTACAACCCATACACTCTATTGTATACATCTCCTGTGTTCGGCACCTGGTACACTAAATCCCTATGCCCAGAATACAAGTTGTCGAACCCTAATCTGTCATTCCTCTGAACTTCTTGAATGTTATATATTCCATTTGGCACATGTCCATTCCCATATTTTTGTTGTGGAATTTGTGAATAAGCTGAGTTATAATCCTGATTTTGATTCGTCATTATCTTAGAGTTAGCCCCGAAGCTATTCCCCATGTAAGGAAACCTATCGCCATTGCTTATATAGTTCTGTTCTTGGTGAAAAGATGGTCGATCTTGCAAAAATGTAGGAGCGAAATTCGTACCCTGTTGTGTAGCTCCACCTTGTTGCGTCGAGAGCCAAAGCCTTGCTTCCTCGTCATAATTTGTAAATTGAGGAGTACTGTTTGTAAATTGAGGAGCACTGTTCGTAAACTGAGGCGCATTGTTCATAAACTGAGGCGCACTGTTCATAAACTGAGGGGCACTGTTCGTAAACTGAGGGTCACTGTTCGTATATTGAGGGGCACTATTTATAAATTGAGGGGCACTGTTTGGAAATTGAGTAGTAGCAGATGTTTGCCATGAATTTAATCCCGAGTGATTAATTCCTTTCGTCAGTTTGCCTCCTCCTTGAACAGCTAAGATAGCAGGATCGTTAAAATCCATATCACTGACACTCCTGGTATGTCCATTCGACATTGGATAATGCTGATTATTATAATTGAAATCACTGGCACTCCTGATGTGTCCATTCGGAATTGCGGAGTAATGATTTTTTGGGTAAGAAACAGGGTTAACCATATAACTCCCTGTAACAAATGAAGAAAATTAAGTGTGCTTCAACGAGAAGAGGATGAAAGCGAGAAAGAGAGAGTGAGAGTGGACTTCTGGTTGCACGGTTTAGTACATAACTTGCATCTTTTTATCTTGAGAAAAAAGATGGGTTCATTAAGCTTAAAGCTGTTAACGTTTTCAAGCAAAAATACCACGACTCACATTTTAAACTGATCAACTAAATGTACTCCGACTTTCACGTGAAAAAGGTAAGGTTAAGTTCTGCAACCAAACAACGAGAGAGAGAGGCATACCGGAGGAAGGAGGATGAAGTTGATTTGTCATCTCAGATGAAGAAAAACCAGGAGGCGCAGCGTCTCTTATAGTAAGTGAAAACCCTGGTGGAGCTGAACTTTGAGTCCTCAACCCTGCAAATAAATAAATAGCAAATATATGTTTACTTAACAGGAGAAAGGGAAAAAAAATATAAGAGCAATGATCATGACATCTAACTGTCTTCTAGATAGCAGATCAAATGTATATGCTTGCAGTTTTACAGGATCATAGTTCGATTACGTTAAGATGGAATGGAGGGTGAACTTTAAAGGCACAACTATTGTACTAAAACGAGACACATACCGTTATTCTGAGGCCCTGACGAGTAAAGATTATCATTTTTCATAGAATCTTTACCCATGTAATCTGAAAACAGGGAAAAATTCGTCGCATAACTGTCTTCTTTTGCAAACGAGAACCTGGAATTCTCGCTCTTAGTGGAATTCCAAAGAGACCCATTTCTTTCATCAGACCCGCCATACATGTCAGTTACATTACGAGGCAAACTCAAGGCATCGTCACATGAATCAAAATCCAATGACAGTATACTAGAGACTATATTACTTTCAACTGTCTCTAATGCGAAACTGTCAATATTGGTGGTGAGACTATTATCGTCAAGCTTTCTTAACTGCCCAACAATTTCCTCGCCCGAAAACGAATTGGATCTCATTTTCTTATCTTGAAATTCATTTGCTGATGATGAATTAAAAACACTGAACGGCTCTGAAACTTGATTTGAATATATATTGATGTTTCTAGAGTCTGCATTTATATCCCTCCTAACAACAGACGTTTCAATACAATTCTGAGCATAGCCATTAGACCTGTCCGAGTGAACTTCTTCAAGATTATTTTGTGAAGAATTTGATGACGTCAAACAAGACTGTTCTTTACTGTATTCGGTTACATTCGAATCTGAATATTTCGGTGGATTTTGAGATTCTTTACCAGGCAATGGCAAATGATGACATTCCGGCTCTCTAAAAGAATTTGCTGTACTATACGGAGAATCTTTATCCAGCACTGCTATTGGTGATGGACACGTGGATGAAACTTTAGACGACATGTCATTGGAGTGTTCCGTGTCGGTACAGCATTCATCAATGACAAGTGTGGATATATTAGAACAGATGTTTAGGAGATTGTGATCTTCGGCAATATTTCCTTGATTTGGACCAGTGCTAGGACGTGCAACTACATCTAGAAAAGACCTATTAGGTGTTTTTAAGCGCTCATCTTGGTCCTTGGGTGATGTTGAACAATTTAAAAGGACACTGGAGGTTAATTCCTGAAGAAACAATGAGAATAAAAAATGGTGAAAATGCGTGGATGTCAAACCAATATCATCAAGCTGCTGTATTCCATAACAGATTTCTAACAAGTATTCGCATTTCCCGTAGGGCTTCGTCTATAAACTATAGTATTTGTCAAACTTTTGTCCCTATGCTTGCATTAAGCAGTTTAAGTGTCTAGCATTACAAATTATGGATTCTCCTTCCTAAACCTAACGCCGATAGTGTTTCCGTTAAATTTTTCAGAATTACTTTCTACTTTTGAACTATTTTATTTCAAATTGATCAGAATTTAGTGGGGAACTGGGAATATATGAAGTTTGAGGAGGAAACATGATGATGATATATACAAAATCAATTTAAAAGTATACGATACCAAATACTAAACGAAAAACTAGCAATGTTAGGTTTACGAATGAAAATTGTACCAATTTTAATGTTCAGAGACTAAACTGTGTAATGCTAAAATGAGATGATGACCAGAACTAAAAATCAAAATTCCCCTTTGCTAATAGTAATATACTGTAGTTCATAACAACCAAAATAATATATGGTTCCGAAGCCTGGCTTACTATATTCCAATTATTTAGGTTGATTTTATCAGTGTCAGTGTCGTTGCTATCTAAAGGCTCATCTAACGGGGGAGGAAGAGTAGAGCCTGATCTCCATTGCATGTTACGGGCAGCACCCACAATTTGGTGCACTCTATTCCTGTTAAAAATAAAGGAGAGCAATGATTAGGAAGGCAATAAAATCTGAAGAATTGATAATAAGAAAGTCCCGCAAAAGCCTTAAAATAAAGCTGAAAATTTAACAGCGTCGACTATCGAATATACATGCATCATCTCTGAAGAAAATTTTCTGATTTTTTTTTTCAAACATCGCCCTTAACTTTTAAATCAATGATTAAATGTCCAAATAATCAGTGTAAGTTTTTTGCCCTCTGCAGCCTCGTCACAACAGCCATGTAACCACTCAACAGAGTGAAGAGACGCTACACAAACGACACGTAGTAGCTAGACACAATATTTAACTACATCATATAAAAAAATTAGAAAAGGTATACGAACTATGAAGCACTGGAGCATTTACCAGAAGTAAAATAAACAGCAACTTTAAGAGTCCTAACTGTCCAAGCAAGTCACTAGGAAAATTACGAGATTACTGATCCTTAACTTAATAAGATAACCACCAACAAAATAAGCTTTATTCTTGCTGTTAAAAAAATAGAAACTTTAAGAGTGCAAAATCTCCAAGCAAATCACTAGATACTCAAGGAGATCACTGATAATGACTAATTCGATAAGTCCACCACAAGAAAAAAACACTTCATTCTTGCCAAAGATTTATTCTCCCCACACCCTTCGATCACCACATGACAAATACAGTGGACCGGATTCGACTGTCCTCTAGTGATCTAAGCCTGAGGGGGGTATGTCTATATTTTACATCATTTTAAATGATGCGAGACCCCTCCTTCCTAAAATAGGTATAAAGTCTTGACAAAAACCCAAATAAAAGAGTTGAAATAATCTTGGAAAAGGAAAGTATTTTTAAATCATTTTAAATGATGCGAGACCCCTCCTTCCTAAAATAGGTATAAAGTCTCAACAAAAACCCAAATAAAAAAGTTGAAATAATCTTACAAGCAAAGGAAAGTATTGGTATGGATTATAAGTACTATACCTTGTGTGAACTGCAGCTTCTTCATCTTTACCAAAACTATCTTCATCAGCACCAAAGGTATGTAAATATAAACAGGCTGCATTGTTACAGACCTGAACAGAAAAAACTCAGCTATAATTAAAAGTTCGCGACATTGACAAACATCTACCATAAATTACTTGTGTACATACCGTATTTTTCAACCAAGCATGACAATACTTTGCTGTTCCAAATGATGCCCTGGAAAAGAAACATCGTTAGCATCCGATTATTCCGAACAGTGACAAATATCTACCATCTTCAATTGACCAACTGAAAGAAACGGGGCGTGTTTTTACCTTAATGCCCTGCCTTCCAGAAGAAAACCATGAACTGATTGAATACATCGAACAGCTTCCTCCTCCTTTGAGTATGTAACGTAACTGTTAACAAGTACAAATCACAAGTTACTTTGCTAATTCAGAATATTTTTAATCCCAAAACTGTCCTACAGTTGGTGGGCAAGGCATTAAAGGAAAAGAACGGGAGACAGAAACGAATTGAGCTGATCATGTCCCCTGAAACAATATGGTAAAACTAAGTTCATAACTAATGGATAAACATAGAATTAGATAGCAACAAAATTGAAGCATGAAACAAATACGGCTACATAAAGAGAGGTACATTAGAGATCAAGAATTTTCCCAAAAACTCGCAAATGTGATCGTGAGATCCTTAAAAAAGTATACACTGGGCTAAAGGTAATAACTAACTAGAGACAGTATTCATAGAAAAACAATAGTTGCTGATGATGATAACTACAACAAATAAATCAGGAGTTAGCACTTACACGCTACAAGAGTCATTAACAAACTGTTGAATAGCCCCGCCAGCAGTCCGAGAAAGTGATACCTTGGTAACTTTTCCATATTGACCAAAATAATCCCTCTGCTGCAAAATCTGTATAAATTTAAAATATAAAAAAATAGTCAGATACTATGACTAGACGGTATATAACATTTATCTAAACCCTATATAAGATCAAGTTGGAGAAAATAACGAAGACAAAAAAAAAGCTCCTTACATCTTCATCGGCTAAACTAAGAGGAAGCCCTATTACATATGCCATTTTCCTTTGAATCACTCTAACATTGCTTAGATCCTTCTTTTCTTCCGGTTTCTTTGGCTTTGACTTCTGTGGTTTAATTTCTCGATCTTTCTTTAATACCACCCTAAGCAGAAAACAAAGTGACATTAAGAGAAAGTTTATAATTTAAGAATAATTCGACTTTTCCGGACAGAGGATCTATCTACCTTTCGCATTTTGCTTGCATCCCTACTATTTTTTCCTTGTCATAAGGTGCACGACATGCAGGGCATCGTCCCTCTGTCTCATCTTTCTCTGCCATGTCCATTATATGATGCCAGCACCAAACACATACCTGCCCAAAGATAGATAAAACATTAGCTTATGCCTATATAAACACACATAATGTTTTGGATCTGTCAAAATAAAGAATTATACAACAAGCGAAGACCACAATTTTTCTGAAGTAATCAAAATCGAGGCCAATGAAAAATAATTCAGGCAATAAAGCGCTCAAAAATAATAAGAAGAAGCATAAAATCAATCAAAGGATGTTAAAAGGTCAAAAGTTATTATCCACACAATTTTATAACTCTATCAAGATTCACGATTAGCGGTGAACCTATTCTGCGATTCATATTCTGGCTTGAAAGAAGAATTTAAGGGTTTTATATCAGTGTCGAATCCCTTCTCCCCTCCTTTAAACTTGTTAACAAACAATGATTATGATGCAAATGCTATCATGTTGTTTTACCAGTTATACATCTCCTACGAAGTAACTTGCTTTAGCATCCAGCAAGAACTTAACATTTTAAAAACCTAATGCCCAATAGTTTCAGTTCATATACAAAAGTATAATAATGGATATATGACCAAAAGAAGATGAGAAATGACTTGACGCACAGGTACCTTATTAAAGCGTATAAAAGAAGAAAGTTACAAAACGAACCTCGTAACCACATTTACAGGGCTTCAATTGCTGGTCTGTCCAGTCCATCTCTTCAGCACATAAAGGACACTTCTTCTCTACTTCGCTGCTCGCCGTCGCCCTAAACACAACAATGCAACAAAATCACAAAACCGTACCTAGATTGTGCCTTGTACATACAGCCAGAAGATATAATAAACTAAAAAACCCTAATCAATCAAAATTACCCAAACTGGAGCGCATTTTGGTAAGCGGCAATTTGGGTAAAAAAAACAAAAATTACCGCAAAAACTAAAAGAAGACAGATTCAAACACACAGAGGCAAGCATAAATATATATATATAAATGTATCTATATGTATTTATCTATAGGAGACTTAAATTGGATAAATCGAGAGAGAGGGGCCTGGGTTTACACTTTCCCAAAAATCCCAGAAATACAACAGAATCAAACACGACGATATATGAAAAACTATACACATGCATATATATCTCTATATGTATGTATATACAATGATAAGAGACTCACACTGGAGAAATCGAAAACCCTAATCTATCAAATTAACCAATTAATTTACCACAATTTCACCACATTTGCCTCAGATAAAGTAAAAACTGAAAATTAGATAAAAATAACGAAATTTTACATACAAATCAATGTAGACTCACATTGTAGCAATTCAAAACCTTAATCTTTCAAATTAACCAGCTTGTTTACCACAATTGCACCGCATTTTCCTCAGACGAACTAAAAACGGCAAGTTAGGTCGGAATAACAAAATTTCCAGAAAACAAAACAGATTCAAACACATAGAATTGTGCACAATTACACACATTCATACATAAATGAATATATCTCTACCATATTTAACAAAATTAGGCCGCATTTAACTAAAAAAGTGCAATTTAAGTCCAACAAACGAAATTACATACAAAAAATGTATCTATATGAATGTATATGTATCTACAAGAACCTCACATTGGAGAAACTGAAACCCTAATCTATCTATCAAATTAACCAATTTATTTACCACAATTGCACAAATTCCTCAGACGAAGTAAAAAACAGGAAATTAGGTAAAATAATGTATCCATATCTTTGTATCTATAGGAGACTCACAATCTATCAAACTAACAAATTTAATTACCAAAATTGCACCGCATTTGCCTCAGACAAAGTATAAACTGAAAATTAAGTAAAAATAACGAAAATTAACATAAACAAAATGCATCTATATGTATGTATCTACAAGAGACTCACATTCGAGCAATCAATAGCCCTAATCTATCATATTAACAATTTATTTACCACAATTGCACTGCATTTGGCTCACATGGAGTAAAAAACAGTAATTTAGGTATAAAAACGGAAATTTACATGCAATTAGTGAATCTATATATATGCATCTATAGGAGACTCACAATCTATCAAATTAACCAGTTTAATTACCACAATTTCACCGCTTTAGCCTCAGAGTAAGCTAATAACGGCAATTTAGGTCAAAATAACGAGAATTCACATACAAATAATGAATTTATAAATACATATGTATCTATAGGAGACTCGTATTGTAGCAATTAAAAACCCGAATCTATCAATTGACTAATTTATCTACCACAATTGCACTGCACTTGACTCAAACAGACTAAAAAACAGCAATTTAGGCCAAAATAACGAAATTTACATACGTACAATGAATGTATCCATAATATACTCACAATCTATCAAATTAACCAATTTAATTACCACAATTTCACCGCATTAGCCTCAGAGTAAGTTAATAACGGCAATTCAAGTATTAAAAAAACGAAATTTACATACAGATAATATATCTATATGTATCTATAGGAGACTCGTAATAATCTATCAAATTAACCAATTAATTTACCAAAATTTCACCGCATTTGCCTCGGCCGAGTAAAAAACTGAAAATTAAGCAAAAATTAACATAAATAAAATGTATCTACAGGAGACCCACATTCGAGCAAATAAAAGCCCTAATTATCAAATTAACCAATTTAATTACCAAAATTTCACCGCATTAGCTTCAGAGTAAGTTAATAACGGCAATCAAGTATTAAAAAAACGAAAAATTACATACAGATAATATATCTATATGTATCTATAGGAGACTCATAATAATCTATCAAATTAACCAATTAATTTACCAAAATTTCACAGCATTTGCCTCGGCCGAGTAAAAAACTGAAAATTAAGCAAAAATTAACATAAATAAAATGTATATATATGTATGTATCTACAGGAGACCCACATTCGAGCAAATGAAAGCCCCAATTACCAAATTAACCAATTTGATTACCAAAATTGCACCACATTTGTCTCATATAAAGTTAAAAACGGCAATTCAGGTATAAATAACGAGAATTCACATACAAATAACATATCTGTATATAATAGACTCACAATCTATCAAATTAACCAAATTATTCACCAAATATGTATAAAAAACGAGAATTCACATACAGATAATGTATCTATATATAATAGACTCGCAATCTATCAAATTACCCAAATTATTCACCAAAAATGCACCACATTAGCCTCGTATAAAGTTAAAAACTGCAATTCAGGTATAAAAAAACAAAAATTCACATACAGATAATGTATCTACATATAATAGACTCACAATCTATCAAATTACCAAAATCGTTCACCAAAAATGCACCACATTAGCCTCGTATAAAGTTAAAAACTGCAATTAAGGTATAAAAAAAAACGAAAAATTACATACAGATAGTGTATCTATATGTATGAATCAATAGGAGACTCACAATCGATCAAATTAACCAAATTATTTACCAAAATTTCACTGCATTTGTCTCATACGAACTAAAAAACAGCAATTTAGGTCAAAAAAACGAAAATTAACTTATCTATAAATAGATATGTATATATAATAGACTCACATTTGAGAAATCTAGAGAGAGAGAGGCTTTGTGGTTTTTTTTTACAGATCGATAACGCGGCGATAATATTTATTTATTTATTATATTATATATATATATATGTGTGTGTAATGAGAGATATATAGATATAGAGAGTAGAAATGTATAGATATAGAGAGAGAAAGTACGGCGGGGGAAAGCGAGATGATTGAAAATCCACAAAAGAGATTGAAAATCAATAGAGGGGATGAATTTGGCCTTTTTTTTTATTTTAAGTATTTTTTTATTTTGCTTTTTTATAATAACAATCAAATCATTTTTAGTAGATAATAATTGTTTGTTTAGCTGTACTCTTTTAACTCTTTTCTATTTATATTATAATATAGTGCTTACTATTTTTTTTGTTCTTTTTCAATTTCTATCTCTTAGTTTTAATTCATGCATTTAGGGCTGGGTTCGGTTCGATCCAGTTCGGTTTTTGGCAAAACCGAAATTGAGCATATTTTTCAATTCGGTTTTTTTCGGTTTCGGTCTTTTTCGGGTTTTTTCGGTTTGGTTCGGTTTTTTCGGTTTTTTGTCGGCCCTACATGCATTCACATCAAATTTTAACACATAAACTAAAACTATCAAAATTTCATTTTATTAACATTTATCTCATTTTAAAAACATTATTAAAACGATGATAGCCAGAGGGATGATATATGACCTTTTAAAGTATTTTTATTTTGTTTTTTTATAACAATCAAATCATTTTTAATTTATACTAATTGTTTAGGTGTACTCTTCTAACTCTTTTCTATT